>CAUIVZ010000006.1:26255268-27455268 GCA_961763995.1 Juglans cinerea | reverse complement strand
TATTAATTAGACATTTAGTATATAATATATATATATATTTAATATAAATAAATCATATAACATGTTATTTATATATAATAAAAATAATATATATATAAACCGATCCGGTCTGGTTTGGTCTAGTGTAAAGAAAACCAAAACCAGAACCAAACTGGTTTGGAATCGGTTTTGAAAAAATGAAATCGATACTGAACCAAACTGGTTTTTCACCAGTCCAGTCCGATTTGAGTTGGTTTACTGGTTTAATGGTTTTTATTTTCGGCCCTAATGAAATAATGCATTACCTAGTATATTGGCTCCTTAGTATTGCGAATAAAGTTGTGTTCTATACAATTGGATTTTCATTATTCTTAATGATATTTTTTATTTCTACAGGAGTAGTTTAAAAAATATCTAAACATTCATATGTCAAAATTGTCAAGCCACCACTTCTCGAACTTTAGATACTGTCCATTAATTGTTACCACATTTGTCGAGGTTTGAGAGAATGTGTAGTAAAGTAACACTGAAATCCACACATTTCTTCAAGATAATTCTCCATTTGAACATTTACATGACAGAAAACCAGTATAGACTTATTGTTGGCTGTCTTGTAAAGTTATAGGAAGGATAATAATAAATTTATACAAGATTCCAGTCTTGCAGAGAATAAACAGAGAATTATTCTAAGAAACTATATAGCTTTCATTGTTACTTCACTTGTCAAGGTTCGAGACCTGTGTTGTGAAGTAACAATGAAAGCCAGACATTTCTTGAAGATCATCCTTAGGTACAAATTCTGCAAGACAGGAAGTCAGAATAGACTTATTACAAGTTTATAGTCTTGCAAAAAATAAACGAAAAATTATCTTGAAGTGATTGGCTTCATTCTTACTGCACTAAATAGTCTCTCTGACCTCTGGTCGTGATGGGAATATTTGGCAAATAATTCTTTAGTTTGATTCTTTAAGTGAATCGGAAGGGAAGAGAATCTTTGTTTAAGAGTTATAAGTGAAATCATACAAAACTAAACTTTCATCTGACATCATTATGCATGCAAAGCGATGAATCTACTTGTCTAGTTAGACCGTTCCCTAGATATCGTTGTTATTGACTAGAGACAATTTAGATTGTGTTGAAAATGACAAAAGCTCCATCACTTACAACAGTTGAGTTAGGTCCAAGTTCAAACCCATATTACATAACACTTAACTGACTATGATTTTTTTATTATTGACTAATATTTTTATTATTTTTATCTTATTCCAAGTATAATTTTAATCATTGGTATTCTATTTGCTTGAGTAATGAGAACTAGTATGTTGACGTTATTAACTAATTAGAACTCACTACAAGAAAAATGGGCTTTTGTGGCCATTTAATTGCGGCGAAAAGACTATTTTTGACCAAAACAGACTCATTTTAGCTGTAAATAATCATTTTGCTGGAATTAACTGGCTACAAATAAGCAGTTTTCTTGTAGTGACTAGTAATTTGGTCATAATGATCAAAATAGTAGTTTATGGTGCATATATATTTTTTATCATGTACTAACAATTTCCTTTTGTTTTTATTCTAATTGTAACTTTTATAACTAGTTGTTACTTCCTTGACTAAGTATAACTAGCATTTATTTGATTAACTAATTATAACTAGCTAGTATTCTAAATTATGAGAGAATTAGGGAGATGACATTTTTGTATAATGTATTAGTAATTACTCTATGTTGACAATTGTCTAAGTATAATTTTTATAACATTTATATTTCCTTGACTAATTATAACTAGTATTTTTTATCTTATTATTTATAAATAGTATTCTAATTATAATCATAAAAATATTAATTTTTAATACTATTATTGTGGCATCCACATTTTTATTTTTTTAATTTTATTCTAATTATGCGAGATATAACTAGTTTTTTAATTATCTAACTAATTATAGTTAATGTTCTCTTTTTAACTTCAATATGATGTGGAATTCTAAATACTACAGTTATTGTTCTTTATACACTTGGCTATTCTAACAAATAATATAATAAATCTCAAGTGAAATTTATAGTGGCATCATTATATACTATAAAGCCCAACATGCTTGCCATTTGAACACTAACTCGGAGATGCGTTCGAACACTAACTCGGGGATGCATTTGAACACGCACCAAGCATTCAAACACTAATACCTAAGGTCTTTGGAACATAAAACACCGTTGGTTCGAACCCTCATCGGCCAATTGAGCAGTAAGTAGTGCATGGAATTCCTCTTTGCCATTCACGGCATACGCTCGATCTCTAGAAGGCTAGTAAACTCACTCTCTCACACCCCTTACTCTCTAGTTGGTCACTGAAATCTCTCCCTCATTGCATATCCATCTCCTTCCCATACAAATCTCACTCTCACTCTAAAAAATCAAATAAAGTAAACCCAACAATGTGTTACAAGCATATATCACATAAAGTAAACCAACAACAAATGGAAAAAATGAGAAAGGAGCTTTTACCTCCCTCTAGATCTATTGCACAATGGTTCTTTGGAGAATGCCCAACAAACACTTGAACGACCGACTCTCTCTATATCGCATGGTCTCTCTCTCCCTCTCTATGTCTCCCTCTCTCCGGCCCTCTCTAGTTGCTATCCAAAGGGCAATCAAGGAAGCTCTCTCTCTCTCTCCCTCTCTCTACAGGAAAATGTTCATAAAATTGAGGAGGCAAGGACGATGGGAGGTCCAAATGTAACACCCGGACCCAAATTGGTATAGTTGGACTTTAGATTTTTATTTATTTATTTATTGGAGCTTGATATTTTAAGTTCTTAATTTACGAATATGAGTAGCGATTTTTTTTCTTTTAATTTGGAGATCTTGGCCGTTTATTTTTTTTATTTTTCCCGCATGTTTCATTTTTTTTTGTTTTATTTCTCTTTCGGTCCTTATCTCTTATTTCTCCCGTAAGTTTGTTTTTCTCGTGCACGTCGTGCATGCTCACACACATCTCATCTTCATCCGCTCACACGTCTCCTCCTCTAGGGTTCTTTTTTTTCTTGTTCCTCCACATATATTTTTTATATGTATTCGTATCTAAAGAATGCTTCCGCGCTGCCCTCCTACGTGAAACCTTAGCCCAGGATATTTTTTCCTCCTCTTTGCAAACAGCGCTCGCCCTCTAGCTCGTTCACCACCCTGCCGCACCCAACCTTTGGTTCATGCACACAACCATGCTTACCACCAGGTTATAGCCACTGCCCGAGCCCCACGTGAAACCGCACAACCACCACAGAAGGGTAGTCTCACTGCCAACTCTTCCACAACACGTTCCAGTCGTTGCCACCAGCGTCTTTCCCGTAGCAGCACCCCACGAATCAGACTCAACGCTACCGTCGCGTCTCGCCCTAAGCCATCGTTCAAGCCATTGAAGAAACCTCTGCTTTTGTCCCCGAAAACAGAGCATTTTTTTTCCTTTTCTGTTTGCTGCTTTTCAACGCAAACCAGTCGAGCGCCACCAGCAGCAGTAGTGTACGCCAAGGAATAAGTATCCACAGTCGAAAGTCGTCCAGTTGTCACCTAGCACCACCTTTCACCGTCGACGCTGCATATACCTCTGCTTATCACGTTGCCGAAACCACTCAGCCAACCTCAAACCACGGGCTAAATACTCTTCCTCAGCCATGTTCAGCCGTGCGTTCTTCATCTGCACGCCACCCAACTGCCAGCATTTTCCACCGAAGCCACTCAGCTCCGATCGGATCCCTGGTGTAGCCTCCTTCCTCGGTGAGCCTTGTCACTGCCTCTTTTCACACTTGAAAACTATTTCCGGTTTTAGTGAGCGTCCGTTGCATGCATTTGTGGTTCCAGTAATTTGTTGCCCTGCATTTTGAAGTATTTTGCTCTTTACGTAAGGTTAGGGAAGCTTAGAACTAGGGTATTACGATTTTACCCCTTCAGTTACAAGCCAAGGCTTTAGGTGGTCTGAGGTTATATTTTTTGGTTGGGTTGGGTTGACTGTTACGAAGGGTTTTATGATGGCAGATAAGTCTTTTATTATGTTAGTAAAAAAAAAATGTTTCTTAAATGCTTTAAATTGTTATTTCTTTCAAAGGAATAATCGGTAATGTTGTATTTTTTACAATGACTTAGTTTATTATATGATCGCTGTGTAATTTAAAATATTTTGGTGTAATTATATTAGCTAGTATTAGATTTTATAATTACACGTCAATAGTAAATAAGTTAGACTTTTAAATGTTTTTAGCCGAAGTTATTAAATGGACATTGCCAATTTTAGGAAGGGATGTTATATTTTGGGCTTTTGAGGGTTTTATGTTTTGAGGAATTAAAATAGGCTTAAATACCGAAATACGTGATTGATTGAAAATTTACGAGAATTACTTGATTATTTGATAGGTGACGATTGTTAATTATCGACATTTTGAGGAAATTTCTGAAAAGCTAAGAAGTCCAGGTAAGCGGGGTTCCTATGCTAGACTTTGCATTTAAAATAAAATGAGCTGAGGTTGTTTTTGGAAAATATACATATTTGATGTTGAAAAGAAATTTGAACTGCCTCAGTTATTTGTTCTGCATTACTCATGAGATTCTGTTTAAGAAGGAATTATTTTTTGTCATGACTGGTGTAGACATGAGCTTATTTCTGACATTCTGTTTCTGAACTTTGAAAAATAGAACGAATATGAAATTTGTGCATAAATTATGTTGTGATATGATTTTTTTGTTCTGTTCTGAAGATTTTCTATACTCTGCCCTCTGGCATAACATTCTGTTTCTGTTTCTGTTCTGTTCTGACCTCACCACGAGTGTAAAACTGTGGCCTCTGTTCATGTTGGTACCAACTTTTCTGTTTCTGGTGCACCCACTTTGGAAACAAAGTGGTTTTCTGCGTGGTCTTTCATATGTGCACACACTTCACATTCTGTTTCTGCTCGGTTAGCTACCGGGGTTTGCACAACCCTACCACGGGGGTTAAACATGGTCTTTGTTCTGATATGACAAGATAAGATGTGATGTTTCAGTTTATGCTATGCCAAAGGGATTTTGATTATGAATATTTTCGAACTATCGCTCTGATATTTTTGATAACATGTTCTGACGCTGCATTTTGAAAACATTATTCTGATTCTGCATTCTGAAAGAAAATATTTTGTTCTGCATTCTGATTTCTGTAAATGCTCATGTTTACACACTAGTATATGTCATCTGCTTACTGAGTTGTTGATAACTCACCCCTTATCTCCATATATTTTTTAGATAATTTTGATGATTCAGCTCGAGAACAAGAGTAGAAAGTTTAGCAAGGTGTCATGATCGTAGTGGAATAAGTGCCTGAGGGTACAAAAGCTTATTTGAGGGTCGTGGTTAGTAAACTGATTTATTTTTCGGGTATTTGTTTTGATGAGTTGATGATGTTTCCGAGTTTTTGGAGAATTTCTAATTTATGTTATTGAGGATTTCTTTATTGTCGCCATAGAGGAACTTAGATTTTTGGTTTGATTAAGTGGATTAATATTTTATGGAATTTCTGGATTTTATAGTTGTGTTATTTAAGTAAATTTTAAGTATTAAGAGCTAACTCTCCGGACCTACGGGAACGGGGCGTTATACCAAATATTTGATTTAAGTGTTCGACACCTGTCTTTTCCGTTTGAACGTAAAAATTTCCTTTAGCATGCAAGTTTGCTCGTGCTTGATGTTAGGGCAATTGTTGTTCGAACTATATGTTACAAGTTCGAACCCATGGTCCAACAAGTTGTTACATTCGAACAGGTATCTAATATAATTATACGCGTTCCAAAATAAATGTTACATAGTACGAACATCCTCTTAATTGTTCAAACACCATATGTTTCCATTATCCCACCTTTCTACACTCACTTTAGCTCAAGGCACATCTGTTCGAACAAAGGTGACTATTGTTCAACTAAAATAGCATCAATACTTTTTGATGTTCGAACAATGTAAAACGTAGACTCCTTTAACAATTTGTTCGAATGGACAAAAGTACCATTCGAATTGATGTTCAAACCTCCTTTAACAATTCACTCGAATGGACAAAAGTACCATTTGAATTGATGTTCAAACCACTGCATCCTTGTTCAAACATACAACCAACAATAAATGGAAAAAATGAGAAAGGAGCTTTTACCTCCCTCTAGATCTATTGCACAATGGTTCTTTGGAGAATGCCCAACAAACACTTGAACAACCGACTCTCTCTATATCGCATGGTCTCTCTCTCATGTCTCTCTCTCCCTCTCTACGTCTCTCTCTCTCCGGCCCTCTCTATTTGCTATCCAAAGGTCAATCAAGGAAGCTCTCTCTCTCTCCCTCTCTCTACAAGAAAATGTTCATAAAATTGAGGAGGCAAGGACGATGGGAGGTCCAAATATTTGATTTAAGTGTTCGACACTTGTCTTTTCCGTTTGAATGTAAAAATTTCCTTTAGCATGCAAGTTTGCTCGTGCTTGATGTTAGGGCAATTGTTGTTCGAACTATATGTTACAAGTTTGAACCCATGGTCCACCAAGTTGTTACATTCGAACAGGTATCTGATATAATTATACGCATTCAAAAATAAATGTTACATAGTACGAACATCCTCTTAATTGTTCAAATACCAGATGTTTCCATTATCCCACCTTTCTGCACTCACTTTAGTTCAAGGCACATCTGTTCGAACAAAGGTGACTATCATTCAACTAAAATAGCATCAATACTTTTTGACGTTCGAACAATGTAAAAGGTAGACTCCTTTAACAATTTGTTCGAATGGACAAAAGTACCATTCGAATTGATGTTCAAACCTCCTTTAACAATTCGCTCGAATGGACAAAAGTACCATTTGAATTGATGTTGAAACCACTGCGTCATTGTTCAAACATACAACCAACAATAAATGGACAAAATGAGAAAGGAGCTTTTACCTCCCTCTGGATCTATTGCACAATGGTTCTTTGGAGAATTCCCAACAAACACTTGAACGAACGACTCTCTCTATACCGCATGGTCTCTCTCTCATGTCTCTCTCTGCCTCTCTACGTCTCTCTCTCTCCGGCCCTCTCTATTTGCTATCCAAAGGTCAATCAAGGAAGCTCTCTCTCTCCCTCTCTCTACAGGAAAATGTTCATAAAATTGAGGAGGCAAGGACGATGGGAGGTCTAAATATTTGATTTAACTGTTCGACACTTGTCTTTTCCGTTTGAACATAAAAGTTTCCTTTAGCATGCAAGTTTGCTCGTGCTTGATGTTAGGGCAATTGTTGTTCGAACTATATGTTACAAGTTCGAACCCATGGTCCAACAAGTTGTTACATTCGAACAGGTATCTGATATAATTATATGCGTTCAAAAATAAATGTTACATAGTACAAACATCCTCTTAATTGTTCAAACACCAGATGTTTCCATTATCCCACCGTTCTGCACTCTCTTTAGCTCAAGGCACATCTGTTCGAACAAAGGTGACTATCGTTCAACTAAAATAGCATCAATACTTTTTGACGTTTGAACAATGTAAAAGGTAGACTCCTTTAACAATTTGTTCGAATGGACAAAAGTACCATTCGAATTGATGTCCAAACCTCCTTTAACAATTCGCTCGAATGGACAAAAGTACCATTTGAATTGATGTTCAAACCACTGTGTCACTGTTCAAACATACAACCACATGATTAATGTAAATGTGATTTGTTATAAAAAGGTAGGCTACATATATATGACTATATGTACATATTGTATATGATATATGTAATTAATTTATAGTATATGACATATCTATACTACATATTTTAGTAACTATATATAATGCGTAGAAAACATTGTTATATAGTATATATACATTATCTACTATAGAAATGATGATAAAAATATGTATAGTATATATAGTACATTATGTATACTCCATAGTATATATAATATGTATATACTACATCGAGAATGCATATATATAGTATATTGTATATATAGTACTATATACATACTATATATATACTACTTACTAAACATTGTATACTATGTATTGATAGTATATAAACTATATACCTCACTAGGTATATACATATAGATCTATAGATGACTATAGATGAATATTTTATCATTGTTAACACATCTCAAAAAGGGTATAAAGCCGATCCGTTTGTGCTTATTAGCCAAGCAAATCAAGTTTATTACTTGGATGATCCCAAGTATGGGTGCTTGGCAAGGGGTGCAAAAATTCGCCCCACTTAATATATATGAAAGCATCTTAGAAGATGAAGGAGAAGATGAAGAATCTGATGTTCCTTAGAAGAGTTGGCAAACTTAGCGAAGCGAAGTAGAAGTATTAATTACATATTTATCTCATGTCTATTGGTTAATATTGCTTTTTCTTGAGTACAATAAAATGATCGCGCTCCGCAACGAATTGGCTTCTAAAGTATCATCAACGAGCTACATTGTGTTTTTTCTCAAGTTCTGTTGCCCCTTTTTTTATATCTGAGAGATCTGGGGTAGTGCGTAAAATCTTCTGCCTCTTCTTCGGGATCAAAGAGCAGATTAAGTTTTTCCTCTCAAGAGATAGATAAATCAAGACTAGATATCGAGCAACTAAGATCAAGGCAAAGAGAAATGTAGGAGACCGCATGGTTAAATGAAGCCGATTTGGAGACGCGATTAAGGCATCGACAACAAGAGGAGCTATAGAGGGAGGTAGCAATTTAGTGCCAAGAAATGCTTCTTGAGATGCAGATCATGATGTCACGACAATTTATGCTTCCACCATCTTAGGAATATTTTTTATATGTGAGACTAATATTTTGTTTATATTTTTTGGATGTGGTTGGATAACAATATGGACAATTGTGTTGTTATGGATAATTTAGTCAACGGATTTGAATAGTTTAATGGGATACAAGCATACTTCTATTATAATATGCTATATTATTAGAATTTAAAAATATATGATTTGAATTATTGAATGAGATTTATAATAGTTAGTTTGATAGATTTATAGTACCATATATAAAATAGATATATTTATAATATTCTAAAACATATATTAGATATCTTTAGTGCACATTCAAGTGAATGCAGTAGATACGAAAGACTGGGATACACCCGAGTCTCTAAACATGATGCAATAACTTAAACTAAAACAAGTTTGTACCTATGATGACGCCAACCTCTTGGGTCTCTAGGGTCTCCTCATCAACTTCTCCAGGTGTCAAAGCAGAAACCCTTGCCTACACTGATTGACTCTGGCCCGATCTTCCTCCAACCAGGTCAGGCCTACTTCCTTAGGCCACTCTAGGGCATTCCCTAGCAAAGTGTCCAAGCTAAACGCATCTGAAACAAGTCACTGAGCCCGATCGACAATCTCCCTCATGGGACCATTTGCACCAGTTGAACAAAGGTGTCCAACCACCCATACAAACTCCCAAGATTAATTGACCGTGCATCCCTAATGTTGATATGACCTTCTGTAATGATCCCAAACTACTCCCCTCCCTAGTGTAACTCTCCTGCTTCTGGCATGTTGACATGGCTACAGTGCTCACATTCTGCAATGGAGGCTATTTCCACTAGCCTCTCAAAAGTTTGTGTTTGTAGACAGACCTTTTGAGACAATATCCACAACTACAGTCCATCTTGGGAACATTTAGCTCGCACCTCTTCAATGGAGATGAGATGAGGGGTAGACCTCGCCAACTCCATAAACTTAGCAGCATACTGTTCGACGATCATGCTGCTTTGAATTAAACTAGAAAACTCTCTTGCATTTTGCCACTTCACGATGATTGGGAAGAAGTGGTCTTCAAAGTCGTTTTTGAATCCCTGCCAAGTCACAACTTCCATCGATTGCAACTTTTATATTTAACATGCACTATTAATCTATGTAATCTCATATTTTTAACGCATCAACTCACTCATTCCCTTTATACTTAACAAGGAAACGAGCAGGATGATGCGTTAAAAATATTCTCGTAAAATACCTACCCTCCCATTTAAATATAAAGATCAAATTAAAATAACACCCAAAATGTTCAGACCTTGCATCCATAATTTAAGGATAATGATAGATGCATAACCCTTTTTACAAGTTTTTACACAATTATGTTTTAAATGATATGTATTTTTACAAAATAACTTATAAAACTGCCATCACTTCTTATAAATACCCTCATTTTAAAATATGACTCTATAAAAGACTTTAAAATGGTTGTGTTTATCATTCCTTTTTCTAAAAAACTCACAATTCATACCCATCTCTTCTAACTCAATTGATCTATTCTTAGATCATTTGCGTGTTGCAAATGTAGACTCACAAGCAGAGAAAAGAAAGAGAAAGAATAAGAACACTCTCCATAGTCATAAAGTTCAAGGAATCAAGCATACTTTTATCTATGATTAATCTAAAGGAGTAATAATACGCGTACAACTTTTTGTTACAACCTTTATATAACCATGTTTTAGATTAATTGAGGGTATTTCAATAGAACGATGTTACAATTATAAGTTTATTTATAAAAATCTCCCTCTTTTCAATCAGGATTGTATAAATGTAATAAAAATGATTGTATGTATACTATTTTCCTAATCTAAAGTGTGAAATTTTCATTCTCGGATTAGTCGCGTTCACACTAAGTACACCTCAACCATGTAAATAGAAGACTTGGATAAAAAATAAAGCGTGAGTTTTCCATTCTCTTTCATCGTAACATTTTATTCAGGGCCCATGAGCTAATTCTTTCACCAAGATCAGAGGTTTTAACGCCAAGTGTAGGAAAATATAAGTGAGATGTATGAATTCCAAGAAAATAGAGAAACTTGTTGGTCATATTTAGAAAATTCCTCTTCTTTTAGATAATGATCAAGAGTTAATATTTTAGTTTTTGAGGTAATTCTATATGAACTTTATCTATATGTAAACATGAAATCTATTACTTGGAAGCTTGTGTGTTAACATACTGTTGCGGGCATGTTTCGTATCTCCACAAACAACTTCTAGTGGCCTACAATCAAAAGGTAAATGGGGCTCGGTGTGGTGGGAGACACCTCTGAATCCAAAATCAGTGTAAAGTTTTGAGAATATTTCGAGTTTCAGGGCATTAAAAAGTTACCTCAAGGGTGTTCTTTGACCTCTTTTTATATGGCTTGGTAATGTGATGAGAAAAAAGGCTTACCTCATGGCCTGACCTTCTCTTGTCCTTGTTGGATTGTGGATTGTTAGGGCTCCTAATCAATCATTATGTTTGAGGGAATTAATACCCTAAAAGGGTATTTTGGATGGATATCACACTGTAGATTATTCGTCCGTTGTATCCTTAAATCAACATTAATGATAGTTGAATTTGAATTTTGTACGAGCGCATTTATGACTGTTGGCCCCTTAATTTCTCGCAAACCCTAAGTCTTCATCATCATCTTCTTCTTCTTCTTCTTTTTGACCTTTGTCCTTCATCTATTGCCAATGGCTCCATTCAACACTTCTCGTTTTGGTTCTTGCGGCTCCCATTCTTCTCGCCCTTAAGCTTCACCTAACAAGGCTGGGGGTGCCAGTTCTTGTCACCCATATGACTTTGAGGGTCATCGTTGGTTTGTCACCACTTCATAAGTAGATCTTGATCTTGTCAGGAACTACTATATGGAGTTCTTGATTCTATTATGTTAAAGGTGCCTGTTCCACGTTGTAGGGATATTGATTTAGAAGGGTTCGCCGGACAGATGGCCCTATTCATGAGTAGGTTTCTTATAGAGTTATGTCTCCCTGTTTGTCGTCCGATTCAGAATGCTTTCGATTATTTGGGTTTAGACTCATCCCAACTTAACCTCAATGCATGGATAGTGTGTTGTCAAGCAGTATGGTGTGTCGTCAAGTCTTGGAGTCTGCTAGCAAGGAATGCTATGACTTTACCGCTTAGGAGTTCCCCTATACCCATTATGTCTGGCTTCATGATGAGAATTTGTGTAGTTTCTATTCACGAATTAAGTGCAGAGTGGTACGCCTAGAGAACCACTATTCTTATATCAAAGAATGGCACAAGAATTTTTCTTCATGTTGGGCACTAATTGCTCCCTTGCCATCTTCACGTGTCTGCTAAGCAGCAGCCCCTCTTCCCCACCTGCCACTACCACTCATTTCACTGCAACCTGCGTCTCTCCCCTCTATCAATGCTAGAAGCTTTAGCCGTGGCAGCTACTCACCGCCGTTGCATGCCCACCGTTATAGCACAAGCTGGAACCCCATTGCGCGTGGCACCGCATGAAGCCTCGGTAGCTTGCTTTGCATCAAACCATAAGTCCAAATCTCACCGTCTGAAGGTCTTTCTGCCTCCAAGCTAAGCTCAGCTTCCACCCTTCGAAAACCCATCACCGAGCCCTCTTCTTCCTCTCAATCTAGACCTCAACCCCTGGATCCCTCTTTGCCCCTCTTGGATTTCCATCCTGTGCGGCTCAGGGTACCGCCAGATCCCTCTTTCCCCTTTTGCCTAGGGTTCTGATGCACACTGTCGTCTTTCATCGCCTCCCTCCCCCTCAGATCTACCTCCTGAAACCTCTAGGATTAGTCTTACCCTAGCGCCGCAGTGAGCTGCCACACTTGGCTGTGTTCTAGTGATCGTGTAACCACCTCCTAGTCCTCCCCTTACCATTCCCGCTTTCCTTCTCCCCTGGTTCCACCCAATCCGTGAGCTAAAACTCACCATAACCACTTCCCCGCTGTGCTTTGCCGCACCCCGCCACGAGAATCCTCTCTTCTATCCTCCACCACATCAGATTTGCCACCTTTTGAGGTAACCCCTCAGTTCGCCCCACCTTTCTGCCCATATTTGTCTTTGCCGCCGCCATGCACCACCACTGCTGCCGTCGTGCTTCTCCACTTCTGGCACTACCCTTGTAAAGTCTGTTTGCCACTCAACTCGTATCTTATTTTAGGCTGCGATCAAATCTAACTAACCACTTTTTCCATCTGCGTAGTGACTCGTGCACGTGCACGATCACAATTTCCTCTCGATCTAAGAGGGACACTTTAAGTCAACTCGCTTGATCATCCAGAATTCACCTGTCTGCATTGTAAGTAAAACCCTAGACTGACCCTTGGATTTCTACCGCTGGAAAATTGTGTTATGTTACAGTCAGGTTGTGGTTGGTTAAGTGGCCAAAGGCCCTGTGAAGTGTTAGGATGTAATATCGTGGTTGTTATTGGATTTGTTGGCCGAGGGCCGGATGGAGCGTTAGGAATCGCATGTAGTTGTGGAAAACCTGATTCTTTGAAACTGTAAAATCTGTGATGGTTGTTTTATTGTAATATTGTCATGTCATCCAATAGTTTTCTGTCATGCATCTGCATTTTTAGTTGTTATTGCTTGTCGTGATACTAAAATTGTGCTCTGTTCTATGGTTGTGCTATGAAACTGGTAAAACTGTGGTTTTAGTGTCAAATGATTAAAAGCATTTTTGTGGGTGCGTGCGTATTACGATCCAAAGCCGAGATAGGGTATTATCTTGGTGGAACTCCTCTAGTTACTCGAGAGCGTGTAAAACTGAGTAACGTCCCCTAAGTTGTCACCGAGCAATAGCGGGCTTGGCCAAGACGGTACCGCTCTTGGCACGATTCCGTGACCCCTCTACTGGCGGGGGCTAGAGGATGTCCGGTTACGTTACGCACCAGGCACAGAGATGGGCATTGCTCATTGCGAAGTCACACACACAGTCGTTACCTGTGGTGTGACGAAGGGAGCCAGAGTGTGCGGATGGTCCCTAGGGGAGACATGTCGTACAGTTCTATTTGGGGATCTTTAAACTTTGGTGGGAGTGACATTTTCATTATCTCAGTGTTGCAAGGCAAGTCAGTGCTTTTGAATAGATTGTCGATGGAGGAGGATGCGCCAATCTTCCTGGCCATCTCCTTGTATTTATCCATGAGTTGATGCAAATCTTTGTACATATTCCTCTTCTCGTCATCGTTGAGGTTCCTTTTATTTGTGTTTTGCGATTTCAGCTTCGTTTGTTTCAGTATGGCTTGGTGCAACAATATCTACACTTTTTCTTCAATCTCTCTTCTATTTTTACAAATCTTCCCTCCATCCTACTGTTTGCTCGATCACTTGTTGTTGTTGTTGTTGTTGTATCTTGATCGCGAATTACTTGAGAGCATGTTGTTGCAGACATACGAAAGGCACGATACAATGTATGAAAAAAAGATCTCATAGTCGACGCCGACTGTTGTGGACGTCTGTCATATCTATGCAAACGACTTCCAGTAACATGCAATCAGAAGATAAGTGGGGTTCAATGTGGTGGGGACACCTCTTATGCCTAACTCAGTGTAGAGTTTTTAGAATATTTTAAGTTTCATTTACTAGTTATTTTAAAATATAAGTCATGTAATTTAGATTTTTCATTGGAGTATTATTAAATGTATCAAAGCTTACCACAATGATAAATGTGTGATTTAGTTGTGTCACCTATGACCGTCTAGTCTGGTGAGAATAAGATTCAATTAAAATTAAAAAAATAAAAACATAATATTAATATTTAATATTAAAAGTTAAAAACATTATAAGTTGTGGTGCTCGATGCTACATGACTGCCCCAAGTTGTAATTTTTTTTTATAACTTTTTGGTTTTTTCCTCTGCCTCTTTTTATCGTATACGATGCTGGTCAATAAAGCAAGTGTTGCTTTTACCGTTTTTATTGGAACTACAAGAGTCCAAGACGGAGAGGAGGAAAAAAAAAAAATAATTCACCCCTTAGATCAGAGTACCAGTTCAGTTCAAGCAGTAGCACTCAAAGCTTCTCTCTTTCGAATCGTCCCTGCCTTTTTTATTTTATAATTTTGAGTTGAGTTGAGTTGAGTTGAGTTGAATTAGGATGATAAAATATTATTTTTTAATATTATTATTATTATTTTAAAATTTTAAAAAATTAAATTATTTATTATATTTTATATTAAAATTTAAAAAATTATAACGAGAGATAAATTGAATTTGATTTGATTTCAAACGCACTTATTTATTCTCGGATAAACCACTTATCCACTTCGTCGATCTCAATCACGTGAATAGATGGTAAGCTTTATTGATTCAAAAAAAATGAAATGATCTGCTCAAAAAATAAGAAAAAAGAAAAGAAAAGGGAAATGATGCGTTCACCCACAATGAATCTCGATAAAAACTATCGATTATCTTTTTTCTTTAATTAATTATTAACAGAGTGTTTTTAAATGTTTAAAATAATTTAAGAATTGTTTAAAAAATATATCTTATACTTTTGGAAATAAATTTTCGAAATTACCTCCCGCGTATCTAACAATATTCATTAAAAAATTAATAATAGTACTTGGAATTAATTAGAGTGCCATTTGAATAAAGAATGCTCAAAACTAGAAACTCAGTCCTCATTATCGTCGATGATGCCATTAAAAACAGCAACCAAGTTCAACACATCATTGATCTCTGAGAAGCAAAAATTCAAGAGAAATTAAAGAAGGAAGACATTTGATTATGTAGAAGAATATTTGCTATCATAGGTGCCGCACCGTTTTCTTTTTTAAAAAAATACGAGTAAATATAAAATTTATATAAAAAAATAATAATAATTTTTTTAATGATAAATTTACTATTTTTTAAAATTAGTGTGCATCGCTTGTATAAATTATAATTATATCTAGTATTACTCTTCGGCTTGGTTTGAATAGTAAAATTATCTCAACTCATTCAATTACACCTCGTCATTATAATTTAATCAAATTTTTAAATAAAATATTATAAATAATTCAATTGTCTAATTATTTTAAAATATAAGTAATATAATTTGAATTTTTTATTGGAGCATTACAAAAGATATTAGAGTTTAACATAATCATAAATTTTTGATTTGTGTCGTGTCATCCGGTCTAATACGATGAAAATGAGATCCAATTAAAACAATAAAATAAAATAAAAACATAATATTAATATTTAATATTAAAAATTAAAAAATATTATAAGTTGTGGTGCTCGATGCTACATTACTGCCCCCAACTTGTAATTTGTTATTTTGAACTTTTTGGTTTCTACCTCTGTCTCCTTCTATCGTATACGATGCTGGTCGATGCTGGCATGTGTTGCTTTTACATTTTCTATTGGAACTACAAGAGTTCAAGACGGAGAGAAGGAAAAAAAACAAACGAGCGCAGTAGCACCCATCCAAGTCACAAATTTTATTATTTATCATTTTTTACCATTTTAAAATATTTTTAAAAAATATAAAATAAATATCAATACAATAATAGTCAGTTCTTTAATTATTAAGTAGAAAAAATTAAAATATATGAAGTAGAGATAAATTAAATAGACAAAATAGCGTTTTTCAAAACAAAATAAAATACACCCCCTAGATCAGAGTACCAGCTCGGTTCAAGGCATCAAGCAGTAGCGCTCAAAGCTTCTCTCTTTCTAGGACTCTGAAGCGTGACTTGTTCTAAACTATAGTGAAATTATTTATATAAGCCTACGGCTGCAACACACTTATGTCTTAAGTAAAAAAAAAAACAAACAAACATGTAGGGTGTGTTGAGAGTGAGACTGATGTATAGCTCTGCTCTAAACTATATTAATTGGGAAAAGGGAAATGATGCATCCACTCAAGATGTATCTCGATAAAAACTATATATCATCATCTTTTTTCTTTAATTAATTATTAACAAAGTGTTTTTAAATGTTTAAAATAATTTTAAAAAGTGTTTAAAAAATAGACGAAATAAAAAATATATTTTATACTTTTCTATAAAAAAATTTGGAATTATCTCTCAGTGGCTTTAACAATTTTTATTAAAAATTATTTGGATAGTGAGTTGAGATGATTTGTGAATAGTAATTATATATTTGAGTTGAGATGAGATGAGTTAAAATGGTTTGAATTAAAATGTTTTATATGATTTTAGAAAATAAAAGATAAAAAGTTGAGTAAAAATATTATAAAGTTAAAATATTGTTAGAATAAAATTTTTTAAAATTATTTTTATTTTGGGAGTTGAAAAATAATTTTTTTTTGTATTTTATTTAGAAGTTTGGAAAAGTTGTAATAATTAGATAATTATTAGATAAAAAGGTTAAAAATTTAAAAATAAAAATATTTATATTTTTTATATTTTGATATTGGGATAAGATAAAATGAAATGAGATAAAATAGAAATATCCCTTTATCCAAACCATTCTTAAATGATACCCTTGTCCAACACATGCAACATGTCGGGTGCATGTGTATTTAGAATAAGATGCAGCACTACAAAAGTTACATATTGATATTTTATTTTCCTTTATTATATTTTTGTATTTAATTATTGAGAAAGTATTTTTAAATGAATTTATAATTTTTTTTAAATATTATTATATAAAGTATAAGATTGTGTTTGGTTTTCAGTTGAGTTCAGTTTAATTTTAAACTGAATTTAACATCTAAACACTTAATTATCAAATTATTAAATTCATTACAAATCAAAACTTTTTTACACATAGGACCCACAACTTTTTTTAACATAAAACATTTTTATATGTTAGATCCACAATTTTTTTTAATTTTCTATAAAAAAATATTAAACTCACCTTAACATTTAAATATATTTTAAATTCAATTTAGATAGATATTACATAACTCTTTTTAGTATTCAACACATTATTATTCATTAAAAAAAAATTCAATTCAATTGAGCTTAACCCAATATCCGAACGCAGTTTCCTTAAGGGTTCGTTTGTTTTTATAGATGAGATGAGATGAGTTGAGATTAAAGTTAAAAAGTTGAATAAAGTATTGTTATAATATATTTTTTAATATTATTTTTATTTTGGGATTTGAAAAAGTTGAATTATTTATTTTATTTTGTATTGAAAATTGAAAATATTGTAATGATTAGATGAGATAAGATGAGATGAAATGAAATATTTTTCCAAAACAAACGAGGACTGTATTTATCATTTTTCTTCGGAATAAGCTTCTCACACGGAATCCTCTTTACATCCACACACACACGACACGCTAGCAGCGTGCGTATTCAGATGGTCTCGGGTACACCACTCTACGCATCCCACACCCGACCATGCTCAGAGCCTTTCCACCACGTGGGCGACATTGGGTGGTACTCGATGTTACATGAGTGCCACTACTTGTAATTTTTTTTTTTTTTAATTTTTTGTTTTCATCCTCTGCGTCCTTTTATCGTTTTCGATGCTGGTCAATGCTGCATGTGTTGCATTGAAATTTTTTCTTTCAACTACGAGACGGAGAGAAGGAGAAAACTAAATAAAATACACCCCTTAGATAAGAGTACCAGTTCAAGCAGCAGTACTCGGGTGTATTCTATTAGGTTCAGTCTGATCGGTCTAGAATTTTTCATCTTGGATCGGATCATTGTCAATCGGTCCAGTCTGATCCATTTTGTTTGACCCTTACTCCAATAGGTCACTTTTTCAATTTTTGTCCAACTGATTTTACTAGTCAAGTTTTGGCCCAAGTCTTGATTTTGTGACTATTTTCAATCTAAATTATTATTAACATAAAAAAAAAAAATAGAAAAAAAACTAGAAAAAGATTCAAAATGGCAATAACATCCAAAATATAAATAAATCAAAATATAGAAAAAACCGAAAAACACTAATAAAACTAAAAATCCCTAATCATCCAAACTCTAAAATGAAAGAAAAAAAAGTTACAGAACCAAAAAAAGTAAAAACAATTAGTCATTGGACAGAAACAAATACACAACATCACCAAGTGACGGTGTAAAGCCCTAATCAACCTCCCTCTCCCGCAGCTCCTCCTCGAGGCTCACCCCGTAGCTCTTCCTTCTCCCTCAACTTCTCCCCATCAATGTCATCGTCGATCCTCCTCAGTCGCGGGTCACCCTTCACCACAGATCTTTCTCTCTCTTCCCCGAAGTCATGCCGAAGCACTCTCTCTCTCTCTCTCTCTCTCTCTCTCTCTCTCTCTCTCTATATATATATATATATATATATATATATCCCTCTTGGATCTCATTAGTTCCTCATATCAACACCGTGCACCACCCATTGGAGCCCAGCCCTGTCACACGCACAACCACCCAACGACGCCGCACAACCCCCATCCCCTACCATGAACAACCCCAAGAAACCACCCCTATTTTCTCCCCCCTCCACCAAAGCACTCCTTCTCGGCTTCTCTCGACCTACGTTGCCACCGGCCACCTTAGACCACCATGAAGCCTTACCCAACCATAAACCACTGCTTATGGTAGCAACCCACGAAGCCCACCACCACAAACCACCAATATCATGCCCAAACCTGAGAGCCACCACTGCCCAGCTCCACCTCACCCCTGAAGCTATTGCTCAGCTCCTTACCTTGCAGTATAAATTCCATCCCTACGTCTTAAGATATATTATGTTCATGTAGTTTGTATGAGTGTTTGTGTTGTGTGTTGTGAAGTGATGTGGTTAAATGTGAAGTGTGCTTGGGTTGTGATGCGACTGTGGGTAGTGTGAAGTGCTGGGGAATAAATGTGACGTTGTGAATTGTGTGAAGTGTCAGGATTATGTGTGTGGTTTTGTTGTGGTGTTGGACTTCATGGATCAAGGGAGGCCATGGTTGATGTTACGAAGCTATGTGGTTGTGTTTTGGTGTCGGACTTTATGGATCAAAGGAGGCCATGGTTGAGGTTATGAAGCTGTGTGGTTGTGTTTGTGAATGCGTGGTGTAGGTGTATAATCGATATGGGCAGAACTAGGTATAGTGATTGTGTTGGTTGTTATGTAGGGAGTTGATTGGACTTTGTATTGGGTTGGATTGCAAGGGAGTGGATGATATGTATTTAGGCAGAGTACATACTTTGAGTGTATTATGAATGGATGGTATTGTGGATACTTAGATGGATTATATGTTGATATGAGGTGATAATGGGGTATGATGTAACACCCAGTATTTTAGTATATTTTTATTAAAGGATTATTTTTAATTATTCAAAAATTTATTCTCTTGTTTTAAAATTGTTGAATTTTTTAGTGGACTTATTTTATGATTTTTGAATTTTGTGAAAATTATTTTGAAGTGTTTCTTAATTATTTATTATTGTTATGCGTTTAAAATCTCTTTATTCTAAATTAATTACTGTGGTATTTAATTATTTCAATTTCAATTTACCATTACGTTTAAATTATTTTATTTAACTTATGGTTTTGAAATCATTTCCGTTGGATCATTTTTGTGACCCAAGATATGAGGATTGGACCTCATTTCTTTTCCTCCATTTTTTTTCCTCTCCTTTTCTTTTCTTCTTTCTTTTCTTTTTTCTTCTCCCTTGGTCTCTTTCCCGCGCGCGACCCAGCCCCTCCCTCTCTTTCTTCGTCCAATCCTTTTCCTCCCCAGCCCGCCGCCGTGTGCCGGCGGTGGTCAACACCGCCCAGCCCCCTAGCTTCCCTAGCCACCGGTGACACCACCCCTCCGTTCCCAGCCCCAGCCACACCGCCGTTAGCCACCACAAGCCTCTCCAAGCCGCGACACTCTTTCCGCCGCTGCGCCACCGTCGCATCACCATTGGCCACCATCTTCTCACCACTTCATCCTCGACCTCTTAGCAACCCATTGGATCCAACCCCAGCTTCGATCCGTCACCGGTGAAGCACTTCGAACTCTATTTCCGTTTTGGGTATTTTTGCACTTCAACCGCCTATTGCGCCGCCACCCACGGCCAACCACCACCACCACCACTAGCTTCACCGACATCCCTAGGCCCTACCCTATCAATCTCGGGTCTTCGTTTGCACCCGTTCAAAAGTGGATTTTTGAGACCCACGGCCACAGTGTATTTGACACTGTTCTGTTGCTGTGTTCCACTTCTTGCACTCCCGTGATCCTCCGAAAATTGCTATATAGCACTGTAAGTATTTTCCAAATAACTCTTGTGATTTAAATGTATTTTTGCACTAACACTTTACACTGCATTGGACTGTTGGTTGGTTTTGCCGGACTGAGTCCGAGGAGTATAGGGGTCGGATGGGTTGGAGAATGAAGTTGCTTGTGTGGATGTATTGTGTTGACATTGTTGATTGTGGGTTATTGTTGTCGTGCTGTGTTCATTCATTTGCAAGCATGTTCACGTGTTTTATTTGAAATGTTTGGATTGACTGGTTTGAGAAAAAGGGGAAGAGACTGTAGGGATGGTGGTAAGCAGGGATGGTGGTAGTGTCCCGCCTGCGATTCCCGTGTAAGGTGCATGCGGTAGGGATGGTGGTTGTGTCCCGCCTACGGTGCATGCAGTAGGGATGGTGGTAGAGTCCCGCTTGTGATTCCCGCCTACAGTGCTCTGATATGTATCCATTGTGTAGAAAGGAACTGTAGGGATGGTGGTAAGCAGGGATGGTGGTGTAATCCCGCCTGCGATTCCCACCTACAGTGTCCGATAAATGGTTGGGTTTTGTGTAAATCATTTTCTGGGAAAATGTTGGATTTTACGTTTTGGCTAAAAATTGGTTTTTTAGCGTGTGTTGGAAAAATACTCGTTTTCAGAAAAATGAGATTTTGGGATCTGTTAGTTGGTTGCTTTAATGCGTTTTTATCTCAAGGGTTGTTTGGATTATTACTTACCTGCGATACCGTTTTATGGTATCGCAGATTTTGATGCAGATGAGGATGACGAGTCTTAGGCTTTGGCTCCATTAGAAGAGCGATCTGGGATTGCTCTCGTGTATTGAGAATTATTATCCTACACTTTTATATATTTATCTTTTGTAATATATTTGGGATGACTGTATAACTTTTTAAAGGTAATTTATTTTGGATACTTGTATTTAAATTTCTGGTACTTAGTTGACTTATTATATTATCCGCTGTGACTTTTGTTGTGCACTTTTGCATGTTGCACACACTTGGGCACATTTCGTTGGGATGCATGACCGTGTTGTCATCATCCTGGCGTCTTGATTCATGTATTTCTTTACATGGGGGTCGGGGGCGCCACATATCACATATGTATGTTTGATGGATTATATGGGTATGCTTGGTTGACTTGTGATATGCATTAAGATGTAAGGAAATGAATTGAGACTTAGGATTGATGTTGGTTTGGATTATGTATGGGGAAATGGTCTTATTTAAAGATTGGTATTGTGACTGCAATTAGGTCATTTGGTGAAGTGAGGTTAAGCTGTAACTCATGAATAATGGTTGGAGATTAAAGTGAAGCATGAAAGCTCACTTTGTTAATTAGAAAATGAAGTTGGGATTTCTAGAGTACAGTTTAGGCCTAAGATTTATGGCAAAGGTTATACCTCAAGGATTGGATGATGACATGTGTACTTGAGATGAATAGATATTTGGAATACCTAGAGGTGTAAATTTGTACAAATAGGGATGTCATGAAGAAGCTTCGAGTAAATGGTTAAATGATGATTTATTTGGACAATGACTAGTCTAAGTAGAGGAAGTCTAAGTTAAGGACCAATGAGAGGTTAAGGTCATATGGAATGAAATTTAGAGTTAGGGATAGTTTTCTTATGCAAGTTTTATGCCTAGCGTTCTTTTAATGAAAAGGAAATGATGTGAGGTTGTGAATACATGTAGGTTGCCATCTGACAAGCACATGAACAAATTGGATGAGATGTGCTTAGCATGGAGTCCAGGTGAATATTACGTTCATGCTCTTTTAAAGTTTTCTAAAAGTATGAAATGAAAATGAATGCCTTATGAAATGTTTTTATGAAAAATGTTTTTTTATGAAATGAAAAGAAAATAAATGTTTTCTTAAATGTTTTACAGATCTATGCTAAGGTATTACGGTTTAAGTAAATGTATATACTGATCCTCTTTGTTAGCTCCTTTTTACGCACCCAAATAATAGTTGTATGCATATGATTGGATGTTATACATAGTATGTATTGTATGTATGTTCCATGAAATGAATGATAAGGTTTTATGCTTTATGTTACGAAAAGATGTTTTATGAAATGATAGATGGATGAAAGGAATGATTAAAAGGAAATGAAATGAAATAATTGAAAAGAAATGAATATTTTAATGTATGATAATATGTAATGGCCATGACTGATAAATGAATGATACTACCAAAGGATTGGGCAGATTGCAATGCCAGGTAAGTAGTACTAGTAGTGCATCCAGTGCTGCCACCTGACTAAGGGATTCCCAAACTGTAGCCATGGGCAGAATCAGGACCAAAAGATCGCTAACCCCAACACACGGGGCGTAATAGTGTGTACCAGCCAAAGGAAAGTGACAAAATTAAATGTATGCATGAAAAGTTTTAGTTTACAAAGGAAAGTACAAGGTGGGAAGTGTTTTGAGGAATGAAAATCTTTTTTTTAAAAAAAACTCCACCTTATAATGTTTTAAAGAAAAGAAAACGTTTTATATAAGTATCTATATGAGTAAGAATGCATGAATGAAACTTATGTTCTTATATTTTTATGGTATGAAGTAATGCTTACTGAGAGTTCGACCAATTTTATTATTATGTGTGCCCCACCAAAGAATGAAATGAGGACGAAGCGCCAAGATAGACACGGCCCAAGGAAAAGATGATGGAAGCCTAGGCATTTTGCATAGCATATGAAATCTTATTTTATAAAAAAACTTATATTTCAGTTAATGATTTCCGCTGCAAAACACTCTCCTAATTTTGTAAATGCAAGTTTTAAATTTTAACTATAGAATCATTTATATCCTGGGAAGGGAAGGAAAAAGTTTTAAAAGGTTCAGTAATTCTCATCTTATTTTTTAAAACTATTTTATATGGTACCACCACAAGGATGAGTGTTACAAGGGGCTATGTCATCGGGGCTGTTTTGAAACGGCGTCTTTTCAACATACGAGTTTTTATAAAAAAAAGAAATTGAGTTGCATGAAATGACGACGTTTCACGCAACTCGGTTTATTTTTCAGAGGCCACTGGACCTAAGCAGTGCCATTTAGGTCCAATTTAACCCTAAACAAAGCCATGTGTTTAATCAGTTAGAACACAAATCTTTCCTCTTTTCTTTTTGGCACATAATTTAATAAATAAATTATTTAAATTAATAAAAATTAAAATTATGTAAATTATTTAATGTGGATTATAATTTATGTAATTAACCCACTAAAAAAATAAAATATTATAATCATATTTATGAAGTTAATTGCTAATTTGTTTTTAACTTATAGTATATAAATGTATTGTAATAGTTAATATATAATGGGTATATTAAAATTTTAACATCTTCTATATAATTAATGAATAATTGTGATTGATTCATTGACCATACATGCTTTGTAGTTAATGTTTGGTACAAACTTTGGTATCTTAAAACAATTACCTAATTACTTTAATTAAGTGTAAATAATAGAGTATGTATGAATATATGATGTATTAAATATTTACATATATGACATAAAGTATCACATGATTTATGATATATTATTAATTGATAATATATATTATTAATGCTTGCTTGCAACCTAAGTGAAAATTACATAATTAAATATAAAATTATTATACTTTAATTAGATCGTAGATGTAAATGTTAGTAATTAGTTAATGATAAGGTTAGTTAATTGATATAATACATTAACTAATTCATAGCATAATTTTAATAAAATAGTTAATTTTTGCTTGCCGATTAGGTATCTTAAACAAATTACGTAATTACTTTAATTAAATATAAATAGTAGAGTATGCAGGAATGTATGATGTATTAACCATTTACATATAATGACTAAATTATCACATGATTTATTAGTTATTATTAATTGATAGCATATATTATTAATGCTTGTTTGCAACGTAAGTGGAAATCAAATAATTAATTATACAATTATTATACTTTAATAAATTAGGATAATGAAAAAAAATCAAATTAAACTATAAATGATGAGTTAGGAGCACTGTGGGATTACTTTTATAATTTAATTTGATTTTTTTTCATTATCCTAATTTATTAATATTGATTATTTGGTGTTTTTCTATATAAAGTTAGGAGCATCGTTCATCACAAATATTGATGACTGAAGAGTCGATGACCGCATTGAGAATTTATTTGGAATCTTGAAGAATGAAGATTTATGAAATTTTATTTAAGAACAATTGTTGCTTACTTGCTTAAAACAATTTGGTTTTGTTTATAATGTGTATTAAAAATTTAGTGGAGTTTTATTTATTTATTTTTATTTATCTAGTAATTAGTATATAAAAGATAATAAGACTACAAAATATAAGTAGTATTAGTAGTACATATTTAGTAGTTATTAGTTACTAATAGTATATAGGACATTAAAATTCAAATGAAATTGAATATTTAAAATTATTTTTAAAAATTCCGCAAAAAAGGTCCAAAATATTGATGATCTTGAATCATAAATTGAGCCCAAAAAGAGGTTGAATTGGGTTTTAAAAAGGCCCAAAATGAATGGCCCAAACTACCCAAACCGATCCGATTGGTTTTACCCCCTTACACTGTCGGTTTCGGCCAATTTTCTACCCCAAAAATGAAGGTTCGGTCGGTGTTGGTTTTGTGCATAAACCGAATCGAAGGGTCGGTTTTTCACCCCTACCTTCAACAATTATAAATGCAATTCATTGATGATTACCATTTCTGCAAGTGCCAACCTCACAGCCTTTTCATTATATTTGTAGATTACAAGATTCCTTAACAAACTATCACTCTCTCCAAACCCTTCCGAGGATGCCTCACCTACCAATGTTGTTTCGTATTTATCCAGAGGCCCACATTTATGAGAATTCTTGGAACATTAAGGTAGATGGTTTTACATGGTTGAAGTTTCGCTCCTCTTTGAGTGACAAGTGTACATATTGCCACAATAATTACACTTAGCCTTAGGATCATCTACGATACATCCCTCGGCTTTTGTAAAATGGTCACAAATAATTGACGGATCATTCCCTTTCCGTTTCTTAGAAAGTGAACAATTACTACTATTAGAGGCACTTGGAGGTTTTGGTATTTGGGTCTCTCCCAAATTAATTGTTTGGGAGTTCAATTCAAGATCAATTGAGATTGACAAAGAATCTATCTAACATGTGAAAACTTATATACACCACGTCATTACACAACAATTAAAACAAACAAAGAACAAAAAAATCAACACAATTACACAACATCTAGATTTTAGATCGCTCATCAACCTTACAAATTATTTTAGATTCCTCATAAACCTCACAAATTATTTCATTATCTTTAGGAAAAATCTAATTGTAAGCGATTTTGCGCACTAATACGCGCACCCATTCAATATGATTGGTCAGAAAGTAGATTTTATTGAAAACAGTGCTAATTTGAATTTAGAATATGAAGGTAATACCATTAGTACGCAGATTAGTACACAAACTTGCTTGTACATAGCAAAACTCTTATCTTTATTCCTACAACTCTACAAACTGACTTCACATCCAACAGGAATTCTACGACACTGCCAAGTACCAATTAAGAATTTGATTTTCACATGGTTTTCACTGACTTCGCAATTCACACTACCAATTCTACGGCACTACTAGTACCACTAATATTTCTTTTCAGTCTTATAAATTAAATACCTAATTATCCAAATTCTATGACACTGTCACACTACCACAGTTCACACTTCCAATTCTATTACACTTCATAGTTCACACTACCAAATTTATCAAAATTTCTTTTGTGTATTGCTGGTGTTCCTTAATCAACACCTCAAAATTTTGGAGTGGAGTGGCCGCTGCCAGTGGGTTCGTCGTCCGTGGGTGTGGGATGCGCCGTTTGTTGGAGGGACGTCGTCCGTGGGTGTGGGATGCGCCGTTTGTTGGAGGGACGTCAAGGCTGGGTCGATGCTGTTGCCGTTGCTGGAGAGGATCAAATGAGGGGAGGGCTGAGTGTCTGCTGTATTTATTTTATAAATATCTTTTTAACACTTTTGAAAAGGCTTAATTTTTTTAACAAAAAAACCTTTTTATCACTTTTTAAACGACTTCTTTTTTAAAATATTTTTACCACTTTTTAAAAGGGCACTTTCAATTTTAAAAAGAATTTCTAAGACTTTTTAAAAGAGTTTTTTTTATAGGGCATTAAGTTTATTATTTTTTATAGGCATTTTTTTTTATATATAATGAATATCTTTATACGCACTTTTTAAACTTTTTATTGCCCATACAAAGTTTTATAAAACAAAATAGATAATAATATACATCAACACACACAATACATTGCATATTACATTGTTGTTTACATTCCAATGCAAAACATCAACTTTACAAAAGAATAAATATGAAAATTCAAAAAGACAAATAAGGTTATGAAAATGAAGCACATATTAGAAACGAATCCCATGATTAGAGCCATCATCCTATAGATGTGGAGGTAGCTCCATTGTCTCAATGGATCTCGTAAAATATGGAGCGGCCCTCAAGATGACTAGCTTGAATCTCTATGTAAGAACACAATTTTGGATGGATTTAGATTGCAACTGAAGCTTCTAGGTAGAAATGAACCAAAGAAAATTAAGTAACAATTATTAAATAGATCTAAAGATGAGATACTTGCTTGGATTGCTAGGTTGGTTTCTCCTTTTTTTTTTGAGGTGTTGTAGTCACTACAACAAATTTTACTTTTAGAGACAAAATTTATTAGGGACGAAATTAATTTCATCCCTAAAAGTACTTATCTGGTACGAAATTTAAATTTTGTCTCAAAATATGGATGAGGTTCTCAAAGCGTTCAAACGAATATATGTGAAAGACCACATTTATGTTGGTATGCCTACTCGTGTGTATGCATGGTTACATCCTCCTAGGCTAAAGTTTCCCAAAATGTAAAAGACCACATCAAAAATTGTTGTCATAATAAGCTAAATTCCAAAAAACTAAGTATATAACAATTTAATTTATAGTTACTTAGTATTTATACTAATTATTTCTAATTTTTGAAAGGACAAGTTTGAACTTAATTTTGGCTAACGAGAGGATCGACTAATGGTTGAGTAACTGATGTTGAATGCATTCTGGAGGTACAAAGGTCGATGCCATGCATACTATCAAAAGTTAAGTACTACAATAGAGGCGAGCCAAAATCCATTCCAAGCAATGCCACCAAACAAATAGGAGAAAGTTTGTATTTAACATATAAGACGTAATTTTTTTTTGCAATTGATTACTATGAACAAAGCAAATAGATCAAATTTAACGATACACTATCTTGCGAGTTCTCAATTTTTTCATCGTTTGTCTAAAAAAATGGTAAGTTATTCTAGTCCCCGTTAAATATTAATATATAATACACTTTTCTGACTTAAGTTCTTATATAAATTTTCTTTTTGCAAGAAAAAGAAAATCCTGCTGACTATGATCTGATCCAATTGTATACTAAAGCACATAAAAATCGTGATGGTGTTTGGATCAGTCTCGAAGCATATGCAAACATGTAAATTTAAATTTTTTTAAGTCCATTGTCTAATAATATTTTTGTTATTTATACTAACTTTAATGTTTTTGGTTTTGAGGGACAAGTTGATATCTCTTAAGGAAACTATTACGGATTTATCTGATGAATTATCTATCAGCGATGCTCAGATCATTTTTTAAGTTCTTGGATCACGTTATGATATTTGAGGGATTTAGGACATTGCATGAAGCCATCATCAACATCATCATAATTTTCTCGAGCCAGATCGAATGACAACAATACTAAGGAATTGGAGGAAGCAACACTTGAGATAGAATGATTGAGGTCCAAGGAAAAAAATTGTTGGCCTGATTAAATCAAGCAGTAGATTTAGAGGCAAGATTAAAAAAAAGGCTACAGTTGAATAACCAAAAATTGTTTGAACAATTCTAGCCAATTGTGATATCCCAAAACTCTATGCCATCACCACAATCTTAAATTTTCATTTTTTAATTGATCGACTATAAGAAAAACAGACTTTTGTGAACAATTTATTGCAATCAAAATACTATTTGCAACCAATTTTAGTTGCAAATAGTCATTTCGTTAGAATTAACTTGTCGCAAATAAACAGTTTTCTTGTAGCATGAGTTTCTATTATGATGTTCCAAAACATTTGAATAATTGTGATATTTGAATTACAATTTGTGTAATATTGGTATGATATTTTTAATTAAATTATGTTCTGTATGATTAATATGGTTAACCCATTCGAACAAAAACTAACACATTTGAATGATAACCTAGAAATACAGTCCATACGGCCGTTCGAACAATAAAATATTTCTTCGAATAACATTATTATGCAAAACCCCGTTCGAACGGACAAAATTTTTGAAAATAAAATGTCTTTACGAACGGACAGAATTTATGTTCAAACATTAGTCATTTGAAAAATTTATTAGTTTGAACGCATAAAATCTGCTCGAAGAGGATCAAATATGGTTATTAATTTGAATCAAAATTATATATTGTTTGAACGGACATGTCGTTTTGAAGTGAAAACGATTCCATTCAAACAATTTTTTGAGACGAAATTGGTTTTCTAAAAACCAATTCGAACATTTTTGACTGGTTCTGCCAATTTTGTCCCTAAAAATGATTTTTTGAGACGTCTTTAAAAACCTTTTGAGACAGGCTTTTCGACACAAAATAGAGATGAAATTGTTTCGCATCCAAAAACATTTTGAGACGAAAATTGGGTTTTTTGAGACAATTTTTTGTCTAAAAAAACCCAATCTCTTGTAGTGAGTTGAAGTGGTTGAGGAAGTGATTGGAGAAGAATGTTGGTGGCTTGTCTAAAAGAATACAATTAAATTTAACTGAAGGTTGCCACAAGTATAAATCTCAAAGGCTATGCAAATTCACTACAACAAAATGTGTCTTTTGTGACAGAGGAAACCGTCACAAAAAAATGGCAAACCACCACTAAAGATAATTGGTGACGGTTTGAAACCGTCACCATGACCGTCACCTAAAGTGCATCACAGAAAATATTTGGTGATAGTTTACTGTTCAACCGTCACAAAAAATATTTTTAGTGATGGGTTGGAGGTGTTCCATTTGTTAGAATGTTCGAACGTTCCTTTTTTTGTGACGGTTGAGAACTGTCACAGAAAGTCACGTTCGGACGTAAAATTAAACGTTCAGACGTTAACCCGACCGATTGGCATTTGAATGGGAGAATTTGACGTTCGTTGATTATCGTTTGAACGTATCATATTTACGTTCGAACATTAATGCGTCCGAACATTAATTAGAATAAATGTTCGAATTTTCGTTCGAATATATTGGGAAATGTACAAACATAACGCATTTACCGTTCGGATGTTATTTCGACTGTAAACGAAGGAGCGTTTGAATGCAAGTGTTTGTTCGAACGTTAATCATTCGAACGGTTTGTTTGTTTGAGTGTGAGTACGTTTGAACGTAGAGGTTTACGTTCGAACGTTGGTTCGAATGTGAACCAACTTTCGAACTATTTTAATTTACATTCGAACGTACAGATCAGAAATATTAATTTCATTAAATTTAAAAACATAATCCCAATTGTATCATATTAGATACCATCAATTAACAAGTAACAATGTCTTATAAAAGCAAAAAATTAGATATTAAAACTAGCCAAAAATACTTATAAAATTTATTTCTTCTTTTTCCCTAGTCCACTGCGATTCTGTTGCAACGACATAACACGCTCCATTTGCATCATCATCTCCCGTTGCACTTGCTCTTGCACTTCACTGCGTATTCTTTTCTCCTGGTCTCTCTGTTGGTCCTGCAAATGCGTCTATAAATGAGATTGTTGTTCTAAGAGAGACTCTAATTCTTGTTGTCTCGACCTCATATACTCATTCTCACGGCGTGCAACTTCAAAATCTGCCGTAAGATTATTAATTTGTGAAGTCGATGAGGTTGAGGAGGATGAACATCTATGCTTGATAGATCGCCCCAAACCTCTTAGCATACTAGACTGCGGCCCGAGCACTTGCGTGAATATGTCTATGTCACTAGGAGAGGATTCCCCAGAAGCCGGCTGCATCTCCATCATTTTTTCTTGCAATTTGAAATGTAATGATTGTAAATAATTAGTAACGTATTAAAAGAAATAGAAATAAAAAATAAATTATTCTGTTACATAAATAATTTATTTAACAAAATTAACACTGCTTACATGACTATTTGCAGCGATAGGATCCATCCACTCACTATGCTCATTATTGTGAGCAGCAGCATAGACATGAATGAGGAAGAATTTTCAGGATCATCACTTTTCTAACAAAGTGACATTAGCAAATTTAAAAAGATAATGTTAGTACCTAAATAAAAGAATATCAGGAAAATAAATGAATTCTATAATTATTTAATTACCATTTTTTCAGCAAGACGGTTGAATGACCTTGAACCGGCACGATGGTGGACAGTCAGAGCGGATCTATTCTGTGCATTTGTAGAACTCAAATGCTACAAAATATATTAAGAATGTTAATTGTAATATGTATACATATAATATATAGAACGAATATGAATGTAAATAATTAAAAGATAATGTAAAATACCTGTTAATCTGGAGATGCGAAAAGATTACAACACTTTCTCCAATCATCTAACTTCATCTGCTGAAAAGGAGAATGCGCAGCCTCTTCCAACGTCTCAAACTTCTTGAAGTGGTCATGACATCGTCCTTTGTGACGTCGGAATAGTGTAGCCATCAACTCAATCACGGTTCTCAAATCCTCACTACGGCCAAAGTCGAGGTCGAACTCATCCTAACAAGGGAATCAGATAAAAAATATGATATAGTAATCTAGGTGAAACAAATGTACTCTCAAAGTAAACTCACCAACACACGACTTCGAATGTGTTCCTTAATCTCATTTGGAACATCTAATCATGAGCGCACATAAAATGGAGCATAAGCTCGAACTAAGGTGCCAATATAGGAGGAAAGCGCTACTGCACTATCATCCACTCCTCCAATGGAATTATCAGGAATTGTGATATTCAGTTTTCCGTACCTTCTATTTTTTTCAAGAGAGATTCCACGTGTATTGCCACGACCGCGACGTGCAGATGCATCAACTACATGATAATAGATAGTATAATTATAATTATATAGTTATTGAGGTAAAAGTATTAACTATACGATTCATTATCAACGACAATATTTTCTTACTGGTAGGTGTCGACTGGCTTTTGTTCTCTTCTGTGTTAACTTGATCTTCAGGAACTGATTTCTCGAGTGGGGTGTCCTCAATGGATTTAGGACTTGGACTTGGCGGAGGCACATTTCTTCGTTGTCATTTTGGCGGCATTCTTGAAAATAATTAATTATATCAAAGAAAATTAATTAGAAGAAATTATGAAAATTCAAGATATTTTATAGTCACCTATATGAATAAAATATTTAGTACTTTTATTCTTCATCTTCGGATGAATTTTCCATGCTTGTTTCAGAATCTCCATCAATAACATCTATCCTCATCATGCCCCTCTTTTTCATCGTCCTTATCCACCTCCTGCCCGGATTCTGATTTGTCTTCATCTTCTGACTCTTCTTTTTCTTCTTCCTCCTCACTTACTTGAATTGAATGATCATTTAATACAGACGGGTCGAGATGGACGGGTGGGACATCATCTCTACATAAGGGGAGCAACTTGAGTGCACTAAGGTCAACAAACAAGTTGATATCCTCTCCATCTTCTTGGTATGCCTCTAAAATCGGAGTGTCATTTTCATCTCCACTATTCTCCAAATCTGCACTCGTTCCTGCTTCATATATATTTCGAAGGATAAATTTTTGTTCGACTCGCCAAGTTATCTCTCCACTATCTTCATCAGAACTTTTCATTGGATCAATCAAGTAATAGACTTGGGTAGCTTGACAAGCCAATATGAATGGATCATCTTCGTACTATTTAGATGCAGTATTGACACTCGTAAAGTGATTATCCCTATGTATCGAAACCCGACCACCGCCTAGATCCCACCAATCACATTTAAAAACATATGTTACAGACCCACCCAGATATTTCAATCTGATAATATCACGTATGACACCATAATAGTCAATATCATCTGTTCCATGACTCTCCTCGACCAACACACCACAGTTTTGAGTCTTTCTATTACGTTTACGGTCCAAAGTATGGAATCTATAATCTCGAACTGTGCATGCAGTGTATCAAAGTGCTCTATTTGAGGGACCACGGGCCAAAGCATACAGTTCAGAAGAAATTGATCCGGGATCACGAGCACGTTGTTCCAAAATCTAACAATTGAAATAATATATATTTATTATTTCATTATCCAGAGTTAAAAATTTCAAAATATAACATATATATAATTTTAGTCCATACACGTTCTTCAAACCATATGGAAAATTCTTCCTCGTGTCTTGCCTCTATATTTTCTACGCCTTCTGTCCTAAGTTTGTCCATGTGCTCACTGTTATAACATGTTGCAAAAGAAGTATATTTTGAGCGCAACAATTATAGTTAATTTTAAGAAAACTATAATTATTCAAAGCATAGAACCACATACCTGAGATAATCATCAATCTCTCAGCAATTATTTAGCACATACTACCGAACTTTACCCAACTCTTCATCAATTAAATCGTAACCTGTTTGTGCACCCAAGGGTCGTACATTCTGGGAAAACATTGATAGCTCACGAGGAGGTGGAGCAGCAAGATCAGCATTTCGCTCGTGACGATTAAATCGTGTCTCAACACCATGACGATATAGAGAGAAAAATGTTAACCATTTATCGTGTATACAGGCCTCTGCTATTGAACCCTCAGCTCTGGTTTTATTCCCAATAGTGTGCTTCAGTCGACACAAATATCTTTAAATTGGATACATCCAACGGAACTGCACCGGTTCACCCAAAAGTACCTCTCGCGGTAAATGTATTGCTAAATGGACCATGACATCAAAAAATGATGGTGGAAAGATCTACTTGAATTTACATAGTATAGTTGCAATGTTTTCTTCCAATTTCGACAATATATCTCGATTTACTACCCGTGCGCACAAATCCTTAAAAAACATACAGAGTTTAGATATGGTGACACGTACATTAGATGTAAGCTTCCCATGAATTCCCACAGGTAATAACTTTTGCAAAAATACCTGACAGACATGACTTTTCAATCCACTGATTTTCTAGTCATCAGGACTCATGTATCTACCAATATTTAAAGCATAACCATCTGGCAACTTCACACCTTGCAACCATTTGCAGAAATCCATCATCTCCTCCCTCGTCATCGTAAAACATGCATGTGGCATGACCACCCTATTGCCTTCCACCCGCAAATGCAGATTATGTTTAATTCTCATTCTCTCAAGATCTTTCCTCGTCTTGATCGTGTCTTTCGTCTTTTTGTTAATACTCATTAATTTACCCAATATATTATCACAAATATTCTTCTCTATGTGCATTACATCCAAACTATGTCGCAACATGCATGACAACCAATACGGCAAGTCAAAAAAAATACTACGCTTTGTCCAATTCAATTCTGCTGCGCCTTGTTTTCTCTTGTTCTTTCCCTGACCTTTGCCAAAATTGTTCGCTCTAACATGTTACAGTTGTTCTTCTATCTCTTCTCCAGACAACTCTTTTGGTGCAATTCTATCATCTACTCTCCCATCAAACTTGGCACATTCTCTTCTCCATGCATGATTTACTGGTAGATAACGTCAATGACCCATGAAACACAACTTCTGAGAATATTTTAGCTACTCACTAGCAGTTTCTTTATTACACGTTGGACATGCTAACTTCCCTTACTCCAGCCTGAAAGATTTCCATATGCCGAAAAATCATTTATGGTCCACATTACCGCAGCATGCATCTGAAAAGATGTCGACGTGGATGCATCATAAGTTCTAACGCCTGTTTCCCGTAACTCTTTCAAGTTTTCAATCAACGGCTGCATGAATACGTCAATATCATTCCCAGGTGATTTGGGGCCAGGGATGAGTAAAGTTAACAAAACTTTTGGCGCCTTCATGTACCTCCATGGTGGAAGATTGCACGGAATCAATACTACGGGCCAAGTGCTATAACTTGTACTCATATTCCCAAAAGGGTTGAATCCATCGGTTGTGTGTCCCATGCGCAAGTTCCGAGCTTCTATCCCGTACTCTGGATATTGGTTATTGAATCAATAGGATGCCTCATATATGCGTCATTCTTAACTCTTTTCTTCTCGTACCACCTCATATCATGAGCTGTTTTCTTACATATATATAGTCTTTGCAACCTAGGTTTCAAGGAAAAATACCGCAACACCTTAACCGGCACGTTTTTCTTACCCTTTCACCTGGACTCTCCACATACAGGACATGCTTGTTTCTCCTCGTTCTCATTCCAGAACAATACACAATCATTCTTTCATGCATGTATGGACTTGTACTTAAATCCTTATCCCTTTCTCAACTGTTTCGCTTCATAAAAGTTCTTGGGCAATGCAGACCCTTCGGGAAGCACCTCGTTAAATAAGTCCAATACCATGTTTATTATTTTCGTCAACATCCCACACAATGACTTAATGTGAAGCAACCACACAATAAACGACATTTTGGAATATTTTGCACAACCTGGATAAAGCTCGCGCTTTGCATCTTCCCACAGTGAAGCAAAATTTTCACAATCAGTCTCTCCACCGCTTGAGGCATTGTCGTTAACCTCATCCATAAACATCCCCGCTCCAATGTCACCTAACATCTTCTCCATCTCATCCTGCTCATAATCATCATCCATGTGCCGCAAATAATTGTGATGATCGACCAATACATCTGCTGACTGTTCATACGGCTCACCATGCAGTACCCATCGGGTATACCCCAGATCCATACCGTTCACAAATATATGACTTTCTACTTCATTCAACCCTATCGCACACAAATTTTTACACCCTCGATGTAGACACTTAATGTAACCACGACTATCAGTAGGGGCCCGTGCAAAATCAATGAAGGTTCTTACTCCTCATGCATAGGGTACGTAATCATTTCCAAGTCTATTGCCCATACGCATCCAATTTTGGTCTATTTCTAAAAACATCTATCTATTAATAACACGTACATTGAAAATTCACATGCATGTCATGCTCCAATTCTCATTGCTTTTTTGATAAGGTAGTTGGTCCGATTCCATTCGAGATTATATTCTCCATATTGCACAAATCTCGTCACTCTACTACTTTCCACGTCAATAGAAATTTCGGCAGCACCTCCTCATAGTTCTACAAGTATACATGTTCAAATATCGGGATTGTGACCCTACGAACAGTATACCCGAAGACCAGTAGAGGAAGACACCGAAACTTCATATTAAACGTGGAAAGTAGTGAGTAACAAAAATATGCAATACAAATAATATAATCTCAATCTGTCCACACTGGATAATTCAGGAATTAGGGGCACATAAATGTACACTAATTCCCAAACGGGTCTAAGGTTATTTATGCAATGACACACCATATCTATCAAAAAACACTACAAATAATATCCTCATGTTCTGTGTCTAGATTGTCAAACAAATAGTATTGCATGCTATATTGTTAAACTATCGTGAGATAGAAGAATATCTTCACAAGTTTCCAATTACTACTTTCCACGAGGGAGAATGATCTTGAAGAAATATCTAAATGTTAGTCTAATTGCTTAACTGTCGTAGACTCTCCAGTCCTGACAACTCTCAATTAGTGTATGTTAAGACCAGAGGAGAGTAGTCAAGGCCGGAGAGACTATGACAGTCAAGCAATTAGACTAAAATTTAGAGATTATAATTGTTACATATAATTTTAAAGGTTATTATATAATTTTAATTATTATCATTCCACAATTATAATCTTATTGTTATACTTAATTGAGTGAGTTATTTATTTATATAGACAATAAGTATATAATTTTTATATAAGCATTTATTTGATCCTTATTTACTTACTCTTTAGTTTATAATAAATAAGTATATTTACATATTCAAATCTACTTATTTAGTAGGTTCAAGACTTTTTTAGTGAAGAGTATTTTAAATGTTATATTATTTTAATTATTATCATTCTTAAAGTATAATTTTAATTGTTATACTAAATTTCAAAGGTTATAATATAATTTTAATTATTATAATTTTTAAAGAGTTATTTTAATTGTTATACTTAATTTCAAATGTTATTATAACATTTTAATTATTATCATTCTTAAAGTATCAATTTAATTTTTATACTTAATTTTAAATGTTATTATATAATTTTAAATGAGTGAGTTATTTATATTTAATAAGTAATTATTAATTATATTTATTGTATGTATATATTATATTTTATATATAGTTAAGTTATATAGTTTTTTTTATCTTTTTTTTTTAAATCAAGTTTATAATTAGAATAATAATAACTAAATTGGTATGACTATATTATTTATACTTATTAAATTTTAGATATTAAGTCTCATATTAAATGTAAATTAATTGTTTTTAATCTTTACTTAAATTAAAATCCTAAATTTATAATTTTCTTGTTAAAGAACAAATTCAAAAAACACAAAAAAAATTATTATATAAAAATTTCACATAAATACCAAAAACTAAACACAATATATTTCTAACCATATAAACATATATTCACATAAATACCACAAATGCCAAAAACTAAACAAAAAATTTTGTTGCAATAATCACAATTATTTCAAGAGTAAGCAATGACACATGTATTTACATATTCCTAAACTTGAGTAAGCAATAAACATGTATTAACAAAATCTAAAGACAATATATTTCTAACCATGTAAACATATTCAAACAAAATTCACAAATAATAATCACAATGTTTCAAATCCATATCGTAATATATTCCCAATAACTCACAAACTATTTACAAACTATACAAACAATAATCACAATATTTCAAGAGTAAGCATAAAATGTATAAACATATTGATAAAGTTTAGAAATATACCTAGCACTCACAATATCCTCTTACAAATCAAAATCTTCCAACTTGCCAAAACAATCAATCCTTCAAAAAAATACAACACTAATTTATTAGAAATATTATATAATAATAACACAATACAAATATCATAAAATTCAAAAAAAGACAAAAGAAAAATAATTTTTTCTTACCAAAACTCAACTCAACTCTCACTCTAACTGTTACAATTTTCACTCTAACTATCTCTCACTCTAACTCACTCTTACCGTCTCTCTCACTCTAACCATCGTATTACCTAACTCACGTCACTGTCTCACGTCACTCTCTCTCACTCTAACCCTCTCTCTCTCCTGCAGAAGACTCTCTCTCAACTCTCTCTATCTCTCTGTTGTGCGCACAGGGAGAAGCAGAAATGAGCCGCTTCCTCCCGTGCGTGTATTCATTAAGTTCTAAAATTATTAGCTCATACGTTCAAACGTTATATGATCCCACCCAATTTTTAGATGACGTTCGAACGTAATAAAATACAAAACTTTTTCCTGCCCAGAACATTCGGACGTTTTCTATAAACATTCAAACGTACCCTTTCTATGATAGAGCATGAAATCTAGCAGGTAATTTCCCGCACTTTTATTTTCATGTTCGAACGTTCATAGATTTACAGATTAACGTTCGAATGTACAACTTAAACATCCGAACGTTCATGTCATCAAAGAGTTACCATATTTGAGCGGAAAATTTTCCGAACTAATTTCCTAATGTTCGGACGTTAAGAAATTTGGCGTTCGGACATTCATAATTTTCTAGTGATTTTCATCAACTAACGTTTGAACGTATGGTATAAACGTCCGAACATTCAGATCATCACATAGATACCTTAATCGAGTGGGAAATTTCCCGCCCTTTTAGTTTAACATTCGAACGTTATAAAATTTATGTTCGAATGTGGAATTTTAACATCCAGCGTATCATAAAGGTACATAAATTGAGCGAGACCTTTCCTGCATTTTCCTTTTTCTATTCGAACGTATTATGAGTGTACGTTCGAACATGGAAATGAACTCTCATAAACCTCCAATAACGTTTGAACGTTAACTTGAAACGTTCGAACCTACCCTTCCTAATATACTATATTATAATATAGTATATATACTACATTTTATATATATATGTAAATATATAGTATGATAGCATAATACTTTAGATGAGAACATAAAAATATAGTATATAAACTATACCATATATATAAATCAATAATATATAATTCTTTGTTACTTATTAAATTCTGCATTATATATTATATTATAATATAGTATATATATTACATTTTATATATATATATATATATAAATGTATAGTATGATAGCAAAATACTTTAGATGAGAACATAATAATATAGTATATAAACTATACCATATATATAAATCAATAATATATATAATTCTTTGTTACTTATTAAATTCTGCATTATATACTATATTATAGCATAGTATATATATTACATTATATATATATATATAAATGTATAGTATGATTATGTTCGAACGTTTCGTGTTTATAAGGCCAAAACCGAATGACGAAACGTCATTTTCCTCGTTATCATCGTCATTCTGTTGCACGTCCCCACTCCTCTATCAAACTCCGCCACAACCGTCACTAAAAGGTAGGCATTCATCTTTTAATCAAATAACATGTATTTTATTTGATATTTGGATTGAGTTTTGTTAAAAACGGGAAAAGTAGTGGCCAGATTTTCAACTCCATTTTCCGGCCACCACGGCTTGCCATTGGCCAAATAGTCACCGTAGAAATATTTCTTGTAGTGTATACTTCATTTCTAAGGTGACATTTCGGCATTTAGAACCTTGTAAAGTAATTAATAGCTGAGTCGACTTAGCCATTTTGTGTCGTAACGTTCGAATGTTTCACCAAGACGTTCGAACATACAACGTTTCAATTACATAGCCGTTATGGCTTCTACATTTGAACGTTCATTGTCTTACATTTGGACGTCATTTTCATAAATTTTACGTCCAAACGTTAAATGGATACATCCGAACGTACTACCTTTTAAACATTATTAAACGACATACGTTTGAACGTGAATCCTTCACGTTCACACGTAAATCACATACGGTCGGACACTTAATTATAACGTCCGATGTAAGACCCAGCCCACTGCCAGGCCCAAGCCCATGAAACAACTCCAGTTTTAACGTCGCGCAGTGTTCACGTCTACTTTCCATTTTCATGCATGCCGTTCATCCCTCTTCCCTCTAGGTATTTTTACCCTTTACTTCTTATAGTTATATATATATATATATATATATGTGATGCATGCTTGACCTAGTTCAATGCCGCTAATGCCGTTTCAAGCTCTCAGCCACTCAACTTGTTTGAGTCTTCGCCTCTCACTGTGAATCGCAGCCAGACCATCACACGCACTAGCCATCACTCCCCCGTAAACACCAAAGTGTGGAGCTCGGTTAGCAACCAGTGAACTGCCGCAACAAGCCGATCCAAGTACGGTTGTCCCCCCAAGCGAAGCCCACACAGGTACCTCAGTCACACGAAGTCCACCACTCAAGCCGTGCGCCATCACCCTCTCCGTGTAATCACTACCTCGGTTGCACCATCGAAAAACAAAGCACCAGACCAGCCACCGAGTCATTACTTTCTCCCGGACCTAGTCCACGCGGAACCTTAGCCTCGAAGTCGCCTCCCAACTCCAGCGTAGCCTCCATTACAAGCCCCGAAATACTTTGTTTTAGTTGTCTAAAACAAAGCAGCGTCCAAGCCGCTGCAGTCACGCTCCATCGGGAGCTACACCACGCCGTGCCCCCACAGAAACTGTCAGCGAGGACCTTCCATCACCCCCGTCCGCCGCACACTGCCTCATCCCATGATAAGCTCGCACCACTTCCGGTTGGTGGTCCTTGCCTTTCGGTCTCTCTCTCGTTTTCTCACCGCCTCTCTCTCTCTCTCTCGGTTTCAGCTCTCTCTCTCCCTCCCTTTCCGTGCGACGTCGTCGAAGGCATCACCACCACCTCAGCCCAACTTCCGTCGCACTTCCACGGTGCCACTGTCTCGGTCCTTCGTTGGTGAGCTTCTATCGCCACTCCCTTTTGAGCCTCGTGTGTTTGTTGTTGTTACTTATTGTTAGTTGTTTAAAAAGGAAGCAGATGGTATTTATGTATATATTTATATCGGTGAACCCAGTAGAATGAAGGTGTTTTGGTTTTTATTTTTTTTACCCCTTAAAATATGACTCCAGACTTATTAGTTCGGGTATTTAGTTTAAAGAGTTTATATTATGTACTTTGGGTTTGAAATTGTGAGTATATTACATGGGTTGAAGAGTATGTTTTCATTTGGATGTAGACGCATGGATTTATATTGTTAAGTTGATTTTTATAAGAGACTGATATTTTAACGGAATATTTATTATGTAAATACTGATGAATTGTTGAAGTGAGCGGTAAGTGCAAAATCATATTTTGCTTTTAAAAGAATAATTTTATTTAAACACAAGTATGATAGAAAACAATTATGACTTTTTTTTTCTAGTTATGACGATTTCGATATAGTTATATTCTTTAGTATTATAAATTATAGTAAGATCTCTATTATAATTAAGTTAGAATTAAATGGTTTTTTAGTCGAAGCTATTAAGATGGATATTGATGAGTTAGAAAGCGATGATGATGTTTTAGAGATTGGAAATTTAAGTTTCTGAAGAATTAAAATAGGTTATTCCAATATTTTAGTCTTAAATATCGAAGTACATGATCGACTGAAAATTTATGAAAATTACGTGATTATTTTATAGGTGACGATTAACTTTTGTTCGGCACTTTCGAGGAAATTTTCGAAAAGCTAAGAAGCCCAGGTATGCGGGATTCCTATGTTAGATTTGCATAAAAAGAAATGAACTAAGGTTGGTTTCTAAAATGTGCATGTTGTCTTAAAAAAAAAAGTGAAAAACAACCTTAGTATATGTTTTGCATTTCCTCATGAGATACGTATGAATGAGAAAATAAATGTTTTGACATGAAATGTGTAGACATGAGCAATATTTGACATGCTTCTGAAATGTGCAAAAGAGCGAATACGATATATGTCAATTTTTGTACAAATGATATAAAATATATTGGAACTGTTATTGATCATAGGAAAATGATATGAATATGTTTTCTCACGTGTTTAGATATGATATGGATATAATAAACCTTTGGCATACTTATCTGTTCTGAATCTGATTCTGAATATGGTTTTGATATGATGATGCTGGTTCGTTTGATATGGTTGGTATCAACATGATATGATATAATTTGAGTGCACCCACTTTGGAAACAAAGTGGTCTTTTTACGTGTTATTTCTTGTGTGCACGCTCGGGGCTCCGAGATTGAAAAATGAGAAGTTCACCATATGACACTGCCTGGTTTGGCCACTGGGGATAGCACAACCCTACCACGGGGGTTAAACATGGTATACGATATGATATGTAAGATGAAGATGTTCAGTTATGTTGTGCCAAGGGAATTTTGAATAATAATATTTTTGAACTTTCGCTCTGAAATTTTTGATAACAAGTTCTGACTCTGCATTCTGAAAATAAAAAGTGTTTTGTTTTGTATTTTGAAATCTGTAAATGCTCATGTTTGCATACTAGTATATGTTCTCTGCTTATTGAGTTGTTGATAACTCACCCCTATCTCCATAATATGTTTCAGATAATTTTTTATGCGACAGCTGAGAATCAGGAATAGGGAGTAATTGCAAGTTTTGTGGATCATAGAAGACTAATTGCCTTAGGGTACAATGACTTTTGGAGAGTCTTTTGGTAGCGTCGATATTTTATGTGGCTTTGGTTTGTTGAGTAATGAATATTTCTAGTCTTTGTGGAAAAGTTTATGTATATCAACAAGACACTACTGATGTGCCCTTATGTGGGAACATGGATATTTGTGTTGACCAAATAGGTTAATATGTTATGGAGACTTTGGTTTATTTTAAAAGTATTATTTGGAAATGATTTTTAGGTGATAAGAGTTAACTCTCCAGACTCTCGGGGACGAGGCGTTACAGTTGCTATCAGAGCCAGGTTTGAGGTTCTGCAAACTATAGAGTGTAAGATTTTGGAGTATAGATAGGCTTTAAGGAATCATTTTCGGTTTGGATGTGATAGTGGAGCGGACTATAAGGAAGAATATCATAGGTATTCGAGGTCTTAAAATTTAAAAACTTTAGGAATGATTTTGATGTATAGGATTTTACAAGTCTATGAGTTGAATTCTTGTTGGTTGTGGTTTGGTTTGATTTTGGAGACTTTTTATTAAATAGATTTAATGGCGTTAAAGTTTTAGACCTTGGGAATTAATTATTTCTACTCTTGTGCCTACTTCTCTTCTCTTTGTTACAGGATGCCACCTCGTCGACGAGAACGAAGTATGTCAGATTTGAACGTGAACGAGACTGAAAGGGGAGCAAACCCGAGTGCTTCCGAAGTACTGCGAGTAGCAGCCCATCAGTTAATAGATGATCTTGCGCAGAATCCTTTGGGTCATCAACGCAACTACAATGAAGGAGGTTGTACCATAGAGCAGTTCAATCGGATGCATCCCCCTTCATTTGATGGGAAAGGCGAACCAACCCTAGCTGAAGATTGGGTGCAAGATATTGAAGAGATATTGTAGGTGTTAACCTGCACAGATGAACAAAAGGTGGCATATGCAACATTCAAACTCACCGGTGAGGCAAAAAGATGGTGGATCTCAGAAAGAACTATCCGAGAAGCGGGGGGAACATAAATAGTTAGTTGGCTACATTTTAAACAGATTTTTCTTGAGCGATTTTTTCCAAGCTCGGCTCGAGAAGATAAGGCAATGGAATTTACCATTTTGGTACAGGGAACCATGACAGTGCACCAATATGCAGCTAGATTCATTGAACTATCCCGTTTTGCTGCGTATTTGATTTCGGATGAAGAAAAGAAAGCGTGCAAATTTGAACAAGGACTTAATGAAAAATTTTATGAATGCGTAGTGGGCTTCCAGATTCAGAATTTCTCAGAGTTGGTAGATAAGCCCTCAGTTTTTTAGCGAAGCTTTCAAAGGAGCGCGACCTTGCACGATCAGAGGGAGAGGACTATTCCATTGGGGCCTCATTCTGGTATGGACCAGGGATCGTGGAAAAAGAGAAACGAAGGTAATAGCTCTGTAAAAAGGCTGATTCAAGGCACCCAACAAGCATATCAATGTAGGACTTGCAACCGAGTACATGCTGGAGTGTGCAGGAAAGAAGCGGGACTATGCTACCGTTGTGGCAAATCGGGTCACTATCTCAGGGATTGCCCTTTACGATTGGATTGCAACAGGCCACCACCACCACCTAGGACAGAAGGGACAATGCGAAGCAACATCCAGCATACTACTGCGCTCGCAAGAGTTTTTGCCCTGACTCCTGGAGAGGCTGAAGATAAGAATGATGTGATCACAGGTATTACCTCTTTGTTATGTTTAAAGATATTAATTGGTGGATTGAGGTTAAGACTTGGAAATTTTAGTTCATGAATGATGTTGATTGTGACCACAGGTACTCTTTCTTTGTTGTCTAACAATGCGTCTGTGTTATTTGATTAGTGACACATTCGTTTATTTCTATGACTTATGCTCGAATTTGCAACTTAGAAACCGAAAAGTTAAAGTCCAAGTTAGTGGTTGCGACCCCAACAGGAAATTCAGTAGTCTGTGACGAGTTTCTACCAGGGTGTCCTATAACAATTGAGGGAAGATTGATGCCAGCAGATTTAATAGTGTTTAACATGATCGGGTTTGATGTAATTTTGGGTATGGATTGGCTAGCTTGCTACCACGCCAACATAGACTGTTTTAAAAAAGAAGTGGTTTTTAGACCCCCAAAAGAAAGTGAATTTCGGTTCACAGGTTCGAAAGTGAGAATGCATCCACCCATTATATCTGTCGTTCAAGGTGGGAAATTGTTACGAAATGGTTGTCAAGGATTCTTAACCTGCGTGGTAGAACCACCAAAAGAGGAGTTGAAGTTAGAGCAGATACCTGTGGTGAGGGAATATCCAGAGGTTTTTCCAGAAGATTTACCTGGACTCCCACCCGAGTGAGAAGTCGAGTTTACTATCGAACTAGTCCCAGGCACGGCACCCCTTTCGAAAGCACCTTACCGGATGGCACCGTCTGAATTAGTGGAACTCAAGGAACAATTACAAGACCTGTTGGATAAGGGTTTTATCAGGCCCAGTGTATCACCTTGGGGAGCTCCAGTCCTCTTTGTGAAGAAGAAGGATGGATCGTTGAGGATGTGTATTGACTACAGGGAACTTAATCGTGTGACCATAAAGAATAAGTACCCGCTACCCCGTATAGAGGATTTGTTTGATCAGCTCCAGGACGCTCATGTATTTTCAAAGATTGATCTTCGATCGGGTTACCATCAATTGAAAATCAGGGCAGAGGACGTAGCTAAGACGGCTTTAAGGATCCATTATGGCCATTATGAGTTTTTGGTCATGCCTTTTGGCCTGACTAACGCCCCAGCAGTATTCATGGATTTGATGAACCGGGTGTTCCATGAATTTTTGGATAAGTTTGTAGTTGTTTTTATTGATGATATATTGGTATAATACTCCAAAAGAAGGTCTGAGCATGAGGAACATTTAAAGCTAGTACTTGGGACACTCAGAGATAAAAAGTTGTTTGCTAAATTGAAGAAGTGTGAATTTTGGCTTGATTCAATCGCATTTTTGGGGCATGTAGTTTCGAAAGATGGCATTCCAGTGGACTCGGCAAAAGTGGAAGCAGTGGTTAATTGGCCGACACCGAAGAATGTTCATGAGGTTAGAAGTTTCTTGGGATTGGCGAGTTATTACCGTTGATTCATTGATGGTTTCGCCAGGATAGCAGTTCCTCTCACAACACTCACCAGGAAAAATATTAAATTTGAATGGACAAAAAAGTGTGAAGGAAGTTTCCAAGAGTTGAAACGAAGATTAGTGACAGCTCCGGTGTTAACCGTCCCCACGGCTAGGGGTGGATTTGTAGTTTGTAGCGATGCATCAAGACTTGGATTGGGGTGCGTACTGATGCAACATGGGAAGGTTATAGCATACGCCTCACGCCAACTGAAAGCATACGAGCAGAATTATCCCACGCATGATCTGGAACTTGCGGCATTCATTTTTGCACTTAAGATTTGGAGACACTATCTGTATGGGAAAAAGTGTGAGATTTATACAGATCACAAGAGTTTGAAATATTTCTTCACCCAAAAGGAACTAAATATGAGGCAGAGGAGATGGTTCGAGTTGATCAAGGATTATGACTGCACCATCAATTATCACCCAGGCAAAGCTAATGTTGTAGCCGACGCCTTAAGTAGGAAGTCTATGGGACCAGTAGTTGCAGCACTTACCACTCAACCTAGGTTGTTAATGGACCTAGAAAGAGCCAGTATTGAGGTTATCACTAGTGATACAAGTATTTTCTTGGCCAGTTTGATAGTTCAACCGACCCTAATAGATAGGATCAAAGCTGCTCAAAAGGTGGATTTAGGGTTGGTGAAGCTAGTGGAGGAAGTCAGGAACAGGGACAAATCTGACTTTAGAGTTTCCGAGGATGGAGTTTTAAGGTTTAGAGGTAGATTATGTGTGCCAGCTGATGAAGAACTAAAAAGGGTAATTCTTGAAGAAGCACACCGTTCCTTATACGCAGTTCACCTAGGGAGTACCAAGATGTATCGGGACTTGAGAGAGTCTTTTTGGTGTAATGGTATGAAAAGAGAAATCGCTAAATTTGTGGAACAGTGCCTAACTTGCCAACAGGTGAAGGCGAAACATTCGAGAGCAGTAGGATTATTACAACCACTCCAGATTCCAGAGTGGAAGTGGGAGCATATCTCCATGGACTTTGTGACAGGAATTCTTGGAAGACATGTTGAGGGCATGTGTGATGGATTTTAAGGGAGCTTGGATACAACATTTACCATTTGTCGAGTTTGCTTATAACAATAGTTTCCAGGCTAGCATTCGAATGGCACCTTACGAGGTTTTGTATGGCAGGAGGTGTAGATCTCCATTGTATTGGGATGAAGTAGGTGAATAGAAACTTTTGGGGCCAGAGATTATTCACCAGACCATAGAGAAGATAGATATCATTCGGGCTAGAATGAAAGCAGCTCAAAGCCGACAAAAGAGCTATGCAGATAAACGTCGCCGCCAACTAGAGTTTGAGGTTGGAGATGAAGTATTTTTGAGAATAACACCGATGAAAGGAGTTATGCGATTTGGAAAGAAGGGCAAGTTGAGCCCGAGATATATTGGGCCATTTGAAATTCTTGACCGGATGGACCAGTGGCTTATAGAGTAGCACTTCCACTAGCACTTGCAGGAGTGCATAATGTATTTCATATTTCCATGTTGAGGAAATATATTCCTGACCCGACGAACATTATTGATTTTGAACCACTCCAGATTCAGGAGGATATGAATTATACGGAAGAACCAGTTCGAATTTTGGAAAAGAAAGAACATGTGTTATGAACTCGGACTATTCCTTTTGTTAAAGTGTTGTGGAAAAACCATGCTATTAGCGAAGCTTCTTGGGAGTTGGAGGAAGAAATGCGAGCTAAGTACCCACAGCTCTTCGATGCAAATTTTGATATTTTATAACAAATTTCGGGGACGGAATTTTTTTTTTAAGGGGGAGGATGTAAGACCCAGTCCACTGCCAAGCCCAAGCCTGTGAAACAACTCCAGTTTTAATGTCGCGCTGTGTTCACGTCTACTTTCCATTTTCATGCATGCCGTTCATCCCTCTTCCCTCTAGGTATTTTTACCCTTTACTTCTTATAGTATATATATATATATATATATATATATATGTTACGCATCCTTGACCTAGTTCAGTGCCTCTAATGCCGTTTCATGCTCTCAGCCACTCAACTTGTTTGAGTCTTCACCTCTCACTGTGAATCGAAGCCAGACCATCGCACGCACCACTCCCCCGTAAACACCAAACCGTGGAGCTCGGTTAGCAACCAGTGAACTGCCGCCACAAGCCGATCCACGTACTGTTGTCCCCCCAAGCTAAGCCCACGCCAATACCTCAGTCACACGAAGTCCACCACTCAAGCCGTGCGCCATCACCCTCTCAGTGTAATCACTACCTCGGTTGCACCATCGAAAAACAAAGCACCAGACCAGCCACCGAGTCGTTACTTTCTCCCAGACCTAGTCCACGCGGAACTTCAGCCTCGAAGCCTCCTCCCAACGCCTCCGTAGCCTCCATTAGAAGCCCCGAAATACTCTGTTTTAGTTGTCTAAAACAGAGCAGTGTCCAAGCCGCTGCAGTCACGCTCCATCGGGAGCTACACCGCGCCGTGCCCCCACAGAAACTGCCGGCGAGGACCTTCCATCACCCCGGTCCGCCGCACACTGCCTTATCCCACGGTAAGCTCGCACCACTTCCGGTTGGTGGTCCTTGCCTTTCGGTCTCTCTCTCGTTTTCTCACCGTCTCTCTCTCTCTCTCTCTCTCTCTCTCTCTCTCTCTCTCTCTCTCTCTCTCGGTTTCAGCTCTCTCTCTCCCTCCCTTTCCGTGCGACGCCGTCGAAGGCATCACCACCACCTCAGCCCAGCTTTCGTCGCACTTCCATGGTGCCACTGTCTCGGTCCTTCGTTGGTGGGCTTCTCTCGCCACTCCCTTTTGAGCCTAGTGTCTTTATTGTTGTTAGTTATTGTTAGTTGTTTAAAAAGGAAGCAGATGGTATTTATGTATAATATATTTATATCGTTGAACCCAGTAGAATGAAGGCGTTTTGGTTTTTATTTTTTTTACCCCTTAAAATATGACTCTAGACTTATTGGTTCGGGTATTTAGTTTAAAGAGTTTATATTATGTACTTTGGGTTTGAAATTGTGAGTATATTACGTGGGTTGTAGAGTATGTTTTTATTTGGATGTAGACGCATGGATTTATATTGTTAAGTTGATTTTTATAACAGACTGATATTTTAACGGAATATTTATTATGTAAATACTAATGAATTTTTTAAGTGAACGGTAAGTGCAAAATCTTATTTTGAATCCTTTTAAAAGAATACTTTTACTTAAACACAAGTATGATAGAAAAAAATTATGATTTTTTTTTCTACTTATGACGATTTCGATATAGTTATATTCTTTAGTATTATAAATTATAGTAAGATCTCTATTGTAAATAAGTTAGAATTAAATGTTTTTTTAGTCGAAGCTATTAAGATGGATATTGATGAGTTAGAAAGTGATGGTGATGTTTTAGAGATTGGAAATTTAAATTTCTAAGGAATTAAAATAGGTTATTCCAATATTTTAGGCTTAAATATCGAAGTACGTGATCGACTGAAAATTTACGAAAATTACGTGATTATTTTATAGGTGATGATTAACTTTTGTTCGGCACTTTCGAGGAAATTTTCGAAAGTTAAGAAGCCCAGGTAAGCGGGGTCCCTATGTTAGATTTGCATAAAAATAAATGAACTAAGGTTGGTTTCTAAAATGTGCATGTTGTTTTAAAAGAAAAAGTGAAAAACAACCTTAGTATATGTTTTGCATTTCCTCCTGAGATACGTATGAAAGAGAAAAGAAATGTTTTGACATGAAATGTGTAGACATGAGTAATATTTGACATGCTTCTGAAATGTGCGAAAGAGCGAATACGATATATGTGAATTTTTGTACACTTGATATAAAATATCTTAGGAACTGTTATTGATCATAGGAAAATGATATGAATATGTTTTCTCACGTGTTTTAATATGATATGGATATAATAAACCTTTGGTATACTTATCTGTTCTGAATCTGATTCTGAATATGGTTCTGATATGATGATGCTAGTTCGCTTGATATGGTTGGTACCAACATGATATAATATGATATGAGTGCACCCACTTTGGAAACAAAGTGGTCTTTTTACGTGTTCTTTCCTGTGTGCACGCTCGGAGCTCCGAGATTGAAAAAGGGGAAGTTCACCATATGACTCTGTCTGGTTTGGCCACCGGGGATAGCACAACCCTACCACGGGGGTTAAACATGGTATACGATATGATATGTAAGATGAAGATGTTCAGTTATGTTGTGCCACGGGAATTTTGAATAAGAATATTTTTGAACTTTCGCTCTGAAATTTTTGATAACATGTTCTGACTCTGCATTTTGAAAATAAAAAGTGTTTTGTTTTGTATTTTGAAATCTGTAAATGCTCATGTTTGCATACTAGTATATGTTCTTCGCTTACTGAGTTGTTGATAATTCACCCCTATCTCCATAATATGTTTCAGTTAATTTTTTATGCGACAGCTGAGAATCAGGAATAGGGAGTACTTGCAAATCTTGTGGATCATAGAAGATTACGTGCCTTAGGGTACAATGAGTTTTGGAGAGTCTTTTGGTAGCGTCGATATTTTATGCTGCTTTGGTATGTTGAGTAATGAATATTTCTAGTCTTTGTGGAAAAGTTTATGTATATCAACGAGACACTACTGATGTGCCCTTATGTGGGAACATGGATATTTGTGTTGAACAAATAGGTTAATATATTATGGAGACTCTGGTTTATTTTAAAAGTATTATTGGTAATGATTTTTAGGTGATATGAGTTAACTCTCCAGACCCTCAGGGACAGGGCGTTACATCCGAACCAACTGATTTTCTACTTTATTGATGCTTCGACGTTCAAACGTTCATATTTACGTTGGCACGTAAAACACCAACGTTCGAACATATATCATAAACGTCCGAACGTATGTCAGCCAATATTTATTTACTGCTTATGTTCGAACGTGTATGTTATACGTTCATACGTTCGTACATATTTATTTTACTTACGAGCGTAAAGGATACACGTCCGAACGTTTTATGATAACATACGAACGTTTCTTTTATTATGTTCAAACGTTAATTCAGAACAGCTTAAAATTAACACAAAAAATGCATCAATGTAAATAATTTTTTTTCTTTTTCTATTTTTAGGATATGACTCATCCTCTGCATACTAGGAAACGAGGGAGGGAAGGAGCCACTCAGGACACTGCTCGTATCGGGGCTCGTACTGTTATGGTAGAGCGAGAGGTCCTGATTAATGAGTTCGACAAACTCATATGGGAGCAAACGAACCTGAGAGATGTTTTTCTCAGTAGAGGCTGGGGAAATATCTGCACATTGAGGGGGAAGGTATACCCTTCAATGGCTCAAGAGTTCTATATGAGGATGTGTGACATGCATCAGGACGCATCTTCTCACACTGTGACTGTACATGGTATTTCCATTGAGATATCATCAGATGTCATCGGCGAGCACCTCGTGATTCATCGAGGAGTTGAGACATTTGCACATGTTACACCCCATGAGGATGTAGGCACTTCTACATCATCTACTGGTCGTCCATTTGAGCCAGCATCAGCTAGAGATGCAGACCAGTCAGAGGTCGAGGATACTAGTGTCGAGGCTTGGGATGCTGACCGAGACGAGGATTTCTACATCCTCATCGGGAGGGACCGCATGCAGATCGAGAGGAAGAATGCCTTCAACCAGAACCATCTGCTACCTTTCTTCCACATGTTGCACCTTATTGTTGCAACAAACGTAGATCCTGTGGCACATAAAACCACATTTAGTCGACTTCGGGCATAGTTTTTAGTACGAGTGGCACGTGGAGATCCCATAGATTTGCCACAACACATCTTTGAGAGGATCCGTTACGAGGTGAGCATCGTCTTCACGGATAATCTGCCATATGGTGTCCTGATCAGCTGGCGATTACTTGCATGGGGAGTGCCAACCTAGCCAGAGGAGCGGGGTCAAAGATCAGATGAGCCACCTCGACATGACCACTCATTGACGTAACATTGGACAGGCGAGGGGACGCCAGCCACCACTGTAGACGATCTAGTTCATCCGACGCAGACTGAGCCAGGTCATTTGGGGAGTAGTAGTCAACAATCGCTGCGTACATCTGTGGGAGATGTGTGGCCTGCTTGGGTTGATGCGGTGATCTTACAGCTGACTGCGCATATCGATTGTAAGATCGATCAATCGCTCGCGGCTATAGAGGCGTCTGTCACCGCGATCACCCATCGTGTAGGTATCCTCAATGACCAGGTTGATACCTTGACTGAGGAGGTATGGAGTTTGAATTTCGCGAACAGCGCTATCATCTAAGTGTTGTTTACGAAATTCGATCATATTTTGTATTTTGCTTTTAATATATATAAAGAAAAATCTTATTTAATATTTCTATGTTTTTTTAATTTCAATTCTCAATCTTCTTTAATGTTATATTTTCTAACTTTAATACTAAATCACTGCACTTCAAATATATATAAACATAAATATATATTTATATATTACAAATTGTGTATATATAAATATATACAAGTCAATTTTTTAGACTTGTTCACAAATTATACACTATAAAAACCACATAATTTTTAAATTAGAGTCATATTTCATTTAAATTCACAATTAATGTTCGAACGTTAGTAATTAACGGTCGAAATAACGTAAATTTTACGTTCGAACGTAAATTTTCTATATGTTGGAACATTAAAAAAACGTTATCTGTCTTTAGTGACGATTTCCAGAAATCGTCACAGAAAAGGCCTTTTAGTGACATTTTGGGGATTGTCACAATTTTCCAACTGTCACTAAAGACCAATTGTGTTGTAGTGAAAGATATTACCAGGCATGTAGATGTTTCATTGATAAAGGAGTACATGGGAATAAAGCTTTATTCAGATGACCTACCATCAAACTTTTTACGTAAAAATCCATTTCGGAGATTAAGCATACGAAGGGCATCAAATCATATTGGAATATGGTCTGTGCAATTTCAGTTGTTTTTATCAGTTGGATAGATATGAAAGGTCATGTGCATAGCTCAAATAACATACAGTCATTCCCTCACAGAGTCACCAACTAGAAAAGAAAATAAATAAATAAAAGGTCCATATATGAGACACTGCCAACCTCTGTTTGGCATGGGATGGAGACTTTGTGTGTTGAGACATGCAACACATGGTTACATACTTTCGGTTATGACAATGAATATGTAATGCATCCTAGTATGCAATAATCGCAGCGGAAAAATTGTAACTACTAAAAATTTTGTGCTAGAACAAACTAAACATGCCAACATATAATTTAACCATAGATAGTGCCTCACTTAAAAGAGGTCCAAAAGGTAAGGCATAAGTCCAAACATAAATTTGAGAGATAAAATCTCTAGGAACAGTACTATTGACTATATCTTTCAGTCAGGCTCGAGCTCTTTCTCAATCATCTAAAGCCAAGGGGTGGAGCTTATCACCATCCTATTTGTCAAAGGTTGATCCTGACACAATTTCTACTATTTCGGGGGAAATGGTAGTGGGACTACCACATTGAAATTCCTTGAATTCATAGCAAGTTAAACAACCAACTCGCATAGAGAGAAGATATGCATGATTAGTGATAAACATGAGTTGCATGCATGGAATGTAGAAAAATTGTATTTGTCTTCCTTCCAGATTCCTCAACATCTTTCAGAAAACTTTGGTCCACATTTTCTTATAGAGAATATTTCGTACTTCATCTTTTCAAAACATAACATTTCATATTTATTAGAACCATCATTAACATATGGTAACATCATGGTTCCGCATTTTGTATTGTGAGTACCTACTAGTGACCATAGCACAACTCAAGTTGATACTACATATTTAGAGTTGTGCATATATAATATTCAATTCATTGATCATAAACATTTCACAACTTTCAAAATATATGCACCCACAAGCATTAGCTACCATAATTGACTTCACTCTGGAATCCTTTAAAGAGGATGCAATCAAGGTTCGTTGACAGTTCTTCGTCAACCCAACGATTACCACTTCATTTTTAATCACTCCAGAGTAGATAAATGAGTTCTACTAGGATATTCCCCCATCTTAGAATTGGGTCCTAATAAAAATATTTTCACGCTATGCTCATAAAAAAATATATTCCATGACGTGCTAATTTAGTAACATGTTGTAGCTTAATGCAAAAATGATATTTTCATGTAACATGCTAAAATAGTGCAAACTTCACATGCCATGTATGCAAGTGTAATACTCGTGTCCTACGACGTAGGTCCTTACGTCATTTTATTAAATTTTTAAGTTAAATATTTTGAGATAAAGATTTTATTACTTCCAATTATTTTATTTTAAGATGAGTATGCTTTATTTTTAAAATACAATTTATTAAAATAAATCAAGGGTATTATTTTTAAGACTTTGAAATATTTCTCTTAAGCCCACTAATTTTTATTTATTTAAGAAATGACCCAATTAATCTCTACCATTAGATTGGAAAGTGAAAAGCATTCTTGAGGTGGATAAATCTCCACCATCCATCTTCCAAGCTTATGTGATAAATTTTGACCAAGCAACTAAAGCCCTTTATCCCTTCACCCGTAGGAAGCAACCAAGAAAGAAAGAAAAAGAAAAGTCTTCATTTCTCCTCCCAAGCTTATATGATAAGCTTTGACCAAATCAACCAATTCCTTTTCCTTTCTTGGACGTAAGCTTCCTATGTAAGCCATAGAATTTCCTTTTCTATCCCTTACACGAAGGAACAAATTCCTTCTTTCTCTTTTGCACGCATCGGTCAAAGCTACACAAAAAGGCAATAATTAAAAATCAATTCCCCTAGTCCCTTAACCGTCGACTACACTTAGGAAAAGAAAATGAGAAAGTTTTCATCTTCTTCTCCAAGCTAAAACTGATTCCCTCTCTTATTCTCCTCTCTTTTGTTCTTCAAGAAACCAACTCCTCTCATCCTCTTCAAGCTTATAACTCCATAGTAAGGTAAGAGTACCCGTAATCCTTCTCCTTTGTGTATTTCGAATTTAGCCATGGTTGATCAAGTGGGTTTTCTTTTGATGATTTTTTATGTTTTGGTTTTGGGGTTTAAAATAGTGATATTGTGTTGCTCTTCATCCACACGGTTGTCCCTCTATTTGGTCTTCCACTTGTGTTTTGGAAGGGGCTAAGAGCTTAAGGTAAAAATCCTAATTTGACTTATTTTTTAATGTGATTTTGGAAGCCCATTAAGTTGTTTTAGCTGGTGTCTTGATGTGTTTAATTTCCTATATTTCAAATAAATATGTATGCCCTCTTTTTGGCCCAAACCGAATGGTATTATAGTTGTTTTGCTATGTATTTTCCTATATTTCGAAAATACTATGTTGTTATTAAATTTGGTTTAATCACAAGTGATGATTAAAATGATTTTAAATTATATATGTTGGTATCATGTGCCTTGTATTGAGATTTGGTTGGTAATCTATTTTTAGGATGCTAGAGGTTTGGTTTAAAAGTTTTGCTTAGTTCTATAATTTTATATCTTGCTTTTAAAGGTATTAAGTGGGTAAAGTATAAATTTAAGTGTTTAAAGATTTTAAAGTTTCTTATTGGGTAACTTTGCTATACTTTATACTACTTTAATTTTAATGGGAGGTTGTATCTAAACTAATTAATATATTGCTTATGTGAATAGGTTATAGCTTAGTTAGTTTAGATATAAGGGATTAATTGTGCATGAGGAGTTATGATATGCAAAGTTGTCCAAGTATTCCTAAGTCCATGTCATGCCATAAAAATAGCCCATTTATGTTGTCCTTCGTTTGGTTAAATTCTACCTAACCCAAGAGTCCAAAATATTGATGAGCTAACCTTTTTATAATGAGGGACTACAAGTTGATTAAATGGCATGTTTCCTAAGTTTGTTTAGCCTACTTGAGATGCCTAAATCTATTTTGAAGCCCATTGTCGAGAATTCCAGATTTTATCTCCTAATGTCCGTAACCGAAAGTGAGCTTGAACCAAAGAAACCTTACTTGAAACCTATGAATTATTAATTACTTTTCATGTAAGCTTTTAAAATAGCCTTTCCGTGGACAGTTAGCATGTCTTAATACTTTAGTTATTTCTCTTATAAGTTGAGGTGAGGAGTAGTCATTTGGGTTAATGTTAAGCATAGAAGGGATGTTAGATTGTAGTATCGTGGTTTTCTCTTTTAAAGGGAGGACTAAAGAATATTGTATGAGTATTAACACGCTTATGTTATTTATTGGAATAGGAATATTGATGATGGAAGTATCGAGGAACATAGAGGTAAGTAGCTATGACCATGCTTCTTACACCAAATTCTCTTTATGAAAGAATATCTCTCTCTCTCTTACTGCAAATGTTCTTCTAAAGAAAAGAGTAAATGAATATAGAATGTACAAGCCCTTTCTTGGTAACCCCTGTTAAGCACCCTATCGATTATAATTGTGTGTATATGTATAAGGTAATGCATGTACGTAGGTTTTACGTAATGAGATTTCCATACATGCTCTCTCAATAAACTTATTGATTATTTCTATATATAGTATAGCATAAAAATGCATGTGCATCGGAGTAAGAAAGATGATGAAAATGTTTTGATTGCACAGGAAATGTAATGAATGTCTCATGCCTTATGCTACAAGTGATGCCTTAAATGAGTTTTAAAATGCCCCTATGAATAGATGCTTTTAATGACGCGAAGAAAGTGTTTTAAAATGTCCCTATGAACATATGCTTTAAATGATGCGGAGAAAACAATTTAAGATGTCCCTATGAACTGACGCTATATGGACGTCATGAAAAGTGATGTTTCAGCTCATGCTTTTAAAATGATGTTTCTTCATAAATGTACTGTTAAATGAAAAGATGATGTTTAAGTTCATACTTTTAAATGACGTTTCCCATGAATGGACTGTTAAATGAAAAGGACTGAAAAGAAAGGACTGCCATGAATGAAAGAAAGAAAGGACTGAATGAATGAATGTTTTATTGTATGAAAATATGTAATGCCCATATGAATGAAAAGGGTACCATATGAATGGGCAGATTGCAATGCCGGGTAAGTAGTACTGGTAGTGCACCCAGCGCTGCCCCCCATGAAAGGTATTCACAACCTGTGGCCATGGGCAGAATCCAAGTCTAAAGGAAGACCGCTAACCCCAACACATGGGGTGTAATAGTGTGTACCGGCCAAAGAAAGTGAAACGTAAAGTAAAGTTATTTCTAAGAAATGTTTATGCATGAAAGCTAATAAATGTTTATGCATGAAAGCAAATAAATATTTATGCATGAAAGTATGGCTTATCCCTTAAACTGTTATGCATGAAAGCATTGTCAAGAATAAGCAAAAATGTTTATGTATGCATGTTTTAAAAAGAAATGAATAGATGCCTAGCATGTTCACTGCATGGTGTACTACTTACTGAGTATTCGACTCACTTTTGTTTTAAATGTTTTAAACGTCTAGATAATGAAGAAAAGGATGGGGAGAGGCAGACGTTAGGACTTTCCTAACCAGAACAGTTATGTTTATGGATGATGGGTTTTGTTTTTACGAAAGAATGGACTCTGAGAGTCTTTTATGGATGAATGTTCGAATAGGATGTCCATTAGCTGTTCCCTTTATTAAATTAGAATTTAGAGTACATGTGTGTCATGTTCATGTCGACCGCATGTTATTAGAAGAAACAAAAAGAGAGAAAAGAACAAGAACAGGTATGTACGGCACGATCCCTCCCTTCTCGTGGTGGGGTTGTGACAGCAAGTAACCGAATGTTTAATCTAACATCCTCTTTCCTAGGGTTGTGAATGTCATGTACATACGTAACTAAATCCAGGTAAGAGACTTGCATAATTTTGTTTAAACTTCACTTGCTTGCTTGTTGTCCTCATTCTCCTCTCCTGGTGGTAAAAGCAAATGAGATAAAACTAAAATGAGTCGAAAACTCAGTAAGAACTCACCACAATATAAACATAATAATTGAAAGGCTTTAATAAAATTTTCATACTAAATGAAATTCTTATCATATCATGTTGAATAAAATTCATGTCATATCATGTTGATGCTCATGCTATGCATGACTGTCTTGACTTGTCTAAATTAACAGACTAATTTGACTGGCCCACACATTTAACCTTTGTGTGCAAGATTGTGTACTAGCCTCACTTCCCGCTGCAGCAAAGGGAGCTGCTTAGTAGTATTTTGACATACTACGATGGACCACACTTGAGTCCGTGGCTTGCACATTCACCCTGAATACTGAACTGAAAGGCCATCCGATTAATTGATTTGAACTGATCTTATCTTACACTTAAAAATTAAGATAACATACGTGTCTTATGCAACGTGATATGCATGACATTCATACTAATATAAATAACTATAAAATACTAAACTTGAACATGATGCAAAAAATTAACATTATCACATGCTATGATGACTAATATGCTTATATAGATGGTAACATGCTTGGTACATAAAAAGAACGACTATCAAATAACTAGCTTTAATAGTAATAGTCTTAACTATATGTTAATCCTAATTTGTGATCAAATTACTTATCTTGAAACAATGATACCGAATAATCTCCTTGTATTCCGTTGCCTATAAAACAATACTATACGTCACTAAGAATTCTAGGAATCGTATTTTGACGCGCCATTTAATAATTGAACTCACAATATAGTGAATAACAATTTTAATAACTACTTTGTTATGTCCAAAACAAATATTATTATTATTTTGAATTCAAATAATTATCTATTCTTTTAATTCATAAACCCATAGCAATTTATATTTAAATCTATCAAAACAAATAGTGAAGAAAAATCATAAACTTAAACAATTTAAAATGTTTTGTTAAGCTTTAACCTACTATTAATTGTGATACCCCATATGATATGGATAAGGGTAGATGGTTTATGGGATCCCAGATTGCTTGGGAAGGAGAAGTTCTTGCTCTTTATAAGGTTCTAATGGAGCTCAAGTTGTATCATTGACTAGTCCTTTGGGAGTATAGGTCATGTGGTTTGGGCCTTCCATTGGGGCGTTACAGTTGGTATCAGAGACAGGTTTGAGATTCTGCATACTATAATAAGGAGTTTGTTGAGAGTTAAGGTTTTAGAATTCTTGTAGGCGCTGGATCATGATGTTGAGGAAATAATTTTCAGAGTTGTGGTGTAGACATTTGTGGGCTATAGGAGGTGATTTTTATGGGTGTTTAGGGTATTAGAAGTCTCAAGCATTAGACAAGATATTTTATGGAATTTGAAGGGTAGGAATTTTTATAGATATTTTGAGATGTCCATGTTGATTGAGGTTCGGTTAGGTTTTGTAGACCGCATATAAGACTTTTGACAGGATTGAAGGTTTAGAGTCTGGGGTTATTTAGAGTTACTAAGGTTGTGTGTACAGTTTTTTTTATATGTATATTATCTTTGTGTTACTATTATCATCATTCGCTTATTTTGCACAAACCCTTTACTCTTGTAATTTTTCTTTTAATAATCAAAGTTGTTAGGATGCCACCTCGTCGTCGGGAAAGAAGTGTATCGGGTATAAATGCGACAAATGATTAATGGGGATGCACCATAGAATAGTTTAATCGAATGCATCCTCCCACCTTCAATGGTCGGGGCGACGCAACCTTAGCAAAAGACTGGATCCAAGATATTGAGGAGATACTCCGCGTTATAAACTGCACTGACGAACAGAAGGTTCTATACTCTGCTTTCAAACTAACGGGAGAAGCAAAGAGATGGTGGATTTCTGAAAGAACCATCAGAGAAGCGGAAGGGACGGAAATAGTCCGTTGGCTGCACTTTAAGCAAATCTTTCTGTAACGCTTTTTCCCAACCTCAGTCCGAGACGACAAGGCTATGGAGTTTGCTAATTTGGTATAGGGAGCTATGACAGTACACCAATACGCAGCTATATTTATCGAGTTATCACATTTTGCTGCATATTTGATCCCTGATGAGGAGAAGAAGGCTCACAAGTTTGAACAGGGGCTGAATGGAAAGATTTATGAATGAATTGTTTGCTTTCAAATCCGAAACTTCTCAGAGTTGGTGAATAAGGCCACAGTATTTGAGCGGAGCATTCAAAGAAGCTCAGCACTACTGGAACAGAGGAAGAGGATTGTGCCACAGGGGTCTTATTCTATGATGGATCAAGGGCCATGGAAGAAGAGAAATGATGGGAGCAGCTCGGGGCAAAAGCAAGTGCAGGGATATCAATCAAATAATCCCTGCAAGTTTTGTAACCACGTACACACAAGGGAGTGTAGAAAGGAAAATGGGTCATGTTTTCGATGTGGAAAGACTGGCCATTTTATCAGAGAATGCCCATTACTGTCAGACGACAAGAATAAGTCCAATACACCTCCAGGTCCCCGACAAACGACACAGGGAAACAATCAACGAAGAATGGGACCAGCTCGAGTGTTTGCATTGACAGCTGAAGATGCTGAGGGCGACAACAATGAGATCACAGGTACCTCACTCTATCTCTCCTTGAAATCTTTTTAATTGAGTCGAGATTAGTTATGCTTGTATGGAATTGTTCTGATAGGATAGCTTAGAATATTGAAGTTTGGTTGAAAGTAGATTTTCCAAGGATTCGAAATTTGTAAATCAAGGTTATGCACGACGTAAGCTTGAGACTTTTGATTATACATTATTATTTTGGGGGTTCTCTATTAGTTAGTTTAAAAAAAATGAATGGACTGGTAAAATGTGGAGCTAAGTTCTTTTCCAATGTATGGTATTGTGATACAATGTTCTTAGGACTATATGTTGTTAGAGTGACCAGCGGAAGAGTGGCTTTGGTGACGGACAATTTGAGAATCTTTTTCGCCATTTGTATAAGGTCCAATTATTATGTTGAGAGTTTGAAATTGTTTTAGGTTTTTAATTGTATTGTTGAGGTTTATAGTTTAAATATGATATTTCGAAGTGCAATACAAGGTGTTCAAATAAGTGTGAATGATTAGATATCTGAACTTGGCTTTAGGTGTAGCAAATTTCGAGGACGAAATTTTCTTTAGGGGGGAAGGATGTAACACCCGGGCCTAGCCAAGCTGCTTTACAAAATTTTTGAGTTTATAGGTATGAAAAGTCCATTTAAAATTTTCAGTAAAAGTTTTTGGAAGAGAGTATGGGCATAAACAATTTTTGGCAGATTATAATTTTTCTTTTTTGGATAGGTTTAAAATATTTTAATGGACCAAGTAGATTTTCACTCGAAAAATTTATGGGGCTACTGTAATTTTTTTTAGGTTGAGTTGAGGTCTAAAACTTAGAAAAAAAAAGGTCATGCATTAACCCCATTCAAGATCCAAGTTGTGGGGCAATTGTTTTCGGGTTAAAGTGCCGTACCCCATGTAAATAATTTCAAACTCCATGTTTCTGCACGTTCGCGTCCGTTTGTCCACAACATGCATGCACACACACGACTTAGCCTTCCATCCGCACACACGTCTCTCTTATCTCTAGGGTTTTCACATCATATTTATATGCACACAATAGCCATGCATAGAGAACGCCTTCGTTAGGATTCACTGCCGCCACTAGCAACTCCTTCCCATACAAACAGCAACCGATAGCTCTCGACCCAGCACTCGTCAACCTTGCACTCGTAGCCAACCACTAGTGTGCATGACGAAAACCTAGAATTGCCGCTTCATGTGATTTTTCCCTCTCTCCCTCTCCTCTTGGTTTCCCACAGTCATCTCTGCACCTTTCAGCCATCCTCGTTGCCGTCCAACACCCTCATGGAAGCCCAAATGTGTTCGTCACCAGTACTGCCCGGTTCGTCCTCCCCCAACCTCCATCTCCACGTAAAATCGACGCCCAGAGCAACCAACGGAAAACACTTTCGACAGCCATTGGAAACAGCAACCCATGGCTTTTATCTAGTTAAAATCCTCTGTTTTCCATACCGAAAACAGAGCATCACCACAAATCCAGTTGATCACCACTGTACGACAGGAAAACTATTGGACCAGCCACAGAATCTGCCGGTTGTCACTTTTCCGTCAGCCTCGAGCTGCCTCCGTTCCACCTTGTCCCACACGATGAATCACTCTCATGTTGCTCTTTTTATTTTTTTTTCTTTCCTCTCTAGCACTCACCCTCTGTTTTCTCGCATTTCTCTCGCTCTCACCGCCCTCTGTAGGCAGCATCTCCACCGCTCGCTTGCTCTCCAGCCGCATCGCCACTGCTTACCCAGTCCAGCCGTCACACTCTGCCACGTGATTTCTCCTTGCATAAGCCCTTGCCATGCAAAGTTTTTTTTTTTTTGTTTTTTTTCACACAGATTATGTTTTTGTTTCAAAGAATTATATGAAATTACATTAGTACCCTTTACTAATTGTTGTATTAATGTGCTTTTAAACTTTTATTATGTATTAATACTGTAATTTATTTATGTTTACAGAAACCCTTTTAAGTAAATTAAATTAGTATTAAGCAAGGTTTTCTTTCAAAGAGTAAACAATAATGTTGTGTTTATTATTATGATCTTGCTTATTATAATTTTAACGGTTTAATTTTTAAAATATTTTGGAATAAATATATTAGCTAGAATTAAATTTTATAATTTAATCTCATTAGTAAATAAGTTAGTTTTGTGTTTTGTTCAGACTGATTATTGGGACATTAATGAATTTAGAAAATGTGACGATATTTTAGGGTTATGTGAAGTTAGGGTTTTGAAGAATTAAAATAGGTTATTTTAACATCTTAGGCTTAAATATTGAAATTGTGTTCGATTGGAAATTTATGAGAATTACGTTATTATGTTATAGGTGACAATTAATAATTGTTTAGCATTTTGAGGAAATTCCCGAAAAGTTAAGAAGTCCAGGTAAGCGGGATTCCTATGCTAGACTTTGCATTAAAATAAAATAAGCTGAGGTTATTTTTGAAAAATATACATATTTGATTTTGAAAATAAATTTAAACTGCCTCAGTTATTTGTTCTGCATTACTCATGATATTCTGTTTAAGAAGAAAAGTATTTTATACCATGACTGGTGTAGACATGAGCTTATTTTTTACTTCTGTTTCTTAACTTTGAAAAAGAGAGCGAATATGAAATTTGTGTATAAATTATGTTGTGATATGATTTTGTTCTGTTCTGAAGATTTTGTTCAGTACTCTGTTTGTATAAGACGTAATTTTTGAAAACCTTTGGCATGACTCTCTAATTTTGAATTTGATTATATTTTCGCTCTGTTCAGTTACGGCCCTACCACGAGTGATAATAGTGGCATATGGCCCATGCACAACCCTACCACGGGGGTTATACATGGCCTCTGTTCTGATATGATGTTCTGATGATGATGATGATCATTTACGCTATGCCAAAGAACATGTTTTGCTTCCGCACTATGAAAATGAAAATGTTTTGTTCTGCATTCTGATTTCTCTAAATGTTCATGTTTATACACTGGTATATGTTCTCTGCTTACTGAGTTGTTGATGGCTCACCCCTTATCTCCATATATTTTTCAGATAATTTTGATGGTTCAGCTGGAGAACAAGAGTAAGAAGTTTTAGCAGGTGTGATGATCAAAGTGGAATAAGTGTTTGAGGGTACAAGTGCTTATTTGAGAGTTGTAGTTAGTATACTGATTTTATTATTCGGGTATTTTGATTTGATCAGTTAAGGCTAATTTCGAGTTTTGGAGAGTTTTTAATTTATGTTATTGAGATTTTCTTTATTGTCCCCATGGAGGAACTTAGATATTGTGATTGATTAATTTGATTAATATTTTTCGGATTTTATAGTTGTACTATTTAAGTTGATTTTAGGTATTAAGAGTTAACTCTCCGGACCTCCGGGAACCGGGCGTTACAGTTGGTATCAGAGCTTATCCCAATCAGAAATGTGGGACTTGAACCATGCCACCTACAATGGACAGGCCCGACGAGGATGTCGGGAATTTAAGGGGGGTAGATTGTGATACCCCATATGATATGAATAAGGGTAGATGGTGTATGGGATCCTAGATTGCTTGGGAATGAGAAGTTCTTGCTCTTTATAAGGTTCTAATGGGGCTCCAATTGTATCATTGACTAGTCCTTTGAGAGTATAGGCCATGTGGTTTGGGTCTTCCATTGGGGCGTTACAGTTGAAAAAATTTGGACCATTTCTCGATTTGGAGCAATCTTCTCTGTATCGTTCCAATTTTATCGGATGTCTCCGAAGGCTCAAACCACATGGCCTATACTCCAAAAGGACTAGTCAATGATACAATTGGAACCTTATAAAGAGTAAGAACTTCTCATTCCCAAGCAATGTGGGATCCCATACACCATCTACCCTTATCCATATCATATGGGGTATCACATTAAGAATAAAATACTTAAGTTTAAATTACATCCAGTCGAAAGCCCAAGCTCATGTAAATAGAACAAGTTAAACCCGTTTGTCATATGCCCTAAAAAACCGAAAACATAAAAGAATTCTAGAGGCCAACACGTTTTGTTAGCCCATGAGGCTTCTAGAGACCTTTAACGTTAATTAAAAATGTATTGTTTAAAGGGCAAATTTGTAGAATCAATTTAAAACCATCAACCATTCTGTACATATGATATCTTATGGACACCTTTTCGTACATCTCGTCTAATGAAAAAAAAAGAAAAAGCAACTATGAAAGAATAAGTTATACATAAATTGACTTTCTCTAAATATAAAAACTGTGTTTAACTTTGACTATAAGAGACAAGACCAAAAAGGCAAGGATGGGATGGAATATTCTGGGAAAAGGAATAAGGATAAACCTTACACCAAGGACACTAACGTAAACTAGTCATAAGTATAGCGTTTTGCACTTATAACTATGAGCTTCAGTCAAACAGAATTTTTTCTCAAAGAAAACCGAGACAAGAAAAAGCTTGAAGCCTCACTGTGTACAAAGTGACTTCGTGCGAGAGGAAGGCAGGTGATGAAACGACGGCTGGAGAGAGATTTACCTCTTCCAAAGGCACGATGGAGCAAAAACTAACGTGAGCAAAATACTTATTTGTTATACTGACGAAAAACAACAGAAGAAAGGAGGAGAAAAGAGCAAACCAGTGAGGCTTTCCACCTGAGGAAAAAGACGCCGAGCATACAAAATATATATATATATATATATATATATATATATATATATATCTATAGCATGATGGATGAGATCAAGAGAAATTTTGTTTGATGCAAAAGGACGGAAATAGAGAATAAAGGAGGTAAGTTATTTGCTGCACAGCTGAAATTACAAAGAATATGGAAGATAAATTGAAGAATTTGGTCCTTACTATGTAACATCTAAAATTCGAAAAGATCACCTGACACTACAAGAAAAGTCTTTCTTACCGGTGATTTTATAATCGCTACAACCAAAATCGCCGCTAATGTTACTTTTTTGCAGCGAGTTTGGAATCGCCGCAAGTTTTTAACACCATGTGCCGAATTCTATTCTTGACTTCACTTATTCCGTTTTTTACCGCGATCATATATGTAATAGCGGCAATATTTTTCGCCAGTATAGGTTTTATTCCGTTGCAACGATGTAATTTGCATCGTAACACTAAGTGCAGGCGCCAAAACACAAAAGATTTTTATTTCCCCCACCATGCTTCTCCTCTTCGACGAAACCCAAACCAAAACCAAAAAACCCATATCTCCACTAGCCATTGCCGACGATCACCGCATTTTTGGACGGACGGAAGGCGACTTGAAGGCTTTACTTCGGTAACTACGCCGTTCAACTTCGAAGTCCCTTCTTCCCACACCCTTCTCCCCCTAGTTCTTGTTTCTCCATGGACAGCCCACCTGCAAATCCACATTCCTCCTAGAATGAATACTTTTTTCGTGCCTTTCATTTGATGGTGGCATCACTTCATTTTCGAGTCATTTCCTGCCCCTAGAAAGTCGCCGCACAGTGCCTCCATATTCGGCTTGGAGCTAAGTTTTTGGGATTCATTTTCCAGTCGATCGAGTCTGATTTTGGGGGAATATATTCCCTTTCAGGTATATTTTATTGTCTAATTTGTCTATTACATTGCAGCGAATGCATATCTTTTTGGGCTTCATTCCCATGTTCTTCCTTGAGGTTTTATTTTTGCTTGTACAATAATTTTTTTACACTGTCAATCTCATTCCCATGTTCTTTCTTTAGGTTTAATTTTTGTATATCTGCCTTTTCTGTTTGTGGTGGTCTAAGCTGTGTAATAAGTAGCAGTTGGCAAAATTTGTTGGTGATACAAAATAAAAAACAGAGTCTTTTTGCTTGTAGCGTTTATGGCTCCTTTTGGTACCTTCTAATATGTAGTTAACTGATTTCTGTGAAGAATGTTGCTTTGTTTGAATATGCATATAAAATTGTTTAAAAACTAGGAATTTTTTAAACTGATCATTAATTAACTATAGGTTAACTCTATCAATGGCATCCATAATGAATAAATGCTTTTTTTGAAAACGATGTGGCCACTTGATTTAAAGGATTAAAAATAGACTGCTGATCATGCAAGCATGAAAATCTTATATATAGTGGGCACTTAGACATAATTATATGCATTGTATGAGGCCTTTAAGTTTCTCCAGACTACTTCTCGAGCTACCTATCCAGGCTCCATATGGTTATATTCCATTAGCTCGGTCTAAAAAACAAATAACTTCTATTTTAAAACCTGCATTGATTTAATTAAAATATCATATTCTTAGCTCTATCAATATAAATCGAGTGTTGTTGTTGTTTTTGCTGCTTCTGTGATTTTTATCCTTGAAAATATACAATTCCAATTACAGTTGTCTTTGAGTAGGCAGTTGTTTTCCGTTTTATCTCATAATCACTAGTTGTACAGTTGTGATATCATCTCCTTTTTTGCACAATTTTTGCATGTGTATCTGCAGCGTTGAACATGTGTTGATGTGGGTATTAGATGTTGATAAACTATATTCAAATTTTTTTAATTTGCACACCACAGATTTTTCATTTTTTGCATTAAATCCCTACTTTATCAATCACCCATCGACATCATAGCATCCGGAATGTACATATATCATCCATACAGAACCCCACAACAAATTGCATGTTGTATGCCTGCCTGCTTTATGTGTCTCTGATGGAACGATTCTCAATTGCTTAAAGTTTGGTATTCGACACTTCTTCATAAAACCCCATGAATAATATATATATTTCAAAAGAGGAAATAAAATTCTGTGAATACACCATGATTCTCTCTACCTAGCTAATAGTAATAATAACATTTGAATTGATAATCTTTAACTCTAATGCCCTAGTAGTTACTTTCTGGAAGAAAAAATATGTGATCTTACCATACTAATTACTTAAACTTAATTATCTTCTTACTTCTTTTACTAAATAATGGTGTTTTTCTTCGTGTTCTGTAATTATCATGTTTTGTGAAAATAGAAGGGTGACGCTAATTACGGTAAACCAATTATTAAAAGCACAATTCAGGTTTATCACTTAAACCTCAATTGTAGGTGTCAATGCTTTTTATTCGATTAAGTTGGTTTTTAAAACATAAGAAAGATCTCTCTAATTTATCTTATAATGACAGTAAAAATCGTCGGCGAAAAACTATGTGCTTGGCACGTATCACATCCTTGGGGTATCTCTTTTACACTAATAATGTAAAAGACACACACACAGCACGCTAGCTTGGCATTCAATCCATTTTTTTCACCGTTTTCATTTATCGGTTTGGAATCAACTTTTTCCTCAAGGTGGAATTGATTTTATGCTCTTAAAAGTGTCAACTTTGTGATGATCAGATTCTATTTGGATGAAGCTTTGAGAAACACTGATTAGATTATTTTCTTAAAAATAAAACACATTAAAACCAATAACATCATAAATGCATTTTTTTGTTTTTGTTGGGTGCTAATTAAGAAGGGATATTGGAGGTGCACGGAAAATGCATGGGTGAATATATTATATTATAAAGTGTGTGTGTGTGTGTGTGTGAGAGAGAGAGAGAGAGAGAGAGAGAGAGGATGGTGAAAACAGTTCCCACAATTAAGAAGCATCGATCCTTATTACGTAGTGTAGGACAGGAATTAGAGGCCACCAATTATAAATGATGTTGTGCAGGATTTTTTCATTTAAAGTTGGGGCTTGCATAGAGTTGATTTTACTGTAGGTAACTGATCAGTGTTCTTGTCTAAGGTTTTGAATGACTATTTCTGTTTAAAGTTTATGGTTGGTTGCTTTTTTACTTTGGCCATGTTTTTATTATGGGTAAGAGATTTTTTTGATAGCTAAGACCCTATTCTTCAATAAATTTTGGCGAAAGCCTTTGAAGAACGTGGATCTTTGCTCCACAAACATCCATACATTGATGTTCCTATATACGAGAACAAGCATTGCATATAATAGAAGGTGAATACAATTTGCTGTCAAATTGTATCTCATGAACCTACCAAGCTATTTGACAACGTAGATGAGTGGCATATAGTAGGTCTATACGAGTTATTGCTTTGTTTGGTGTTTTTCTTTTAGAAGTTAAGAGGTCATACTTTATTAAGTAAGAGTATATCTAAGTGCAATTTCTCAAGGTGCAAGCACATGTACACTTATTTTACAGTTAAATTAGTAACCGATATTTCCTCTATCATTGTTACGAGGAGCTTATACCTTGCTATTTATGCCATATTTATGAGGTACGTAGGCAGCCGGCTGACCATGTGATATATATATATATATATATATATGCAAATTGGCACTCTTTATTTTGTTCTTATCCACATTTTGCCTTTCCTTATTCAAGGCCTTGCATGATTGACGATCCCCATCCTTTGTCGGGGTCATCTTCCTCACTCCCATGTCACTTCATCCTTTGCAAAATACCACTTTCCTTGTTTCATGTCCTATTAGTTTCGCTTTCAAGAAATAGAAAATAAAAAAACATTTTAACCCAATTTTATACATGTGACAGTAGTGCTGTCCATTAACACACATATATAGATAGCAAGAACTGGGATCTTGCTGTTTGATACCTAGGAATATATAATACCCAATTTCTACTTGGTTTTTGCATGCCCAGGAATGTAAACATCTATATACTCAAATAATATTTCCGAAACGGATGTGTGGTGCACCATAAACAATTAATGCTGATGAGTGAGCCTAGATGTTGAACGCAATTCACTAGAAGAAAACTGGTCTATACCGGCGACTTTTTAGTCGCTGCAATTTAAAACCCTAAAAGGAATATTTTGGCCAACTTCAGGTGAGGCTATCTCATATAAGTGACACATTGAGTCAGCTTAAAAACTGTTTCAGCTTTATTATACTACTAACTTCATATTTTTCTATTTTTATAAGATCATAAAAGTTAATTCCTAGTTATTTTCGTTAGGAGCAAGTTTAAATATATCATAATGTTATTAGTGTGTATAAGTCTTGCATAGTCTCACTGAAAACCATAAGATTCATTATTAGAAAATAAAAAACTTCTTATAATAGCAATTCCCTTGAGGAGAACATGAATGGGAATCTCTAGACAAACTCTAGAGAAGATGATTGATCCAGATATTTAATTCCCCAAATCTGTTTCTATAATAAAAACAACGGAAAAACTTGAAACTTCTAGAATGCCTACTCTTTAACACATAAATGTTGTGACCTAATAACTTAAAATAAAAAAAGCAAAGGTAAACAACATATGTAATTACTGGAACTCTCTGCTCATCTATTGGCACTACAAGAAAAAAGAGTTTTCCCTTTATATTAGTTATAATCGATCTGCAATCTTAGCTATGGTTATGGTATATATAAAGCCTAATTTGCCCAAAGTCGACGTTGAATGTTAATCTGTAAAATTAAGTACTGTAGGATATTCATGAGACAGACTTAGGCTTTCAGTTTCTGTATAAATATGGCTATATATTTATATTATATCCTTGCTATCTAGCTCTCCCTCGCTCTCTCTCTCTCTCTCTCTCTATATATATATATATATAGATACATATATATAGATATATATATATATATATATATATTAGATGCATGCATGGTTAATTAAATCATTAATTAGATAATGCACTTCGATCTTCCCATTTGCTGATAATGTTTTCTGGATGGAGTATTGGTTTCTGATATAACAATATGCAGTGTGCTATATATCTAATTTAAGATTCTAGCCAAACAACTTTACATGTAAAGTCAATATATGTATATGTATGTATGTATATATACATATATGCTATAAATCATGTATTCAGATTATATGCCTTCCGAATACATAGGATCATCTTCTACAACTTGATGTGGGCTATATGTTCGTCTATGCCTTCCATATCACCCTCATTCATCACATTTGTTGGGGATATCAATGCCTTGGCAGCCTTCTAGTAACATATATATTAGCCCCGAAGCAATCAAAAGCTGAGTACTACTTATCCAATAGGTAGATAAAGCCGTTATATGCATAAATGGAGGCTGGTCATATATCATTTTTACTTGACCATTAATTTTCATTTTTTTCGATTATAAACCCATGCAATCACACGGGTTTAGTGTAATTATTTAAATAAAAAATTACACTAAATACTTACTTATATTCTAATATATATATATTATCTCATGGATATATAATTGATATATATACTACTTATCCATGCTAGTCACATGGAATGGGTAGAATATAATTAACTCTAGCTTACATATTATATATTGGTATTACGTAATAATACCAAGTTCTTACTACTGCAATGGATGATATGGCCAAAAATGGCATATATTTAGACCACCCCCCCCCTTTCCAACCAAAAAAAAAAAATTAAAGAATAACTAGTCACAAAACACATATCCAGCATAGGCTACATTTGAATGAACATTTTGTTTGCTGCTCATATTCCAGGACCATACTAAGTATATATGCCCCTTTTTGCCTTCAACAAGTGCCTCCCCTCAACCATCCCATCCTACGTACATAAACCTTCATAAGCCTCTACATACACAGCAAGTTTCCATCAATTTAGTTCAAGGGCTTTTGCTTGACTAATTTTACAGTTAAAATGCAGAAAGCTAACATCTTCATGGTATGTAATAGCCATATAATGCGTAATCACTGTATGGAGTTCAAATAAAAATTCAGTTCCAGCTATTCTTCAAAAGGTCCAACTCGAGTTGAACCCTAAAATCATTTTTCCATTATGCATAAGAAGAAAATATACCATGCATGTACCTAAAAAAATTAAAATGCATTTGTCTATATATGCTATTAATGTTTGTAATACCAACAAACATTAATAGCATGCTAACTTGAATCGGGTTTCACCCAATTTCTTTATCATAATGTCATGTGGTTGAGATTTGGTAAAAGTTATTTTATTTTGGGAACTTTTATATCGAACTTATAAAAAATTGATGTTTAGCCCTTGCTATTTTTTGTTCGATTCAGAGCCGAGCTCAAGCTTATAACTAGCTAGCCTACTTTGTTTCATCTAAACAAAGATTTTCTTTCAAATTGCTATTTTAGTTGAAATGAAACTACACTACATAAATCATTCAATACAATACTACATGAAATTTAATGAAAGGGAGGAAGTCAACCCAATTGTTGCTTCCATTCATATATCTTTCATGTAGATAACTCACTGGGATTTATTGGACAGCAAACATGCAAATGCAATCATTTTCAGTTATTTATTTATAATGCTTGAAATGAGGAGTTTTCAATGTTTGGCTTAGTGCTAAGTATGGATAGAAGTTAAATGGTTTGATGTTGTGTTTTGTAGTTGACTTTCCCTAAGTGAAGAGGATGTAAGGAAAGTGCTTTGTACTTGAAATTCTTTAGTTGGTTTATGCAGTTAATATTGTGATTAAAATCATTACTCCTATAACTCAATGCTTTTATTTGTATAAATTTTTTTGTATTGATTTTGTTTCATATATATTCTAGTATTGAGATTTAAAGGTTTTGAAAATTACTTGGATTGTTGGGTGCAGATTGTAGGATGGAAATCGAGTACTTTTGATTTAAAAGCACGTGACTGAGGCCGGCGGGCTTGTTAGTGAGCCATTTCACCCAGGTGTGAGCTGAAACTCTTTCAGTTGGGGATTGAAGGTAATGAATACCCATACCCAGCTGCAGTATGCTTTTTTCCATTTCATTAATTCTCAAAACATAGATAATTGTTTTGTTGTTAGTGTTATTATATATGCTAGACCTTCTGAGTTTGGAAAGAAATATGCATTATTATTAGATAATCACTCTTAAGTCAAGTGTCTTCTACTTACCATATTCTACAGGAGTTGGTTTTTTGTTTTGGGTGATGTTGTTCATTTGTAAGTCTATATTGTTGGTACACACACACACGCATATGGATATATATATATATATATATATATATATATACACTACTCGGGAGCAACGTGCAAAGCACGTTTGTCTAGTTGGGTTAAACAGGTTTTTTATAAACAACCAAGCATTGCACAATGTACAACCACCATGAAAACACATTTAATGTGATGTGCACATTTATTAACAGAAAAGGCTAAAAAAAAAAAGCTTAGTGACAGTTAAACCTCTGGAAAAAAAAAATCCAAAGTATAGTGGCAAAGACAACATAATTTCATGTTGAATCAATTAACTGAGTCAATATGTTCATCTTTATGCCTCTTCTATAATATAATAGAATTTCAATTTGAAGCTACCTATTTCTTGCAAGTCCTTGAATAAGATAACAAATTATTTCAAATCTTCAAGAATTATGATTGTAGCGATGCCAAGACACGAAAGAAATGTACTTCATCAATTCTATGCGTCTCTATTTAAACGAAGCTAACCCCTCAAACACAAAGCAACCCATAGATAGATATGTTGGCTTAGCACCTAATGTTTATTCGATTGTATGCATAGGTTGATTTAGAAATAATCACCCAGTAACTGCCAATCATAAGCAAACATGTGGCACCCCCGACCCCCATGTAAGGAAACACAGGAATCGAGATGTCAGGATGATGACAACACGGTCACGCATCTCAACGAAAGTGCCAAGTATGTGTACATGCAATAGTGTACAATAAAAACGCAGCGGATAATTAAGTCTACTAAGTACCAGAATTTAAAATACAATTTAAATATCAGAAGAGGTTTAAAAAGCAGTTATACAGTCACCCCAAAATAAAGTTTAACACATGTCCCCAAATACGAATGAATGATCTCAAATCACTCCTCGGGCAGAGCCGACTCCTCAGGCTCACCCTCATCTTCATCTGCATCAAAATCTACGTTACCACAAAATGGTACCGTAGGTAAGTATAACCCAAATAATCATGTAATAAAAATGCATTAATGCAACCAACATGCATGCATATGAAGAAATATGCATTTTCCTCAAAACATCATTTTCCCTGAAGATGATTATTGTCCAACACAAGCCAAAATCCCAGTTGGCCCAAAATATCCGAAAATGGTTTACACAAAATCCAACACACACTATTTTCCCAGAAAATAGTTCATTATTCCATTATTACCATATGCACCATGGCCTCCCCTAGGGACCATCTGCACGTCTTGGCTTCGCAGCGATGCTCAGTTTCGCGCCTAGCGCGTTCGTGGCCAAGCACCCACTACGCAACGAGCGATGCCCAGTTCTGCGCCCAGCGCATACGTGGCCAGACATCTTCTGATCCCCACCAGCACAAGGACCACGGAGTCGACACGACTCTCTCGTCCGATCCCATTGTCGCCCGGCGACAATCCAGGGGACGTTACTCAGTATATTCCGCTCCCGAGTAACCAGAGGAGCTCCACTGAGATAATGCCCCATCTCGGCTTGGGGTCGTGATACACACGCACTCAAAATCCATTCTCACATGAAAACCCAGTTTTCATAAATACATGAACATGAATGCAATACACGAAAAACCCAGTTTCCTTTACAAACATGATCATACGTGCAAAATGCAATGTACATGAACACAATATCCAAACCAACAATTACCAATCCAATCCAATCAAATCCAACCAAACAACTTCAATCACCAATCCATCCGACCCCCGAACTCCTCGGACTCAGTCCGGCATGTTCAACCAAATACAGTGAAATGAGTTAGTGCAAAAATACATTTAAATCACGAAAGTTCTTTGGAGAAATACTTACAGTGCTATATAGCAATTTCCAAAGGATCACGAAGCTGCAAGAGGCGGCAACACAGCAACAGAACAATGTCAAATACAGTGTGGCTGTGGGTCTCAAAGACCCACTTTTCAACGGTGACAAACGAAGACCCAAAATTGATAGGGTAGGGCCTAGGGAGGTCGGTGAAGCTAGTGGTGGTGAAGGTTGCCCGTGGGTGGCGGCGTGGGCGGCGGTGGAAGACCAAAAACACCCAAAACGGAAATGTTGATGAATGTGCTTCACCGATGACGGATCGGAGGTGGGGTTGGGTCCATTGGGTTGCTAAGGGGTCGAGGATGAAGTGGTGAAGCGATGGTGGCCAGTGGTGGCGCGACGGCGGCGCGCGAGCACAAAGAACGTCGCGGCTTTGAAGGCTACTGGTGGTTAACGGCGGCACGAATGGAGGTGAGGTTGGTGGGGTGAGGTTGCCGGCGGCAGGGGATGCTGGGGAGCCGGGCGGTGTCGACCACCGCCAGCGCACGGCGGCGGGCTGGGAAGAGGGGCGACGCACGGGAAGAGAGAGGGAGGGAGTGCGCGCGCGGGAGGGGAAGAACCAGGAAAAGAAAAAGAAAAGAAAGAAGAAAAAGAAAAATGAAGAAAAAGAAAAGAGGAAAGAGAAAATGTAGGGAAAGAAATGAGGTCCAATCCTCACATCTTGGATCACAAAAATGATCCAACAGAAACGATTTTAAAACAGCAAGTTAAATAAAATAATTTAAACGTAATGGTAAAGTGAAATTAAAATAATTAAATCCCATAGTAATTAATTTAGAATAAAGAGATTTTAAACACATAGCAATAATTAATAATAAGAAAGCACTTCAAAATAATTTTCACAAAATTAAAAATCATAAAATAAATCCACTAAAAAAATCCAACAATTTTAAAATAAGAGAATAAATTTTTGAATCCATAAAAATAATCCCTTCAGTAAAAATACACTAAAATACGGGGTGTTACAAAACACCCACATAAAATTTCAGCAAAACAATATGATCATATATACACATTTGCACGTGAGGATGCTTAAAGATTACCTGTTCAAATAAACCTTTAGGCAGAAAAGTAAAAGAGTTGTGCCTGCATAAGAGATTCTCAACACCATAAACACACAACTAAATAACAAAATATTATCATTCAACAATATATACTCAACTTGAAAATAATATATATATTTTTTTTGGTAAGTTCTCAACTCAACTTGAAAACAATATACAAACTGAATAAAAAAATGTGAGTTTCTGTTTACAAACCTCAAAGCATGTGAAACTGCAAAGCAGGAATTGGATACTTCCTGCAAGAAACAAACCAATAAATCAGATCAATTTAAACGAAAAAATAATAAGTGTGCAATGCGGTTAGATGTTAGTCAAAAACCACCGAAGAAAAACTCTTATTTCAAAATCTGTCTGACACAAAAGAGTTAAAAAATATAAAAAAAGAAACTGAGAGTAAGACACATAAGGGAAAAAATAAAAAAATAAAGATATACTCAGAAAAGAAACAAAGAGAAACATAATAATAAAATGCCATAGTTAAGAAACTAATCACCTAGAAACCAAATAGGCTTTATGAACAAAAATAAAACAAATAGTAAAACTTCAAACAAAATATGGAACCGAAAAAAAAAAAAGAGTGATCAATCACTCAACCCTGCATAAATATATATTTTATTTTTTTAAAAAAAAAGGTCTAGACGATTGATGTCTTCAAACCTGATAATATTAAATCATAGCATTTAAAGCTTCATTTGCTTTCCATTCCTTCCCTTTTGGAGCAGCCAAATTACCCATAGCATTTAAAGTCTCTGAATATATATATATATATATATATATATATATATGCATATATATTCTTGTGCATGTATCAACCAAGTGGGATCATCTTGTTCAACCCTACAATATCAGCGCATTGTATAAACCTTGGCAAACAAAGTGCAATGTATAAACCTTAAAGAGGTTTTTTTTTTCCTGAAAGTTGAGGGATAATGTAAATGAGTGCTGCTGCAATTGATATAGGGCTCCTCCTGATATTCAGGAAAAAGAACAGTTGATATAAGCAAATATTAAACAAAAGGCTGGCCAAACACAATAGATATACATTGAGTGTCATGCTAATGAGGAGAGCTGTGCGTGAAAATATACATGATCTACCACTTTATATATATAGATATAAGTACATAGTAAGAAAAATAATATCAACAGACACAAGAATTACCGTCTAATGACGTTAAATAGCCACTTATATAACAGTAGAGATATGAGAGTGAACGTGGTGGACATGCAGTGTGCCATGGACGGTTAATGCGATCACAATCAAACATTACTTATCCAGTATCAATAAATACATATATTTCAATACACATCAAATATTTTGTACAACGGATGAATGCATGGTCATATCAAGTTTTCCCCCTTTACTTGACATGTGATGCATTATCTTAATTTAGGATAATTAAGATCTGTGTTGTCATTTGTTAGTGCTAAATTCAGTATTACTAATTACTATATAGGGGTTTTTATTTATTTATGTTAAATTACTATATGGACAACTAGGGACTACGTACCTAGCGTCATCATCGAACTTGAGTTGGGTTAATTCAGATGACAACTGGTTCCGATATCAATTCTTGGAGAATATGGAGTCACATGATGTCATAAACAAGATGAGAATAAATTTTAGTCAGCCAAGTATCGTTGAAAATTTTTTCGAATAGAAACCTTCTATGATACCTAGCTATCCACATTCAAAAAAACTCTAAATGTTGCACAAAACATTTATTCTCCTATCACAACATTTGGTTGAATGTGAGTTTTTCATTGAACTTATATACTTGCAGTCTCTGCTTAACTAACTTTCTTCCCCACCATATCTTTGTTTAGATGGACAAACGTTGGATGAATGACCCCGATAGGCTTATATCACCTGCATACGCTGAAGGCGTTAAATACTTCCTCACACAAGCACGAAACCATGCAAGTGGAAGGGATCGCATTCGGTGTCCATGTCGTGCATGCCTTAACAATCTATGGCTGCCTATATTTGAGGTGGAAACCCATTTGTTTATTAAAGGGATCAACCCAGATTACACCCAGTGGATATTTCATGGGGAGGAGGAGACAACATTGTACGTCAGTGATGATGAGGAGTATGACGATATCATCCAAGAAGACGATTACATAGATGACATGCAGCATATGTTGGATGACATTTGGGCAGGCACCTTTGTTTATGTGCCCCAAGATAGCGCTCCTGCGCCAAACAGGCCACCAATTACTATAGATTCACCACCAACATCTTTTGACCAGCTACTAGAGGATTCCCGATGTCTGCTTTTCGACGGGTGTAAAGAATTTTCAAAGCTGTCATTCGTTGTCAAGTTGTTACACATCAAATCAATCGGTGGATGGTCAATTAAGTCATTTGACATGCTACTTGATTTGTTGAGGTCTGCCTTTCCTAATGCCCTCTTGCCACAATCATATGAGGAGTCAAGGTCTTTGGAGTGCAGTTTAGGCTTCAAGTACAACAAAATCCATGCGTGCCCCAACGACTGCATATTATTTTGGAAGGAAAATGCCGCTCTTAATGAATGCCCTTCATGTAAGGCTTCGATGTGGATACCAAATACACACGGGTCACGCGCGATACCTCAAAAAGTGTTGCGTCACTTTCCTTTGAAACCGAGATTGCAGCGTCTCTTTATGTCTACAAAGATAGCAGGTGATATGCGATGGCACAAATTGCAACGGACGATAGAAGATACTTCTATGAGACATCCGGCCAACTCTGAGTGTTGGAAGAAATTTGATGAAGATCATGGTTGGTTCGCTGCAGATCCTCGGAATGTTAGGCTCGGTCTGGCTTGTGATGGTTTCACTCCATTCAACAACTTGGCTGAACCTCATAGCATTTGGCCAGTGATCCTTGTCCCCTATAACTTGCCGCCATGGTCATGCATGAAAGACCAATGCTTCATGACCTCTCTGATTATTCCTGGCCCAAGGTCACCAGGGAATGAGATCGATGTATACTTGCAGCCGTTGATGGATGAATTGGTTGAATTTTGGGAAAATGGGGTACCTACAGATGATGCCTCAACTAAGGAAACGTTTATGTTGCATGCTGCCTTATTGTGGACGATCAATGATTTTCCTACCTACGGGAATTTTTCTGGCTGGTCAACAAAGGGAAAATTGGCTTGTCTGTCTTGCAATGCAGACACAGACTCCAATTGGTTGAAATATGGCCGAAAACATTGTTACATGGGACATCGACATTACTTACCAGCAGATCACATATGCAGGAGGAGGAAAGGGTTGTTCAACGGTAGAGAAGATCACCGCATGCCACCAAGAGATATAGGAGCTGAAGATATTCAAACTCAATTGTAGCTGATTGGGGATGTTCAGTTTGGCAAATCTCATAAGAAGAAAAAACGCACTGCTGAAGAGCTGAACTGGACAAAGTGTAGTATATTCTTCGTGTTACCTTATTGGTCAACAGTTCGACTTCGGCATAATTTAGATGTTATGCATATTGAGAAGAATATTGCCGATAACATATTCACTTTAATGAACAATTCAGGAAAAACTAAGGATAACATCAATTCAAGGCGTGACTTGGAGATTTTGGGCTATAGAAAAGAATTACACTTGAGGCGTGATGGTGATCGCGTAACAATGCCACATGCACTGTACTCATTACACGGAGATGAAATGAGGAAATTTTGTGAGTGGTTGTCTGAGATCAAATTCCCAGATGGGTTCGCTTCCAATATCTCCAACTATGTTTCTCTACGCGATTGCAAAATCTCAGGGTTGAAAAGCCATGACTGTCACATTTTCCTGCAAAGACTACTCCCCATTGCTGCTGGGGGTATTTAAGAAGTGACATAGCCTTGGCTTTGACTGAACTTGGTACTTTCTTCAAAGAGTTGTGCGCTCGAACACTGGATGTCAATCGCCTATCCCAACTCGAAGTTGATATCGTCACCATTCTATGCAAACTGGAGATGATATTCCCTCTTTCCTTTTTCGATGTTATGGTCCACATAGCTGTCCATTTACCCTGTGAGGCCAGACTTGGGGGTCCAGTACAATATAGGTGGACGTACCCATTTGAGAGGTATCTCGGCAAATTCAAGCAGTATGTTAAGAATAAAGCCTGCCCAGAAGGTTCAATAGTCGAGGCCTACATTCACACCGAATGCTTGACATTTTGCTCCATGTACCTCAAAGACATTGAGATGAGTTTTAGTCGAGCGGACCGCAACATTGATGCTGACGAAGAGGAAACGTTAGATGGGTTCAGAATTTTCAACCAGAAAGTTCATCCCTTGGGCATAGCTTCTAATGTGCAATTAGAAGATAAACTCTTTAGGGCAGCCAGCTGGTACGTGCTCAACAATTGTGCGGAAATTGGCCCTTATATAGAGTAAGCATTAACGAGTCAACTTAAAAATCAACTTCCAATTGAGTTGAATAAGTTGTTATGAACCCAATACCATCTAACTTGAATATTTTCCTATGCCTCCATACCTGAATGCAGGGAACACTATGAGAAATGTAAGATGCAAAACCCAAATTGCATCGATCGCACGCATCAAACTGAGTTCCCAACTTGGTTCAAGCAACGTGTAAGTTCTTATCCATCCATATCTAACCACAATCATGCTATAGCTTTCATTTTATATGCTTTGGCATGACGAAAATAAACGTTGTGAGATTTGCCTTTTTTTTTTTTTAGATCCACGAACATCGTAGGGAGCATACACTTGATGTGTCCGCTGATCTGTATGCGTTAGCTTGCGAGCCTGATCGTTGGGTTGAAACATATGCTGCTTGCATAATAAATGGAAAAAGGTTTCATACGAAGCAGCATGAACTTTGCCGGCGTACACAAAATTATGGGGTGTTGGTAACCGGGGATGAGGCCACAAATAACGTGGACTTCTACGGTGTTATTAATAATATTGTAGAGTTATGCTATTTGGAGTGGCATCGGGTGTACCTATTTGAATGTGATTGGTTTGATGTTGGTTATCGAAAACAAGGGGTGCGGGTGGATGACCCTATGATTAGTCTCAACATGAACAGGACTTGGTATAAGGATGAACCATTCGTGTTGGCGAGTCAGGCTGATCAATGTTTCTACATAAGAGATTTAAGGGCGAAAGGGAGGTAGGGTGTTGTGCAGACCTATACAAATAGGAATGTATACAACATTCCACCACTGCCAAGGGTTCTCGAAGATATTGATGGCAAATCAAGTACTCATGATGCCGATCAAGAAAATGAGTCATCATATTATTATGAACCAGTGCAGTGTGATAATACAGATCAAGTGGCAACTCCACTGAATAAACCTGATATACTACCTAGCCATGTCTACGCAAACGCAAGCATGGATCTGGATGGTCAATGCATAGATTTAATAGGCTTTATTAATGATGACATGATCATTTCTGAAACTAGAAATGCATACAGTGAGGGGGAATATTCAGATGAGGAGGACCTATCAACAAATGAGGAGGAACATTCAGATGAGGAGGACCTATCAACAGAGGATGAGTCTGTGTCAGATTTATAATTACAACCCAGTAATTTCGACCATTTAAGGTTGAGATATTAGATTTCTTGTTTGAAATTCCCATGTGTACATAGACAATATGAGATTGTTTGAGAATAAAGGGTTGTTTGACATTGGTATGTGTATATAGACAGTTCAATATGAGATCGTATGAAATATATATTTTGATTTATTTCTTATTGTAATTTGTTAGGATTTACTTTCTCCTAGCTCGAACTACATTTCATGCAACATCCATACCTAATTTAAACGAAGTCTAACACGTGATTTTATTTGCTTCAGGTGACGTTCAACACTGGGAGTACGCATGAGGAGCACTATGCATTATCAAGGTATATATTTTGACAATTCAGTTATTCGTCTGTCTATGTTATGCTCATAGTGTAAGGGTTAGTCTACCCTAAAGTAAATGAAATTGTTTGAGAATAAATGACATTTTTTCGAACCTGTCTGTGGCTTTAAGATTATTATGTCGTACTTTTTTATCAGTTTTATCATAATGTTATTAACTCATACTCGTGCAGGTAACCAACCGGGAACTAGTTCAAGAGGAGGAGGGAGAGTCCGAGGTATTCGTGGAAGGCATTATATACCATACTCAGGTCGTCACATCCGACCACGTGGTGTGAAATTATCTTCATATCACAGCACGGAGGAGTGTAATAAATCCTCCTCGGATGACTCGACATAGCCACCAAGTCCCCCACCATGTGCCAACCCAAATCACGCGCCAGAACCTATTCAAGAACCCCTACAAAATGCAATGGAACAATCACCTCCTAGAGAACAAATTGGTGCATGTTTTTCTAATACTTTTAATTTTGAGGGGATTATCATGGTTGTACACTTAAAAACACTAATCTATTGAACCTTGAAATACAGCTGCAGATGCCCCCACGGAGGCAGTACCAACGCAGGAACAGAGGAGACGAACTCGTGGGCCAGCTAGATGCATTTTCTTTGACAAGTTAAGGAAGAACTGGAAAGTGCAGTTGAAGATAAACGATGGTGACACAGCCCCATGTTGTGAACACACTTCTATGTTCACAACACGAGTATCGTGGATTGTTAAACAATATTGTGACATGAGTTACAAGTGTTGGTCGGATGTCCCACAAACCATTAAAGAGGAGCTCATCGACCGTGTTTGGGTAAGCCATTGGTTACTCTTAGTGACAGTTTATATATATAGCTGTTTATGCAGTATAATCGTCGCCCAAATAACGAGATGTAGCCTAATCATTTGCATGCTGCCTTATGTAGAGTGACTTTGTGTTTGACTGGGATGGCGAAAACCACGGATTTACGGTGAAAAAGGCCCTACGTAAGCGTTTCAACTCCTTCCATCACGACTTGCACAAGATTTATCAATCATATGGAAGCCACGAAGAAGCGTTGGCTCATGGAACTAGCTTGGTGGACCCCATTGTATGGGTGAAGTTGTGTGGAAGGTGGGGCAGCATGCCTTTAAGGTACATATGCTCTTTCTCACATTAAGTAATATATGTATCAATTTAATATGTCTAAATATTGTTGTGGCAAATCTGTTTCTCCATCATAAGTAATATTTCCCTTATGTGTATGGTAGAAAATATCAGCTCAAAATCGGGAGAACCGAAACAAGCAGGCGATTAATCACACATCAGGACGTAAATCATTTGTCCGATTACTTGAGCAAAAGGAATCTCTGAGGGAAAACAATCTTTTCATTTCAATAGACTAGTGAAAATGCACTTTACTTGGAGATTTTAGTACTGCTTGACTTGGTTACTCATAGCTTTTGGGCTTAAAATCCACATGTCTACAACAGAATAACGTTTTCTTATATATATATATATATTATATAATGAGATTTAAAAACTGACAAATGTTGTGCACTGAGAATGGGAATTTGGTCGACTTCTACAAGGAGACCCGCTGGTCCAAGAAGAAGAATAAGTATGTTACATATGCTACAAAAGAGACTTATGTGAGTAATATTTTGTATAGGAGTTGGGAGCAATGTTTCTTTCTATATGTGATAATGCATACATAGCACTAGACCTGGCTTGTTAATAATCGTTGTTTTGTCAATGTGCAGAAGGAGATGCAAGGTAGGCTGGATGGCCTAGGACTAGAGGAACGTAGTGATGAGGCAGCAACGACTGTCTTTAGGGAGGTCCTTGGCCATCGACCAGGATATGCACGAGGACTTGGGGAGATGGTCATCCCTGAGTCAAGTAGACAACGTGACAAAGTTCAAATGCAACAATACATGTCTGAGGTTGAAAAGTACAAGAAAGATTCTGAACAATATAAGAAAAACGCTAAACAATATAAGAAAGATGCTGAAGCCTACAAGAACCAGTTGGATGAAATGAGGACAGAGATGCGGGCTCTTAGGGAGCATCAGATACAGAATGACAACCTTATGCAGTCATTCTTTAGGGCTTTTCCGTCATTCACTGAGTCAGTTCGACAGACTCAGTGTAATGATTCCCCTGCCCATAAGGGGCCTCTCATAATGTGGTATTTTTTGGGTGGGCTTTTTGGGTGGTTTTTCACTCACCGGGGAGATATTCAGTTTGGGTGTCGACGTTTCTTTTGGGTGGTTATTGTACTAAGTCTATACGACACTAGGCAATATATATATGTAGTACTATATATATATATATATATATATATATACATATATATATCTTTATATATAATGGGATCTATGTCTACACCGTGGAGATGATAGGTTTGGGTGTCCTCTTTTTGTTGGGGTTTTCAGCATATCTTCAGACTCCATACCTGAACCATTAAGTGTAGGTCTGTCTCATGGTTATATAGTGTCTATGTCCCTTTTATTCACACAAGACCGGGGCTGGGATCTTGATTTTGTCAAATGATATTAAAGTTAAATCCCAGTGTAACGCCCCAAACCCGGATGGTCTGGAGACTTACTACCTGTCTCTAAAGAACTTATAATCCAACACAACTAAAATGAAACTTAAATCTTTAATAACAAAACTCAATATCAAGAGTTCTAAATAACCACCTTGACAACTCCACAAAGTCATTACTGCAGCTAAAATAAACTAAGGAGTCCGTAATCTCTCGGTAAGCCTAACAACTCAACCAATAATTTCATACCTCTTTCTGAAACCCAAGATATTAATAAAGCTCAAAAACATTAAAACTAAGAACATCAGAAGTCCTTTTTCCAACAACATCTCCTCAGTTTAAACACATTCAGAAATCTACTCCAGGTCCCCATTTGGACTCTCCACATCGTCTGAAAAATATTATGAAGATAGGGGGTGAGTTATCAACAACTCAGTAAACAGAAATCATATGCTAGCGTGCAAACATGAGCATTTACAAAATAGAACATGCAGAACAAAATATTTTCCAGGGTTAACATGCAGAACAAAACATATTTTCAAAAGTAACAGAGCGATGGTTTTAAGACAAGTAAAACCCTTAGTGCTTTGGCATAACATAAACTGAGTATCATCATCAGATCAAAACAGAGCATCAAACAGAGCAGAGACCATGTTTCACCCCCGTGGTAGGGTTGTGCTAACCCCGGTGGCCAAACCAGGCAGAGACAGAGGTGAAATCTTTCCTTTATTCTTCTCGGAGCCCCGAGTGTGCACACAGGAAAGACCACAATAAAACCACTTTGTTTCCAAAGTGGGTGCACTCAGAGACAGAGAAGTTGGTACCAACCCAAACAGAGCAGAGCATAACAGAGCAGAGCAGAGCAAAGCAGAGACAGAGTCAGATACGAAAACCAGTACACCATGCCAAAGGTTTTCAGATGTTATATCAAAATAATACAAAGTACCAAAACAGATTCAGAACAGTTTACACACGCTGAACACAAAAGCCAGAACAAATAAATGCACAACTTTTCATATTCTCAATATCGCTCTTTTTCAAATTTCAGAAATCACATGACAGAATTCAGCTCATGTCTACACAATGCATGTCAGAATATATTTTCCTTTTTCTCACAGATTTCATGAATAATGCAGATAAGAGACCGAGGTTGATCTTTGTTTTCACAAGTTCCCAACACAACACAATTTATGCAAGTTTTCACAAAATCAACCTCAGTCTTATTAACTTGTATAAAACCCAGCATAGGAACCCCGCTTACCTGACTCCTGAAGCGCATTATCTATAACTTGAATACGGTCTCTATCCATCTCGTCACCTATTCATAAAATAAAATAAACTAAATATTGAAGTCCAACAATACAAAATTTGTCTTAGCCAACTCTAGACCCAAACTCTAGATCATAATTCAGCAAGTTTAATCAAACTCCAACAGCCAAATAACAATCCAGACAGCCCTCACTTCGACCCAAAATATTCTATACCAATCTCAGTATTGTCCAATACAAGCATCAAGACCAATGCCAATTCAAATTCCAACAACTCACACTTATTCCAACAGTTCGCAGTCCCAAACAATTACTAACAATTTAACCAACACTAAACAAAGCACACTTCTTCCCATTCACAACTCCATAACAGAAAAATATAAACTAATACCTCCAAAAATTAAACTGCACTCAACAAAGAAAATTAATTCCCCTCTAAATATTCTCTCAACCATAAATCCAACCGACCCCCCTTACTTCTCGGACTCAGTCCGGCACAACCAACAAATTCACAGTAAATATGAATTAGTGCAGAAATACTTTTAAATCTCAAAAGTTCTTTGGGAAAATACTTACAATGCTATAATATAATTTTTGAAAGATCACGAAGGTGCTAGAAGCGGCAACGCAGCAACAAAACAGTGCCAAATGCACTGTGGCCGTGGGTCTCAAAAACCCACTTTTGAACGGGTGCAAAGGAAAACCCGAGATTGATAGGGTAGGGCTTAGAGATGTCGGTGAGGCTAGTGGTGGTGGTGGTTGGCCGTGGGTGGCGGCGCAGTAGGCGGTTGAAGTGCAAAAACACCCAAAACGGAAATGTTGATGGTGGGGCTTCATCGGTGACAGATCGGAGGTGGGGTTGGGTCCATTGGGTTGCTAGAAGGTCGAGGATGATGTGGTGAGAAGATGGTGGCCGGAGGTGGCGCGACGGCGGCGCAGCGGCGCAAGGAACGCCGCGGCTTCGTGTGGTGCGTGGAGGCTAACGGCGGCGCGGCTGTGGCTGGAAATCGGAGGGGGAGGTCGCCGGCCGGTGGGGAGCACGATGGGGTGGGCGGTGTCGCGCACGGCGGCGCGACGGCGGCGGGCTGGGTGAGGAACGGTTGCACGGCGTGAGAGAGAGAGAGAGAGAGAGAGAGAGAGAGACGTCCGCGCGGGAAGCAGGGGGGAGAAAAAGAAAAAGAAAAAGAAAAAGAAGAAAAGAAGAAAGAGAAAAGAGGAAAGAGAAAAATGTAGGGAAAGAAATGAGGTACAATCTTCATATCTTGGGTCACACAAATGATCCAACGGAAACGATTTTAAAACAGCAAGTAAAATAAAATAATTCAAACGTAATGATTAAAATGAAAATAAATAATTAAACCCCACAACAAGTTAATTTAATTTGAGAAGAAATTTAAACGCATAAAAATAATTAATTATATAAAGCACTTCAAAAATAATTTTCGTAAACTAAAAATCATAAAAATAACACAACTAAAAAAATCCAACAATTTTAAAACAAGAGAATAAATTTTAAATTAAAAACAAAAATCTTTCAATTAAAAAATACACTAAAATACGGGGTGTTACACCCAGTGTAAGTTCCTTAATTTAAAAACTATCTTCAATATGTACCCAAACGGTACAAATACTTGTTGACTATTTCTTCCTATCTAACATTTGTCTGTGGTTTGATATGCTTTGCAGTAATTTGGTGCGGGTCCACAAAACATCGTTGCACGTGGATTGTTGGGTTTGGCTTAGTACAAGCTGGTTTGCTCGGTATGCATGAAAAATGTGCAGGAATTTTTTTCATTTAAAGTTGGGTCTTGCATGGAGTTTCATTTACTGTTGGTAAATGATCAGTGCTAGTCATTTATCAACAGCGCCAGTCAAGAGCACTCTTGACTGGCAATGTGTTCAACTATTTGTGTTTAAAGGTTTTGGTTGGATGATTGTTTTACTTTGACTGGTTTTATGTAGCCTACAGGCTGGTATTACAAAATCTGTTGGGAAAAAGTAAAGTGAGAGGAGGAGGATCTACCTTTCCCTTGATATCGATTGAGACCTGGCCAATACTGGGACATTTGGGTCAGATTCTTCAGTTCCTGTTTACGCTGGTGGAATGACTCTCCTCTTTCATGTGAGTTGATCTTAATTTAGTTCAAGTTATAAATGGGGTCTAAAAAGGATTCACTCCAACTTGCATAATGAAAAAGGTCAAGAATGGTATGCTGATAAGACAATTGAAAATAAAAAAGGTCAAGAAAGTTAATTTGCACATGATGTTAGTGGCATGAGGAGTCAAAACATAAATTGATTTCGACACAAAATTTTTGGTTTTGCCTTAGTTGAGCCATCCAAGGATAACTACCATCTCCTCAAACCCTCCAACCAATAATATATTTGTTCTAAATAAAGGGTATATAGTAGTTTCTATTATTATTGAACATGGGGCATGAGGCATGGTTACATGGAATTTCCTAGGAGAAGGTAAGTGACAAGGAGCATGAGTTTCTGGTCAACTCTTTGTAGGGTAGGCTTGAAGTTTTTAAAAATTTCAATAAAAGTTGTGAAGGGTTTTTTAAAGGAATTTCTAATTAAGTTTTGTGGAAGTGGTGAGACCCATTGAGAATATGTTTGGATGGAATAGTTTTTTAGTGGACTTATCATAAACGGTGTAATAAGTAATTAAAAGACTTTTTTTTTTAAAGAAGAACATCCACCTCATGGTGATCACAGGGTGGACTAGATTGGGCCACAAGTAGTGGCTGAGATCTTCAAGGTTGTTATTCCCTAGCTTTGATGGTTATTTGATGGTTATTCCCTAGTAGTGGCGGGGTTGTTATTCCCTAACTTTGATGGGGTTCTTTGGTTTAGCAGTGTCTTTTAATATGGCTAAGAGCCTTTTTTGAAGTTTGGTGATAATGCGAGGTTCTCCATGTGGCAAAGAGCTTCTCAGGAAATATTGTGGTGTTGTTTGATAATCTGCGTGGACAAGTGCCTTTGTGTAAGTGTTGGGATTTTCTGTGGTCCTCTGTGTTGTGGCCAAGTGTAAGGGTTTGTGGAAGTGTTGAGATTTTGTATGGTTTTTGGTAGAATCCTTATTTGCTGTCCATTTGTTTATTTTATTGGATAAGTGTTGTTGTGATTTTTCTAACAAAGATACCATGTTGTTTTTTAGTTATGATAGCTAGTATCCACTCATGTCTGCCATTTACTTTCTCCAGTATATGTAATTATAATGGTAACCATACAAGTATAATCTATATTAAGGATTACCTGGAATTCTTTTACTTCCATTCTGAGTTAATTTCGAAAAGAACATACACACAACATTTAATACTATCTGTCAGACCACACAAACAGTAATAAATATCGTTTGAACAGGAGAATTCTAAGAGAGATTTCAATTCGTTTCATCCATAATTATCTTCCAATCTATAATTAGCATATTTCAAATGGAATTATACACCATTGGTTTGTTGGTGGACATTGAAGTATGAAAAGAAGGGCGTTTTGTCCATCTGTCCGAGAGAGTGATGCTAACATAGCAAATTGCTGTCATCTCCATAAGTATTGTGTGTATTTATATTTGTTCTTCCATTTTTGGGGCATGGATTTAGGTGTGCCCACCAACTAAGGAGTCTGATGGAGTTCAAATCCCCTGCTGCTCTTATGAAATTCTGTTGTACTGATGTGTCAGTGACTCAAATTGGTGGGGCTGAAAATTTCAGGTGGAAGGACCAGCGATTGTTGCAACTACAGAGTGAGTCCCTTATAACTAAATCTATTTCCAATTGGGCTTGGAAAGGGTGGGTTTTTATATGGCAAAGGCTAATGCATCCTCCATGCCCCAGGGGCCATGTAAAAATTAAAATACCTGAACGAGTGATAACAACTGTTGGTAATGGAAATGGCTTGGATTTTGTGGGTAGTTTTGTGTTTACTTCCATACAGAACTTTAGTTTTGGAAATTATTTTTTTCCCTCATTCAATTTGTTTCTAAGTCATAAAGGGTTGTTGGAATTTTCAACTTTCGCACTAGTTTGCAATTTGTCAATGTGTGCTAGAAATGGCCACCCTTACCCAGAATTACAACTTGTAACTACAACAAGAATGGAAAATTTCCCCACTTGCTCTATTCTTCATCATAAATTGTTGGTAGATTCTTATGTTTGGGCTGTTTATAACATGTAAAGTAATATGGAAGAAAATTCTTGACAGGGACACTGAACGTGCTATTGCTATGCTACATCAGATGATTGAAGATGCTCACAGGGGCAAGCCCTACTCTTTTAAGTGGTACTTAAAGACGTTACTTCTCTTTTGGGGGTTGCTGTATACAGGTGCTCTATACTTCTTTTTCTCATGGTTTACACATAACACACTATATTTTTCTCAAAACCAGAGGCATTTATATACATATTGATGGATTCTTTCATGAGAGAGGTCTGGAGAATATTTCCAAGCCTATGCAGCTAGTAAATACCTGAAAATGTTTCAAATATATTTTTAATTTTGGGGTTCTTTGGTTTTTCTTCTATACATAATGTCATCAAACCTATCTTGATAAATATCATAACTGAATTTCTTTCTTTTCGTTAATGTTGTGCAGTTTGTTGATATTGTCAAATACACGGATGAAGAGTATGAGAAGTGACGTGAGATAAGAGACTTCGTGTTTGCTACCTCTTCTCGAGCCAATACGATATGCATAACTGTGGGTGCGAGAGACGATGAACGGTTCAACTTAAATAGAGTTTGTAATGGATGGTTATTATTCATTGTTTCTAATGGATGGTTATTTATTATTCCAGATGTAGCTCACTTTGTATTTGATATGAGAATATAATACACACGCCCAGTGTAATATATATAAGTTTGGATGAGTTGATGGATTTTATTTGCTTCATGTGTTTTCGATGTTCAACTTGAATGGATGAAGCAGGAGTTGGTTGAATGTTGCATTTAGGAACAACCAAAAACCAGGGAATGTAAGAAAATTGGGTCATAATGTTTGACTTCAAATCCGTTTTCCCGACGAATTGAAGGTCTCTTGCGGCGATAATATTTCGCCGCTAAATGAACCACAAACAGTTGTGATCCAAGCCCAGTGATTTAAAAATCGCCGCAATATAGTTTACAATAAGAAACGCTAATTACGGCGTCTTTTAGATCGTTGCAACTGAGTTTCACAAAGCAACATTTTTGTCACAGTGAATTTTATCTCGCTGGCAAAGAGTTAATAGCGGCGCTTATATCATCGCTGCTATGTGGTTTTCCAAATGGAACGGTTACTAACGGCGATATCACGATCGCTGCTATCGAGCACTAGGAAATCAAGAAGTCAATTACAGCGAGTTAAAAATCGTCGGAAAATAATTTTCAAAACGGGACTCTAATTCACTACGATTTTATAATCGTCGTTGGTTACTTATTCGCAGCGATAGTATGGTCGTTGCAATTGAGATGTACTCAATTGTAGCGATGTAAAAATCGCTGGTATGGGTATATGCCAGCGATTTTTAATCGCTGCAAATGTTCTTTAAATATCGTTAAGCCGTTACCTGCAATTTAAAACCATCGCGGGGACAGAATCTTTCCGGCGATTTAGTTTCTTTTTGTGACAGAAATTAATCGCTGGGAAAAGGATTTCCCAGCAGTTAAAAACTGAATCCTACCTTTTGTTACGACGATTATGGTGGTATTTAGCGGCAACTTATTTTCGCCTTGAAAAAAAAATTTGCCGGCGATTATTTCGTTCCGTTGGAGTAGATCTAAAGTGGGCCTTTAATAGCGGAGATTATGCAGCAAATTTGAAATTGCTAGTATAGATATTTAACAGCGAGTTAATATGTTTTCCCAGCGAAAATAGAGCGCTGGTAAAAAAGACTTTTCTTGTAATGTGAGGAATGTAAACAGAAACAACGACTGAAAAATCTGAAGGTTTTTAAGAAAATAAATTAAGAACTAAAATTAGTAATAATAATGGTATTAATAATATATGCATAAAAAAATAAAATAATTTAAAATCCTTAACTTAAAAATCGTGGCCATTACATTTAATGATGTATTATATCGCATTTCATGATCAACATAACATTTATAACATGAATATGGTGTCAAGAATCATATATAAATTATTTAAGAGTAAATTAGAGGCTAACTTATAAACTTTTTGGCTTTTTAGGAATCGATGCCGCTAAAATAAGAGATATTCTAAGTTAGGAGTCATATAACTAAGGAAGATTTTCATATTCAAGAGGGCTTAAAATAATATTTACAAATTTGCCCCTAAAATTTTCCAAAATTTCCATTATGGGTCCTAAACTTTCACTATTTGCATGGTTGCCCTAAGTTCCACCAAATTGCACCAAATTCATATAATCCATATTCTTATTCCATATATGACCTTAGAATTTCACGAACCAAAACATCCACCGTGAGAAAATCATCCAACCCGTGGCATGCATATGGCTTAATTTACACTATATGTGATTTTAAGCCTATAATTCCTATGAAATATTTATAACCAAACATTGTATCCGAACTTAATAATTTATATTTAAGCCATATGGAATCATATCAACATCCATGTGATGAACGAGATCAAACCATCATGAATTCAGCAAAACCTAGTACCTAGCATGATGTATCTAACTCCTCTTTAACACATAAACCCTTATAGGTCTAAAGAATCATGCATTCTAAATCTTAACATGATGATAAATCTTAACATAAACCCTTATACTTATAACACATGCTTTGGGAAACTTAATAATTATATCACAAGATAACCTCCATGTAATTGCAAACTGAAAACATGCTAGATGATAAACCCAAGATATTGATTTCTAAACCTATCATGACATTTTATTTTCCTCAAATATAAACCTTCAATCAATTAATAAAGATGTTGTATAAGCTTATAACATCATATCAAGACATCTCATGGCTAAAAATTGCACATCAAAACAAGTTAATCATGAAGAACTCCAAATCTAAACCAAAAGATGCTTCCCAAAGATTAAACTCATATAATTCAATTTAGATCCCATTTTCATACCATAAATCTAAGCCTAACATGTTAAACTAACTTCCAATAATAACATATGGTAGAGCTACTCAACAATCCATGGCTAATGAAGTTCTCAAGATCAAACTCACTTCAAGGATTTCACTTTCACCTTTCAATTTCACTCTCCTCAACACTAGGGATGTTTTGCCCTCAAGGAAGCTAAGGAATGCTTGAGGATGTGTTGGATGAATTTATGGAAGGGGAGTGATATTTATAGTGTTCAAGTGGGGAGAAAATAGGTGCAAGTGGGTGAAGAGGTGCACGGCTTGGCTGAAGTGAAGTGAAGGTGATGGTGTAAACTTGAGTAAAGTGCATGCTTGAGTTTCTATATCTATACAGTTGAACAAATTTCACCATTGTCTCATGGAAAAGGACCAAAGGAGGGTGATAGGTGCAAGGGTTGAGTGGTTTAAGAAGTTAGGACAAAAGAAATAATTGATTCCTCAAGGGAAACGACGTGTAGGCCGACGATTTTAGTCTTCAAAACTTGTCTAGATTTGATCAACTGTTGTCCTACCCTTGTGGAAAGTTCTTGGTCCCTATTCCATGCTGTTTGAGTGATGATTCTAGAGGTATTTTGAGGCATGAATGTTAGACACTTGGAGTTTGATGTGCAGCAAAAGAAAGTTGGTTGAATGGGGAAGGCTTCAGCTGAGAGTTTGCACATGGTTTCCCACCATTGTGTCCATCGGTTTTGATCATTTTTGTGGTGGGTTCTTAGGGTGAGTTGATGACACATTTCCAGACCTAGGTGTGGCATTATAGGCATGTCATGAGGGATGGATTTGCTGCAGAAAAAAATTAGAAAAAAAAAGTATTCAGTTTAGTTGGGACTTGTTTCATTTCCAAAGTGAAATAGTTTGGTGTGACTATGGGAGCTGTTCTTGGCTTCATATTAGTCCTACATTTTCTAGATCTAGGTAGCATAGAAGGACTTTATTCAGAATATAAATTGATGAAGTGGTTCAAAGAATAAGGTTTTGTTGGCTTATTGTTGGAGTACATCGGTTTCCACAAGTGCATCCGATTGGTGGGATTTTATTGGCGTTGACATGCCTTCCCATTTCATGACATGAGTTGCAATTAATCTACTACTCTAGAGCTTTGGAAGATTGATTGAATTCAAGTGAAGAAGATGAAAATTTCATAAAAATGATGGAGAGAAAAGCTTGAAGGAATCAACAAGCATGGTGTCAAGGTTACTATTCTATGGCATGATGAAGGGTTTTGGAAATGTAAACTTGGACTCATAATGGAGGGTTGATCATGGTTAAAAAATAAATCTTAGAGGCGTGTAGGAGGTTTGTCAAAGAAATAAAAGAAAACCATTTGCTAGATGGTCCTATGTCCTATTTTCATAGTGATGGTGTAACACCTGGGCCTAGCGCCAAGCTTTTTTTTTTTTTTACATATTTAAGGAAGAGCCCATTTATTTTTTATTATTTATTCATTCTTCTATATTATTTTTAAAATGGACCATAAAGCCCAACTCCATGAGATTTTTCTCTTGACCCCACATCCCATGCACGTACTTGAGCTTCCCACTAGGGTTTTCAGCAGCGGTAGATATATCATTACTTTGGTCAAACAACCATATATATTTCTCCTAATTTTCTCTCCATTTGATTTTTAAAAACTCCCCACCTCTACACGCCTCTCTCCGTTGGTCATAAGCATGCACGTATCTAAGGTATTTATTCATTCCCTTGCACTTGCATGTCTCCTACGGCTCTAGGGTTTTCTTTTTACGTTCAATTACCTTTATATATATATGTACTTTCTGCAAAACACCAAACCGCAGGACCATTGTTGGGGTATATGTGGAGACTGGTTTGGAGCTGAAAAGGTGTTTGCTGAAGTTGGCTTGACTGTTGGCTCGAGCCAAGTTCGCTCGACAGACCGCTCGAGCGAAGGCAAGTCAGAGAGGTTCACTCGAGTCTCGCTCGACACTCCGCTCGAGCGAGACACAAACCCTAGTGTCCGCTTGACACTCCGCTCGAGCCAATGTTGATTTGGCTGTTTGCTCGAGTCGCGCTCGACAGTCCGCTCGAGCGAAGTACGCAGATTTTGCCAGATTAGGGTTTCCAGCGCCACTCACTATATATATGTCATATTAGACTTGTATTGTACGGCCAGAAGCATATTTTGAGAGAGAACAATTGTCTTGTGAGTGCATATTGTGTGAGAGAGCAAAAAGCCTTAGAGAGTGTGAGTTGAGATTGAGTGATTGTAATCTCCTCTGGTTAATAAGATTTCTGCAGCTCCTGTGGATGTAGGCAATTTGCCGAACCACGTAAATACTGTGTCGTGTTCTTGATTGTGTTGCTTTTACTTTATTTGTCATCGTTGGTGTGTGTACTTTGCATAGTATTTCACAACAACTGGTATCAGAGCCAAGGTCGGATCTGAAAGAGAATGATGACTGGAGATAAAGTGAACGCATCCGGGATCGAGAAGTTCGACGGCACTGATTTTGGGTATTGGAAGATGCAGATTGAGGATTATCTCTATGAGAAGAGGCTCCACCTTCCACTGTTGGGAAAGAAGTCGGAGAGCATGTCTGATGCTGAGTGGACCCTGTTAGATCGACAGGTTCTAGGTCTTGTTCGGCTGACTTTGTCAAGAATAGTGGCACACAATGTCAGTACGGAGAGAACCACGATGGATCTCATGGCGACTTTGTCAGGTATGTATGAAAAGCCGTCTGCGAACAATAAGGTGCACTTGATGAAGAAATTGTTCAATCTGAAGATGTCGGAAGGTATGTCTGTAGCCCAACACTTGAATGAATTCAATACGATCACAAATCAACTATCTTCTGTAGAGATTGAGTTTGATGATGAGATCAGAGCATTGATTCTGGTGGCATCGTTGCCAAACAGTTGGGAGGCCATGAGGATGGCTGTGAGTAGTTCAGCCGGCAAGGCAAAACTGAACTACGATGACATACGTGACATGGTGCTTGCTGAAGAGGTACGTAGGAGAGACATGGGTGAGTCTTCGGGTTTAGGATCTGCCCTGATTGTTGACAATAGGGGCAGAGGACATGGAAGATCAAGCTCCAAGAGCAGGGGAAAGAGCAAGATGAGATCTGGACAGCAGATCACGTGCTGGAGTTGTGGCAAGCCGGGCCACATCAAGAGAAACTGCAGGAATCAAGAAAGTTCTGATGATGATGCTGTGAATGTAGTGGCAGAAGAAATTCATGATGCCTTACTTCTTGCAGTGCACAGTCCGATTGATGATTGGGTGTTAGATTCAGGGTCTTCGTTCCATAGTACTTCACATCGAGAAATCATGCAGAATTATGTTGCTGGTGATTTTGGGAAGATGTATACGGCTGATGGAAAGGCACTGGATGTAGTGGGAGTGGGTGATGTGCATATCACACTTCCAAACAGGAGCGTGTGGACTTTACAGCAAGTCAGACATGTTCCAAATTTGAAGAAAAACCTGATCTCTGTGGGACAGCTTGATGACAGCGGTTTTACAGTAGCGTTCTCTGGAGGAGCTTGGAAGATCACTAAGGGTGCGCTGGTCTTAGCGCATGGTAAGAGATCTAATTCTTTGTATTTGACATCAAGATCCAGTGATGTGCAGGGAAATACAAGAGTGCAAAAAGGCAGGCTTGATCGCGCGAAACATGTGAGGAAGCCAAAGGGAGACAGCTTTGTCGTTCCTCATGAAAGTCTGGAAAAGTTGGCTAAGGTTGCCAAGATCGGTTCGAGACCGGATACTCCTAGTGCAGTGGGAGTTGTGAATCGCCCTAAGGGCGATGTATGTGGAAGACTGAAGTCGGACTTGACTTCAGTGCGTCTTCTAACTTGAAGACGGGAGCTGTGAGCTGCAAAGATGATAGGGCTTGGCTGGAAACAGTGGCTGGCATGTGGAGACCCAGTCTCCAAGTGGGAGATTGTTGGGGTATATGTGGAGACTGGTTTGGAGCTGAAAAGGTGTTTGTTGAAGTTGGCTTGACTGTTGGCTCGAGCCAAGTTCGCTCGACAGACCGCTCGAGCGAAGGCAAGTCAGAGAGGTTCGCTCGAGTCTCGCTCGACACTCCGCTCGAGCGAGACACAAACCCTAGTGTCCGCTTCACACTTCGCTCGAGCCAATGTTCATTTGGCTGTTCGCTCGAGTCGCGCTCGACAGTCCGCTCGAGCGAAGTACGCAGATTTTGCCAGATTAGAGTTTCCAGCGCCATTCACTATATATATGTCATATTAGACTTGTATTGTACTGCCAGAAGCATATTTTTAGAGAGAACAATTGTCTTGTGAGTGCATATTGTGTGAGAGAGCAAAAAGCCTTAGAGAGTGTGAGTTGAGATTGAGTGATTGTAATCTCCTCTGGTTAATAAGATTTCTGCAGCTCCTGTGGACGTAGGCAATTTGCCGAACCACGTAAATACTGTGTTGTGTTCTTGATTGTGTTGCTTTTACTTTATTTGTCATCGTTGGTGTGTGTACTTTGCATAGTATTTCACAACAACCAGTTCAGTTTCTTCACACCATCCGAAAATCAGCCCAACGCCTCCACCACTCACGTACTATCGCAACATGCTTAAACTATGGCACAGCCTCCGTCAAACCCGTCCACCTACCCAGTACTGCACCTCCACGTAGCTACCGCCAGCCACCGCCCAGTTTTTGTCATCCCATAGTACCACCACCTCTACCTCACAGAAACCGCCTACCCAAGGCCTAGTGTACTGCTCTATAGCCCTCCCTCTACCGTCAATGACCATCACCAAAACCAAAGCCCAAGCCCAAGCCCAAGCCCCACCGGACGCCACCATCCAACCAACCCCGCAAGCCCATACTCTGTTTTATCCATCCAAAAATAGAGCAAGTTCTTGCTCAAGCCCTCCACTGAGCTACCCTCCGCCGGCTTATCACTCTCCCCGTGCCCCCAGTTTCTTTTAGCCATGTTACACGACGGAAGCCAATGCACGCAACCCCGTCGCCACCGCACGCCATCATCTCTCTCTTTGCTTCCCTCACTCTCCCTCCCGCTCATCTATCTCTACCTCTCTCGTTCTTGCCGCCCAACCTAGGCAGCTTTGCCACTGCACTCCCTCCCCAGCTCGACAGTCACGCCACCACGTTATTCCAGCCCAGCCGTCGCTTGCGGCCCGAACTTCTCCTGGTGTAAGTCCCTGTCGTCGCTACCTCGATTATTTCTGTTTTTTGTTTCCCTTCACTGCTAGTTTTCTCTTAAGAAATGTGTATATATATATATATATATATATGTAAATTGTTTTGTTTTTTTATAAGTGTACATATATATACATATATATGTAAATTGTTAACCTAATATATGAGTACTATTACCGGTGTATGTTTCAGATGTATGCTTTCAGATGAGTGGTCTTTTGGGGTTTATCATTAAATGGATTTTGTCTTAAGACTCATAAAATATTATTTTTGTGTAAATAATATTTTAATAATATTGTTAACTAAAGGAAGTCAACCTATTTTTAAGAGAGGAGTTTTTTCATGGCGTATTCTATAAGATTTTTAAAGTAGTCAAACTATTCTATTAATTTATAATACGTTGGTGTTTTAGATATTTTAAATATTATTTTTTTATTGAGTTCTGTAATTATCTGAATACTTGTTCGATTAAATTTCTTATTCGGTACGAATTCGATTAAGTGGATATTGATGGTTTTAGAAAATGATGGTATTTTAGGAATTATGAGAATTTTAGGTTTTGAGGATTTAAAATAGGTTCTTTTAGCATTTTAGGTTTAAATATCGAAATACGTGGTTGATTGGAAATTTACGAGAATTACGTGATTATTTTATAGGTGACGCTTAATTATTGTTCAACATTTTGAGGAAGATTCTTAAAAAGCTAAGAAGTCCAGGTAAGCGAGGTTCTTATACTAGATTTTGCATTAAAATAAAATGAGTTGAGGTTGATTTTTGAAAAATATACATATTTGGTTATGAAAATAAATTTGAACTACCTAAGTTATTTTTTCTGCATTACCCATGAGATCTTGTTTAAGAAGAAAGAATTTTCTGTCATGACTGGTGTAGACATGAGCTTATTTTTTACATTCAATTTCTGAACTTTGAAAAATGAAGTGAATATGAAATTTTGTGCGTAAATTATGTTTTGTGATATGATTTTGTTTTGTTCTAAAGATTTTCTGTACTCTTATATGATATGATGTGATTTCTGAAAATCTTTGGCATAACATTTTGTTTCTGTTCCGTTTTGACCTTACCACCGGTGTAAAACTGTGGCCTCTGTTTGGGTTGGTACCAACTTTTCTGTTTCTAATGCACCCACTTTGGAAACAAAGTGGTTTTTCTGCGTGGTCCTTCATATGTGCACACTTGGGGCTCCGAGAATTAATAAGAGGAAGATTCACATTCTGTTTCTGCTAGGTTAGCTACCAAGGTTTGCACAACTCTACCACGGGGTTAAACATGGCATTTGTTCTGATAAGATAAGATAAGATGTGATGTTTCAGTTTATGCTCTGCCAAAGGGATTTTGATTATGAATATTTTTGAACTTTCGCTCTAATATTTTTTACAACATGTTATGACGCTACACTTTGAAAACAATATTATGATTTTGCATTCTAAAAGAAAATATTTTGTTATTCATTCTGAACTCTGTAAATGCTCATGTTTACACACTAGTATATGTCCTCTGCTTACTGAGTTGTGGATAACTCATCCCTTATCTCCATATATTTTTCAGATGATTTTTAATAGTCCAGCTAAGGATCAGGATTATGGAGCATTGATGAGATGGTTTTAAGCATAGTGGATTACTCATAAAAGATTTATGAGAATTGGCGGATTGTATTAAGAAATTTTGTAGTATTCTGATGACTTTATATTTTGGAGTTTGTAAATATATTGATGAATTGTGAGTTTTAAGTTATAGGGAGTAACTCTTCGATCCCTGTAGGACCAGGGCATTACAGATGGGAATCCTAGGCTTATTCAACAATTGGTGCACTCTTATTGGGTATAAAATTTCTATTGAGCTAGACCATAAAGTGGGCCTCAAAATGGGCCTTCCCTTGGGCCTCATGTTCTGATTTATTTTGGCCTTTCCTTGAGCCTCAATAGCTTACTAAGTTGGGCCCTAGACTTGGGCCTCACATTGCACCTTGTCTTGAATCTTTCTTTGGCCCCCTATCTTATCAAGCTTGGACCGTTATTTTAACCAAGTTTTGGGCCTTCTTGGAATCCATCTAACTTCTATGGTTTGCTATGAAGCAAATATCAAGCCCATGAAGGTGGCAAGTCTTCTTCATGCTACTTATCATCCTTCTATTGGTCTCTTGACAACCTATTTTCACAAAAATCTCCATTGCTCTAGGAATCTCTAGAAGTCTGAACTAAAGCAATTGTGGAAGTCATTTTGCCAAATCTTTATTCAAAATCTCTCTTTTCTTAAGGATCATTATTTCCACTTGACAAGGTCACGGGTTACTATTGTCAAATTCTCAATATTTGACAATGTTACTAAGTAGTCTTGAGCGAGATGGTACATCATGCCCTCCTTAAAAGAAGATTGCTTCCTTGCCATTGACATATAAGTCAAGATATAAGAAAATATAAATATATATATATATATATACACACACACACACACATATAAAACTTACCATAGAAGTTATGGTTTAGTGCTTGATGAAGAGGCGTTAGTGGGTGGATCACAATCCTCATCCTTAGAGACTTTATCTTGGGTAAAGTATAAAAGGTCATCTTCATATGGATCATAGTACATGTTGACATATTCTGTTAAATCCCTATATTCCTGTGTTGCCTCATCTTCGCCTTCTGAGGTGCCTTCTTCTCCAAATTGGTAGAGGTGAATAGAGGAATCATAATATTTCAAGGTTTCCAAAGAAGGGATTCGGGTAACCAATGGTTCATGGGATGCTTGTTGTAGCTTAGCTGCATGACTAGATTTTGGCTCATTGTGTGAAGGGTTGATTGTGCAATGGAATCATATTCTCGCAGTATGACTATGGTTAGGTTTAATGGTTTAGTTGGGAGTATTGGGCCTTCGGCATTCTTCCTCTTGGCATCGGAGAGAACAGGTTTGGGTTTTTCTAGACCTAATGATTGGGTCTGTGGGTGGCTGACGTTCCTCGTGAGGTAATGCCTTTCTCATCCTTATATTTCCCTTTCCATCATGATCCATCACATGTGTCCTATGATATTCCAACCTCTCTCTATTACCAATATGAGGCAGCAAAATCGTCCAATTCTCTTCTCCTATGTTCCTACCTCTATCTCCTCATATGCCTAGAAGATAGAGCAAATTGTTGCACAACTCTCTTGGTTTGTGCCATATTAAGCTGAAAAAAAAAATAGATGAGGGGATCGAATTAAGCACATGCAGAAAGGTGAATGTTTTCAATGCTTTCTGTTGCTTGAATACCATTATGACATGGATGGATGCGAATGCCATGAGGAATGATGCAATAACAAAACAAATAAGGGTACTTGGCTTTCATTTCATCCTCTTTTTTTCAAGTGGCTTCTTGGATATGGTAATTCTGCCAAAGTACGTTCACTAGAGGAATCTTCTGATTCCTAAGTTCCTTTTCCTTCAAACCCATGATTTTCATAGGAACTTCCTCACATGACAAGTCGAGTTGCAACAAAATGCCTTATGCACTTATGATCGCTGGTGACTATTCTCCAAAACTTTTCTTAACAGAAGATATGTGGAATACGTCATGGATTCCTTAGAATTTAGTTGGAAGATTCAATTTCTATTACTTCAAAGGGTCCCACATATCTTGGACTTAACTTGTGCTTCTTTCCAAAGCAGATCACCCCTTTCATAGATGATACTTTGATATAAACCCAATCACGAACTCCAAACTCAATGCTCCTTCTCCTATGCTCAACAAAACTTTTCTATCTGTCCTATACTACCTTCATCCTCTGTTTTATCAATAGATTTTTCTCTTTCATATCTTGCAAAATCTTTGGACAATACACCTTTCTTTCTTCCACTTCATCCCAATATAAGGGAAATATGCATTTACTACCATATAATGCCTCATAAGGCGCCATTTGGATGGTGACCTGGAAGCTATTATTATAAGCAAATTTTATTACTGGCAACTGCTTCTCCCAATCACCCTTTTCTTTCAAAACACAAGCTCTTAGCATATCTTCCAAAGTTTGAATAGTTCGCTCGGTTTGCCCATCCATTTGGGGACGATAAGCACTACTAAATTTCAATTTCCTGTCTATCACATTTTGAAGACTGTGCCAAAACCAAGACGTAAAATGCACATCTCCGTCTAACACAATTGTATTGGGAACTCCATGCAGGCGAACTTCTTAGCTACAAACAATAGAGTCAACTTCTCCATAGAGTCGGTGTTCTTAACCAACAAAAATTGAGCACTTTTTGTTAATCAATTAATGATGACCTAGATGGAATTATTTTCAACTAATGCTCTCGGCAATCCCATCATGAAATCCATGGAAATATCTTCCCATTTCCATTATGGGATCAATGGTGGTTGCAACTCTCCAGTTGATTTTTTATGTTTTGCTTTTATGACTTTACATACAGAACATTTATTTACAAACTCTACTTTCGTCCCTTTTCATACCTTCCCACCAAATGTTTTGCTTCAAATCTCGGTACATCTTTGTACTTCTAGGATGAGCTATGTACGGAGTTTGATGCACTTCCTTCAAAATCTTTTCTTGACCTCAGGATCATTCAGGATTACCTTTTGATTCTTAAAGTACAAGAAGCCATCCTCTCCAATCCTGAGTCCTTGTGGTCCTTCATTCCTTTCTACCTTTCGTCTGATATCTAACAATTTGCTATCTTCCATCTGACGTTCCTTTACCGCTTCCCATTCTAAGGGTATGACTTCTTGTATTGTTGCAAAGGTTTCATCTTATTCGAGGCTTCCAATTAGGAAGTTCCACATGCTATTAAGATGAGACTCCATTTCCAAGGTAGATTTTGAAGCACCTTCTACTCAAGTTTTATGACTTAACGCGTCAGCCACAACGTTAGCTTTACCAAGATGATATAATCTCACACTGGTAGTCACTAATCATTTCTATCCATTTCCTTTGCCTTATATTCAGATTCCTCTGGTTGAACAAAAACTTGAGGATTTTATGGCTTGTGAATATCTCACAACTTTAACCATACAAATAATGGCTCCATATCTTCAAGGCGAAAACAACGGCTGCTTGTTCTAAGTCATGGGTGGGGTAATTCTGTTCGTGGTTCTTTAATTGGCGAGAAGTGTAGGCGAAAACTTGTCCTTCTTGCATAAGCACCCATCCAAGTCCTGATTTAGATGTGTCACTATAGACTACATAAGGCATATGAGGTTTTGGCAATGCTAGTACCAGTGCGGTTGTCAATCTTTTCTTAAGTTGTAGAAAACTTTGCTCACACTTTTCTGTCCAAACATATTTGACATTTTTTTGTGTTAGAGTAGTGAGCGACCCTAAGAGTTTGGAATATCCCTCCCCAAACCTTCTAAAATATCCAGCCAATACTAGGAAACTCTAGATTTCATGCACATTGGAAGGGCACTGCCAATTCATCATTGCTTTAATCTTACTAGGATCGACTGTGACTTCTTTACTTGGAATCACATGCCCTAAAAATTTATCTTTGTGGAGTCAGAACTCACATTTACTAAGATTGGCATACAACCTATGCTCCTTTAACCTCTCTAACACCAGACTAAGTTGTTTCTTATGTTCCTCATCACTCTTTAATGAGATTAGTACGTCATCAACGAGTAAAATTAAGAAGCTATCCAAATAGGATCTGAATACTCTATTAATCAAATCCATGAATGCTATAGAACCATTAGTTAATCCAAAGGGCATCACACTAGGAACTCGTAGCCCCCATATCGTGTCCAAAAAGTAGTCTTAGGGATATCCATTTCCATAATCAAGTTGATGGTATCTTGATCTTAGATCTATCTTTTAGAATACCGATGCTCCCTACAACTGATCTAATAGAGTATCGATATGTGGTAACGAGTACTTGTTTTTTATCGTTACCATGTCCAATTCCCTATAATCAATGCACATCCTCAACGACCCATGGTTCATCTTCACAAACAACACTGGTGCACCCCAAGGCAAATAACTAGGATGAATAAATCCTTTTTTCCATAGCTCCTCTATTTGTACTTTCAATTCCTTTAACTCGGATGGAGCCATACGGTACGATGCTCTATGGATAGGAGTTGTGGTCAGTTCCAGCTTTATAATAAACTTTGTTTCTGTATTAGGAGGCAACTGTGGTAAATCTTCTATGAATACTTAAGAAAATCCTCAACCACAGGCATTCCTTGAATTTCCTTATCCCTACTGGAGTCTTCAACTATCAAAGCAAAATAAGCTGCAACATCGTCAACAATGCAGTTTCTAACATGCTAAGACGAGATTAATGAGGGAACAAGCTTTACAGTCCCTCCCACATATCCTACCAACTTACAGTGTATCAAACATAATCTCCTTTTTCCAACAATCTATCTTGGTATAATGCTTGGATAACCAGTCCATTCCTAAGTTCTGGTTAAACACCAACAGACCAAAGATAATAAGATCTACTTCCATAATTTTTCCTTCTCGACTTGTAGGACACTTTATAGTCACTCAGGTACATGTGATTGTACTTCCATGTAGAATCATTACTACTATGATCTGGGGTAGTAATTTTGTCAATGGTTGCATGTCCGTGCAAATGCTTTTGACACAAACAACTTTGTGGTGCCAGAGTGAAATAATGTGCACACCATATATCCATACAGTGTGATATTACCTAAAGTGTAATCACCAGTTAAGGTCAATCCAAAAGAACTAACTTTTACCAATAAAATGGGGTTCTTAGGGAAAATACCAGTAATGACTTCAGTCTCCTCTATCCCTGGAGCATCATCATCTACATCTCCTAGGGTAATGGCGTAAATGCGGGCCTGAGTAGGTGGTCTTTGATTGGGCTTGTTACTAGGGTTGGTGGAATTTCTTCTTCCTTGAGCATTTATAAGGAAATCTCGAATCATATGACCAGGTTGTCAATATATGAAGGATGTTCCTAACCGAAATCTACATTCTCTACCAAGGGCCTTACCACACTTTTGGCAAGTAACAGATGGGGTGGGCATCACACTATTTTTTGTATTGGCTCCTGGTACAATCCTCATTTCGTCGTTGCTTCCTTAAGTAGCAAAGGGAGAATCCCTCTTTCTTTCCAGGTTAATCAGAGATACAACACTCCTTTGCTTAGCTTCAACTATAGAAGCCATATCAACCAACTCTTGAAAATTATTGATACAAAAGCAAGCTACGTGATTGCAGATATGAGGATGTAGTTATCCTTGGAATTTTTAAGCTTCCATTTTCTCAGTGGCTATTAATTATGGAGAGAACCTTCCGAGCTCCATAAACTTCAAAGAGTATTGTTCAACAGTGAATTTTCCTTGCACCAATGACGTGAACTCCTTCACCTTTTGTTGTTTAACAAATTCTAGAAAGAAATGATTATCAAATTCCTCTTTAAATCTCTCCCAGGTTAAGGCAACTATGTTATCTAATTCTCTTACTAATAATTGCCTCTTGGTATCCAACCAAATACCAACTTCTCCTTGTAAAAAGTGCCCGACATACTGCACCTTCTGGCACAACATTCCTCGAGACATGTGGTTATACCAAGAGATGTAATTGCTCTGATACCACCCTTCTGATACCCCCAACTTCCACTTGGGATGAGACAAAGATTTGGAGCATCGGGACATGCAATACATGATTTTATACCCCCATTCATGAAAGTTAATATGCAATACATTATAGTATGCAACTAACAGCATGCAATAATTATACTGGAAAAAGGGTGACTACTAAACATTTTGTGCCCTAACAAACTAAACATCCCAACATATAATTTAACTATAGATATTGTCTTACTTAAAAGAGGTCCAAACTATAAGGCATAAGTCCAAACATAGATCTAGGAGATAAAAATCTCCTTATTATAGACAATGTTCATAAAAAGGTGACTCAAAACATCTCTCTAATATGCTCCACGATTAACACGAACATCCTAGCATTGGATCATGACAAAAATATTTTCATGCTATGCTCATGACAAAATATATTTCATAACATGTGCTCATTTCGTAACATGTAGTATTTCATGCGAAAATGATATTATCATGTAACATGTTAAAATAGTGCAAAGTTCACATGTCATGTATGCAAGTAACTGAATTCTCAATCATGTATCATATGACATTTCATGATCAAAATGACATTTATAATATGAATGTGGTGTTTATACTTGAATCATAGATAAACTATCTAAGAGTAAATTAGATGCTAACTTACAAACTTTCTGGATTTTTAGGAATTGATGCAGCTGAAATAAGAGATGTTTTAAGTTAGGAGTCATAGAACTAAGGAATATTTCCAGATTCAATAGGGCTTAAAACAATATTTACAAAGTTGTTCCTGAATATTCCCAGAATTGCTCTTTTAGGCCCAAACTTTCGCTACTTGCATTGTCGTCCCAAATTTCTCCAAATTACTCATAGTGAATAAAGTATACACTACGAGAAAATCATCCAACCTGTGGCATGCAAATGGCTTAATTTACTCATATGAACTCTTTATATCCAAACATTGGATCTGAACTTACTAACATGCTAATAACTTAGATTTAAGTCATATGAAATCATATCAACATACATGTGATGAAGAAGATCAAACCATAATGAATTCACCAAAACTGAGTACTTAGCTTGATGTATCTAACTTCTCTTAAACACATGAACCCGTATAGCTCTAAAGAATAATGCATTCTAACTCTTAACGTGATGATAATATGCTTCTAGATGCTTATAACACATGCTTTGAGAAACTTAATCATGATATCACAAGGGAAAATTATAGTATGCCTCATGGATTTGCCGTCTCATTTTGACCGCTCATGTATTTAATTTTCTTTTAATGTTTCTTTTTGCTTAATGATTAAGAAAGTGACTATTAGTGCATTGGTGTATTTTTTTTAATTTCTTTAAAATATTTAAAGATGTTTAAAAAACAAGGGAAAGAAAAAGAATAAAAAATAAAAAATTGTAATTTACATTAAGGGAACACCCAACGGTCAAACCTGGGCGGCATTCTAGCAGCGTCCTATCACAGGATAACCTCCATGCAAGTGAAAACTGAAAATATGCTAGATTATCAACCCAAGATATTGATTTCTAAACCTATCATGACATGTTTCCTAAAATATAAACCTTCAATCAATTAATCAATATGTTAACTAAGCTTATAATATCATATCAAGACATGACATGACTATAAACTTCACATCAAAATAATTTATTCATGAAGAACTCCAAATCTGAACCAAAACATGCTTCCCAAAGATTAAACTCATATAACTCAGTCCAAATATCATTCTCTTACCATAAATCAAAACCTAGCATGTTATTCTAACTTCCAATAAAAACATATGGTAGAGGTACTCACCAATCCAAGGCTTATGAAGTTCTCAAGATCAAACTCACTCCAAGGATTTCACTTTCACCTTTCAGTTTCACTCTTCTCAACACTACGGATGTTTTGCTCTAAAGAAAGCTAAGTGTGATGAGTTGGATTTGCTCCAAAGAAAGCTAAGTGTGATGACTCGGACTTAGCCATGTCCCGCCAATCCTTTAGTCTCCACTAATTTAAATTTTTGGGCCAAGTAGAGAGGAGGAAAACACTGTGAAACATGGGTATTATTATTATTATTATTTGTTATTAGTGCATTGGGCGTCCAAGCCCACAAGAAGGCCCAACAGACCCATAGGGTTTCGGGCCCTAAAGGGGATTAGGGCTTGACAACCTAGTTAGGGTCTAGGGTTGAGAAGGGAGGCGCCACATGGTGGGAAAGACCTTTTAGTTTCCCTAGAAGCTCATCATTTGAAAACCTAGGGAAGTGGCACCCTCAAATAGCACACGTCTAACACTTGGCCAACAAGCACATAAGATTCTAGAAGAAGAAGACAGATTGGATGAAGTGAGAAGGCTAGGCACACATAGGTCACAAGCCATTCTCATTACCCACATGCCACATGTCTCACATGCACAACTTACCTCTAGGATACATTGAATCTGGACATAAAAGTCGGTAAGGGGAGTGAGAGAAACTAGGGCTTCAGAAACCCCAAAAGACCAACATGCCACCCACAGGACTTTGGCAAGTTCCAAGAAAATGTGCAATGATTTGAGTAGGGAAGGGGCACATGGGGACACTACAAATCAAAGGCACAAGTCTCAAATATACTTTTAGGGTTTCAGCCATAGGGTTTGCATTCCAACCACTCTTTTGACATTTGTCACTCTTGAAGAGAGCATGAAAGTTTCTAGAAGAAGCAAATGATGAAGAAGTGGAAGAGGCACATGGGAAAGGCAAACACAAACACACACACACACGCACACATGCACACACACACACATCATTGATATTCTAGAAGAAATCTTTATGAGAAGAAGAGCAAGAGATGGGCGGCTGGGACAACACTCACATGCCACTTGCCATGTGGAAAGCATGCACATGCCTAAGAGGTCCAAATCTAGGTCTAGGGTTTTATCAAAAGGCGTATATGCCCCAAAGGTTCAATGAACCTGGATCACAAAGTGAAGCACACCCTAAGGGCATTTAGGGTTTTGGATCTTTTGCAAGATGACAAAGCCACATGTCACTCATGCATGATGGTCACTTGGACTTCCTAAGAAAAGGCAATCTTGAAGAAAAAGAGGAAGGGTTTTCAGCCAAGGTTAGAAGATTTGTAAGATTTAGCACTCATGCATCCAAACCTTTCAGATTCTCAATGACATAGGAAAGAGGGCTAGCATAGGAAATTGAGATGTTGTATAAACATGAGCTTAAAGGGACGGTGCCCAAGGGGCACTCCATGGGGTCACTCTGCCACTTTTCATTTTTAGATCACTTCTCTCTCTCTATCTCTCTCTCTCTCTCACTCACACACACACACACACCACCGTAAGAGGAAGCCTACTTCCTCTTTTCCTAGCCTTTTCTCACCAGCGAAACACCACGTACGTGTTACCCATCTTCATCTAACCAACCCCACAAGTGAAAGGAGGAGACTAAGAGTCCATCCTAGGGAGAGGAGCCTGCACTGTGAGAATCACTTGAACTGATACTTCAACCATTTCACAAACGCACACGACCATGTGAAATGGAAGGTGATGGAGGACTAGGGTCTAAGAGTCTTGTTGTGACTTGGAAAGGGGCACACGAATCAATTAATGTTTTGACTTGCACAAGTGTTTTTTAGAGAGCTAGGGTTTGTCCTCAAGGGGAGAAATTGAACCTTCACTAGCACATATGAGAGGAAAAGACCTCGTAAAGGGTGAGAAAACTTTGGCCACTATTAGGGTTTCGAATTAGGGTTCCTTTTGTGAGTTTCAGCTAAGGGAATGATGAGTACCATGCATGGCATGAACCACACATGCACACATGCCATGAACACCACTAGGACAAGCCATGGGGAACACGAAAGGGCAATTTGTCTAAGGCAACCCCTTAATACCAAACACATGGGAAGCTGTAAAACACAACACAGACCCACTCTCAAGTTAGGGTTTTGTTGTCTAATATTGTTTAATATATTTTTAGCTTTCTTATTGTTCACTCTTCGGATTTTTGTAAGTTGACTCTTAACCTACTCTTGGATAATATTTGTATGTGATGCATGAACTTTGCAGTGTTTGTTAGTATAGTGTCAACATTGCATTGCTTGCTAAATCAAATAAATAAAGTGATATTTAGTTTAGCATGCTTTGTATTTGGTTTCACGTGATTCTTACCACGTCTACATGCTAGTAATGCTTCGATCATGTATAGTTGCCATGATTAGGAAATTGTCTCTTGACTTGATAAGCACAGATTTTTTTGCCCATGTTTTGTGATAAGTAAATTGCATGTTCTAATGTTTTCAAGCTGTAATGGGAGATGCTTTGATGGGTTGTTTGATAACAGGACATGATTACTTAGTACATGGCATCTACATGTTCAAGTTACACATGAAAGAAAAAGAGTCTCAAGTACATGTCACATGCATTTTGGGTCGTTCATAGTTTTCAAAAGAAAAGTTTGTTACACATTCTGTCACTACCCTAAATGTTAGGATGGGAGAATGTCTTAGTGGAACCCTTATGTCCACTATGGAGTGCATAAATTGGAAGTGGTAACCCTTGGGTCTTTCAAAGGACTCCGGAGTGAGGTAGCACCTAACGCTAGTGGGTGCCATAAGATGGATGCAGTGAAAGCAAAATCCCAACTGTCTCATAATGATAAGAACTGTGACGTAGTCACCATAGATCAAGTGGACCGGGAAATGATGCGATAACAAGCAGGGAGCCCACGGTGCATGGGGGAGTTGTAAGGTATCCACCTTTATGTTACAATGACTATATGTCTATGAGTAATATTTGTTATGAAAAGAAGATAAATGCTTTTCTGAAAAGGGAAGAAGGTTAAACAAGATCTTCTGTCACAATTTCTATAACATATAATGTCAAGTTTTCGGGTCAAGTTCATGTCCGTGCATATATTCTCATGGTTTGCCTTTATATGTTGATATTATCTACTTGTATGTTATGTGTTAACTTACTGAGATTTTCCACAATCTCACCGTGGTAATTTTCACTACCATTCCCCATCTGGAATGGTAAACGTTGTAATAGGACATCAAGATTCCGATCAAGGTGGAAGAATTATAGAATTTTTTAAAAGCTCCAAAAATATTATAATTGTAGAAAAATCATTTTATCAACATGATTTTAGTTATTTAAAATATTATAAGACTTAAATTATGTTGAAAACTCTAATTAATTAGATGGTTTTATTCTCCTAAAAATATTAAGCAAAAATTCGTCATTTATTTAATAATGAAGGAATATTATTTTATAAACTAAAGTTGAGTTTAAATTTATGATATAGTATTTCTATCTTAATTTCTCTCATTTTAGTTACTTAAATTAGTGTTTAAAGCCCACCTTTAGATCATATTTGAGATCCCAAGATGAAGTTTTGGGTTAAAACTCTAGCTCCCTCTCTTTTTTCCCTCACTTTCCCTTTTCCCTCTCTTTCCTCCCTCTCCCTTAGCTCACCTGGGCCTCTCCCTCTCCCTCACCCGATTCTCTCTTTCAAGCTTCCCAGCACCGGTGTGCACCACTAGCGGCGACATCAACCACCACACCGACTTGCCCTCACACGATCAAGTCAGCCACCACCGAGCTCTCCCATGTGCAACCCTTCTTTCTTTCCTGAAATGGGTCTTTACACGGGTTATTCACTCATTCGGCCACCATGTGTAGCTGCAGCTCAGCCCAGCCACCACTACAAGCCCCACGACCACCCAACAACTCCCACTATCAAATCCAGCCCATGACACCCCCTCCTCCCTCTTCCATCGCACGTACGCAACCCGTCCTATTGCACGGATTCACCGTACCCATGGCCGAACTCCACCACCCATAGCCACGGCACCATTACCATCATCCTCCTCTCTCACCGGCGACCTCCCCCTAGCACCCATGGCGAGCCGAGTCACCTAGCCTCCCCACGCTTTCTCTCTCTCTCTCACAGGTGTTCCTCCATCTCACAACAAGATCTGCCACCCTCCAACCACTGTATCGCTACCTCAATGCCACACTAGCTCCATCGACCTCCCAAAGCTCCTCCAAGGCCAACCCAACACCCAGCCAAGCCTCTCTATTTCCCTATTTGAGAACCATGGCCCAAGCTCCTCAATGAGCCACCGTGCCTCTGTCGTCTACCACCTTGGTACCACCATGAGGCCACCACCCCAGGACCCTAACCCAACGCCTAGTAGCCTAGCCCAACTCCCAAACAACCCCCTAACATCACAAATAACCATTGTACGTGACTAGCCGCTACTGTACACGACTTTAGCCGACACCTATGAACTCCCCGCCATGTCGGCCACCCTCGCACAACCTAAATCCACCTGCTAGAATCCTAGATTCGGTCCCTTAGATAGCCCCTTTGTAAGGTCACGTCAGTGATCACAACGGATCGGTCACCACCCAAGCTAATGGCTTCCGATGCCACTGGTCGTGTCGGGCAACAAGTAATGCATGGGTTATCCTAACCATGGTATAACTCTCTTTCTATTATTCTCGTTATTATGTTAGTTGGTTGGTTAGGTTGTGGACTGTGTTGTTAGTATTTGTGGAGTTTGTTGTGTAATGTGGTGATGTGATGTGTTGTGTATGTGAAGTGTTGGGAGCAGTCATGTTGTGTTACTCTATAGTCGTGTTAGGTCTGGGAGTATGATATGAACCCGTGAGAATGGAATCCCTTGAACCCACAATCAATTTGAATACTCAACCAAGATAGCCAAAATCAAGTCAATGGATGGAGAACCTAGACACTTTGAGAACTCGTTTCAAGAGCCTAGATTATATTAAAATCTAGACCCGTTAAAGAACCTGTCTCAAGAACCCAGATTACAAGGAGGAACGCCACAAAGGTTGTGATTTAACTTAAATAAGTTCAAAAGTTCAATCAAGAACAAGAGGCGTAAACTCAACTCACAATGAATAAATTTATCAAATTTCATAAAACTCCTTAACATTAGGCTACAAAGAGTATTTAAACCAAAACCTAATTAAAACCCTAGCCAAAATAAAGCCCTTTCATCCAAAGTACTGTACCGCGGCTACAGTACTTTTTTAAACTCTAGTTCCTAAAACGTAACTTTCCAAATAAGCCCTTTGCTAAAGTATAAGGCCTTCTCAAAAACCCTAGTTCATAAGAAATAAGACATATGTGGACCAAGCATCCTTAAGCCCAATTATTCTTGACTAATTCTTATAATTAATAAAATAAGCCCCTTTAATGAAATAAACAAGTCTAGGGCCTTCAATCACATAATCATAATAGGGCCTAATTTATGTTGCACTCTTCCATAGCTTGTATCATGTGGATGATCACTGGATTTCCTTCTCTCATGCTCATCTTGAATATTTGGCTCTTGCTAGACTCGTCCCAAGTGGATTGCACCAATCCTTGCATTGCTTGCTTGATTTTCTCAGCTCTTGATCTTGTAATTGGCTCATCTAGAACTTGCAAAGGATCTTTAAGACTAGGCCCACCTTGGTTTTCATCATTCCTCCTCTCCTCAAAATAATTCGACCTCGAATCTCCACCTGCATCAAAGGGAAAAAGGTTAGTAACATTGAAAATAGTATAAACATTTTCATTAATTTTCTCAAGAATTTGAAAAGGTCCATCCAAGCTACTCATGTCATCAACAAGCAAAAGCGTCAAAGCTAAAGGAGTAAGTGGATTAAAATCATAAACAATTTCAAACGGAGAATAAGAAGTAGCAGTATGTAAGGTTTTATTATATGCACACTCTAATAAGGGCAAATGATACTCCTGCAAACGTCCAGTTAACAATTCAATGAATGGCAAATGATACTCTCACAAACGTTCATGAAACACACCTAAAGATTTCCCTTACACCAAAATGACCGCTCCAATTATATGCAAACTCAATGAATGCCAAGCAATACTCCCACAAGCATTCATGCAACACATTAATGAATGACAAATGATACTTCCACAAACGTTCATGCAACACGTCAAAAGTCTTCCTTACACCAAAGTTATCCAACAAACCACCATGTCTATCTCATACAAGCAACTTACACGTAAAACTAGTAGGCACACAAAGTTTATTCTCTCTAAACAAGTACCAATCTAGTTTATAGAACTTACCAAGCGATGCTTTCTCACATGTTCCATATACACTTGCAAAGTCATTGTCATTAGTATGCAATTTCTTATCATATTGAAATCCCAATAACTTTGCATTTAAAATAAAGATAAGGACATATCTTCTTGCTAATGCATTAACCACAAACTTTTCCTCACCATGTGTGTATTTGATTACATGAGGAGAAGTCTCAATACAATCTTCCCACTTAGCATGCATTCTAGTCAACAATTTACATTGTCCCTTCAAGTGTGTCAAGGATTCATGCTCTTTAAAGAAAGATCGGGTAGGAATTGTCGCACTTGGCACAAAATTAATATAGTGTTTTATCTCCATAATAGGTGGCAATCCACTAAACACACATCTAGGAATCATGACCTCATATTCCTGCAACAAATAAACAACAACACTAGGCAAAGGGTCATTAAATTGGTTAGTATAAAAGTTTGCCTTAGCATAAAAACTCACTTTTATTTTTCTGTTTCTCTTTACAATCTCTCTTTCTTTTTCCTCTCACGTCTCCACTCTTTTTTCTTCACTTTCAGCCATCTCTCTATTTTCTTTTTCACTCTCTCTTTCTCTTGATGTTTCGGTCTCATTCTCTTTTTTCCTCTCTCACTCTTTCCTTTTTACTCTCTTTTTTTCTTTCACTCTCCTCTTTTTTTGAACTCTCAGCCTCACAATTATTTTTTAACTCATTCTCTATTTTTTTTTTTAGGTTTCAGCCTCACCCTCATCTTTTTTCTCTCTCATTCTCTCTCTCTCTTTTGGTCTCACTATTTCTTTTTTCCTCAATCTCATCCTCACTTTTACTCCCTCTTTTTTTATCAATCTCACTTTTCAGCTCTGGTTGGTCCTCATGGACCAGTGTTGGAGTTAAAGGAGTAATTTTGATTGTTTCTCTATCCATTTCGAAACTGTACATGTTCCTTAACCCATCATGGATCACCTTCCTATCATACTGCCACGGCTTCCCCAACAAAATTTGGCCAGCATGCATAGGCACTATATCACAAAGCACCATATCCTAGTATTTTTCAATTGAAAAAGAAATTAGCACTTGCTTATTTACCCTAACCTCCCCATAATCACTCACCCACTGTAACTTGTATGGTCTAGAGTGTTTTAAGGTAGGTAAATTCAATTTCTCAACTAAAGTAGTGCTAGTCAAATTAATACAACTCCTCAAATCAATAATCATACTACATACCTCGTTGTTGATGTGACAGCTAGTATGAAAAATGTTCTCTCTCTACTGCTCTGTATCATCCATCTTAATTTGTGTATTAAGTGCATGACTGGCAACAAGAGAATCATCATACTCTTTATTCTCATACCATTTTCAACCACTGCAACTTGTATGGTCTTGAGTGCATGTTGTTGCATGGCTTGCAACACAAAGGATGAGTTATCTGCCATCCCCTTTGGTGATGAGTCGCTCCTATGAGATATCGTAATGTGCTACACAAAAATTATTTTAGTGGAAAACCTCAAACACTCCCTTACGTGTTTACACTCGAATAATGACACTTCACTCGTGTTTCAATCTTAATTGGCTTTTTCCTAATAATAGTCTCACACTCTCTTGCCTTTTACCTCATTAGTTTTCCCGCTCAAGCTCTAGAGGAACTAATTGAACTAAATCAAGAAAATACAACCTTGTATTATTCCAACCAGCAATAGATTCAAGAAACAAGAACAAAAAATAAGGAATGAAAAAATGACATGAGACTCAAGGAATTTATATGAAGGAAAGAATAATTATAAACCAAGATACCAACTAGAAAGATGTATTCAACCCCTTTGATGATAAAACTCAGTCAACAAATGTATTTCTTTCTCTTTCTTGTAACTATGTAGCAACCTTTCAATATGCTACATTTTCTTTTCTTCTTCTTTTTTTTGAATTTTCTTTTCTTTTCTTTCTTCTTTTCTTTTCTTTTCCTTTATTTTCTTTTCTTTTCTTTTCTTTTCCTTTCCTCTCTTTTCTCTTCTTTTCTCTAATTCAATCACAAACAACAATATTCAATTGTGAAAATCAAGTAATTGAATTCACGCACACAAAAATTGACAATGAAGTAGAAGAGAAACAATGGAATGGCACTACAAGCAATAGACAAACTTAGAGATGCAAGAAACCCTAGAATTTTGAAACCCTAGGTGATGTAAATTTCAACCAAACCAAAAACTCTAATAATTTCAGCAACCTACTTTTTGTTCTTTGAAACCCTAGAACAATGAAGCCCTAGAATCAAGATTAAAGATGCAAGAATTAAATGATAGAATCAGACCTGATTAGAAATCTTGCTCTGAATACTAGATGATATGAACCCATGGGAATGAAATTCCTTGAACCTACAATCAATTTGAAAACTCACTCGAGAAAGCTAAAATCAAGTCAATGGATGGAGAACCTAGACCCGTTGAGAACTCGTTTCAAGAACTTAGATTATATTAAAATCTAGACTCGTTGAAGAACCAATCTCAAGAACCCAGATTACAATGAGGAACGCCACAAAGGTTGTGATTTACCTTTGATAAGTTCAAAAGTTCAATCAAGAACAAGAGGAGTAAACTTAACTCACAATGAATAAATTCATCAAATTTCATAAAACTTTTTAACATGAGACTACAAAGAGTATTTAAACCAAAACCTAATTAAAATCCTAGCCAAAATAAAGTCATTTCTTTCAAAAATATCCCTGAATGAATAGTGTTGCAGCTACGGTACCGCAGCTACAGTAACTCGGCTACAATACTTCTTTAAACCCTAGTTCCTAAAAATTAACTTTCCAAATAAGCACTTGGCCAAAATACAAGGCCTTCTAAAAGACCCTAGTTCATAAGAAATAAGACATATGTGGGCTAAGCATTCTCAAGCCTAATTATTCTAAACTAATTCCTATAACTAATAAAATAATCCCCTTTAATGAAATAAACAAGTCCAAGGCTTTCAATCACATAATCATAATAATAAGCCCTAATTTATATTGCACTCTTCCATAGCTTGTATCACGTGGATGATCACTAGATTTTCTTCTCTCAAGTCCATCTTGAATATTCAGCTCTTACTAGACTCGTCCCAAGTGGATTGCACCAATCATTGCATTGCATCCTTGATTTTCTTAGCTCTTGATCTTGTAATTAGCCCATCTGAAACTTGCAAAGGATCTTTAAGATTAGGCCCACCTTGGTTCCCATCAGAGTACGTGTGAAAGTGTCAAGAACTGTGAAACAGTGTCCCGGAATAGTTGTGATGTGATTGGTAGTCCCAGAGACGGGTGTCACCGTGTAGTAGTGTTATGGCTGCTGTATGTATAAAGTGACAGGATGGTGTAAGAGTGACATAGTGGAAATGTGACGGGATGTCACGATGTGGCAAGAGTACGTGAGGAACCCGTACTTGTGACGAGTGAGGAGTTGGCGTAGAAATGACGTAGCGGAATGCTAGGTGACGTGACAAGGTCCTGGTATAGCTTGGGAGTAGTCTCGAGCTATGTGACATGACGTAAGGTGTAGTTATGAATAGAGTCTTGTCGTGCCAAGTGTTAGGATGAACTGTCAAGAGGGACGGGTAGCGTGAAGAGTCATGCAAGTTGGGTTAAGAGAAGGTTGGTATCGGAGTATGGGGCTTGTTTACACAAGCAGGTGATCAACGTGTTATATGTTGATCTTAGGTGATAAAAGGGAGTAGGGTACATGTGCAGTCTAGTTAGACACATGTGCTGGACGAATTTACCATATGTAATGGGTAATCTATCATAAGCATAGGTACATGATGTTTGAGCCTCAAAAGTGGCTTAGAGTCGTGTGATATGCATGGATGAGGATAATGATGATGATGAGGAAGCGTAGGCTCAAATTTAGGAAGTGACGTATGTCTAGGATTGGGCCTGAGTCATGCATTGGGATGAGGTTAATAAGAAGAATAAGATGAAGGTCTTAATGTCTTAACCCTAAGGTGAATCATGAGATTCACTCTAATGGATAAGCACTCGAAGTAGAACGCTGAGCTTGGAAAAGATGACCTCAAGAAGGTCCCAGAAAGAGGAAACGTGATGAAAGAAAACATAGAAGATAGGGATAGAAGGAGAGTGTGTTTCAGTGAGGAAAATCTAAATGAAGTGTAGTTTATGTCTTCTAAGTTTAGTTACTTATGCACTAGATAGAGAATGACGCTAAGGTTATGTGTATGCATATAGGTTGTCATATGACACACACATGAATGGACTGGATGATATAAAGTACATGGAGTTCAAGTAAGTATTACATTAATACTCTTATAAAGTTTTCTAAAATAATATGAAATGAAAATGAAATGTTTTTCCTCTACGATGCTCTACAAAATGACATGAAAGACGTTTTACGAAAGTATGTTATGTATAAAAAGGTATATGTATGTAATGGCCCTTCTTGGCAACCCCTTTTTATGTAACCCAAGTATTAAGTATATGCATGTGAATGGATGACTATACGTATTACGTATTGTATGTATTTTCATGAAATGAGATGTGAGGCTTATGCCTTATGTTTTAAGTGATGCTTTAAATGATGTGAAGAAAGTATTTTAAACATCCCTATGAACTGATGCTTTAAGGATGCCACGAACTGATGTTTTATGTAATGCCTTGAAAGATGATGTTTGAGCTCATGCTTTTAAAAGACGTTTTTCCATGAATGAATTGTTGACTGAAATGAATGAATGAAATAAATGACTGAATGAAGGAATGATTTAATATATGAAATTACGTAATGACCATGACTGAATGAATGAGTACCAAATGAATGGGCAGATTGCAATGCCGGGTAAGTAGTACTGGTAGTGTACCCAGTACTGCCCCTTGACTGAAAGGGATTTCCAACTTGTGGTCACGGGTGGAATCCATGTCCAAACGAATGTGTTAAGAAAATGTATGTATGCATGCTTGAATTCTTTAAGAAATGAAGGCACTGGTGGGAAAAATGTTTTACAAAAAGAAAACATTTTTTTAAGAAAAACTCCACCTAGTGATGTTTTCAAAATGAATGTATGTCTTATGTACGTAAGGTACGTATGGAGTGATGAATGGATGAATGAAAACCTAAGTTAGCATATATTTAATTGTATGAAGTAATGTGTACTGAGTGTTCGACTCATTTTAGTTTTTATGTATGACATTCCCTAACAGGAACTAAATGAGCAGAATGCGTTAGGAAAGACACAACCCAAGGGGAGAGCACAGAAGTCTAGGCAGGATATTTTTAAATGTATGAGATGCCTTTTTATGTTAAATTTGATGTTTTCCGTAGTAAACCTCTTTTATTCTCAAAGCACGTTTTATATTATAACGTAGATTCTTGTACCTTGGGATTAGAAGTAAAAAGTTTTAAAAAGATCAATAACTCTCGTCCTTTTCTAAAATCATTTTTCTAAAAATTCTTACCACAAGGACAGGGCATTACACCATCAAAGTTTCGGGATCCGGCAGACAGAACTCCATGTCCCACTAGGGAAGGGCATCTTTCTATGTACTGAGGGTAGTGGAGTTGGGATTTTAAGGTTTATAGTTTAAAGACTTCTTGTACGTTTGGGAGTCTGAACAATTATGACATTGTGGGATTTTATAGTTTGAATGGTACCATGACTTTTGAAATTACTCATGATCTTACTTAGATTTATATGGATTTTCGTTGTGATTATTGCATACTGCTAGAAATAGTCTGAGTGCATTCCATATTAACTGTCATGTATGAGGGTATATAACCTTGAGTTACATGTCTCAACGTTTCAGTAACCATCCAATCCCAAGCAAGGGTTGGGGGCATCACACTAAGGAATGCTTGAGGATGGCATGGGATGAAATGAGGGAAGCAAAGTGCTATTTATAATGTCAAGTGAGAAGGCAAGAGGTGCGCATTTATTCAAAAATCATCGTAATAAATTATCTTTTGTGAAGAAGATTGCCGACGGAATAGACGACAGTATATAACAACAAAAAAATCAATCAAATAAGTAAAAATGTCATCGCGATAAATATTTTCACCGTTCATTCGTGCAATGTTCATGTCTATGTGATATTATTCAACGGAAACTTCGAATCTGTCGCAAAAAGAGACTATTTGCATCGTTTTCTTTTGCGAGAAATGTAAAAAGGCCGCTAAAATCCTTTCTCCTTGTAGTGAATTTGCTTTGATGTCACAAATTGTCTCACCAATCTAGAAAACTCAATTATTGTTTTATCTTAAGAAATTAAAGTGATCACCTACTAGAGTTTTATTTGGAGGACAAATAAAATGAATTATAGAACTGGCTTTGAAGCTTTTTGAAACATATGCATGCACTTTGTTATGTTGCAATATCATATTTAGTTGTATAATTGCGTAATTAATTGATTTCTTGTAAACCTCTTGTCTCATGCTGTGACACAGCTTAATATGGTGTACAAATAATTAATATTTAGAGGAGAGTCCTATACATGTTAGGTAGGACTCAATGAAAACTAGAAATTATCAATCTTTTGTTCTGAAAATGGAAAGAAATGTATTATGAGAAGGGAATTAATATAAACAGGAGGACTATACTGAACAATGTAGCTATAATAATTGGCATTCATTTTTCCATGCTTTGTTTGAGGAGACGATCGAAACGTTTAGTACTACTACTTTACTCCTATATATGTCGTTATATATATATATATATATATATATATATATATCCCAGGTACGTACTTGAAACTATAGCAGTAAAGATGCAATGAGTAAAGAACTGGGATGCATATGCATATATATATATGTGTGTGTGTGTGTGTGTGTGTGTGCCCCTAACCTTAGGGCATTGATCTGGCTAGCTAGTTGTTGCTGTAAAGTTTGCCAGCATTATATATTTGATGTTTTACATTAAGCGCTGCAAGATTTGCAATTCCTGTGCTATATATATATTTGCAATTCCAGTGCTTTATACACTCACTACAACAAAAAAGTCTTTTTGGGACGATTTTCTTTTGGAACGAAATGAAAATCGTCCCAAAAAGTGAGATTTAGGGATAAATTTCAGATTTCATCCCAAAAAAATGACGAAAGAACAAAACCGTTCAAATGCATTCGAACGGGATAATTAGAGACGAATTATTTTATCCCTAATAATGAAACCGTTCGAATGTAATGTTTTTAACGTTCGGATGGTTAAATTTAACCATTCGAACGTACATTTTAGCACGTTAAGTAATATTATGATAGCGGAAAATTGTTCTACCGTTCTTCGAATGATTAATCAGCACTGTTCGAACATACATTTTGGCATGTTAAGTATAATTATTATAGCGGAAAACTGCTTTACATTCGAACGTACAATTTTACAGTTCAAATGATAAATCTGTAACGCCCCGGAGGTCCTGTGAGTTAGCTCCTATTACTTAAGAACAACTCCAATAATCAATAATAAATAAACAGAAACTCCACAAAAAACTTAACTTATTTATTCAATCCAAAAATTTGTGTCCCTCCACAGAAATACTAAACAAAAACCTCAATAAAATAAATAACGTCTCCACAAAGACTCAAATTATTCATAATTGGATGTACCAAAATAACCGCTAGAAATAAAACTAATAAGTATGATCCTCCAAATTACTTGTACCCGTAGCACTTATTCATCTGTGGTCATAAGACGTTTCCAATACTTCATACTCTTGTTCTCCAGCTGAACCATAAAAATATCTGAAAAATATTATGGAGATAAGGGGTGAGTTATCAACAACACAATAAGCAGAGAACATATGCTAGTATGTAAACATGAGCATTTTCACAGAGTTCAGAATGCAGAAACAAAACATTTACTTTCAGAATGCAAATATCAAAACATGTTACAAAAATATCAGAGCGAGACTTTTAGAAAAACATTCTTATTCAAAAACTCCTTTGGCATATCAAAATCTAAAACCTCATATTCATCAATCAGAGCATCACATCGGAACATATATGATGTTTAACTCCCGTGATAGGGTTATAAACCACTATTATAACCCATGGAATGGCCCTATCCATTATTATAACTCGTGGTTGGGCCGTATATCATGTTTAACTGTCGTGGTAAGGTTATAAACCACCATTATAACCCGTGGAAGGGTCGTATTCACTATTATAACCTGTGGTTGGGCCGTATCCACTATTATTACCCATGGTTGGGTCGTATGCCACTATTATTACCCATGGCTAGGCCGTATCCACTATTATTACCCGTGGTTAGGCCGTATCGGAACATAACAGAACCAGCTGAATCAGACTTTAATCAAAATACAAAATCAGAAGTCTCATGCCAAGGTTTTCAGATGCCACATCATATCAGAAACCAAATACTAAATAACTTCAGATAATTTCACATGTTCGAAATAAACAAAATTATGTGGTTCTTATAGTGCATAATTTGTGAACAAGTCTAAAAAATTGACTTGTATATATTTATGTATACACAATTTGTAAAATATGTGTCTCCATTCGGTTTCCAAATCCTATGTGCCTCCATTCGGTTTCCTATGCAAAACTTCTAGAAAAGCTCCATTTCACTTTCCTAGGCTTCCTTTTCCAAGAAATCTATCTTGGAACTCGAATTATGGACAAAAACAATGGGCTAGGCGTGCAAGCCATTCTTGGTGCTTTCCTACACCTCTCTTTCCCCCTTAACCTACTAGTAAGACTAGATTTAAGGTGTAACATTCTCATGACACATGGTACTAGTGACTTAGAATTGGATCATGGGCCTAAACCATTGGACCTGGGTTTCTAAATAGGGCCGAAATTACAAAGTAAACTTGTAACGCCCGTCTTTATGGTGGGACTTTTTATAAATATTTTTATAAAAGAACGACGGGAATTACCGTCCGATTTAAAATTTTTCACTTGCATACCCAGGGTGCAAGACTCCACGTTTATAATTTAAAATGTGCTTTGATCATAAAAGAGGTTTACAGCGGAAAACATAAATCTTGAAATAAAAAGGTCTCTCGTACGTTTAAAACTCGTGCCTAGACTTCTGTGCTCTTCCCCATGGGCCGTGTCTGTCCTGATCGTGCAGTTCCTGTGGGGGAGGGACATACATAAAAACTAAAATGAGTCGAAGACTCGTAAGCATTACTTCATACAGTTAAAATATAACAACATAGGTTTTTATTCATGCATTCATCACTCGTACATACTCTTACGTGTGTGCATACGTGTCTTGCGTGCGTTCGTTTGAAAACGTCACTGGACGGGGCTTTTCTTTCAAAAGACTTTCCTTTATTTAAAACGTGTCCCCCGTCAGTGCCTTCATTTCTTAAAGAGCCGTTGTACGGGGTTTTACTTTTAAAAAGGCTTTCTTGTCGTGAAATGTTTCCCCCGTCAGTGCCTTCATTTCTTAAAGAGTTCATGCTCTCGTGCTCTTGTACTTACATGCATTCGTGCATTCACGCATACGTGCGTACGTGCATACATCCATTCTTTCTTATCACTTTCATAGGCCAGTACACACTGTTATGCCCCATGTGTATGGGGTTAGCGGTCTTCCTTTGGACCGGGATTCCGCCCGTGGCCACGGGTTGGGAATCCCTTTCATAGGAGGCAGCACAACAAATCCCAGCCAAAACGGCGAATGGAAAATAAAAAAATGAACCAAAGCATATTTGCGGCGAATTCAAACTCGTTGGAATCAACCTAATTTTCGTTGACAACCCAATAGCGGCGCCGCTATATCGCCGAAAATCATAACATTTCAGCGATTTATATGCGCCGCAAATATACAGGTATACCGTCAACTACTATTGCGTCGAGTTGAGAAAATCGTCGTGACAATTATTTGCGGCGACAACGCATCCGCATGTATAGCTGATTAGGCGACGAAAAATGAAATCGCTGTGATAAGCATCGCAACTTTTGTGGTGACCATTATCGCCGTGGATTATATTGTACCGACGATATCACAATATCGCTGGGATAGTATCAAAGTTTTTTGCAGCGATATTCAGGATTATTTACGACGATATATGTCGTCGCTTTAAATTTTTCGCAACGACATTGGACCAAACAGAAAGACTCTTTTGCGGCGTGCATGTCATTATTTTTGTAACACCCCGTATTTTAGTGTATTTTTACTGGAAGAATTATTCTTATGGATTCAAAATTTATTCTCTTATTTTAAAATTATTGGATTTTAATTGGGTTATTTTTAGGATTTTTAATTTGGTGAAAATTATTTTTATGTGCTTTCTTAATATTTATTTATTGTTGTGCATTTAAATTGCTTTTAATATTTAAATTAATTACTGTGGGATTTAATTATTTCAAATGGACTTTACCATTACGTTTAAATTATTTTATTTAACTTGTGGTTTTAAAATCGTTTCCGTTGGATCATTTTTGTGACCCAAGTTATGAGGATTGGACCTCATTTCTTTTCCCCCTATTTTTCTTTCTCTCCAGGACTCCTCTCTCTCGCGCGATCTCTCTCTCTCTTCTCTCCTTTCCGTCGTTTTTTTTCATTCCCTCCCAGCGCCGCCGTCAGTAGACAGTGGTCGACATCGCCCGGCCCCTCCGCTTCCCCTGCTGCCGACGAAGCTACCCCTCCATTTTCAGCCTCCCTTGTGCCGCCGTTAGCCACCACGAACTCTTAGAAGCCACGGCGTTCCATGCGCCACTGCGCCGCCGTCGCTCCACCACCGGCCACCATCTTCCTACCACTTCATCCCCGACCTCTTGGCAACCCATTGGACCCAACCCCAGCTCCGATCCGTCACCGGTGAAGCCCCACCAAGTTCATTTCCGATTTGCACATTTTTGGCCTAAAACCACCCCTTGCGCCGCCACCCACGGCAAACCACCACCACCATTGGCTTCACCGACCTCTCTAGGCCCTACCCTATCATTTTTGGGTCTTCGTTTGTCTTCGTTGAAAAGTGGGTATCTGTGACCCACGGCCACAGTGTATTTTACACTGTGGTGTTGCTCTGACGTCACCACTTGCAGCTTCGCGATCCTCCGGAAATTATTATATTGCACTGTAAGTATTTCTCCAAAGAATTCTTGTGAATTTAATGTATTTTTGCACTAACACATTTCACTGTATTTAATCTGATGATTGGTTTTGCCGGACTGAGTCCGAGGAGTACGGGAGTCAGATGGTTTGTTGGTTGGAGTGTTTGGTTGGAGTTCATTGGTTTGGTTATTGATGGTTGTGGATTGGTGTTGGTACATGTACATCTCATTATTTCATGCATGATCATGTTTGTAAAGAAAACTGAGTTTTCGTGTTGTGCATTCATGCTCATGTGTGATTTGGAAATTATGATTTTATGTGAGAATATTTTTGGGTGCGTGTGTATCACGACCCCAAGCCGAGATGGGGTATTATCTCGGTGGAGCTCCTCTGGTTACTCGGGAGCGGAATAAACTGAGTAACGTCCCCTGGATTGTCGCTGGGCGATGATGGGATCGGACGAGAGATTCGTGCCGACTCCGTGGTCCTTCTGCTGGCGGGGACCAGTGGATGCTTGGCTACGTACGCGCTGGGCGCGGAACTGGGCATCGCTTGTTGCGTAGTGGGTGCTTGGCTACGTACGCGCTGGGCGCGGAACCGAGCATCACTACGAAGCCAGGACGTGCGGATGGTCCCTAGGGGAGACCATGGTGCATAGGTTAATAAAGGATTAAATTGGCTATTTTTTGGGAAAATAGTGTGCGTGGATTTTGTGTAAATCATTTTCTGGGAAAATGTTTTACGGATATTTGAGCCAATGAGATTTTGGCGTGTGTTGGAAATTGTCATTTTCGGGAAAAATGATGTTTTGTGAAAAATGCATATTTCATCATATGCATGCATGTTGGTTGCATTTAATACATTTCTTTCTTGAGAATTATTTTGGGTTATACTTACCTGCGGTACCCTTCTGTGGTAACGCAGATTTTGATGCAGATGAGGAGGAGGAGGGCGAGCCTGAGGAGACGGCTCCGCCCAAGGAGTGATCCGGGATCACTTGTTATTATTATTTTATTTTGCTTATTGTATTTTCGGGACATGTGTTAACTTTATTTTGGGATGACTGTATAACTGTTTTTTTTAAACCTCTACTTATATTTAAATTGTATTTTAAATTCTGGTACTTAGTTGACTATCTGCTGCGTTATTTTATTTGTACACCGTCGCATGTACACAAACTGGCACTTTGTTGGGATGTGTGACCGTGTTGTCACCATCCTGGTGTCTCGATCCCCGTGTATTTTTATAAGGGGGATTGGGGGCGCCACAGGTGGTATCAGAGCAGTTCGGCTCTGGGTAAAACCACATGTCCCATAGGTGCAGTACCAGAAAGTTTTAAAAGTTGTGATTTGAAATTATTTAATTTAAAATATGTGGTTTTTATTGGTTTTATTTAGTTATTGTATACTACTTATTTATTTATTTATTTTATTGTTTTATTTTATTGTGTGATATTTTATTTGTTTTAATTATTTATTGTATATTATGAGTTTATGATTATTTTATTTTGTGTTAAATGAACGTATTTATGTTATTTCATGTTATTATATTTTTATTATGTTGCTTTGGATCGTGTTTGAATTGTTTAATTTAGAGTATTGTTTTATTGGCTTATTTATTTTATTGTATAATAATTTTGTTGTTATTTATTTTATTGTATGTCATTTTATTTTATTTGTTTTATTTATGGCGGATTATTTTATTGTTTTAATTATTTTATTGTGAACTACTTCATTGGTTTTATGCATTTTGTCGTATGTTATTTTGTTTATGGAATTTTATTTTATTTTGTTTTGTTCGAAATTGAAAGGCAGGTTAAGGGTTGTGCTATGACAGGAAGGTGATACGACTGAGAAGGCCATTGTTAGGCTTGAACATTTTGTGTAGTAGGCCTGAACTCTTGGTGATTAGTTTGTTTTAATATCGAGGCTCGAACATTATGGTCTAGGTGAACTCATTGGAGTAGGAACTCAAGTTGTTACTAAGGAGGGGAATAGTTTTAAATTGCTTAGGATAATTGAGGTTCTAGGTTCCGTAGAATTTATTTAATGAGTCTTTGGATAGGAGGTTGTAAGTTCAACGAACCTCAAGGTTAGATTTATTAGAAGTCCATTTAAGGTTTGTAGCCCCATAGTTTTTAGGAAATAAGTTATGAGATTTAAGATGTTAGGTTCAACAAGCAATTAAGTGATGACTTAGTTTAGAAATTTTCGATATTGCTGACCTTGATAAGCAATTTGATAGTATTTGAGATTTGAGATTTATAAGTTTTATAAAGTGAATGTTTTAGATTTAAGGTCATTGATCTTGAAGATATCGGGAAATTATTTTTTTATCTGGTTTAAGGTTTTAGAATTGCAGAGTTGAAGGGCTGAATTAAAATAGGATTGATGAGTGTTGCACAACCAATATGAGAATTTTTTTGGGAGAATTTCTTTGGAGATGGAAGATGTTGATCTAGTTCGGTTAATGATTGTTTGTAGCTCGAGGTTACAGTGACAGGTTAAGGATTTAATCCATATCAATTTTAAGGATAATAGATGGTGCGGATTTAGGAAATGATTTTTGCTGATTTCGAGGATATAGGTCTAGTGATGGAAATGGTAAGGATGATCACTTGCACGTTTTGAGGATTATCGGTTTGGCTGAGGTGCATGAGATTGATGCGTATAAATGGTGTGTGTACGCATTTCGAAGGGTATAGGTTCTAGTCTTATTTTGTTTTGGAGAAAGTAACTTTGGTAAGTGTTGAAGAGGAGTCGACACAATAGTACTAAGTCACGAGACCTTGGCTTAGAATTTTTGGTGAGTTGATCGAAGTGTGTAGTCGAGTGGGTTACTCAATGAGTCATGGTTGGGAATAGTTATTGTGATTATTTGCAGGAATTAATTGTGACTTGAGGTTACCTAGGAATTTAAATTCTTGAGGTTATACTTTTCTTTTGGAGATTGAGCATCCAATTGGTTGAATTAAGGACATTGTTATTTAACTTGAAGAGAGATTGTTGGGACATCATGTATGGTGTATGAAAAGATCTTCGAAGTTGAAGCTTAGGCATCAACAATGGATAATATGATCAAGTATGTGAGTTAATAAAACATTAGGATCCTTGGGTGTTGTGCAATGACTTTTGGTGGATTGAAGATTTAAGTAGTATGGCTTGCTTTGAGGTTTATTAGTGATGTACTATTGGAGGAACTAGTTGTGTTAATGCTAGCTTATTGGAGTAGAAATAGGTGGGCGAGTTACCAAGAAGGTTTTGATAATGTTTTGGTGTAGTCTAAGGTGGTTCGTAGTGAGTTTAGTCACCGTTAGATTAGATGTTGTTCATAATGTAGGTGATGAGCTTTTGGGTTTAGGTTGTTAGGTAGGAGTTTTTAGGCGCTCTTATTGGTTGGTTGGATTGGAATCGAGCCTTTTAAGGTATGCTCTTTATTGTAGATGAGATGGATGTATTTTGGATTGAGGTTGCTTATTTCCAATTTGGAATGTTAAGGTTGTTTGATATTGGGTTTATGTCAATGATCATGGATGTATTTTATGGAATTTGATTTTGATCAAGGCAGCAGGAGTTAATTGAGGAATTTGAGTTATAACTCGTGGTTTTGGGAGATAGTATTTTTCTACCAAATTGTGATAAGAGTTTTGGTTAGTAGGAATGTAACCACCTTGTATTCGATGGTGTTAGTTTCATGAGGACATAGGTTTTATGCATGTGGCAAATATCAGAGTGCGCAGTAGAAGCGTGATATTTTTTTGTTGTAGTCAGGAGTTCAGATTGTGTTGATTTCGATGAATTAGTGGTGACTTGAAATTTTGAAAAGATTATTGTAATTGGAGATTAATCTTTTGGTTGTGCAAATTTGCTATTGATGGTTAACTTTGGGAGTGGCCATTAGGTTACCAAGTGTAGAATTCTGTGGAGGTTTAGAAGTTGTAGCAAATGAGTTGATTGAGGTTAATATGGATTATTGTATGGGGCTATTAATCATTGGAATTTACTGGATGTATTAAAGTTCTGGTGGAAAATGAGATTTTGGATAGCAGTCACTCTAGGAATACTGGTTGTGATGTGTCATTGGGGGACTAAAATGACTATGTAGGATAATACCATGTTCATTGAGGAATGTGCCACGTGCCGTCAAGTTAAGGCTGAGCATCAAGGTAGACCTCAACCTCTCCCTATTCCAGAGTGGAAGTGGGATGATATTTCTATGGATGTTGTGGGTTTGCTGAGGACCCCTAATGGAAAGAATTCAATTTGGGTGATTCTGGATCGGTTGACCAAGAGTGACATTTCTTGCCTGTTAATAATACTGACTCTTTGGGTAAAGTGACTCATATATATGTCAAGGAGATAGTGCGTTTGCATGGAATATCCAAGAGTATCGTGTGGGATCGGGACTCGCGGTTTACGTCCCATGCTTGGAAGAGTTTCCAGGCAGTTTTAGACACTAAGTTGAAGTTTAGTTTTGCGTATCACCCCCAAACGGAAGGCCAATCAGAGCGTACTATTCAGACTTTGGAGGATATGTTGCGGTCTTGTGTCATGGAATTTCAAGGAAGTTGGGAGAATCACTTGCCGCTTATTGAGTTTGCTTATAATAACAATTTTCATTCCTCCATTCGGATGGCCCCATATGAAGCTTGGTATGGAAGGAAGTGTAGATCGCCCTTGTGTTAGGATGAAGTTGGCGAGAGCAAATTGTTTGGGCCTGAGATAATTCAAGAAATGAAGGATCAAGTTCGGTTTATAAGGACTAAAATGGCGGAAGCGCAAAGTCGCCATAAGAGTTATGCAAATACAAGAAGAATAGACTTGTCCTTTGAAGAAGGTAATTGGGTTTATCTTAAAGTCTCTCCTATGAAAGGCGTTAAGCGCTTTGGTAAGAAAGGAAAACTTAGCCAAGATATGTTGGCCCTTTTCAGATCGTAGAGAAGGTTGGACTTGTTGCTTATAGTGGCCTTACCGGACTATTTTGACGGTATGTTCTTAAGTCTACTCTTAGTTGAATCTTATTCCTGTCTTAGTCTTAATGTTCACCTTGCCAATTTCGAGGACGAAATTTTATTTAAGGGGGGAGAATGTAACACCCCGTATTTTAGTGTATTTTTACTGAAAGAATTATTTTTATGGATTCAAAATTTATTCTCTTATTTTAAAATTATTGGATTTTAATTGGGTTATTTTTAGGATTTTTAATTTGGTAAAATTATTTTTATGTGCTTTCTTAATATTTATTTATTGTTGTGCATTTAAATTGCTTTTAATATTTAAATTAATTACTGTGGGATTTAATTATTTCAAATTGACTTTACCATTACGTTTAAATTATTTTATTTAACTTGTGCTTTTAAAATCGTTTCCGTTGGATCATTTTTGTGACCTAAGTTATGAGGATTGGACCTCATTTCTTTTCCCCCTATTTTTCTTTCCTCTCCTTTTCTTTTCTTTCTTTTCTTTTCTTTTTTCTTTCTCTCCTGGACTGCTCTATCTCGCGCGATCTCTCTCTCTCTTCTCTCCTTTCCGTCATTTTTTTTCGTTCCCTCCCAGCGCCGCCGTCCGCCGGCGGTGGTCGACATCGCCCGGCCCCTCCGCTTCCCCTGCTGCAGACGAAGCTACCCCTCCATTTTCAGCCTCCCTTGTGCCGCCGTTAGCCACCACGAACTCTTAGAAGTCGCGGCGTTCCATGCGCCACTGCACCGCCTTCGCTCCACCACCGGCCACCATCTTCCTACCACTTCATCCCCGACCTCTTGGCAACCCATTGTACCCAACCCCAGCTCCGATCCGTCACCGGTGAAGCCCCACCAAGTTCATTTCCGATTTGCACATTTTTGACCTAAAACTACCCCTTGCGCCGCCACCCACGGCAAACCACCACCACCATTGGCTTCACCGACCTCTCTAGGCCCTACCCTATCATTTTTGGGTCTTCGTTTGTCTTCGTTGAAAAGTGGGTATCTGTGACCCACGGCCACAGTGTATTTTACACTGTGGTGTTGCTCTGACGTCACCACTTGCAGCTTCGCGATCCTCCGGAAATTATTATATTGCACTGTAAGTATTTCTCCAAAGAATTCTTGTGAATTTAATGTATTTTTGCACTAACACATTTCACTGTATTTAATCTGATGATTGGTTTTGCCGGACTGAGTCCGAGGAGTACAGGAGTCAGATGGTTTGTTGGTTGGAGTGTTTGGTTGGAGTTGATTGGTTTGGTTATTGATGGTTGTGGATTGGTGTTGGTACATGTACATCTCATTATTTCATGCATGATCATGTTTGTAAAGAAAACTGAGTTTTCGTGTTGTGCATTCATGCTCATGTGTGATTTGGAAATTATGATTTTATGTGAGAATATTTTTGGGTGCGTGTGTATCACGACCCCAAGCCGAGATGGGGTATTATCTCAGTGGAGCTCCTCTGGTTACTCGGGAGCGGAATAAATTGAGTAACGTCCCCTGGATTGTCGCTGGGCGATGATGGGATCGGACGAGAGATTCGTGCCGACTCCGTGGTCCTTCTGCTGGCGGGGACCAGAGGATGCTTGGCTACGTACGCGCTGGGCGCGGAACTGGGCATCGCTTGTTGCGTAGTGGGTGCTTGGCTATGTACGTTCTGGGCGAGGAACCGAGCATCACTACGAAGCCAGGACGTGCGGATGGTCCCTAGGGGAGACCATGGTGCATAGGTTAATAAAGGATTAAATTGGCTATTTTTTGGGAAAATAGTGTGCGTGGATTTTGTGTAAATCATTTTCTGGGAAAATGTTTTACGGATATTTGAGCCAATGAGATTTTGGCGTGTGTTGGAAATTGTCATTTTCGGGAAAAATGATGTTTTGTGAAAAATGCATATTTCATCATATGCATGCATGTTGGTTGCATTTAATACATTTCTTTCTTGAGAATTATTTTGGGTTATACTTACCTGCGGTACCCTTCTGTGGTAACGCAGATTTTGATGCAGATGAGGAGGAGGAGGGCGAGCCTGAGGAGACGGCTCCGCCCAAGGAGTGATCCGGGATCACTTGTTATTATTATTTTATTTTGCTTATTGTATTTTCGGGACATGTGTTAACTTTATTTTGGGATGACTGTATAACTGTTTTTTTTAAAACTCTACTGATATTTAAATTGTATTTTAAATTCTGGTACTTAGTTGACTATCTGCTGCGTTATTTTATTTGTATACCGTCGCATCTACACACACTGGCACTTTGTTGGGATGTGTGACCGTGTTGTCACCATCCTGGTGTCTCGATCCCCGTGTATTTTTATAAGGAGGATTGGGGGCGCCACAATTTTGGGCGAATAAAACACGCCGGTAAATGTCTATTTCCCAGCGAGTTTTGGCTTTCGCTACGATTTATCAGAAAAGGCATCTTTATTTCGTCGAACGTTTGGCGATCTAAAAATCGCCGGAATGAATCACCTGCAGCGATCGATTAAGGTATGTATAAGCGGCGATTTTGAGCGCCGCAAAAACCAGCATTTCTTGTAGTGAAAGCGATCATGATCAGAACACTACAAAACTTAGTAATTATCGTAATCGACTTATATCATCAATTACGTGCAAAGATAAGCCATTGCTTTTCATTTTAGTGCTCCTCGTACAGAAAAAACAAATGGAGTCAGATCCAGAACTTTATTCAATTGCAAATTGTCATGAGAAATTAGACAAGCTAGAAATAGAAAAAATAATTTGATAGAAGAAAATTATAAATAGTTGGAAATTTAAAGTTCGAAAATTATACATATGTACTTAAAATATATATATTTCGTACCTCGATCTTCAAATGCAGATAAGTTTAAATATAACAGTTAAATTGATCCTAGCTAGCTGAGGAATTCTACATATCTACCCACACTCTCCACACACCATGCACTCAAATTTTTTTTTTTTTTTTTAAACTCAAATACACTAAGTGTGTGGAGTGTGTGTTAAATAGTAGAGTGTGAAGAAGATTTTTTCTAGCTAGTATACGATCTAGGAAGTACTCCAAGTTTTGCTAATTTGGAATTAACTTTGGAATAGCTAGCACACCTTTCTAAAGTAACGTCCTATCTGTACAATGAGAAAAAATATTGTGGGAGAAGAGTATATATGAGTTCGATCCTGCTTTCAATTGAGATGACTACTAACTAGAGTATATATATAATATGTATAATGATACAGGTTCAACTCTTTCTGCAACTATATGTTAATTTAGTTTTTATAAAAATTTAATTTAAAACAGAATTGTATAAAGAATTGTGAAAAACATTATACATGTATCATTTTCCTCATAATATTTAGCTCATTCATATGTATTAATAATGTATCCAAGCGTGCGATTAGCTTTTTTTTTAAAAAAAAAATTTGTATCTAAAACATTATTATTGATCCAGATAATATTCATTTGAAAAATGCTAGATACAATTATAAAGTATGCAGGCACCACGCGCTTCTATTAAAAAAAGTGGATAAAAATGAGACCTACATGATAAAAAAAAATACTTTTTTAATGTTGAAACCCACTCTTTTTCAAATAGAGTGAGCTAAGCTTCACACTTTAATACTACATCTGGTATTACTCTATCCATTTTAATGGATTCCACAGTTACTTTTTATTCCAATTCTCATATTCAAAATGTTTGTCCCTTCCAATTCTCATATAGTTTTTAACTTTTCTTGTTAATTCATGTCTATGAAAATCGCCAACATTTTATTTTTTCAAAATAAATTTAGAGCTCAATTTTGTATAAAATGCTTCTTATAATTGGCTCAATGCACTTTCCCAGGCGACACAACACAAGGAGTGGTGGTGCACTAGGGGAAAGGTCCTTTTAAGTGGATGACTTGTCGGGTTGTTAGAGCGTGCGTACCGCAAGAAAAATGACTATTTATGATTAATTATTTACGACTAGAATGACTATTAATTTGTGATAAGATCAATAGACTCATTTTAATAAAAAAATTGTCATTTTTGTAGGCAACTATAATAAGCCACAAATAAGCATTTTATTTGTGACAAGAGAATTATTGGAAATACTAGGATCGAAAATTTCTGATAATTTTACGATCAACCTAGATGTATGTCAATACCAGCTCGATCGATCGTTGCAAAGTTCATTAGGTACGTACAAATTAGTTTTATTGAAAGATTCACCTCTGATCAATCTCTCTCTTTCTATATATATATATATATATATATATATATATGTATATGTAAAGACCATTGTCCCTAACTATCTCTGATCAATTAGTTGCATGTTTGTCCCTATCTCTCTGATCTTTATATAAAAAAAAAGAAAAAAGAAAAAACCATTTTTCCTAGTCTCCCAAAGTTAGTTATGGCTCGTCTCTGTGTTATCTCTGGCTTTTATATTCACAATAAAATTAAGTATTTATGGCTCGTCAACCTGTGGTCATCAAAGCTAGCTAGGCTATTTATAACCTATATATGCGAACACGTTTAAACCCCTTTACGGTTCACATTTTTAATACAAAAGAAGAAGAATAATACCTTTATTAAAAACTTCCCCGATGAGAACAATGGGAAATTTTTTTTCAAGTGTATACTCAAGTTCGAAGACAAGCACTCATGGTGTCGTTTTTATGACCCTAGCCTTGTACAGACAAAGCAGAATACAGAAGTCAAAAACATGAGATCATTAAAAAACCAATAAACAAGTCAATAAAACATAAAAACATGAAAAGTAAAAACAATTCTAAAATATTTTTAATTGTTTAAAAAATTTTAAATCTAAGAATATTTTTAATTTTTAGATTTTTTAAAGTGCATTTTATTTTGTAGAAAATAATTTGAAGATAAATTATTTCTTAAATGAAATATTGCAGTGCGCGATTTTATCTTTTTTGAGAATTTTTATGGGTAATTTTATCTTTTTAAACAGAAAATGGGGTACATTACAATTTTTAGATAGTTTGGAAAGATTGTTGAAATTGATAGTTTAGGAGATATTGCAAATTAGGTGATAGTTTGAGAGGATTTGTGTATTTTCTCCTTAGAAAGGGTTATTTTTATAAGTCTTTGATCACTGATCAGATCCTTTGATGCATCTCAAAGTAACAGTACCACTTCCTAAGTCTTGTTTTCGGTACCACCTCGGTCCACTCCTCCCTTCTCAAATGCTGCAAACCCACAACCACCATTGGTCCTTTAATGGACCCAAACTGACTTGTTCGAGAAGTCACTCTTCAGAATTAAGGAAGAAGAGAAGAATGAAGTGAAGAGAGAAGAGAAGAGTCTGTAATTTTATGAATTATCCATTGGGGACTCCCCCCCCCCCCCCAAGTTCTTCTATTTATAGTAATTGTTTGAACAAAACGGTAGTGTTTTAACAACATTTATTGTAGTTCTCGTAAGTAAAAACGACTACATTTACAATTAATAAGAAGAAAAAGACATTAAACGACAACGTTCTATTGGAAGAATGAAACCAACTGAATCACACGACGCCGTTCTCAGCTTCTTGCACACAACTAACTGTCATCAACCACCTTTCCATTTCTGACTTATGAATACAACACAGGAGCTTTCCCTTCTCATCGCACCTTCCCCCTTCCATCTCACCATACCAAGACTGCAACCCTTCCACTCCAGCACTTCCTCAATCCATAACAGGTCCCTCCTCTTCCACATCTCTAAACCGTCCTTCATTCTCCTCTCTCATTTTCTATCATCTTTGCTTTCCATAACGCCATCTCTAATTTTTGCCCTCACCTCCGCCCTTTACCACGTGGCCAACATTACACCAGATACCAGATCACCCTCTCAAGTTATTGTTCAGAACTTGAAGCGTTCAAGTGGGAGAGAAATAAGCAGCGCCCGCGGGTCCATTAGAAATATTTATATGGGCAACAATAAATGTTGTAGGACCTATGACATGTGTCTATTTTTCTCTCACTTAAGACTCTCAATTCCAGGTAACAACTAGAGAGAATATTTTTCCTGGCCCTCACACCATATAAGCCACTTCCCAAAGCTTTTGAGCTAGAATCTTTTAAGGCGTCAAGTCATGCATTCAAGCCCTTGGATTCAGAGATGAGTTGAATAAAATATTATTAGAATATTATTTTTAATATTATTATTGTTTTGAGATTTGAAAAAGTTGAATTGTTTATTATATTTTATGTGAAAATTTAAAAAAATTGTAATGATGAAATGTGATGAGTTGAGATAAGTTTTGAATACAAACAGGGCCTTAAGTGATATATAAGGCAATATTCTTTCCCCCTGTTTTTTGGTCACAGTGGATGCATAACTTATTTATAAGAATGTTAATGAAATGGAAGATGCGCAATGAGATTTATATGAATAAGTCGTTTGTGATATTGGTACTTTCAATGTTACTGATCTCAAGCGCGAAGCATGAATTACATCTTCTGGATATTAATAACTGTTAATTAATTCTTAGGTTGGCAATGTTGGTGTCATCTATACTTTGATAGAATCTTAATTTCTAGCTTGGGTATTGTATTTATTTTTCGAAGTGATCAATGTATTATAAAATATAAGATTATTATATATTGATATCAACCATGAACAGAACTTGTTTGGACAATCCATGTTATATATTTTATACTTCAAACAAAGAAACTCAAATGAAAAGTTGGTTGCATGAGATTCAAATGAGGCACCTTTAGAAGAAGTGGATATATTCATGCAAATACCTACAATAAACCTTTGAAGGAAGTGATATCCTGACGAATGATAATCACATATTCTATATGTCACAAATTACCTTGACTAAAGTAAGGTTGGGGTCGCTAATAGTCATATTCACATGATGCCTTACAAATTAATCACTTGAATAACGCACTGTATGAAGAAGGTTCGGATGTACAATTGCAGAAATCCTTGAAACCATAATTCAATCAAGAAGAAATGGCATGACGTTCAAACATCGTGCCACATGAAAATTGCCAAAACAATGTGTTAATGCAAAATCCCGTATTTAGATTGGGAATAGGCGTCAATTTTCACAAGGAAGTGCACATGTAAGCAAAATAAACATGTATATGATTATTGTAGTAGAATGAGTAAGGTTTAATTAGAAACTAAATGCTATTTGTACCAGAGGTCTAAACCATAAATAGATTAATTCATTAACACAAATATATCCATATATCATTGTCACTTCCCAAATAATATTACACAATACCATTTGATCACTTCCTATATCCAAGTCCGACATACCAAACCTGATTTATTGTCTGACTAATTACTACTTCTCCCAAAAATACAAATAACTATTAATGGAGACAGACCTCAATTATTGTTGCTCGGGCGGGTTCGATCCTTCTTCCTAGAAAACCTCTCCTAAGCTACCTCTGCATCAAAGTCTACGATTTTGATAAACGAAACTATATATAGGTTAAACAGTTGTAACGAAACCGCTAATGAGAGACAATCCAAGTGAAGATGTAATGTACACTTTCATGTAAGAGATCTGTGAACACATATATTTATGCGTGGGAAAGAGTCACCCTTAAGATAAAAATACATATATTCATAGTTATGGCAAGGAACTACCCTATGAATAAAGCACGGGTATATAAGCATGTCAATGAATCACCCTTTAAGGAATTACCCTTTGTGCAAATCTCAAGTATACATATTTATCTCCAAAACAAGGAACCACCCTATTCTCAAGCACATAAAACTCATCATATCTCATCATATAAATCTTGCAGGGAGTCACTCCACCTTTCGACTTGAGGACTCACTCCCACTTGGCCAACAACTTGCTAGCCTGTTCCAAATCATCCAACACACACACACACACACACACAAATACTGGATTGGTCTAAGGACACTCTCTACCCAGTTATGATACACCAGGAGAATCTCTTGACCTGTCTATCAAGTGAAGCCAAAATGAAAGTGTTCCACCCCGATCATGATGAGGACCATTACTCCTAAAACAATTGGAAACCGGTGAACCGGACCGAACTGGGTTCAATGATGTAATAGTTCCTATTTAGCAAAACTTATTGAAAATCAGTCCAGTTCCGATTTTGGTTTTTAGAATACAAGTTTGAACCAAACCGGAACCCGATTTTTTATATTATATTATATATATTATATGCTAAATTACTAATTAATATAACATGAAATTTTAAAATCTTATTATTCATGGCTATTAATCTTATAACATAAAGTAAATATATCATTTGATATAACATAAAATTAATTTTATAAATCTTAATATAACATTTGATTATGATATAACAAAAATTAATCTTATAATATTTAATATAACATTTGAATTTTGATATAACATATAAATTTTAATTTTTTAACATAAAATTAATATCACTTGCTAAATGTTTGTTGGAGTATGATTTTATTTATCCTTAGAACTGTAAAAATAGACCAGACGGAAATTGAAAAGATTGAAAGTTCCAGTTTCGGTGGTGAATCCGTCGAGTATCGATTCTTAAATGTTCAAAATATGACCAAACCGGACCTGTCACATCCCAATTGTTGGGCTAGTTATAACATTTAAATCATTTGCTAAATTTCATGCCATCAGATTGTGATTTATGCATGTAAATTGGAATATGAGATTGTTAGTTTTTGGGGTTAAATAGTTTTACGTGGGTGCATGAGTATCACAACCACAAGCTAAGTTGGGGCATTATATTGGGGGAGCTCCTTTGGTCACTCAGGAATGCATAAAACTGAGTGACATTCCCCGAATTATCACTGGATGACAACGTGATAGAAACCAAGGTGGACCTAGTCTTAAAGATTTTTTGCAAGTTCCAGATGGGCTAATTACAAGATCAAGAGTTATGAAGATCAATGAAGCAATGCAAGGATTGGTGCAATCCACTTGGGATGAAGCTAGTAAGAGCCCAACTCACAAGATGGGCTTTAAAGAAGAAGAACCAGTTTTGATTCACTTGATACAAGCTGTGGAAAACATAACTTAGAGTTATAGTTTAGGCCTATTGTTATTGAAGGCTTTCAATTTATTAAAATCATTTAAATGATTTATTTTATTAGTTTAAAATAAATGGGCTTAAGGAAACTTGGCACACATATGTCTTATTCCTTATGAACTTGAATTTTTAGAAAGGCCTTGTATTTTGGCCAATGTCTTATTTGGAGAGTTAATTTTTAGGAACTAGCGTTTAAAGAGATATTGTAGCGAGTCACTATAGCCGCGATACTATTCATCCATGGTTAGTTTTGGAAGAAAGAGCTTTAGTTTGGCTAGAGTTTTAATTAGGTTTAGGTTTAAATACTCTTGGTGGCCTCATGTTAAGAAATTTATGAAATTTGATGAATTTATTCATTGTGAGTCGAATTTATCTCCTCTTGTTCTTAAATAAACTTTTGAACTTATCAAAGGTAAATCACAACTATTGTGGCATTCCTCCTTATAATCTGGGTTCTTGAGACAGGTTCTTTAATGGGTCTAGATTTTAATATAATCTAGGTTCTTGAAACGAGTTCTCATCGAGTCTAGATTCTCCATCCATTGACTTGATTTTGACTTTCTTGGGTAAGTTTTCAGATTGATTGTGGGTTCAAGGGATTCTATTCCCACAGGTTCATATCACAACGGGCTCAGGAAGATAGAGACACTTTAGGATCAAAGCATGGCCTCTCTAATGGCAGATGCTAGAGGACGATGTGGTCAAGGACAGGGCGAGACGCTAGACATCACTCATAACGAAATCACACACACGGTCGTTACCTATGGTGTGGTGAAGGATGCTAATGTGTATGAACGATCCAATATGGAGAGACTGTGGTGCTTATCACATTAATAGAATGGATGTTTTAGAAAACAAGATTTTCTTTTGGGTATGTTATAGCTTACGTGGAAAATTATGTTGGGTATCATATTTCCTAGCATCAATTATTTGCATAATTTGATTTTCACTGGCATGCTTTCTTGAGAATTGGTCTTTGTTTTACTTACTGTGATTTTACGAATCTTACTCTAGGAGTCCCACTATAGTTCCACTCCTCGAAATTGTAAATTTTTATGCAAATGAAGAATTTGGTAGTAGTTATAGTCATGGAGATCCAGCACAATCAAAATATTGAGGATTGAGGCTTTTCCTTGCTTTGTTAAGTTGCTATGTTTAATTTTCTTGAAAACAAAAATAAATGACTATAAATATTCTTTTGCTTATGGTTTGGAGACATGTGGCTTATGGATATATATAGTTGTGATGTATTTAAATTTTTCTAGTAATGTTATTTAGATTTAATGACTACGTTTTTATTTTCTACTGCGAATCGATCGTATACTCTTTTTTGAGCATGTAAACACATACTTGTCATCACAACATGCAAGGGATATATGACCTGAGTGGCCAACATCCTGACGTCACAGCTTCCGCCAAATTGTAAGCAGGACTTAAGAGCTTCACGGACTCCATTAACCTTAGACATTAGTCATCTTTATGTCAATCCAAAAGTTTAATTTTCATTAACATCTTTTTTTCTATTTCTTGCTCTTTGTTCCTTATGAGAGTAAAGTAGTCTTGTAGGTATGTTTTATCGTTCCTTCTCTTAGCCTAGCACTACTACAAATCAAGTTTTACAATGGATACAGAAGCACAAGCACATCATGATGAATATATCCAAAAATTAGATGGACTAACAAAAACATTTAAAATTAAGGTAAGTTTCAAGAGATGTTTTTCATAGCCATGCCCTTAAATGAACTAGATTTAAAAGTTGTACAAACAGTATGAAACTACAAATAGTGGAGACATGTTAGATCTAACAACCAAGTTGTACATCTAGTCCCTCTTCACAACAATTACTTTCAACTATGAACACATTTCACTTAGAATTGAAGAAAAAAGTCAGATAAACATGTTGGTGATAATTTAAGTGGACCCGAAAAAAAGCATACCATGCCTTTATAAAATTCTCACACAACTAAGAGTCTTGGTTGTATTAACTTCGATTTGCTTAGTACTATGGTCGACAACGGTGAGTCGAAAGGGTGCAACGATTTGAGAGGTAGGGTTCATACACGGGTCGGGACTCAAGAGGAGCTTCTAGAGACTGGAGTCAGGTCACTTTTACACCCTGCAACATTCAAATCCATTGCCAATCGGGTTGGAGATCAAACCCAATACTGGCTAGACCAAATCGAATTGGATCCATCGATGGATCGGGTCATAAGCACATCCTTGGATTGAATGGCCATTTAGGGAATGTTTGGAAAAAGTTTCCATCTGATTTTATATCATCTTATTTCATCTTATCCCATTTATTTTATTCTAAAACACATTTTTCAAATTCCAAAACAAAAGTTATATTCTAACAATATTTTAACGTTATAATATTTTTAATTCAACTTTTTCTCTCTCCTTTTCTAAAATTCAATAAATACTCAACTCAAACTATCTCATTACTATTCACAAACTATATATCTTACTACTATATATTCATAAAATTCTCAACCCACTCTCCAAACAATCCCCATTACAAAAGCATAACCTTCGTCTTAGTTACTGCCAGTGTGCCGCCCAACAATTGGTCGTGCCCTTTAGGCTAAATCTTTTCTTTTCGTTTTCGTTCTTTTTAATATTTTTTTAAACATCTTTAGATATTTTTAAAAAATAAAAAAAATCAATATATTAATAATTACTTTCTTAGTCATTAAATTAAAAAAATAAAACAAAATTAAATAATAAATGAGAAAAGATATTTACAACCATGAATTATGTAACCGCCGCGTAATCGCTTTGAAAAAAGTGAATAAAATATGGGACCCATATGAAAAAAATTAATTTTTTAATAGTGGACCCCACTTTTTTTCAAAGCGGTTACGCGGCATTTACGCACTTCACGGTTGTATGTAGAATTACTCGGCGCGCGCATGTGATATGCATACTTCCCCAAACTCTTTCCCGTAGACGCAGTACTAGAATGATAGGTGGCACACGTGATACGCATGCATGCTTCACCAAACTCTTTCTCATACATGCACCAGATTGATAGGTGGCGCATGTGATATGCTTTCACCAAACTTTCGAAGGACTGTGCACTACTAATACGCATGTGCATGTGTTGATCATTTCACCAAGTTCATAGTTTTGAATTTTGATGGCCTGCGGGCAATGACGAAGAGCAGTAAATAAAACACAATTCCACAAGCTTCTCAGTGTATTTTTCTTAGAATTTCACTGCGACTTCCTTCTAGTGTGTTTAGGTGAAATGCACCTAAACAATCTAATAAAAAAAAATGAATCTAAGGTTTTGGACCATAACGATCGGAAAGACATTAGAAATAAGGGTGGAAATAGACTTGGATTAACAAGTAAATGTTACGCCTACACATCTTGTACGTACACATCTTGTGATGTAGACTATTGAATTTGACTAGTTGTTTTAAGTATGAAATCGTTCCAGCAAGATTGCTCGGTTTTGGATCGAGAGGGCTCTCAATCTATCTCATCTCATTTTATCATTATAATTTTTATAACTTTTTACACAAAATATTATAAATAATTTATTTTTTTCAAATATAAAAACAATAATAATATTAAAAATAATATTATAATATTATTTTATTTAACTTTTAACTTTAATTTCAACTAATCTCATCTTAACTTACTATCCAAACCTAACCTTATTTTAAATATTCCTAATAAGTACAAATTATCTATGCAAAAAGGCTAATAATTGGCAAAGAAGAATTAAGAGATGCTTGATACATACAGCTAGCGTCAACTTGTATTAATTTTAAATCCTCCTGTTAAATGATAATCAAATCCAACTTGTATTTCTTTGAAAAATCAAGATTAAGGTCCAGTTTAGATATAAGAAATTTTTTATTTTCTCTCATCTCATTATTATAATTTTTTTAAAATTTCACACAAAATATAATAAACAATTTAATTTTTTACAATTTTAAAATAATAATAATATTAAAAAATAATATTATAATAATATTTTATTTAACTTTCAATTTTCATCTTAACTCATATAATCTCTTTTGAACTCATTGTCCAAAACTGCATCTAGATTGCATGTTTGTGTGTGCGAGCACGTGTAAGAGAGAAAGAGGAAGAGAATAATATAACGTTTACTTCCCAATATAAAGCTTCAGTTCGCTTAGTTTTACTCGGAGATAGTACGAAGCAGATAAGCAGCAAAGAAGCTGTCAGTACTTTTATTCAACCAGGTGCTTTCATCTCTTCCTAGATCTCACTGTCATATTGCCAATATCTCTGTCTCTAATTAAATTACTTTCGCGCGCATTTGAAAATCTTGATTTATATTTGAATGATGCTACATCACCGTTATTCTTTTCCGATTTTACTTCCTGAAATAGAATAAAATAAAATAAAACATTAAAAAATACTTTATTAATCACGACTTCATGATTAAAAAAATATTTTTTAATAATATTATATTTTTTATTTTATTTTTTAAAAATATTTAAAATTATTAAAAATATCTATATAAAAAAAAACTAAAAAAAACACATTAAAAAAATGTTAGAGCCCAACGGGAACCCCAGCGGAGCATCTAGCATTTTCCTTATATTTATACCTCGAACCAGGATGTGCAGTACTATGTAGATTGAAATTTTTCTTTCTTTTAGTATTTACTTCATGAAGTTGAATATTTATTTAATGTTTCCCAGATTTGAACATATATTACATTTAGCATGCTGCAGTGAGATGATTTTATGTCTCCACAAGATCGGATATGCTACCAAATTACGTAATTTATGGAAAATTACGTAATTTAATTATAAGACTAGGAAAATTTATGGTAGCATCTGATCGATAAAATCCCTGGTCTCCCATAAACCATAATTTATTTAGTTCGACTCTTAAGTTTTCCTTTGTTCTTAATTATTTAATAATAGACTAATTTGCTTGTTGTCTCTCAAAAAGAAAAGCCCTTGCTTTCATGCAAAGGGGTTTTAATTACAAACACAATTTAGGAAAATTTTTTATGTATATTTACAGGATAGTCAATCAAAGAGCTAGCGTATTTTGTGCCCTAACAACTGTAACACATCTCCAAAGAGTTAGAAAGAATAATCTCATTTCAAAAGTAAGGGCCTCCGGGAAGAAGAAGAATATAGAAGGAAAATTTGAACTTTCTTGTACCGTTTGGTTGATTTTCAGAGTAGGAACCGCTCATTACATATAGATGTCTTCCCTAAGAAATTCACCCACGTGATGGGCTTAGCTTACCAAAACAAAGAAACCACAATTTGCAAAGTAAACTAAGGCTACGGCCTAAGCCCATTAACTATTACAACCAAAAGTCCAATAAAATAGTATAAAGCCTAACACAAACGGATAAATGAAGTAAAAGTAAAAAGCATAAAGGCAGTCTATGGTTTGGATTGGGTTCAAGTTAATTCGCTTGTTACATTGTTGTCCCCTTCAAAGAACCTTGTCCTCAAGGTTAGAAGCACTGATGCAACTCTATGACTTGATCTTTGTAACAGAGTTTCCAACATATGATTCCACAGTTCCACACGAAATCCTCCCTCTTGCTCTATTACATCAAGAATCAGCTTGACAACCTCATAAAGAGCCCTGCAAGCCACAACTGTAGAATCAATATCATTGGTAGGCCCCTGCTTATCACTACACCAGGCTATAAGCAAGTAGAAGGCAACTGATGCCAATTGATGCCATCTGAATTTGACTATGTACCAGTCATTCTCATAACAATCCAATGTAAGATACATGTAACCACAACGACTGTAAAAAAGGAGGGTGTTATTTTTACTAATTTTGTCACACTTCTTTTCTGTAGTCCCTACTTTTAGTCCCTGCCAAGGAAGACTTCCTTTCAAGAAGTACATAAAGACATATCCAAGGGATTCTAAATCATCCCTCCAACTATGTTATATACCCAGGTGAGTTTTTATACTTGCATATCTATCTACAAGACTAGCCAGCCATTGCTCATTCATCTTGATCTTAAACCTTTCAATACAAGTATGGGTCCACCTTCCTGAACACTCTTCTTTTGCATATCTATCTATGAGACTAGTCGCGAATTCTGGTCTTGCCTTCTAGTCGAGCCTTCTAGTCACGAGTATCCACACCTAAATCTCCTCAACTCTTTTCATATCTTACTGCCTCTCATCTGTCTGGATTCGTAGTCTCTTCTTTTGTACCAAAATGCTCTCATTTAGCACTAAATCTTCTCATTCCTTCAAATCCAAGAAAATAAAGAAAAATATATAAAAATAAAATAAAATCAATAGTATTGAAGGAAAAATGACACTTTTCATAAATAAAGAGTAATAAAAATCTCACTTATCAGTGAGGCCTTGATGAGGGCTTGGGATTTGGTGCCCAGCCTTGACCCCACAACGAGTCTAGGGACTCAACTTTGTTAGGCGGGGGGTCGGCAATGTGGCGCCCCCAATCCCCCTTATAAAAATACACGGGGATCGAGACACCAGGATGGTGACAACACGGTCACACATCCCAACGAAGTGCCAGTGTGTGTACATGCAACGGTGTACAAATAAAATAACGCAGTGGATAGTCAACTAAGTACCAGAATTTAAAATACAATTTAAATATCAGTAGAGGTTTAAAAGTAGTTATACAATCATCCAAAATAAAGTTTAACACATGTCCCGAAAATACAAAAGGGTAAAATAAATAACAATAACCAGTGATCCCAGATCACTCCTCGGGCGGAGCCGTCTCCTCAGGCTCGCCCTCCTCCTCCTCATCTGCATCAAAATCTGCGTTACCACAAAAGGGTACCGCAGGTAAGTATGACCCAAATAATCCTCAAGAAATAAAATGCATTTAATGCGACTAACATGCATGCATATGATGAAATATGCATTTTTCTCAAAACATCATTTTCCCCGAAAATGACAATTTTCCAACACACGCCAAAATCTCATTGGCCCAAAATATCCGTAAAACATTTTCCCAGAAAATGGTTTACACAAAATCCACGCACACTATTTTCCCAGAAAATAGCCAATTTAATCATTTCTTAACCTATGCACCATGGCCTCCCCTAGGGACCATCTGCACGTCCTGGCTTCGTAGCGATGCTCGGTTCCGCGCCCAGCGCGTACATAGCCAAGCACCCACTATGCAACGAGCGATGCCCAGTTCCGCGCCCAGCGCGTACGTAGCCAAGCATCCTCTGGTCCCCGCCTGCAGAAGGACCACGGAGTCGGCACGAATCTCTCGTCCGATCCCATCATCGCCCAGCGACAATCCAGGGGACGTTACTCAGTTTATTCCGCTCCCGAGTAACCAGAGGAGCTCCACCGAGATAATGCCCCATCTCGGCTTGGGGTCGTGATACACACGCACCCAAAATACTCTCACATAAAATCATAATTTTCCAAATCACACATGAGCATGAATGCACTACACGAAAACACAGTTTTCTTTACAAACATGATCATGCATGAAATAATGAGATGTACATGTACCAACACAAATCCACAACCATCAATATTCAAATCAATCAAATCCAACCAAACCAACCCAATCACCAAACCAATTGACTCCCGTACTCCTCGGACTCAGTCCGGCAAAACCAATCATCAGATTATAAACAGTGAAATGTGTTAGTGCAAAAATACATTAAATTCACAAGAATTCTTTGGAGAAATACTTACAGTGCAATATAATAATTTTCGGAGGATCACGAAGCTAAAAATGGCGACGTCTGAGCAACACCACAGTGTAAAATACACTGTGGCCGTGGGTCACAGATGCCCACTTTTCAACGAAGACAAACAAAGACCCAAAAATGGTAGGGTAGGGCCTAGAGAGGTCGGTGAAGCCAATGGTGGTGGTGGTTTGCCGTGGGTGGTGGCGCAAGGGGTGGTTTTAAGGCCAAATAGTCGAAATCGGAAATGGACTTGGTGGGGCTTCACCGATGACGGATCGGAGTTGGGGTTGGGTCCATTGGGTTGCCAAAAGGTCGGGGATGATGTGATAGGAAGATGGTGGCCGGAGGTGGAGTGACGGCGGCGCGCGAGCTCAAGGAACGCCGTGGCTTCGTGGGTCTCATGGTGGCTAACGGCGGCGATGGAGGAGCTGGAAATGGAGGGAGGTGATCGCCGGCCGGTGGGGAAGCTGATGGGAGGGGCGGTGACGACCACCGCCGGCGGACGGCGGCGGGCTGGGGGAGGGAAGGTTGCACAGCGAGAGAGAGAGAGAGAGAGCTACGTCCGTGCGCGGGAAGAGGAGGAAAAAGAAGAAGAAAAAAGAAAAAGAAGAAGAAGAAAAGAAAAAGAAAAGGAAAAGAAAAATAGAGGGAAAAGAAATGAGGTCCAATCCTCATAACTTGGGTCACGAAAATGATCCAACGGAAACGATTTTAAAACCACAAGTTAAATAAAATAATTTAAACGTAATGGTAAAGTCAATTTGAAATAATTAAATCCCACAGTAATTAATTTAAATATGAAAAGTAATTTAAATGCACAACAATAAATAAATATTAAGAAAGCACATAAAAATTAATTTTCACCAAATTAAAAATACTAAAAATAACCCAATTAAAATCCAATAATTTTAAAATAAGAGAATAAATTTTGAATCCATAAAAATAATTCCTTCAGTAAAAATACACTAAAATACGGGGTGTTACAGGCAAGTCTAGGGACTTGGCCTTACCCCGCAGCATGGTCGTGGGATTTTAGCGAGGACCTGGGATATGGTGCCTGGTTCTGACCCTTTGGTGAGTCTAGTAACTCAACTTCGTTAGTTCCAAGCTAAAACGACAAAGAATTTGAGATAAACATCCGAGCGTTCTCATTTATCAAACAAATTTACAACATTCATACAAAGTACTGCCTTATGTCCCTATACGTAGTACTTCTTCAGATGTTCGGTGTTCCAGGCGTGGGGGAGCTCGTGTCCCTGACTGTCCTTAAGCCGATATGAGCCGGGTCGATTTCTTACGGTCACCACATACGGGCCTTCCCATCGCGATCCCAGTTTTCCTTCTTCTTAGGTGGTTACTTCAGTTTGTCGCAGCACCAAGTCACCCACTTTGAAGGAAAGCGACTTGATTCATCTGTTGAAATATTGCTCTGTCTTCCTCTTGTTACTTGTCGTTCGCTTAGCCACCTCTTCCCTTTTTTCTTCCAACAAATCAAACTGCTCAGTTAACCTCTCGTTATTGGTGTCCGGGTCGAAATGTTGAGCGTGAAAGGTGGGCATTCTTTACTGGGATTATTGCTTCGCTCCCATAAGTGAGGGCGAAGGGTGTCTCTCCGGTGGGGCTTCGGACAGCCGTTCGGTACTCCCATAGTACGCTCGGGAGTTCTTCTGCCCATGCTCCTTTGTGTGTCCCGAGCTTCATCTTAAGGGTGGAGAGGAGGGTCATATTGGTTGCCTCTGCTTGGCCATTGGCTTGCGGGTGTCCCGGTGAGGAGTACTTCACCTTGATCCCAAGCTCTGCACACCACTCCAGGTAATGTGTGTAGTCGAACTATCTTCCGTTGTCCGATATGAATATCTAAGGAATGCCGAACCAGTAGGTTATCGACTTCCATAGGAACTTCATGATAGTTTGGGAGGTAATGCTTGTGATAGCCTCCGCTTCAACCCACTTCATAAAGTAATCGACCTTAAAAAATACGAACTTGGCACTCCCTAGGCTGCTGTGAATGGGCCGATGAGATCCAGACCCCACTGAGCAAAAGGCCAGGGTGCTGTGATAGACGTTAGCTCCTCTGGTAGGCAGTGTGACACTGTCCCGTGCTATTGAAACTTTGGGCATTTCTTTGTGAAATCCTTCGCATCTCTGAGAGAACGGGGCCAGTAGTACCCATCTTGGGTTACCATTGCGACTAGTGCTCTTCCTCCTAGGTGATCCTGCAAACTCCTTTGTGGATTTCCACCAACACGTACTGCGCTTTGTCTGGAGAAAGGTATCTAAGAAGTGGTTGGGAGAAGCCTCTCTTGTATAGGATCCCATCCAATAGGGTGAACCGAGCTACCCTATTTCTGACCTTCCGCACTTCTTCCTGGTTGTCCGATAGTTTGCCCTCCTGCAGGAAATTCCTGATATCTACTGCCTATTCGGGGAACGCACAAGGTGTCGACCGTCCTGACCACGATGTGTTCTGGGAGGGGGAATTTTTCCTTCCGGATGCGGCCTTAGCCAGCCAGTCCGCCTTCTGATTCTCTCCTCTTGGGACTTATTGGATGTGGAAGTAACGGAAGAAGTCGCGTTCATTGCAGATGATTTGGAGGTACTTCTTTAGCCTTTCTCCTTTCGTGGTGAACTAACCCAACACCTGGCTGTTGACCACTTGGGAGTCGGCCCTCACTTCTACCTCCTCTACCCCTAACAACTGAGCGACCGACATCCCAATCAAGAGTGTTTCATACTCGGCCTCATTGTTGGTTACTTTGAAGGCGAGCTTGACTGCATAGTTGTGTTCCTACCCCCGTTCGGTCACTATATGCACCCCTACACCCCTGCCAGCCCGGCAGGATGAACAGTCTTCGTAGACCTCCCAAGGCTCCTCGGGCACAATCGAGACTTCCTTTGGGAAGCTGGTGAACTCTGCAACGAAGTCTGCCAACACTTGTCCTTCAATTGCAGCGCGGTGTAAGTATGCCATGTCGAATTCGCAGAGCTCGATCGCCCACTTGGTGAGGCATCTCGAGGTGTATGGCTCCTGCAAGACTTTCTTGAAGGGAAGGTTGGTGAGTACTTTCATCAGGTGGGCCTGGAAGTATGGCCTCCATCTTCTTACAGCGACGACCAGGGTGAACACCAACATCTCCATTCATGAATACCTAGCTTCGGCTCCGTGGAAGGCCCAACTCGTGTAGTAAACGAGCCATTGTCCTTCTTATGTTTCCTATACTAGCACTGCTGACATGACGTGTGGGAACACGGCTAGGTACACAGTCAGATCCTTTCTTGGTTTCGTTTAGCTCAGTAGCGAGGGGTGGCTTAGGTACTTCTTTAGGTCGGCGAAGGCCCTTTTGTAGGTTGCATCCCAACCTTGGGTCTGCCTCAGAACTTGGAAGAAAAGGAGACACCGGTTGGTTGATCAGGTGATGAAGCGGTTCAGGGCTGCCAACTGGTCGGCCATCCCCCTCTCATAGACCATGAACCATAGGAACTTTCCTGACTCCACGCCGAACGCACACTTCAACTGGTTGAGCTTCATCTGGTATCGTTGGAGGATGAAGAAGGCTTCTCGAAGATCTGCTAGATGATGCCCGGGCTCCTTTCTCTTTACTAGCAGGTCGTCCACGTACACTTCCATATTCTGGCAGATCTATTGCTTGAACATCCAATTGACCAGCCATTGGTAGGTGGCCTTGGCATTTTTGAGGTCGAACGACATCGCTCTGTAGCAATAGAGCTCTCGATCCGTGACGAAAGCAGTCTTCCTTCATAGTCTGGACTCGTCCTGATCTAATTGTATCCCGTATAGGCATCCATGAAGCTGAGGAGGGGGTGTCCTGCCCTTGAATCCACAATCAGGTCGATGCGTGGCAATCAAAAGCTTTCCTTCGGGCAAGCTTTATTCAGGACGGTGAAGTCAACACACATCCGTCATTTTCTCTTGGCTTTCTTTACCAAGACCACTTTGGAGAGCCATTCCATGTAGTGAACTTCCTGGATGAGCCCCGTTGCTAGGAGACTGTCCACTTCCTCAGCTATCATCGCATACTTCTCGGCACTAAAGCTTTGTCATTTTGCTTGACTTTCCGAGCCTTAGGGTCAACGTAGAGCCGATGCTCAATGATGGAGTTTTCAATCCTTGGCATTTCTTTATGGCTCCAAGCAAACACGTCTTGGTGTTCGATGAGAATACATTTTAACACCTCTCTCAACTCTGGCCCAACTTGGTCCCAATTTGGACCGTGCGTTTCGATCTCTCCTGGTCGACTAGAACCAACTCTGAGGGCTCGTTGGGTTCTGCCTTCCAAAGGGCCTCCTTGTTGCGAACTTCTTTATCCCATTCGGCCAGGGCTGGTGGTGAACTCAACCTGGGCATCTCTCTAGCTCTTTCGACTGTAGCGACGAATTTGACCTCATGCTTCAGCTCTCGAGCATAGCACTCCCGAGCCAACACTTGCTCACTGCGAACTTCACCCATTCCCAAGCTAGTAGGGAACTTCATATTGGGGTGATAAGTAGAGATCACCGCCCTCAAGTTGTTCGGGGTGGGACGTCCTAGTATCGCATTGTATGCGGTAGGGGCTTTGATGACTAAGAAATCGGTCATGATCGCAGCAATCTTGGGTACCTTCCCCGCCAGGATCGATAGGGTGATGACCCTCATTGGTTGAATAATGTCGCCTGTTAAACCTTTGAGCGGCATTGGGGTAGGGCGCAATCAGTCTGGGCTGATTCCCATCCGGGCAAAGGCCTCCCAAAACAAAATGTTTGTCGAGCTACCGTTGTCGATCAGGATCCTTTGGGTCGTGAAGTTTGCAACTTGCATCATTACCACTAACGCGTCATCGTGCGGGTGGAGGATGCCCTCCACATCCTTCTCACCAAAGGTAATCGTGGCGTTCTCGGCATACCCTACTAGCATGCACTCTCCAGACCGACGAAGTGGCCCCCTCCTACATATCCTCCGGTGATTATGTGAATTTCTCCAATTGGCATGTCTTCCGCTTGGGGCTCCTCCATGCTTCGTTCCTTGCACATTGTCGTACTGGGCTCTCACCTTACACTAGAGACGCCAGTCGGCAGTTGGGAAGACTGACAGACGATTTCACCTGGGAAGCCATGTAAGGTCATGTGGGCCTTGAACATCTCCAGGTGTTCCAATGGGTCTTCGGACCTGTCATACAACTCCATCTTGGGCGGAAGAGGTACCACCATGATTCCTACGCTATATGGTAGGTCGGTGCTGACGAGGTGCATCTTGTGTCTCTCCTCCTCCATTGTGGAGTTCACGGGGACCAGCTGCGAATCCACGTGCTCGGTGCTACTGGGTTCTCCTCCTCCCACCAACACATCGTTGGTCCGCTTGAGTGATGTGTTCTCTTGGCAGAGTGCTCACATTTCCTCCGTCAGCTTCCTTGTTGTCTCTTCTCCATTCCTGCAAGTCTTGCCTCCATTCCTTCATCCTAGTTCTCTTCCTCCATGTAGTTTGGGATCGTGTTGCTACCGGCATGCGAAGTACACATTGTTTATAGAAAATATCCCACAGACGGTGCCACTGTTGATGTCATATTTCATAGCCCAAGCAGTGCCACGGTAGCCAAGCTCACACCACCTGCAACTAAGAGGAAGAATGGGCTCCGGTGACTTCCAAGGTCACATCGATGCCAAAGTCAGAGAAGAATACATGAGTGATAGGGAAAGCTTAGAGAACTAGAAAAGTGGCAAAAGTTTCAGAGAACCTTCTCAGGGGAGGGATGGCTATTATTTATACCTGGTTTGGACCCAACTGTCGAGGTAGATCATGGGGTGTCAGGTCGTACTTGGGTCAAACCTGCTACTGCCCCCCGTTGCTACAGTGTGTCTAGTCATGACCCAAACTGCCTCGGGAGATCGTGGCGTGTCAAGACATGCTTGGGTTAGACCAACTACCACCACCCTACCATGGCAGGATGTAAGGTCATGGTTGAGTTGTCCTTTGGTACCTCTGGCAGCACGTTGTTGTATATTGGTGACACGCATTGAATGTAACGTGTCTCGGGCCTGGCGTGCCCACGATCGGACACTCCCAGCCGCCTGTGTCCAATGGCGATAGCCCACAAAGCACCTTATGATAGGGCTTGGTAGGTCACCGAGTCCCGAGGCTATCACGGTCCTAGGGTGGAGTTCTTGGCATGGTCGAGCTCGGTACCAAAACTTTTCTGGATGGGCACATGGACCTGGGCTTGGTACGCGATTTCCTGGCCTGGGCTTCTGGCCTACTTTGGGTTTTTGCCTGAAGGGCTTGGGGCCTCCGTGGCTTGATCTCTTCGGGCCTGGGTCCCTCTCTCAGAGGGCCCCCCCTCACAGATACATTCCACTTCGTGCAACCAATCGACGAAGCCCTCCGCTTGCAGAGTACCGGAAAATTCCGATAGATCCACTCTGAAACCGAGGTCCCCATGACGCTCCTCTTGACCATGGTGCTCCCGGAATAGAGCACGGTTGTGATACAGGTTTACGAAACTGGATTCAGACTCTTGATCATAAGTCTGACCCTCGAGGTTTTGCGCCTCTAGATGTTGGAAAAATTTTGCTATTTGCCTATGCAAATCTACAATCATCACGTTCTGTACATTACGATCGTAGGGAGGGACTTCCTCATTTGGAACCAGTCCACGTTGACCATGACCTTTACCACCAGCCATGCAAATTGACAATAATTCATCTTTAGAAAACACTCAGGCTCTGAAGCCAAGTGAAGCCGAATAGAGTAGAAGGTTATTCTGAAGGCTGGTTAAACAACAGATGCTAGAGATTGAGATTGAGAAAATTCACACAGAGAGAAACTCTGAGATGCTGTAACACTCCGTATTTTAGTGTATTATTAATTGAAGGGTTATTTTTATTAAATTAAATATTGGTTCTTTTATCTTAAAATTATTGGGTTTTTTGTTGGTTTATTTTTATGATTTCTAATTTGTAAAAATTATTTTGATAGGCTTCCTTAATATTAATTATTGTTATGCAATTAAATTACTCTTTATTTTAAATTAATTTATTGTTGGGTTTAATTATTTTATTTTCATTTAATCACTACGTTTAAATTATTTTATTTAACTTGCTGTTTTGAAATCTTTTTTCGTTGGATCATTTGTATGACCTAAGATATGAGAATTGGAGTTCATTTCTTTCCTTCACCTTCTCTTTTACCTTTTTTCTTTTCCTCTTTTTCTTTTCCTCTTTTTCTTTTCTTATTCTTTTCTTTTTTTCCCTTATTTTCTTTTCTCCTCTCTCCCTGCTTCTCTCCCCGCGCGCACGACACCTTCCCTTCTCTCCCCTGTTCTTCTTTTTTCTTCCACCCAAAGCACTGCCGTGCACCGCCCGTGTGCGTCACCACCCCTCCCGTTTTCTTCACCTCTGGCCAACGACCTCACCCTCTAGTTTCCAACTCCTCTTGCGCCGACGTGAGCTCCCACACACAAGTTCAAGCCGCGGTGCTCCTTGTGTTCACATGCCGCCGTCGCACCGCCATTGGACACCATCTCTTCACCACATCATCCTTGATCTCCTAGCAACCTAAACTACCTATCCGCAGCTCCGATCCGCCAGCAGTGAAGCTCCACCATCCACATTTCTGTTTTGAACATTTTGGCCTCCAAACACCTCCCACGCCACCACCCACGACCAACTACCACCACCATTAGCTTCACCGACATCCCTAAGTCATTCCTTAGTAATCTCAAGTCTTCGTTTGTCTCCGTTCAAAATCTAGCATTTTGAGACCCACAGCCTTGTGCATTTTCCCACTGTTGCATTGCTATGTTGCCACTCATAGCACCTCCGTGATCCTTCGAAAATTATAATATAGCACAGTAAGTATTTTCTCAAAGAACTTTCGTGATTTAAATTTATTTTTGCACTAACTCATTTTACTGTGATCTGGTTGGTTGTGCCGGACTGAGTCCAAGGAGTAAGAGGGTTGGATGGATTGGAGAATGGAGTTGTTATGCGTTGTGATTTGTTGGCCGTTGGATATTTGTGTCATGTCATGTACATTTCTAATTGCACGCATGTTCATGTTTGTAAATGAAAACTAGGTTTTCGCATAATTGCATACATGTTCATGTGTATATTTGAAAACTGAGTTTTCATATGAGAAATGATTTTTGGGTGTGTGTGTATCACGATGCCAAGCGAGATGGGCCATTATCTCGATGGAGTTCCTCTGGTCACTCGGGAGCGGAATATACTGAGTGACGTCCCTTGGGTTGTCGCTGGGCGACAATGGGATCAGACGGGATGGTAACGCTCTTGTACCGACACCGTGGCCCCTCTGCTGGCGGGGGCTAGAGGATGCTTGGTCACATACGTAGTGGGCGCAGAAATGGACATATCTCGTTACGAAGTCACTCGCACGGTTGTTACCCGTGGTGTGACGAAGGGAGCCAGGGTGTGCGGATGGTCCCTAGGGGAGATCATGCCGCATACGGTTAAAATGGATAATGGACTGTTTTCTGGGAAAATAGCTTGTATTGGATAAAAGGATTTGTGTAAATCATTTTTGGGAAAGTGATGGATTATTGTTTTGGGCCATTTTCTGGGAAAATGTTTTATGGATATGTTTTGGGCCAAAATGAGATTTTGGCATGCTTTGGAAAATATTCATTTTCGGGAAAAATGATGTTTTGGGCATAATGCATATTTCATCATATGCATTCATTATTGTTGGTTGCATTAATGCATTTCTATTCTCAAGGGTTGTTTGGATTATACTTACCTGCGGTACCATTTTATGGTAACGCAGATTTTGGTACAGATGATGCTGAGGTTGAGCCTGAGGATTCGGCTCTGCCAGCGGAGTGATATGGGATCACTCGTTTATATTTTTGGACTTCATATTATACTTTTCGAGATAACTGTGTAACTCTTTTTAAACGTTTTACTTATGTCAATTTGTATTAAACAATTCTAGTGCTTAGTTGACTTACTTAAATTATTCGTTGCGTTGTTCATTGTACACTGTTGCATGTACACACACTTGGCACTATCGTTGGGATGCGTGATCGTCTTGTCATCATCCAGGTGAAGATTTACGAGTTTCCATACATGGGGGTCGGGGGCGCCATAGGTGGTATCAGAGTAGTTCGGCTCTGGGTAAAACCACATATCCCTTAGGTGAGTTACCAAAAATTTTAAAAGTGTAAATTGAAATTATTTAATTTAAAGTGTGTTGTTTTTATTGGTTTTGTTTATTTTATTGTATACTACTTTGTTTGTTTATTCATTTTATTGTATGTTATTTTTTTTTATTTGTTTTATTCAATGGTAGGTTATTTTAATTGTTTTAATTATTTTATTGTGTACTACTTCATTTGTTTTATTCATTTTGTCATATGTTATTTATTTATGGAATTTTATGTTATTTTGTTTTGTTTTGTTTTGTTTGTAGTTGAAAAGTGGGTTAAGGGTTAAGTTATGGCAGGAGGACGGTACGATAGAGAATGCCATTGTTAGGCATGAACATTTAGTGTGGTAGGCCTGAACTGCGATTGGGTTGTTTTTTATATCGAGGCTCGAACGACATGGTCTAGGTGAACTCTGTGGAGTAGGAACTCAAGTCGCAACTGAGGAGGGGAATAGTTTTAAATTGCTTAGGACAATTAAGCTCTTAGGTTCCATAGAATTTATGTAATGAGTCTATGGTGTGGCGCCCCCGACCCCCATGTACGGGAAACGAGACACCCTGATGATGACAACACGGTCACGCATCCTAACGATAGTGCCAAGTGTGTACATGCAACAGTGTACAATGACAACACAGCGGATAATTAAGTCAACTAAGTACCAGGATTTAAACACAATTTAAATATCAATAAAAATGGTTTAAAGAGTTATACAGTCATCCAAAATAAATATAATACAAGTCCCAAATACAGTTACGAGTGATCCCAAATCACTCCTCGGGCGGAGCCGAATCCTCAGGCTCACCCTCAGCCTCATCTGCATCGAAATCTGCGTTACCATAAAATGGTACTGCAGGTAATTATAAACCAAACAACCCTCGAGAAAAAAAATGCATTAATGCAACCAACAATAATGCATGCATATGATGAAATATGCATTATTCTCAAAACATCATTTTTCCCGAAAATGAACATTTTCCAACACACGTCAAAATCCCATTTGGCCCAAAAATATCCGTAAAACATTTTTCCAGAAAATGACTCACATAAAATCCATATCCAACACACGCTATTTTTCCAGAAAATAGTCCAATATTCCATTTTACCGTATGCACCATGATCTCCCCTAGGGTCCATCCGCACACCCTGGCTCCCTTCGCCACGCGAAGTAACGAGTGATGCCCAGTTCCGCGCCCAGTGCGTACATGGCCAAGCATCCTCTAGTCCCCGCCAGCAGAGGGACCACAGAGTCGGCACGAGACCATCTCGTCCGATCCCATTGTCGCCCAGCGACAATCCAAGGGACTTCACTCAGTATATTCTGCTCCTGAGTGACCAGAGGAGCTCCACCGAGATAATGCCCCATCTCGGCTTGGGGTCGTGATACACATGCACCCAAAAATCCTTTCGCATGAAAACTCAGTTTTCAATAAACACATGAACATGAATGCCATTACACAAAAAGCCAGTTTTCATTTACAAACATGATCATGCTTGCAAATATGCAATGTACATGAACAACACAATTCCCAACCAACAATTCAACATAGCCCAAATACACAATCAAATTTCATCCACTAATCGATTTGATCCCCGTACTCCTCGGACTCAGTCCGGCCAAACCAATCAATTCACAGTGAAATGAGTTAGTGCAAAAATACATTTAAATCACGAAAGTTCTTTGAAAAATACTTACAGTGCTATTTTATAATTTCCAAAGGATCATGGAGCTACAAGAAGTGGCAACACAGCAACAAAACAGTGCCAAATGCATTGTGGCCGTGGGTCTCAAAAACTCACTTTTGAACGGGTATAAGAGAAGGGCTTAGGGATGTCGGTGAAGCTAGTGGTGGTGGTGATTGGCCGTGGGTGGTGGCATAGAGGATGGTTGGAGTGCAAAAAGCTCAAATCAAAATTGTTGATGGTGGGGCTTCACCGGTGGCAGATCGGAGCTGAGGATGGGTGCATTAGGTTGCTAGGAGGTCAAGGATGAAGTGGTGAAGAAATGGTTGCCGGAGGTGTTGCGACGGTGGTGCGTGAACACAAGAGGTCTGCGGCTTTGCGTCGTGCTTGGGGACAAACGGCGACGCGAGAAAGGTTGGGATTGAAGGGTCGTGGTCGCCGGCCGGTGGGGAAGCAAATGGGATGAGTGGTGTTGGTCACAGCGGCGCACGACAGTGGCTGGGTGGAGAAGAAGAAATCGCACGGGGGAGAGGGGGGTGCAGCTCGCGGGAGAGGAGAGAGAGAGAGGTTAAAAAGAAATGGAGGAAAAAAAAAGAGGAAGAAAAGAAAAAAAGGAAAAAAGAAAAATGAAGGGAAAGAAATGAGGTCCAATCCTCACATCTTGGGTCACAAAAGTGATCCAACGGAAACGATTTCAAAACAACAAGTAAAACAAAATAATTCAAACGTAGTGATTAAATGAAAATAGAATAATTAAATCCAACAATAAGTTAATTTAATATGAAAAACAATTTAAATGCATAACAATAATTAATATTAAGAAAGCACTTCAAAAAAATAATTTTCACAAAATTAAAATCATAAAAATAAATCAAATAAAAATCCAACAATTTAAAACAAGAGAATACATTTTTGAATTAATAAAAATAATCCTTCAATAAAAATACACTAAAATACGGGGTGTTACATATGGGTAGGAGGTTGTAAGTTCAACGAACTTCCAAGTTAGATTTATGAGATGTTCATCTAAGGTTTGTGGCCCTATGGTTTTTAGGAAATAAGTTTATTGGATTTAAGGTGGTAGGTTCAACAAGCATTTGAAGGATTACTTAGATTAGAAGTTTTCGATCTTGCCGAGTTTGATAAGCAGTTTGATAACATTTGAGACTTTAGAATTTACAAGCTTTATAAGGTGAATGTTTTAGATTTAAGGCCATCGATCTTGAGGATTTCGGGAAATGATTTTTATTTAGTTTATGGTTTTAGAATTGCAGAGTTGAAGGACTGAATTATAATAGGATTTGAGTTCTTAGTTTTGTTGACTTGGTACGCTAGCTTGGTCTATTCTAGTGATTGATTAGTCGGTAACCATTAAAATAGGATTGATCAGAGTTGAGTTATTGATATGAGATTTTTCAGGAGAGAATTTATTTGGAGATGGAAGGTAATGATTTTGTTTGTGTATTTTCTAAGGATTGAAGATGTTGACCGAGTTCGAAAAATGATCATTTTTAGCTCAAGGTTACAATGTCAGGTTAAGGATTTAATCCATATCAATTTTAAGGATAATAGATGGTGCAGATTTAATAAATTATTACTATTGATTTCGAGGATATAGGTCTAGATGATGGAAATGGTAGTGATGGACCACTTGCACGTTTGGAGCATATTTTGTTTTGGCTAAGGGTGCATGAGATCGATGCATAGTAGTGGTGAATGTTTATGGATTTCGGAGAGTACATGTCCTAGTCTCATTTTTGGCTTGGAAGAAGTGGCTTTGGTGGGCGTTGTAGAGGAGTTGATACGACAGTATTATGTTCAAGAGACCTTGGCTTTGAATTTTAGTGAGTTGATCGAAGTGTACAGTCGAAGCGGGTTACTTAATGGAATGATGGTTGGCAATAATTGTTGTGATTGCCTTCATGAATTAATTGTGACTTGAGGTTACCTAAGAATTTAAATTTTGAGGTTATACTTTCCTTTGGAGATTGAGCTTCCAGTTGGGAGAATTATGGACATTGTTATTTAACTTGAAGAGAGATTGATGGGTCGCCATGTATTGTGTATGATAAGATCTTGGAAGTTGAAGCTTAGGCATTAGCGGTGGATAATATGATCAAGTATGTGAGTTAAAAAAGCATTAGGATCCATGGGTGTTGTGCAATAGGTTTTGGTGGATTGAAGATTTGAGCAGTATGGCTTGCCTTGAAGTTTAATAGTGATGTGCTATTGAAGGAACTAGTCATGCTAATACTAGCTTACAGGAGTAGAAGTAGGTGGGCGAGTTACCAAGAAGGTTTTGATAATGTTTTGGTGAAGTCAATGGTGGTTCGTAGTGAGTGTAGTCACTACTAGATTAGATGATATTTAGAATTAAGAAGTCGAGGTTTTGAGTTTAGGTTGTCGGATTGAAGTTTATAGGCGCTTTTATTGGTTGGCCGGGTTGGAATCGAGCCTTTTAGGGTATGTTCCTTATCTTAGATGAGACGGGTGTAATTTGGGGTGTGTTACTTGTTTTCAATTTGGGATGCTAAGGTTGATTGATATTGGTTTTCTGTCTATGATAATGGATGTATTTTGTGGAATATTGATTTAGATCAAGGCAGCAGGAGTTAATTGAGGAATATGAGTGATAACTCATGGTTTGGGAAAGAAAGTATTTTCTACCAAAATGTGGTAAGAGTTTTCTAGTTAGTAGGTATGGAGCCACCTTGTACTCAATGGTGTCTTTTTTTTATGAGGACAAATTTTATGCATGTGGCGAATTATCAGACTGCGCAGTAGGAGCGTGATATTTTTTGTTGTAATTAGGAGTTCAAATTTGTGCCAATTTTGTGGAATTAGTGGTGACTTGAAATCTTGAGACGATATTTGTAGTTGGAGATTAATCAGTCAGTTAGACAAATTATGTTATTGATGGTTAACCTCCAAAGTGTCCATTAGGTTACCAAAGGTAGAATACAATAAATGTTTAGAAGTTATAGTATAGGAATCGATTGAGGTTAGCACATATTATTGTATGGAGCTATTAATCATTGGAATTTACTGGATGTTGTATTAAGGTTCTTGTGGAAAAGGAGATTTTGGATAACATAGCCACCCTAAGAATATTGGACATGATGTGTCACTGGGGGATGAATGCGAGTATGATGGATATCGCCATGTTTATTGAGAAATGTGACACGTGCCGTCAAGTTAAGGCTAAGCATCAGAGACCTTCTGGTAAACTTCAACCTTTCCCTATTCTTGAGTGGAAGTGGGATGACATTTCCGTGAATTTTGTAGTGGGTTTGCCGAGGACCCCTAGTGGAAATAATCCGGTTTGGGTGATTGTTGATCGGTTGAACAAGAGTGCCCATTTCTTGCCTATCAACAATACCGACTCTTTGGGTAAGTTGACTCGGTTGTTTGTCAAAGAGATAGTGCATTTGCATGGAGTACCCAAAAGTATTCTGTCGGATCTGGACCCGTGGTTCACATCTCATTTTTGGAAAAGTTTACAGGCAGCTTTAGGTACTAAGTTGAAGTTTAGTACTGCATATCACCCTCAAACTGACGGTCAATCAGAGCGCACTATTCAGACTTCTGAGGATATGTTGCAGGCTTATGTCATGGAATTCCAGGGGAGTTGGGAAAATTATCTGCCGTTAATAGAGTTTGCTTATAATAATAGTTTTCATGCCTCCATTCGGATGGCCACGTATGAAGTTTTGTATGGAATGAAGTGTAGATTACCTATGTGTTGGGATGAAGTTGGCGAGAGCAAATTAATTGGGCTTGAGATAATCCAAGAAATGAAAGATCAAGTTCAGTTTATAAGGACTAAAATGGCAGAAGCACAAGTCGTCAAAAGAGTTATGCAGATACGAGGAGAAGAGACTTATCATTTGAGATAGGTGATTGGGTTTACCACAAAGTCTCTTCTATAAAAGGCGTTAAGCGCTTTGGTAAGAAGGGAAAGTGTAACGCCCCGACCCCGAGGGTCCGGAAAGTTAACTCATATAACCTGATAATCAAACCCCAACAATACTAATGTATTTCCAAATCCAAGAATATATACTTCTAAAACTTCAAATCAAACATAAATACTACAAATTTATAAACTATACATACTCACATATCAAATCCTCAATCTAAGAACCCAAATAAAATATCAACTTTTCTCCATGTCTCAAATAACAACTAGAATAAATAAAATTGACATAAGTCTCCATAAACTGTCTAAATCCATTGAAATCAACTTAATAAATAAATAACATCCAACAACAGCACTAATACCGCGAGATACCCAATAGCTATTCACAACTAATCTTGTCCACAAACTCTAGTATTGATCCTCAGCTAAACCGTTAATGTCATCTGAAAATATTATGAAGATTAAGGGGTGAGTTATCAACAACTCAGCAAGCAGAGAGCATATACTAGCATGTAAACATGAAATCTAGGTTCCCTTGAAATCCAGCATACACGCCCTCGTGTTTCCCTTGGTTCTTTTATCCAACATTGATCGGGTTTCTCGTTGGTTTATTTTTATGATTTTTAATTTGTGAAAATTATTTTGATAGGCTTCCTTAATATGAATTATTATTATGCATTTAAATTGCTCTTTATTTTAAATTAATTTATTGTTGGGTTTAATTATTTTATTTTCATTTAATCACTACGTTTAAATTATTTTATTTAATTTGCTGTTTTGAATTTTTTTTTCGTTGGATCATTTGTGTGACCCAAGATGTGAGGATTGGACCTCATTTCTTTCATACACCTTTTCTTTTACCTTTTTTCTTTTCCTCTTTCTTCTTCTTTTCTTTTTTCCCCATATTTTCTTTTCTCCTATCTCCCTGCTTCTCTCCCCGCGTGCACGACACCTTCCCTTCCCTCCCCCGTTCATTTTTTTTCTTCCACCCACAGCGCTGCCGTGCGCCGCCCGTGTGCGTCACCACCCCTCCCGTTTTCTTCACCTCTGACTGGCGACCTCACCCTCCGGTTTCCAGCTCCTCTCGCGCCGCCGTGAGCTCCCACGCACAACTTCAAGCTGCGACACTCCTTGTGTTCATGCACCGCCGTCGCACCGCCATTGGCCACCATCTCTTCACCACATCATCTTTGATCTCCTAGCAACCTAAACCACCCATCCTCAGCTCCAATCAGCCACCGGTGAAGCTTCACTATCCACATTTCTGTTTTGAACATTTTGGCCTCCAAATACCTCCCACGACGCCACCTACAGCCAACCACCACCACCATTAGCTTCATCGACATCCCTAAGTCATTCCCTCGTAACCTCAAGTCTTTGTTTGTCTCCGTTCAAAATCTAGCATTTTGAGACCCACGTCCTTGTGCATTTTCTCACTGTTGCATTGCTGTGTAGCCACTCCGAGCACTTCCGTGATCCTTCAAAAATTATAATATAGCGTTGTAAGTATTTTTCCAAAGCACTTTTGTGATTTAAATGTATTTTTGCACTAACTTATTTTACTGTGATCTGGTTCGTTATGCCTGACTGAGTCTGAGGATTAAAGGGGTTGGATGGATTCGAGAATGGAGTTGTTGTGTGTTGTGATTTGTTGGCCATTGGATATTTGTGTCGTGTCATGTACATTTCATAATTGCACGCATGTTCATATTTGTAAATGAAAATTAGGTTTTCGCATAATTGCATACATGTTCATGTGTATATTTCAAAACTGGGTTTTTATGTGAGAAATGGTTTTTGGGTGCGTGTGTATCACGACCCAAGCCGAGATGGGGCATTATCTCGGTGGACCTCCTCTGGTCACTCAGGAGCAGAATATATTGAGTGACATCCCCTAGGTTGTCGTTGGGCGACAACGGGATCAGACGGGATGGTAACGCTCTCGTGCCGACTCCGTGGCTCCTCTACTGGCGGGGGCAAGAGGATGTTTGGCCACGTATGCGCAAGGCGTGGAAGTGGGTATCTCTCGTTAGGAAGTCACTCGCACGGTCGTTACACGTGGTGTAACGAAGGGAGTCAGGGTATGCAGATGGTCCCTAGGGGAGATTATGGTGCATACAGTTAAAATAGATAATGGGCTATTTTATGAGAAAATAGCGTGTATTGGATAAAAGGATTTGTGTGAATCATTTTTTGGGAAAATGAAGGATTATTGTTTTGGGCCATTTTCTGGAAAAATGGCGGGAAAATGTTTTATGGATATGTTTTGGGCTAAAATGGGATTTTGGCGTGCATTGGAAAAATATTCATTTTTGGGGAAAATGTTGTTTTGGGAAAATGTTGTTTTGGGCATAATGTATATTTCATCATATGCATGCATTATTGTTGGTTGCATTAATGCATTTCTATTCTTAAGGGTTGTTTGGATTATACTTACCTGCGGTACCATTTTATGGTAACGTAGATTTTGATGCAGATGATGTTGAGGTTGAGTCTGAGGATTCAGCTCCGCCAACGGAGTGATATGTGATCACTTGTTTATAGTTTTGGACTTCGTATTATACTTTTTGAGATAACTATATAACTCTTTTTAAAAGTTTTACTTATGTCAATTTGTATTAAACAATTCTGGTACTTAGTTGACTTACTTAAATTATCCGCTGCGTTGTTCATTGTACACTGTTGCATGCACACACACTTGGCACTATCATTAGGATGCGTGATCGTGTTGTCATCATCTAGGCGTCTCGATTCCTGAGTTTCCGTACATGGGGGTCGGGGGCGCCTTAGATACACTCTGAGATTAAAGTTTAAAATAACATAAATTAAATCCTCCTTTCTGAAGCCCACAAGTTTGGTTTAAATAACTAATGAGAAATGGCAAATTTGTAATTAAGGCCAAACAATAGAATGCCGAATAAGATAATTATGACAAAGATCTAGCCTAAAAATCCAGAATAAAATCATCAATAAAGATTTTGGTTATCGTGATCTTTATGATTTAAAATGTTTAGATTATAATACAAGGCTTGAATTAAAAATAATGATGGATAAAATAAAAGATATATATAGATATAAATGTACTATTGTACTTATACCCTATAATATGTATACAAGTATGTAACTTAATAGTTAAAATATCAGAACAAACAATAAAATGGTAATAACTTAATATTAATATTCATATTTAAGAGGAAGTTTATATCAATAAAGCATAAACAATAAAATTAAAATTTTATGTTACATTAAAATTATAATATGTGTAATATATATAACATATATAAAAATTAAAAACAAAATTACAATATATAATACAAAAAACAGCTTCGGTCCAATTCGATTTCCAAATCTTGAAAACTGATACTGTGATATCTCATATGATATGGATAAGGTTAGGTGGTATATGAGATCCCACATTGCTTGGGAAGAAGTTCTTACTCTTTATAAGATTCTAATGGGGCTCCAATTGTATCATTGACTAGTCCTTTTGGAGTATAGGCTCTGTGGTTTGGGCCTTCCACTGGGGCGTTACATATATATATATATATAGCTAGTGATACGCATGTGCATCTGTTGATTTCACCAAGTTCATAGTTTTGAATTTTGAAGGCCTGCGGGCAATGATGAAGTGATGTAAAGAAAACAAAATTCCACAAGCTTCCGATCAATGTATTTTTCATAGAATTTCACTGCAACTTCCTTCTCGTGTGTTTAGGTGACATGCACCTAAACAATCTAACAAAAAAAATGAATCTACGATTTTGGATCATAACAATCGGAAAGACATTAGAAATAAAGGTTGAATAGATGTAACGCCCCGTTCCCGGAGGTTCGGAAAGTTAGCTCTTAATACTTAAAATTAACTTAAATAACACAACTATAAAATCCAGAAAATTCCATAAAATATTAATCCATTTAATCAATCCAAAAATCTAAGTTCCTCCATGATGACAATAAAGAAATTCCCAATGACATAAATTAGAAATTATCCAAAAACTTGAAAATATCCTCAACTCATCAAATCAAATACCCGAAAAAATAAATCAGTTTACTAACTACGACTCTCAAATAAGTATTTGTACCCTCAGGCACTTATTCCACTACGATCATCACATCTTGCTAAACTTTATACTCTTGTTCTCCAGCTGAACCATCAAAATTATTTGAAAAAATAATTGGAGATAAGGGGTGAGTTATCAACAACTCAGTAAGCAGAGGACATATACTAGTATGTAAACATGAGCATTTGCAGAGTTTAGAATGCTGAACAAAATATTTTCTTTCAGAATGCAGAATCAGAATAATGTTTTCAAAATGCAGCGTCAGAACATGTTATCAAAATATCAGAGTGAAAGTTCAAAAATATTCATAATCAAAATCTCTTTGGCATAGCATAAATTGAAACATCACATCTTATCTTATCATATCAAAACAAATACCATGTTTAACCCCAGTGGTAGGATTGTGCAAACCCCGGTAGCTAACCAAGCAGAAACAGAATGTGAATCATCCAAAGTACTTTGGCATAACATATCTGATTCATCATCATCATCATATCAGAGCATCATATCAGAACAGAGGCCATATTTAACCTCCGTGGTAGGGTTGTGCATTTGCGGATAACCAAGCAGATGCATATCAGAACTGAAATAGAATACCACTATTCTTTCCCGTGGTAGGGCCATATCATATCAGAACAGAAGCCATGTAAAACCCCCGTGGTAGGGTCTCTAACTAAACAGAGCAGAACAGAATCAGACGCAGAACCAGATAGTCATGCCAAAGGTTTTTCAGATGCCACATCTTATTAAAACAGAGTACTGAACAAAATCAGAACACAACAGAATCAGATTACAAAAACATCATTTATGTATAAAATTTCATATTCGCTCTCTTTTTCAAAGTTCAGGAACAAAATGTCAAAAATAAGCTCATGTCTACACTAGTCATGACAGAAAATAATTTATTCTTAAACAGAATCTCATGAGTAATGCTAAACAAATAACTGAGGTAGTTCAAATTTCTTTTCATTACCAAATATGTATATTTTCCAAAAAGTCAACCTCAGATCATTTTATTTTAATACAAAGTCTAGCATAGGAACCCCGCTTACCTGGACTTCTTAGCTTTTTCAGAATTCCTCAAAAATGTCGAACAAAAAATAATTGTCCCCTATAAGATAATCACGTAAACTTCCATAAATTTCCAATCAATCTCATATTTCGATATTCAAGCCTAAAACTTCTAAAATAATCCATTTTTAATTCCTCAAACCCAAAATTTTCATTATTCCTAAAATACCAACATCGCTTTTTAAACTCATCAATATCCAACATAATAACTCCAACTAAAACATTAAATTCTAACTTATTTACGATTGAGATCTTACTATAATTTATAAAACTAAAATAACATAACTATATCGAAGTCATTATAAATAGATAATCATGCTTTTGAATAAAAAATATTCATTTAAAAGGATTCAAAATAAGATTTTGTACTTACCGATCACTTCAAAAATTCATCAACATTTACAAGATAAATATTCCGTTAAAAATATGAATCTCTTAAAAAAAATGAACTTATCAAAATCATTTATGTAAACATGGAAAATTTTAAAGTTTACAAATACTTATTAAAGGTTTAAAACACAATAATGAAACTTGTAATTTCAAAGGTAACAATCTAAATTTATTTATTTATTAGATCAACTATGCAATAGCTTACGAAATTCTTCATCATTTGAAAACATGATCAGAGGGCATAACATTTATTACTCCTATTCTATTAGGTTACAGACTTACCCATATATATATATATATATATATATGTATATAGACAGCAACATGAAAAACAAAAGAAACGAAGTGCAGTGGCAATGACTTACGACTAAACCGAGAGTATGCGTGGAGGGGCAAGGCGCGACGGCTAGTTGGAGGAGCTACGGTGGCGCGACTGGAGTGCAACGGAAGTGTCGTCGAGCTGGGCTGAGCACGAGAGAAAGAAAGGGAGAGGTGAGTGAGAGAGAGAGACACACGGTGAGGGAATGAGGGAGAGACCAAGAGAAAACAAAGGAACCCACCAGAAATGGCGTGAGCTTACGGGGGAACTTGAGGCCACGTGCGGCGGACTGGAGTCACCCGGGACAGCATCCAACGGTGGAGGCTTGTCCTCTGGCGACTGCTACTGTCAACGGCGTCTTATGCGGCTGCGTGGGTAGTCGCTTAAGGGCAGTGGGTATTTGAGACAAATACACTCTGTTTTTTAACACCGAAACAGAGGTACTTACGATTTCGTGTGGGCTGAGCATGGTGGTGATCTGATGGAGAAGCAGTGATGAGGTTGGCTTGGCTTCGGGGTGGCGAGGCTGCTGGATGTAACAGAGACTGTGGACTGTAGGGAAGCCGTGAGGGTGCAACTACGTGGGAGGCTACGGTGTAGTTTCGGTTTGTTCTTGGCTCTTGATGATGGTTAAGCAGCATCTCCATGGGTGGTGCACTGGCAGAGCAGCGGCTTCCATGGTGGTGTTTTCCGACGTGGGTTCATGGCCATGCTATGGTGGTGGCGTCAGTTTTCACGTGGGGATGGTGTTTTTTTCTGAGTGAGTGAGGATCGGGCTGCGGTGATGCTGGGACGGCGTGGGTCGTGGCTTGTGTTGGTTGATTTTGTGCCTCAGTTGGGTGAGCCGCGATTGGGTGGTTCTGTGATCGTTTCTGCATGTGGAGTGGCCGAAAAGCAGTGCATGGTAGTAGAAGGGAAGACGACAGCCACGGGATGGCTACTTAATCTAGGGTTGAAGATGAACGATAAAATCATGAGGAATGAGCGTGAACTAAGAAGTTAACTTTGGAATATATATATATATATATATATATATATATATATATATAGGAAACAAAAAAATAAAACCCTAGAGCAAGCAGGAAGGAAAGACGTGCATGAAGTGAAAATAACAGGTGCGTGGCGTGCATGACATGGAGACTAAAGGGATTTTCACGTCTTGTGTTTTGGATGGGGCTTAATTCCTTAAAAGAAATTTGGATCTCGAATAACCTCTAAATATATATATATAACTTGTCCCACTAATTTTCAGTCCATTAAAAACTTCACATAATCCAACGTATTTAAAGATTTAAACCTACTCGACAAAATCCCATAAATTATTCGATATCCATAAAAAATAATATAACAATTTGAGCTCGTAGTCTATTCCAACAATAATTGAAAATTTCAAGTGGGCTTTGTCATAAAAATTTCAGATGCGAATTCCTTGCTTGGCCCGGGTGTTATAATAGACTTGGAATAACAAGTAAATGTTACGCCTACACATCTTGTACATGTACATCTTGCGATCATGTTGATGGGAATTAAGGTGGGCCTAGTTTTAAAGATATTTTGCAAGTTCTAGATGGGCCAATTACAAGAATTGATGCAATCTGCTTGGGACGAGTTTAGTAAGAGCCCAACATTCAAGATGTGCATAAGGGATGAAAATTCAGTTTTGATTCATTTGATAAGCTATGGAATGGGCAACAACATGACTTAAAGGCTTTGGGCACTTGAAGGCTTTCAACTTTTTTAATTCATTTAAAGGACTTATTTTATTAGTTTAGAATAATTGAGTTTATTATGAGAAGGACTTAAGGGGGCCTTTGCAAAGGCATGTTGAGAAATTTATTATTTTGTTGAACTAGGGTTTCAACAAGTATTGTAGCAAACTAGGGTTTCCAAAGTATTGTAGCCGAGTTACTGTAGCGCCATACTGTAGCCGCGATACTATTTACTCAGGGGCATTTTTAGAAGATGGGGTATTATTTTGGCTAGGGTTTTAATTAGGTTTTGATTTAAATACTCTTTGTAGCCTCATGTTAAGAAGTTTATGAAATTTGATGATTTTATTTATTGTGAGTTGAGTTTTACTGCTCTTGTTCTTGATTGAACTTTTGAATTTATCAAAGGTAAATCACAACCTTTGTTACGTTCCTCCTTTGTAATCTGGGTTCTTGAAACGAGTTCTTATCGGGTCTTGGTTCACCATCCATTGATTTTATTTTGGCTTTCTTGGGAAGTTTTTAAATTGATTGTGGGTTCAAGGGATTCCATTCCCGAGGGTTCATATAATTTGGTATTCAGAGCAAGGTTTCCAATCAGGTCTGATTCTATTTTTTATTTCTTGTATCTTTTAATTCTTGTATCTTTAAATTTAATTCTAGGGCTTCATTGTTCTAGGGTTGAAAAAAAAACAAAAAGTAGGCTCCCAAAATTCTTAGGGTTTTTTGGTTTGGCTAAAATTTGCATCTCCTAGGGTTTCAAAATTCTAGGGTTTCTTAGATCTCTAAGTTTGCCAATTGATTGGAGTGCTGTTCCATTGATTCTCTTCTATTTCATTGTCAATTCTTGTGTGTTTGAATTCAATTGCTTGATTGTCACAATTGAATATTGTTGTTTGTGGTTGAATTAGAGAAAAGAAGAGAAAAGAAAAGAAAGGAAAAGAAAAGAAAAGAAAAAAGAAGGAAAAGAAAAAAAAAGAAGAGGAAGAAGAAAAGAAAAGGTATCAAATTTAAAGGTTGCTACATCGTTACAAAGAATAGAATGAAAGACATTTGTTGATTGAGCTTTATCCTCAAAGGGGCTGAATACATCTTTCTAGTTGATATCTTATTTTGTAATTACTCTTTCCTTCATATAAATTGCTTGAGTCTCGTGTCATTTTATTACTTCCTTGTTTCCTTTTATTGTTTCTTAGACTTAATTACTAGTTGGGATAAAACAAGGTTGCATTGTCTTGATTGAGTTCAATTAGTTCTTAAAGAACTTGAGTGGGAAACTCTTGAGATAAAAGGCAAGAGAATGTAAGACTATTATCGAATAAAAAACCAAGTAAGAGTGAAACACGAGTGGAGTGACATTATTCGAGTGTAAACACGTAAGGGAGTGTGTGAGGTTTTCTACTAACACTCTTTTTGTGCAACACATTATAATGTCTCATAGGAGTGACTCATCACCAATGGGGATGGCAGATAACTCATCATTTGTGTTGCAAGCCATGCAACAACAGTTTGAGCGGTTGAACTTGGTGTTGGGTGAACTGAGGAATAGGATGGATCATCAAGATGTGGTAATTAGAAATCTACAGGGCATGAGAGATAGGAGACGACGTGAATCTAGTGTTTACAATGGGTATGAGAATGAAGGGTATGGTGATTCTCTTGTTACCAGGCATGCACTCAATACACAAATTAAGATGGATGATATAGAGCAGCAAAGGGAGAACATTTTTCATACTAGATGCCACATCAACAACAAAGTATGCAGTATGATCATTGATTTGATGAGTTGTATTAATTTGGCTAGCACTACTTTAGTTGAGAAATTGAATTTACCTACCTTGAAACACCCTAGACCATACATGTTGCAGTGGTTGAGTGATTATGGGGAGGTTAGGGTAAATAAGCAAGTGCTAGTTTCCTTTTCAATGGGAAAATACCAGGATATGGTCCTTTGTGATGTAGTGTCTATGCATGCTGGCCATATTTTGTTAGGAAAACCGTGGTAGTTTGATAGGAAGGTGATCCATGATGGGTTAAGAAACATGTACAGTTTTGAAAAGAATGGAAAAACAATCAAACTTGCTCCTTAACTCCAACACAAGTCCATGGGGACTAATTGAAACTGAAAAGTGAGGTTGCTCAAAAAAGAAAGAGTGAAAATGAGAGTCATCAAAAAAGAAAGAGTGAAAGTGATAGTGATCAAAAAAGAAAAAGTGAAAAAGAGATTGAGCTAAAAAGCAAGAGTGAAAGTGAGATTGAGCTAAAAAGAAAGAGTGAATGTGAGATTGAGAAAAAAAAAATGGTGAGGTTGGAATGGAGAAAGAGAGAAAAAAGAAATGGGTGAGACTGAGACGTCAAGAAAAAGAGAGAATGAGTTGAAAAATAATTGTAAGGTTGAGAGTACAAAAAAAGATGAAGAAAAAGAGAGTGACAGAAAAGAAAGAGTGAAAGGAAAAAAGAGTGTGAAAGGGAAAAAGAGAGTGAAAAAGAAAAAGAGAGTGGAATGAAAAGAGATAGTGAAGAAAGTGAGAGAAAAATAAAGAGAAAAATGAGTTTTTATGCAAAGACGAGTCTTAATACTAACGAACTTGACGTATCATTGCCTAGTATTATTGTCTCTTTGTTGCAGGGATATGAGGTTGTGTTTCCTAGTGGTATGTTTAGGGGATTGCCACCTATTAGGGAGATAGAGCACTACATTGATTTTGTGTCAAGTGCGACAATTCCTACCTGACCTTTTTTTGAAGAACATGAGTCCTTGACACACTTGAAGGGACAAGGTAAGTTGTTGACTAGAATGCATGCTAAGTGGGAGGACTGTATTGAGACTTTTCCTCTTGTAGTCAAATACACACAAGGTAAGGAAAATTTTGTGGTTGATTCTTTACCAAGAATGTATGTCATTGTCTTCATTTTCTATGCAAAATTATTGAGATTTGAATATGACTAGGAATTGCATGCTAATGATGATGACTTTGCTATTGTGTACGGAGCGTGTGAGAAGGCGTCGTTTGGTAAGTGCTATAAACTATATTGGTATTTGTTTAGAGAGAATAAACTTTGTGAGCCTCCTAGTGTTATGCATGAGATGCTAGTGCATGGATGTGGTTTGTGGGGTTATTATGGTGTAAAAAAGATTTTAGACGTGCTGCATGAACGTTTGTAGGGGTATCATTTGCCATTTATTGACTTGTTGCATGATCGTTTGTGGGAGTATCATTTGCCTTTCATTGAGTTTGCATATAATTGGAGTGATCATTTTGATGTCAAGAAAACTTTAAACATTTTGCATAAACATTTCTTCTGGTTTATGATAAAGAGAGATGTCAATTGCATTTGTGATTGGTGTATTACATGTAGAAGGCCAAATTTAGGGTTTTGCCACATGGGTTGTATACACCCTTACCCGTTCCTAGTGAGTCATGGGTAGACATATCTATAGACTTAGTTTTGGGGCTGCCTAGTACAAAAATGGATAGAGATTCTATTTTTGTAGCAGTGGGTAGATTTAGTAAGATGGAACATTTCATCTCATGTCATAAAATAGATGATGTCACAAACAAAGCTGATATGTTTTTCAAGGAGATAGTGCGACTCCATGGTGTACTTAGGAGTTTTGTTTCTGATAGAGATATTAAATTCTTTAGCTACTTTTGGAAGGTGTTATGTGGGGAATTTGGTAGTACAAAGCTCTTATTTTCTACTACTTTTCATCTACAGACTGATGGTCAGACTGAAGAAGTTAATAGGACTTTAACTCAGCTTTTACGCACTGTTGTTAATAAGAATTTAAAAACTTGGGAGAATTGTTTGCCATTTATAGGGTTTGCTTATATTAGGACCAAGCAGACTACTACTTCATATTCTCTGTTTGAAATTGTTTATGGTTTTAATCCACTTACTCCTTTACCTTTGATGCTTTTGCTTGTTGATAATAGGAGTAGCGTGGATGGACATTTTCAAATTCTTGAGAAAGTTAATGAAAATGCATATAAAGTGGATCTTTCAAATAAGTATCATGTTTCTGCTATTTTCAATGTTACTAACCTCTTTCCCTTTGATCCAGGTAGAGATTCGAGGTCGAATCCTTTTGTGGAGAGAGAGAATGATGGGAACCAAGGTGGGCCTAGTCTTAAAGATATTTTGCAAGTTCCAGATGGGCCAATTACAAGAATTGATGCAATCCACTTGTGACGAGTTTAGCAAGAGCTCAACATTCAAAATGGGCTTAAAGGATGAAGATTCAGTTTTGATTCATTTGATAAGCTATGGAATGGGCAACAACATGACTTAATGGCATTGGGCACTTGAAGGCTTTCAACTTGTTTAACTCATTTAAAAGGCTTATTTTATTAGTTTAGAATAATTGAGTTTATTATGGGAAGGACTTACGGGGGCCTATGCAAGGGCATGTTGAGAAATTTATTATTTTGTTGAACTAGGGTTTCTAGAAGTACTGTAGCAAACTAGGGTTTCAAAGTACTGTAGCCGAGTTACTGTAGCCGCGGTATTATTCACTCAGTGGTATTTTTGGAAGATGAGGCATTATTTTGGTTAGGGTTTTAATTAGGTTTTGATTTAAATACTTTTTGTAGCCTCATGTTAAGAACTGTATGAAATTTGATGAATTTATTCATCGTGAGTTGAGTTTTACTCATCTTGTTCTTGATTAAACTTTTGAACTTATCAAAGGTAAATCACAACCTTTGTGGCGTTCCTCCTTTGTAATCTTGGTTCTTGAGACGGGTTCTTCAACGGGTCTAGATTTTAATATAATCTAGGTTCTTAAAATGAGTTCTCATCGGGTCTAGGTTCTCCATCAATTGACTTGATTTTGGCTTTCTTAGAGAGATTTCAAATTGATTGTGGGTTCAAGGGATTCCATTCTCGAGGGTTCATATCACATGTAGAGTACTATTGAATTTGACTAGTTTTTTTTAAGTATGAAATTGTGCGAGCAAGATTTCTCAGTTTCGATTGAGAGGGGCTCTAAATCTATTTCATCTTATTATTATAATTTTTACAAATTCTTACACAAAATACAATAATCAACTCAACTTTTTCAAATTTTAAAATAATAATAATATTAAAAAATAATATTCTAACAATATTTTATTCGATTTTCAACTTTCTATCTTATCTCATTTCAACTCATTATCAAAACCTAACTTTATGTAACAGCCCGCTAAAAATTCATTAGTGGAATTTATATTGATTGTAGGAATCTCGTGAAAACCCCTTAAGTTCTTACGAATCAACCAATTGCTCAGGTTTTAGTCTGTCATCATAATCAGTGTTATCACTCACTATGGTGCTAGATTTATGAGTTTAATTATTTGAGATAGTTAGAAGTATCAGAATGTGTTTTGGTCTACGCCACTCAGTCGATTATTTAGGATTTTATGGCGCAATAACCCTTTTTCATAATTTCGAACGAACGCCTATTTGAAATTGTGAAATTATTTTTAGGGGCACTTTGGGGTTGAATTTTGGTAAATGATTTTCACTATAGGTTATTATGAATATTTAGAATCTTTCAGGACTAAGTTTATTATGCATTTTTTTTGGAATGAATAGTAACCTCGATAAGAGCACCCAGTGTGGTGTTTTCAAAATCACAGTGTGGAATGTCCAAATTAGGTTAGAGAAGTTTTATTTGGACACTTGGCAAGATCTTAGTCACACATAGTAAATAATATTAGAGACTTGGCAGAAAGAGGAACCATTAGATGAATTTGTGAAGGAAGTCAAGGTGTAAGATCATGCCACTTAAGCAAAGCTTTGTTTCATCTGATCAACCAAATTGTGCCAAACCAAAAAGGGTTTCAACCCTAGCAAAACCCTAAATGGTTGGAATCCAATTGAAACCCCAAAAGCTTGGTTGAAACCGAAATCCTAAACGGTTTCCCCAAACCCTAAAGTTGGTCTTCAAATCCTTTTTAACCCGATTTCTAACATTGTGTTTAATTACTTGATTAAATCACTTCCACATGCTATTAATTAATAAAATCCTTGTTATGACATAATTATCCAACCTTTTAAACCTTGGAAATTTGATTGGGCCAAGAACAATTGGTTTTGGGCTTGATAGTATCTCAAACCCTAACCAAACTCCCTTTAAACCCCAAATTGAAGCCCACTTGGTTGGGCCCACCAAGGCCCACGAAATTGGCAACCTTGGCAAAGCTTCTTGAAGAAGTTTCCTCCTCCACATGGCAGACCATCCACTGCCAGTGGCTGCAACCCATTAGTGCCTTGATGTGAAGAGAAGTCCACTCCATCAACCTCCATCTCTCACAGCTGCTGCAGGCAGTCCATTCCTCTCACTATTCTCCACTTTATGTTACATAGGTAACTCTAATCAAGGGTCATTCAAGGCCACAACTTCCCTCTACAGGAGTCTAAAGTCGTGCAAGGCACATTTCATTTCATTTTATCAATCACTTCTTCTCCCCGTTCTTAGAGAGAAAACCCAGAAGAGCTCTCTCGGGCAGATTTCTGGGTCTTATTGCGGGGCCATTTTTACCCTTTGTAAATACTTGCGAAAATGATTCCTTCACATAACTTGTTCGTCTTTGAGTCTAGTTTCCGTAGATATCTTATTAGTCTCATTCCATGCTCATTTGTTCAGTTAAAAGTATATTTAACCACGAAAAGGTCATTCTGGGCGTAAAACTGGAGAATATGTTATGTTTTGGAAGTTTTGACCAAGCTAATGGACATATCTTGATCCGAAAATTTTATGGAGTGTTGTTAGCATGTGTTTATGAATGTTCATTGAGGTTTTGTTACATGAATAAAGCTTTTGATGATAGATTTCCTTGGATTTAGAAACTTGAAAATTGGAAGTAGAAAAACAGTTTTTGTTTTGTGAAGGTTAGAATATTTCGTGGTTTAATCTTATTCCCAAGACTTTGATATTTTTATATGATGATCCTAAGCCTCTTATATACATGTTAGGATGTTATTTAGAAGATATTTAGTATTAGTCTTAAAGATATGATTTTCTATGCAAGAGGATTTCGGTTTTGCCTAAGATTTGATGTTTTTGGGTTAGATCTATGTTTTATTGAGTTTTAGCCATGTGATTTTAAGTTTGATGGCTGGATCTTCTTTAGGACACATTTTTAAACCATGAGATGTTTTAGTTTGAAGATCACATGTGTAAGCCATGGATCAAGAGAATGATCAAAGTTAATGGAGAGAAAAGTTTCTGTTTTGGACTAAGTTTAAAACCAAAAACTCCAAGTGTTGTTTTGTGATTTTTGGTGGCTTTTGTTTGATGATTTAAAGCATGGTTGATCTTAGGATGATGTTATGAATATGTTAGAAATAAGATTTGATTTTTTGGAATTCTTGGAGATGTTTTCATTAAGGTCAAAACTTGTGATTTAAGTGTTTACTTTTGTTAAAACGTTTGGGTCTTGTTTCAAAAACTTTGGTGTTGATTATTAGATTTTTCTTAATGGGTATTTTAAGTGTGTTTTTAAACTTATGATAGGAAGATCTTTATTGCAAAATTTTGGTTTAATGATGAGTTTTGAATTTTGAAAGAATTGAACCAAAATCAAGAGAAATGGCCTATGTAGGTTTCGGCCATAGTGAGTTTTCCCTAGTTGTGAATGGTTTTAAATTTTTCTGAGTTGATATTTTGAGTTTAGGACAAAATTTACATGAGGAATGTAAATTTTGGTAATTTTTGGAGTTAACATGTGAAATCCTTAAGTTAGGGGTAAAATGGTAATTTTCCCACATGTAAAGGGTAAAATGGTAATTTTGCTCTAACTTGCCTCTTTTCACTTTTCTAGTTGTTAGTAATTAAATTTCTAACTTTTAGAATATCCTCTTACAGTTTTTCATATTTCACGCTTTAATCTCGTAGAACGCGACGATCGAGGTAAGTTAGCTTTTAACTTACTATCAGTTTAATGTGTATGAGTGTAAGTAAGGGAACTTAAGTGTATGTATGCATGTTATCATATGTGCCATGCCAAATCATTACATATTTATCTATTACACAGAATTTATTCTGTCACAAATTATTCATCTGTTACACAAGATATTATATCACGTATTGCTATACATTGCAAGTATGTCATGTTAAGTTAAGTATGCCATCTGTTACATGTATTGCATGTCACGTAATATTCATTGTCACATGTTATGCCATGTTACGGAATATTGTCTATTACATGTATGCCATGTTATGAAATATTGTCTGTTATATTTATGTTTCAAAGTATGTCATGTTTGTCGTCTTACGTTCATGTAAAATTACGCTACGTCAGGACTTCTGTCTTTTATGTCATGTTCATGTCACATCACGTTATGAAATGTCATGTATGCTAGTTAAGTTATTAATGTCAATCACGACCCTAAGAGCAAGGATGGGGTAATATTTTAGTGGAACTCCTTTGTTCACGCTAAAGTGTCTAAATAGGTGTGAAATTGTCTGGGTTGACGAAGTACAGTCAACAGGTTGCGAATGGGGCCTAATTAGCTGATCATCGGAGCGCGCTTGGCACTACCGCCGATGGTGTCACACATCATGTTACGTGTGTCCACAACAAGTGTGGCACAAACAAATAAGTCATGGGGCCACAACAACTGTGGAGCATGAAGTATGGGGCCACAACAACTGTGGAGCATATACTACGTGAGATACAACAATTGTGACACGTAGAATACGTGGGGCCACAACAACTGTGGAGTACGTATTAACGCACTCACAGCTGGTATAGACACCTGTGTTGTTATGAGGTAATCGGCAGGGACACACGGCTCAAGGGGACCAGTGTAGCACCCATATGGTCACTTTATTAATTGAGTCTATTGAATAAGATTCCAAGTTCAAGTATTTCACGTTCAAGTCATGTTTTATGTTATGTTATGTTCAAGATTACATTCACGCAATCATGGTAATCCTATGAGACAAGAATATGTTTCAAGTTCATGTTATGTTATGTTCACGTTCAAGTTATGTTCCAAGTTCACATTTATGTTATGTCATGCTCAGGTTCATGTTATGTTCAAATTCATGTTCAAATTATGCATGTTCACGTTCATGCTATGTTTCAAGTCCATGTTATGTTTTAAGTTCATGTACATGTCATGTCACGTCAAGTTAAGTTTAAGTTCCAGTTCAAGTTATGTCAGCTCATGCAATGTTATGTTAAGTTACGTTATGCTTATTATTTCATGCCATGTTATGCCAGGATATGTTATGTTTTCTATTGATTTGATTATGCATTCATTCTTTTACTGTCATGCATGCATCATTAATCTGTGTGGAAGTTTCCTGTTAACTTGCTGAGATTTGTAATCAAATCTCATTGTGGTAGTCCCAACTACCATTCCCCCTAATGGTAGATTTTGTTACAAGATCTGAAGGAGAATCGAAAATCGACTAATTGGAAACAGTCGACTAAGCGACGGTGCGACGTAGATGGTAGTATAGTAGTTACCTCAGATTACTACTTGTATTTGTGGAGTTCAATCTCCAGCACTCTTTTGATCACAACCATATGGACTATTGTTGTGATCTTAGTTGTTTAGTATGTCGTTAAGTATGAAGTATGTTTTAAGTATTTGAGATATTTTAGTTTGGTGCATAATATTGCTAAAGAAAAAAATTATCCGCTACGAATATTAGATAATGATAGATGCATATTAGAAATATTGCATCTTATATGTCATGAACGGGGGCATGTAATCTTGTGTTGCATGTCTCGACGCTTCAAATGTCCATCTGATCCCAAGCAGAATTTGGGGGCATCACACTTTAAATATTCGTGGAATAAGTACAAATTAAGAGATGCTTCATACATACAGCTGGCGTGAAGTTGTATTAATTTTAACCCTCCTCATGTTAATTAATGACAATCAAATCCAACTTGTATTTCTTTGGCAAATGAAGATTAAATTGCATGTTTTTGTGTGCGAGCACGTGTAAGATCAGAGAAAGAGGAAGAGAATAATATCATAACGTTAACTTCCCAATATAAAGCTTCGCTTAGTTTTACTGGGAGACACAGAGAAGATCAGCAGCGAAGAAGCTGTCACTTTTCTTCAACCAGGTGCATTCATCTCTTAATTCCTAGATCTCACTTTGTCATTCTACCAATCTCTCTGTCTCTTGTCAAATTACTTTCGCACTCATTTGAGATTTTTGGTTTATATCTATATATACTTCGAACCAGGATGTGCAGTACGTAGATTGAACATTTTTCTGATACAAAATGTGGAGTAGATTGAAACTTTTCTTTCTTTTAGTATTTACTTCATGAAGTTGAATATTTATTTAATGTTTCCCAGATAATTAGAACATGATATTACATTTAGCATGCTGCAGTGAGATGATTTGATGTCTCCACAAGATGGGATATGGTACTAAATATGGAATTAATTATAAGACTAAGAAAAAAAAATATATATATATAGTAATTCTACATACAACAGTGAAATGTGCAACCACCGCGTAATCGTTTTGAAAAAAAATGGGGACCACTATTAAAAAATTAATTTTTTCATGTGGGTTCCATGTTTTATTCATTTTTTTCAAAACGATTACGCGGCGGTTGCACAACTCACGGTTGCAAATATCTTTTCTCATATATATATATATATATATATATATATGGTAGCATCTGATCGATAAAAACCCTGGTCTCCCTTGATATTATACGTAAACCCTTGCTTGACTCTTAAGTTTTCCTTTTTTCGTATATTTACAAGATATAAGTCATTAATTGGGGGCATATTTTGTGCCCTAATAACACTATGGGTTACCCGTCTCCTGCTGGCATTGTGCAAGCTGAAACATTTATTAATTTTAATGCACGTGACACTTGTGTTTGTCGTTAGGAATTTTAAGGAAACATCTTGACAGATGGCAGAAACAGCGAGTGGGAAATTAATTCAACAAAATTCAAGTGTTTCTAAAGAAAGTGATCATGTGGCAGTTAATATCAGAGGAAATATAATAGAAAGTTCAAATCCTGATCTATTGTCAAAGAGTCGTTGTATCTACAAGGTTCCAGATCACTTGCGCAAATCGAACGAAAAATCTTACACCCCTCAAGTTATTTCCATAGGGCCTTTACATCACGGCAATAAAAAATTGCAAGCCATGGAAAACTACAAAGTGAGATATCTCATGGACTTCATGCAACGAGCCCATACAAACTTAGAGGTTTTAGAAAGCATCGTAAAGCGTAAGGAACAATGCGTACGTGAATGGTAAGCAGAAAAAATTGAACTTAACAGCGATGAGTTTGTGAAAATGATCCTGCATGATGCGACCTTCATTATTGAGCATTTCTTGAGAGTCTTGTCCCTAGTGCAATGGACAGATGAGGATAGAATAGTAATGAAGCCATGGCTAACTGCTAGGTTGCAGTTGGACTTCCTGTCGTTACTTGAAAATCAACTTCCTTCTTTATTATTCATGACTCATGAGGCATTATATATGAGCTTTTTTTCTATATGTCTGACAGATACCCTGCTTCATCGACGTTACCTTTGACTACTTTGACTTTTTCAACCCTCAAAGTAAGTCTACGGCGGAGTTCCCAATAATGCATTTCGTTGATTTGCTTAGGAGTTTTTATCTACCTCGAGAAAGGTATATATTTTCAGGATATTCTGATAAGATTGAGGAAATGTACTGTGCATCCCAGCTGGCCGGGGCAGGATTGATATTTAAGAGGAGTGCAAGTGCAAACTGTATGCACCGTCATCTCAACGGTAAAATAGAGCAACTGAAGCTGCGTGCAGCCTTCTTGCAATAGATGTTATATATAAAAGTGATCTATCCCACAACCACGTACCTTCAAGGAGGCCAACTTAATTAATTACATCCAGACCAATTATTTGGTATTTATTGCGTTGTATCACTGCTCTTAATTAGCTGGATGCTTATTGTGGCAACTTTACTCTCTCCTTGTGTATTAATTTTCCTTTGGAAAACTATCAATATGAATCTACGTACGTGAAATTCTTCTTCTAATATTAATTGGTAGCATTGTGGTTACAAATTAATTTTGGGCTTGGTAAAATATTTATGTCACTACTACAGATTCAAATACCAAGCATGCATGCTGAGCAGTGTACGTAGACTATTTAATTAGTTGGACACCTACTACTCGACTAGTGGATGAACTTGCGCAATTGAGATGAGATCATCTCTTGACCTTCCTGAATCCTAACTACCGCGTACTGATAAAAACTATATGTAGATGCAGTTCCTCATTTTAGAAATCCCCAGAGGCACCCTCTCTTTCTTCTCTCTATCTAGAAATATAGCGAGTGTAAAACGTCACAATATTGATAATCATTTTGCATAAATTCCAGAATTTTTCTTTTCAATATATGCGTAAACTCACGGTCTTTGCGGCCATCACATGCATATTGTAAAGTGAATAAAAAGTAAGAAGTACTACTTCAGGTACTATATATAAAAACAATATTGCAGCAAATGAAATAGTCAATGACATTGTAAAATTAGAGCTATTATATATATGTGTCATATACACACTAAATAACCTAAGCAAAGGGGCACTTAATAGCATATATATTTTAGCAGACATTGTTATAGCACATATCATCTGCATCTCTATATAGAGGTTTCGGCATTTATGACATTTATTCCATAAACATAATCTAATAATTCCTTGAACTCCTCTCCATGATTTTTTTAACGAGTTACAGTAGAAGTTTGTCTCATTCCAACTGGTTTTTTTAATGAAAGCTAAGAGCTACATAAAATAAAATATAAAACAAAGAAGGAAATGATTTGATGAGTAACTCTCCGTAAAAGAGACCTATTGTTGACCTTTAATTTTATTTTTTTGTTCTACTCATTTCTAAATCCAAACAGGACTTAGTGCTTTGCAACTGCTTCACGAAGATTACTTCTGGGAATGAGCCTACAGGCTCCATAACCACCTTGTGTGGTTAACTTTGAAAACGAGTCTCCAAGTTTCGCAACCGCCTTGTGTGGCCCATTCACGAACAAGTCGTTGGGTTCAGCAACTTCCTATAATGGATTCAAGGCTGACGGGTTTCGTATCCACTTAATGTAGGCATACAACAACAAAAGAAAAAAGTCTACCTCTAAATGCTCCCGAAAAAACAAACCCCTTGAAATCATCTTAGCGGGCAATTAGAAACCCATCTCCATCGGTTGGAAAAACACCGAGCAAAATTTATCACCAATCAAGGGTTACACATTTTCCGCGATATTCCTCGCTAACAATAAGTTGTACAATGCTGTTCACCAAGCTCATGCGCCCCTACAAGGATGAACCAACCTGAGGCCCACAATCGTAAGCCCTTAAATATATTTTACAAGTCTCCTTGAGGCCCAACCCATGGAGACCTTCATGGCATTGCATAACAATGTAAGTCTTACTACTAGACCACATAAATCTCAACGTCTCTCTCTTACTTTATTTGTATTTTATGTTCTTTATTTACAGTGTTAGACCATGGATGAGCGTCCAAGCATCACACTGTTGTCCAAGCACTTTCGTGGGCCATTCAACGGTATTATTAGCTTATGACCTCGATGGAAAGTTGAATCATAAGAAAGAATTCTTGAAAATAAAATATTCTTGAAGTATTAAACTCACCCTAGCTATTAATGTCTGCCCACGCTATTTATATGCTTTAGATCTACTGTAACACCCCGTATTTTAGTGTATTTTTTTAATTGAAAGATTTTTGTTTTTAATGTAAAATTTATTCTCTTGTTTTAAAATTATTGGATTTTTTTTAGTTGTGTTATTTTTTATGATTTTTAGTTTACGAAAATTATTTTTGAAGTGCTTTATCTAAATTAATTATTTTTATGCGTTTAAATTTCTTCTCAAATTAATTAACTTGTTGTGGGGTTTAATTATTTATTTTCATTTTAATCATTACGTTTGAATTATTTTATTTTACTTGCTGTTTTAAAATCGTTTCCGTTGGATCATTTGTGTGACCCAAGATATGAGGATTGGACCTCATTTCTTTCCCTACATTTTTTCTCTTCCCTCTTTTCTTTTTCTTTTTTTTTCTTTTCCTCTTTTTTTTTTCTTTTCTTTTTCTCCTCTCCTCTCCCGCGCGCCGCACTCCCTCCCTCTCTCATCCCGTGCGTCGCCCCTCTCCCCCAGCCCGCCACCGTGAGCCGGCGGTGGCCGTCACCGCCCAGTCCATTCGCCTCCCCTGCCACCGGCGACCTCCCCCCTCCAATCTCAGCCTCCCTTGTGCCGCCGTTAGCCACCACGAGCCCTTTGAAGCCGCGGCATTCCTTGCGCCGCCGTCGCGCCACCTCCGGCCACCATCTTCTCACCACATCATCCTCGACCTTCTAGCAACCCAATGGACCCAACCCCAGCTCCGATCCGTCACCGGTGAAGCCCCACCAAGTCCATTTCCGATTTGTACATTTTTGGCCTAAAACCACCCCTTGCGCCGCCACCCACGGCAAACCACCACCACCATTGATTTCACCGACATCCCTAAGCCCTACCCTATCAATCTTGGGTCTTCGTTTGCACCCGTTCAGAAGTGAGTTTTTGAGACCCACGGCCACAGTGCATTTGGCACTGTTTTGTTGCTGCGTTACCGCTTCTAGCACCTCCGTGATCTTTCAAAAATTATATTATAGCATTGTAAGTATTTTTCCCAAAGAACTTTTGAGATTTAAAAGTATTTCTGCACTAATTCATATTTACTGTGAATTTGTTGGTTGTGCCGGACTGAGTCCGAGGAGTAAGGGGGGGTCGGTTGGATTTATGGTTGAGAGAATATTTAGAGGGGAATTAATTTTCTTTGTTGAGTGCAGTTTAATTTTTGGAGGTATTAGTTTATATTTTTCTGTTATGGAGTTGTGAATGGGAATAAGTGTGCTTTGTTTAGTGTTGGTTAAATTGTTAGTAATTGTTGGGACTGCGAACTGTTGGAATAAGTGTGAGTTATTGGAATTTGAATTGGCATTGGTCTTGATGCTTGTATTGGACAATACTGAGATTGGTATAAAATATTTTGGGTCGAAGTGAGGGCTGTCCGGATTGTTATTTGGCTGTTGGAGTTTGATTAAACTTTCTGAATTATGATCTAGAGTTTGGATCTGGAGTTGTCTAAGACCAATTTTGTGTTGTTGGACTTTAATATTTAGTGTATATTATTTTTATGAATAGGTGAAGAGACGGATAGAGACTGTTTTCAAGTCATAGATAATGCGCTGCAGGAGTCAGGTAAGCGGGGTTCCTATGCTGGGTTTTATACAAGTTAATAAGACTGAGGTTGATTTTATGAAAACTCGCATAATTTGTGTTGTGTTGGGAACTTGTGAAAACAAAGATCAACCTCGGTCTCTTACCTGCATTATTCATGAAATCTGTGTGAAAAAGGAAAATATATTCTGACATGCATTGTGTAGACATGAGCTAAATTCTGTCATGTGATTTCTGAAATCTGAAAACGAGCGATATTGAGAATATGAAAAGTTGTGCATTTATTTGTTCTGGCTTTTGTGTACAGCGTGTGTAAACTGTTCTGAATCTGTTTTGGTACTTTGTATTATTTTGATACAACATCTGAAAACCTTTGGCATGGTGTACTGGTTTTTCGTATCTGACTCTGTCTCTGCTTTGCTCTGCTCTGCTCTGTTATGCTCTGCTCTGTTTGGGTTGGTACCAACTTCTCTGTCTCTGAGTGCACCCACTTTGGAAACAAAGTGGTTTTATTGTGGTCTTTCCTGTGTGCACACTCGGGGCTCCGAGAAGAATAAAGGAAAGATTTCACCTCTGTCTCTGCCTGGTTTGGCCACCGGGGTTAGCACAACCCTACCACGGGGGTGAAACATGGTCTTTGCTCTGTTTGATGCTCTGTTTTGATCTGATGAAGATACTCAGTTTATGTTATGCCAAAGTACTATGGGTTTTATTTGTCTTAAAAACCATCGCTCTGTTATTTTGAAAATATGTTCTGTTCTGCATGATAAATCTGGAAAATATTTTGTTCTGCATACTCTACTTTATAAATGCTCATGTTTGCACGCTAGCATATGATTTCTGCTTACTAAGTTGTTGATAACTCACCCCCTATCATCATAATATTTTTCAGATGATGTGGTGAGTCCAAATGAGCACCTGGATTAGATTGCCGTTTGTGTTTAAGCTGAGGAGATGTTAGTGGAAGAAGGACTTCTGGTCTTCTTAGTTTTAATATCTTTGGGTTTGATTTATGTCTTGAGTTTAGTAAGATTTATGAAATATTTAGTTGGTTTGTTATGACTACTGGGAAGTTATGGACCCCTTTGATTTATTATTATTGCATTAAAGATTGTGTGGAGTTTGTAATGAGAATATTGAGAAGATATGAGATCGATTTCAGTTATGAAATTGTTGGATATTATCCTTTGAATGTGTTGGGAGACTTGTTTATGAGTGACAGGTAGTAATTCTCCAGGCTACCCGGGTTTGGGGCGTTACATTTGGTATCAGAGAGAGGTTTGAATTCTGCATACTATAAACCTTGGAGGTTTAGATTTCTGTGGGTTCATAGGATGTAAAGATTTCAGTGTAGGAACTTGAGGAATTTAAGAATGATCATGTGGATATTAAGTTCGAAATTCTAAAAAAAAAAAACCTTTTGATTGATTTTGATGGGATTTGAAGATTTAGATCAGGTAAGTTTATTATGTAGGATGTAGGACATGACTTGGAAACAATCTTTATAAGATTTAAGGTTGAGATTTTTGTGGTTTGGATTCTAAAGATGTACTGGAGTTTAGAGCGATGTTGGGTTTACAATATGAGATGATAGAAATGACTGTACGAGTTGGTTGAAGATATGGCTAAGAATAAGTAAAACCATGTGTGCAGTACCAGAGAAGTTTAAAGGTTTATTTTGAAATTATTATTATTTTATTTAAATTGAATTTATTCGGTTTTGTTTGATTTGATTTTATTGGAATTGAAATTATGTTATTTAATTTATTAAGTTTATTTTATTTTGTTCATTTCGTTCGAAGCTAAAAAACGGGTTAAGGATTAAGTTATGGCAGGAAGATGGTACGACTGAGAACGCTATTGTTATATTTAGCAGAGTAAGCTTGAACTTTTATCGACTTGGTGTGCTTTTATAATATCAAGGTTTGAAAGGAACGGCATAGTCTGGGTGATCTATTCGGGGAGTAAGATATTTGAGGTTTTCGATTTCATGGATGTATGACACGGGGCTTTAGAATAGAAGATTGTAAGTTCAACAAACTTTAATGATAGACTTACGGAAATTTCACAAAAAGTTTAAGGTGTTGCAGACTTTAGGAAATGATTGTTATCATTTAATGTTTTAGATTTTGAAAGCTTCGAGAGTCGATTGTTTTATTATTGGATATAAGTTCATTGATCTTACAGATTTCGAAAAATGATTCTGGTATAATTTAAGGTTTTAGAATTACAGATTTGAAGGATCGAATTGAAATAAGATTTAAGTTCTTAATTATGCAGGCTTAGTGTGCTAGCTTGATTTATTTTGGAGACTGGTTAGTATGTGACCATTATTATGGGGTTGATCGAAGTTGAGTTATTGATATAGGAAATTTCAAGGGGATTATTTTTTTTGAGAATTGAAGGTGTTGGTCTAGTTTGGATAATGACTGTTATTAGTTCGAGGTTTTAGTGGCAGGTTTTAGGATTGATCCATGTCAGATTTAAGGGTAATAGTTGTTGCAGATTCAGAAAGGAATTCTTGGTGAGTTTTGAGAGATCAAGAATTTTCTTCTACCAAAATGTTGTAAGAGTTTCTGATCAGTAGGTATGGAGCCACCTTGTACTCGATGGTATTGCTTTATGAGGACATAATTTTATGCATGTGGCAAATTATCAGAGTGCGCAGCAGGAGCGCGATATTTTGGTTATAATTAAGGATTCAAACTTTGTGTTGATCTTAAGAAATTAGTGGTGATTTGAGAATTTGATAATGATACTTGTAATTAGAGATTAAACTATTGGTGGTGCGGAATTAGGATATAATTCTTGTTGATTTTGAGGGAATAGGTCTGGATGATGGAAATGTTTATTGATGGTTAACTTTGGAAGTAGTTAAGGTTACCAACTTGTAGAATACAATGAAGGTTTGTGAGTTTTAACATAGGAGTCGATTGAGGTTAGCGCAGATCGTGTTACGATAATAATAAGAATCATTGGGATTCCTTGGATGTTGTATTAAGGCTCTTGTGGAAAGATGAGATTTTGGATAGCATAGCCACCCTAAGAATACTGGACGTGATGTGTCACTGGGAGACTAATATGAGTATGATGGAATTGCCAATGGAAATAGACTTGAGAGAACATTACTCATACTGTTGGGAGTTGTTGATGGTATAATCCTTTCGAGCGTGTTTTTGGGTTGTATCTTCTATCCTGCATTAGTGTCACGGTTGACCTTACAAATTTCGAGGACGAAATTTTTTTTAAGGGGGGAAGGATGTAACACCCCGTATTTTAGTGTATTTTTTTAATTGAAAGATTTTTGTTTTTAATGTAAAATTTATTCTCTTGTTTTAAAATTGTTGGATTTTTTTTAGTTGTGTTATTTTTTATGATTTTTAGTTTACGAAAATTATTTTTGAAGTGCTTTATCTAAATTAATTATTTTTATGCGTTTAAATTTCTTCTCAAATTAATTAACTTGTTGTGGGGTTTAATTATTTATTTTCATTTTAATCATTACGTTTGAATTATTTTATTTTACTTGCTGTTTTAAAATCGTTTCCGTTGGATCATTTGTGTGACCCAAGATATGAGGATTGGACCTCATTTCTTTCCCTACATTTTTTCTCTTCCCTCTTTTCTTTTTCTTTTTTTTTCTTTTCCTCTTTTTTTTTCTTTTCTTTTTCTCCTCTCCTCTCCCGCGCGCCGCACTCCCTCCCTCTCTCATCCCGTGCGTCGCCCCTCTCCCCCAGCCCGCCACCGTGAGCCGGCGGTGGCCGTCACCGCCCAGTCCATTCGCCTCCCCTGCCACCGGCGACCTCCCCCCTCCAATCTCAGCCTCCCTTGTGCCGCCGTTAGCCACCACGAGCCCTTTGAAGCCGCGGCATTCCTTGCGCCGCTGCGCCGCCGTCGCGCCACCTCCGGCCACCATCTTCTCACCACATCATCCTCGACCTTCTAGCAACCCAATGGACCCAACCCCAGCTCCGATCCGTCACCGGTGAAGCCCCACCAAGTCCATTTCCGATTTGTACATTTTTGGCCTAAAACCACCCCTTGCGCCGCCACCCACGGCAAACCACCACCACCATTGATTTCACCGACATCCCTAAGCCCTACCCTATCAATCTTGGGTCTTCGTTTGCACCCGTTCAGAAGTGGGTTTTTGAGACCCACGGCCACAGTGCATTTGGCACTGTTTTGTTGCTGCGTTACCGCTTCTAGCACCTCCGTGATCTTTCAAAAATTATATTATAGCATTGTAAGTATTTTTCCCAAAGAACTTTTGAGATTTAAAAGTATTTCTGCACTAATTCATATTTACTGTGAATTTGTTGGTTGTGCCGGACTGAGTCCGAGGAGTAAGGGGGGGTCGGTTGGATTTATGGTTGAGAGAATATTTAGAGGGGAATTAATTTTCTTTGTTGAGTGCAGTTTAATTTTTGGAGGTATTAGTTTATATTTTTCTGTTATGGAGTTGTGAATGGGAATAAGTGTGCTTTGTTTAGTGTTGGTTAAATTGTTAGTAATTGTTGGGACTGCGAACTGTTGGAATAAGTGTGAGTTATTGGAATTTGAATTGGCATTGGTCTTGATGCTTGTATTGGACAATACTGAGATTGGTATAAAATATTTTGGGTCGAAGTGAGGGCTGTCCGGATTGTTATTTGGCTGTTGGAGTTTGATTAAACTTTCTGAATTATGATCTAGAGTTTGGATTTGGAGTTGTCTAAGACCAATTTTGTGTTGTTGGACTTTAATATTTAGTGTATATTATTTTTATGAATAGGTGAAGAGACGGATAGAGACTGTTTTCAAGTCATAGATAATGCGCAGTCAGGTAAGCGGGGTTCCTATGCTGGGTTTTATACAAGTTAATAAGACTGAGGTTGATTTTATGAAAACTCGCATAATTTGTGTTGTGTTGGGAACTTGTGAAAACAAAGATCAACCTCGGTCTCTTATCTGCATTATTCATGAAATCTGTGTGAAAAAGGAAAATATATTCTGACATGCATTGTGTAGACATGAGCTAAATTCTGTCATGTGATTTCTGAAATCTGAAAACGAGCGATATTGAGAATATGAAAAGTTGTGCATTTATTTGTTCTGGCTTTTGTGTACAGCGTGTGTAAACTGTTCTGAATCTGTTTTGGTACTTTGTATTATTTTGATACAACATCTGAAAACCTTTGGCATGGTGTACTGGTTTTTCGTATCTGACTCTGTCTCTGCTTTGCTCTGCTCTGCTCTGTTATGCTCTGCTCTGTTTGGGTTGGTACCAACTTCTCTGTCTCTGAGTGCACCCACTTTGGAAACAAAGTGGTTTTATTGTGGTCTTTCCTGTGTGCACACTCGGGGCTCCGAGAAGAATAAAGGAAAGATTTCACCTCTGTCTCTGCCTGGTTTGGCCACCGGGGTTAGCACAACCCTACCACGGGGGTGAAACATGGTCTCTGCTCTGTTTGATGCTCTGTTTTGATCTGATGAAGATACTCAGTTTATGTTATGCCAAAGTACTATGGGTTTTATTTGTCTTAAAAACCATCGCTCTGTTATTTTGAAAATATGTTCTGTTCTGCATGATAAATCTGGAAAATATTTTGTTCTGCATACTCTACTTTATAAATGCTCATGTTTGCACGCTAGCATATGATTTCTGCTTACTGAGTTGTTGATAACTCACCCCCTATCATCATAATATTTTTCAGATGATGTGGTGAGTCCAAATGAGCACCTGGATTAGATTGCCGTTTGTGTTTAAGCTGAGGAGATGTTAGTGGAAGAAGGACTTCTGGTCTTCTTAGTTTTAATATCTTTGGGTTTGATTTATGTCTTGAGTTTAGTAAGATTTATGAAATATTTAGTTGGTTTGTTATGACTACTGGGAAGTTATGGACCCCTTTGATTTATTATTATTGCATTAAAGATTGTGTGGAGTTTGTAATGAGAATATTGAGAAGATATGAGATCGATTTCAGTTATGAAATTGTTGGATATTATCCTTTGAATGTGTTGGGAGACTTGTTTATGAGTGACAGGTAGTAATTCTCCAGGCTACCCGGGTTTGGGGCGTTACATCTACTACTAGAGTCTACAGCAAAACTATGCACAGTGTGTATGACTTGAAGGAGAGAAACTAGATTTTATTTTATTTTTTTATAACAAAGAAAACTGTATTAACTTCAAACTTTAGAAATTACATGACTAAATCTTGGACTTAAATCCAGAACAACTATATCCTCATCAAACTGATGAGATGATTTATCTAAACTATGAGCTAGATGGTTTGCACTTCTCTTAACAAACAAAAACTTCCAACTAGAAAAAGTAAAAGGCTACATACGAGTATCTGATAACACTATCCGTACTCTATCCCATCTCTTAACATGGGAATTAAGGCCCTTTACAACCTGGGATGAATTTCTTTCAGAAAAGACATAGTCCATTCCTAAGTCAGCTGCCATCATAACTGCTTGAAAGGCACAAAGTACTTCTACCAGTAGGGGATCATTAAAATCAGATTGATTGATTTTTTTGTAGCCACAATGTTACCTCCATGGTCTCGAACAACTATTCCCAGTCCAATCCTACCCTTCACCTCAGCAATTGCCGCATCCCAATTGATTTTCAAGAAACCTGTAGGTGGAGGATTCCAATTCATCACTTGTGTACCTCTAATATCAGTTCTAGGCCTGTCATGCACTACTTTGAACTCTTCCAATAATATCTTTGATTGGCTGGCTAACTGAGTTGGATGTTGAAAGAAACCCTCAAAGATAAATTTGTTTCTTCTATGCCATATACTTCTTGTTGTTATAATGAAAAACTCCAGGACTTGCTGATCACATATTACACTTAGGCTCTCGAATATGTCCTTCAATTTCTATGCTCTGAGTGATCTCTTGTGAATCACAGTAGGTCCCTAACTCCAAACATCCATAGCTGATTTACAGCTCCATAAAACATGCTATACAGATTCTTCTTCATTAAGGCATATCGGGCACATTGAGGAATCTACAATTTTCTTTTTATACAAATTCACTCTAGTAGGTAGTGACTCTAAACATGCTCTCCACATGAAAACTTTTGCAGCTTGAGGGATCTTAAGTTGCCAACAGCATGTCCATCTTTCTTGTAATTGTACATTATTTGATGTCTGCCCCTGTAATATGTTCTGCCTCTCTTTGAGAAAATGATATCCACTTCTTATAGAATAGATATCATCCTTAGTGCCTAACCATATCAATCTGTCTATTGCCCGAGTCTGACTTAGTTGAATTTTCTGAATAATAGCTGCAGTCTCAGGTCCCATAATGTCTTCTAGGATATCTTTCCTCCACTGCTTATTCTCATGATTAATACGCTCCCCTACATTTGCATCATCTTGCAAGGTTTTAACAGGAACCTGAACTCTATAGGATGATGGTTGTGGCACCCATCTATCTTTCCATATTTTTGTGCTTATACCATTCCCTATTCTCCATAAAGAGCCCTATTCAATTAAATACTTGGCTGCATAAATACTTCTCCATACAAATGAAGGCCTAACACCCAGCTTTGCATCAGAAAATATTGTAGAAGGAAAATATTTGCACTTAAGGATCTGAGAAGCCAAAGATTCAAGATGTTGATAGATTCTCCACCCTTGTTTAGCCAACAAAGCTAGATTAAAAAATTCTAGATCTCTGAAACCTAACCCTCCAACTTTCTTAGCTTTCCCCATTTGACTCCAAGAAACCCAATGCACTTTACTGTCTTGTTGCTGCTATTCCCACCAGAACTGATTCATCACTCTATTAATCTCCCTTAGTAGATATTTAGGCAATTTGAAAACTCCCAAACAATACGTGGGATGTGCTTGTATGACAGCCTTCAATAGAGTTTCCTTTCCTGCTTGAGAGAGCAGCTTTGTCTTCCATCCACTAATCCTGCTTCTAATTCTATCCAATATATTGTTGAAAGCAGTGTACCTAGATCTACCAATGAGAGAAGGTAGTCCTAGGTATTTTTCATGGCACATTGTAGACCTGATTCCAGCAGTTGCCAACATGTATTCCCTAGTCTCCTTTCTGGTATTAGCATTGAAAAAAATTGAAATTTTTTCCTTGTTAAGCTTCCGCCCCGAGGACTTCTCATAAAGATCAAGCAGACAATGGAGCTTGGACCACTCTACTGCATTTGCTCTACAAAAGAGCAAGCTGTTATCCATAAAGAATAAATGGTTAATACTAACATTGCCTCTTCCCATAGGAAAACCATGAATCTCCTTTGAAACCTCAGCCTGGTTCAGTAACATACTAAAAAACTCAGAAATCAATATAAAGAGATAAGGGGACAAATGGCCACCTTGTCTAATACCTCTAGATGGTTGAAAGAAAGCCTGAGGAGAACCATTTAGAAGAATTGAGTAGGAGACTGAGGAAACACACCCCATTACCAGCTTTATCCATCTCTTACTAAAGCCCATTTTTTTCGTCACCTTTTCCAAAAAACTCCATTCAATTCTATCATATGCCTTGCTCATGTCTAACTTTAATGCCATATACCCATGCTGCCCTCTTTTCCTGATAGACATCGGGTGCATTGCTTCAAAAGGTACAATAACATTATCAATAAGCATTCTTCCTGGCACAAAAGTACTTTGACTGGGGGAGATGATCTTAGCTAATATTTTCTTCAACCTGTTAGCAAGTACTTTGTAAATCACCTTGTCTAGAACATTACACAAAGAAATAGGCCTATAATCCATCACCGTCTTAGACTTAGGAGAATTTATTTTAGGAATGAGAACAATGTAGGTTTCATTAATGTGGCTAACCTCCCCATCTGAATTAAGGACCTCAAGGACAGCTTTGGTCACCTCACTTCCTACAATGTCCTAATGTTCTTGATAGAAAATTATAGAAAAACCATCTGGGCTAGGAGAACCCAGTGGTTTCATTTGGAACAATGCCTTTTGTACCTCTTATGCTGTGAACTGGAGAGATAGATCTCTACTCATGCATTCATCAATCTTTTTCTCCATATGATTAAGACAACAATCAATACCCTCAAGATTGGAAGTAGTAAATAACTTCTAAAAAAACTGCCCGAAAGTCTTTGAAACTACCTCCATATTACTCGCCATTGTTCCATCCTCTTTTATAATTTTTTTAATCTCATTTGTATTTTTTCTTTGGCTTGCACATTGATGGAAATACTTTGTGTTTCTATCCCCATCTTTGAGCCAATATTGTTTGGCTCTTTGTTTCCATTGAGTGTTCTCCTCTTCCAATTGAAAGTCCACATCCTTTTGCAACTGTTTTAAAGCTACTGTATGGGAACCCATATTTATAGCCTGCATCCTTTCAATCTGATTCATTTTGGCTTGTATTTCCTTCCTATGTTGTCTAAGAGTAGTCTTACTCTATTGTAACAAAGCATTCTTGCAATTCAACAGATTTTGTTGTACTGACCTCAACTGAGAGCCAACCCTTCCTTGTTGTGCAGACCAAGATTCATTTATCATACTACTAAAATCTTGCCTCTGGTTCTAGCTTGCTTCATACCTAAAGATCTTTTCCCTTCCCCTCATTACAAAAGCAAACTATATTTCTTCATTTTCCATGTAACACCCCATATTTTAGTGTATTTTTTATTGAAGAATTATTTTTATTAATTCAAAAATTTATTCTCTTGTTTTAAAATTGTTGGAATTTTAGTTGGTTATTTTTATGATTTTTAATTTTGTGAAAATTATTTTGAATTGCTTTCTTAAAATTAATTATTGTTATGCATTTAAATTTATTTTCATATTAAATTAACTTATTGTTGGATTTAATTATTTATTTTCATTTTAATCACTACGTTTGAAATATTTTATTTTACTTGCTGTTTTGAAATCGTTTCCATTAGATCATTTTTGTGACCCAAGATGTGAGGATTGTACCTCATTTCTTTCCCTCACTTTTTCTTTTTCCCTTTTTCTTTTTCCCATCTTTTTTCTTTTCCTTCTTTTTCTTTTTCTCACTGCTAGATTAGATGTTATTCAGAATGTAGGTGATGAGCTTTTGGGTTTAGGTTGTCAGGTAGGACTCTATAGGCGCTTTTATTGGTTGGCCGGGTTGGAATTGAGTTTTTTAGAGTATGTTCCTTATCTTGGATGATACAGGTGTATTTTGGGGTGATGCTACTTGTTTTTAATTTGGAATGTTGAGGTTGTTTGATATTGGGTTTCTATCTATGATAATGGATGAATTTTGTGGAATATTGATTTTGATCAAGGCAACGAGAGTTAATTGAGGAATATGAGTGATAATTCATGGTTTTAGGGGAGTGTGTTTTTCTACCAAAATGTGGTAAGAGTTTTGGTAAGCAGGTAAGGAGCGACCTTGTACTCGATGGTGTTAGTTTTATGCAGACATAAATTTTATGCATGTGGTGTGACGCCCTGACCCCCTCATACGGCAATTGCGGAATCATGACATCGGGATGACGACAACACGGGTCACGCATCCCAACGATAAGTGCCAAGTGTGTGTACATGCAGAAAGTGTACAAAAAAAAATGCAGCGGATAAATTAAAAGTAGTCAACTAAGTACCATAATTGTTTAATACAAATATCTAAAATAAATAGTTATTATAAAGTTATGTAGTTATCCATTAATTAAATATAATACAATTCTCAAATAAAATGAGTGATCGCAATCACTCCTCGGGTGGAGCCGAATCCTCAGGCTCACCCAAATCCCCATCTGCATCGAAATCTGCTTTATCATAAAACAATACTACAGGTAAGTATAAACCAAACAATCTTCAGGAATAAAAATGCATTAATGTAACTAACATGCATGCATATGATGAAATATGCATTATTCTCAAAACATCATTTTTCCCGAAAATGAATATTGTAACACCCCGTATTTTAGTGTATTTTTATTGAATGATTATTTTTATTTATTCAAAAATTTATCCTCTTATTTTAAATTGGTCGGATTTTTAGTGAGTTTATTTCTATGATTTTAATTTGGTGAAAATTATTTTTATGTGCTTTCTTAATATTTATTTATTGTTATGCATTTAAATTTCTTTTAATATTTAAATTAATTACTGTGGGATTTAATTATTTCAATTGACTTTACCATTACGTTTAAATTATTTTATTTAACTTGTGGTTTTAAAATCGTTTCCGTTGGATCATTTTTGTGACCCAAGTTATGAGGATTGGACCTCATTTCTTTTCCCCTCTTTTTCTTTCCTCTCCTTTTCTTTTCCTTCCTTTTTCTCTTTTTCCCTTATTTTCTTTCGGGTTCTTTTCTCCCGCGCACGGACTCTCTCTCTTCTCTCCTCCGCGCGAACCTTCGTCCCCTCCCAGCGCCGCCGTCCGTCGGCGGTGGTCGACACCGCCAGGTCCCTTGCATTCCCCTGCCACCGGCCGTCCTACCCCACCAATCTCACCTCCGTTCGTGCCGCCGTTAGCCCCCTCGAGACCCACGAAGCCGCGGCACTCTTTCCGCCATTGCACCGCCGTCGCACCGCCATTGGCCACCATCTTCCTACCACATCATCCCCGACCTCTTGGCAACCCAATGGACCCAACCCCGGCTCAGATCCGTCACCGGTGAAGCCACACTAAGTACATTTCCGATTTGCACTTTTTTGGCCTATAACCGCCCCTTGCGCCGCCACCCACGGCAAACCACCACCACCATTGGCTTCACCGACCTCTCTAGGCCCTACCCTACCATTTTTGGGTCTTCGTTGAAAAGTTGGTATTTGTGACCCACGGCCACAGTGTATTTTACACTGTGGTGTTGCTCAGACGTCGCCTTTTTCAACTTTGTGATCCTTTGGAAATTGCTTTATAGCGCTGTAAGTATTTCTCTAAAGAATTCTTGTGAATTTAATGTATTTTTGCACTAACACATTTTACTGTATTTAATCTATTGTTGGTTTTGCCGGACTGAGTCCGAGGAGTACGGGAGTCAGATGGTTTGTTGGTTGGAGTGTTTGGTTGGAGTTGATTGGTTTGGTTATTGATGGTTGTGGATTGGTGTTGGTACATGTGCATCTCATTATTTCATGCATGATCATGTTTGTAAAGAAATTGGGTTTTCGTGTTGTGCATTCATGCTCATGTGTGAATTGGAAATTATGATTTTATGTGAGAATATTTTTGGGTGCGTGTGTATCACGACCCCAAGCCGAGATGGGGTATTATCTCGGTGGAGCTCCTCTGGTTACTCGGGAGCGGAATAAACTGAGTAACGTCCCCTGGATTGTCGCTGGGCGATGATGGGATCGGACGAGAGATTCGTGCCGACTCCGTGGTCCTACTGCTGGCGGGGACCAGAGGATGCTTGGCTACATACGCGCTGGGCGCGGAACTGGGCATCGCTCGTTGCGTAGTGGGTGCTTGGCTACGTATGCGCTGGGCGCAGAACCGAGCATCACTACGAAGCCAGGACGTGCGGGTGATCCCTAGGGGAGACCATGGTGCATAGGTTAATAAAGGATTAAATTGGCTATTTTCTGGGAAAATAGTGTGCGTGGATTTTGTGTAAATCATTTTCTGGGAAAATGTTTTACGGATATTTGGGCCAATGAGATTTTGGCGTGTGTTGGAAATTGTCATTTTCGGGGAAAATGATGTTTTGTGAAAAATGCCTATTTCATCATATGCATGCATGTTGGTTGCATTAAATGCATTTTATTTCTTGAGGATTATTTGGGTTATACTTACCTGCGGTACCATTATGTGGTAACGCTGATTTTGATGCAGATGGGGAGGAGGATGAGGGCGAGCCTGAGGAGACGTCTCCGCCCGAGGAGTGATCTTGGATCACTTGTTATTATTATTTTATTTTGCATATCGTATTTTCGGGACATGTGTTAACTTTATTTTGGATGACTATATAACTATTTTTAAACCTCTACTCATGTTTAGTTGTTTTTAAATTCTGGTACTTAGTTGACTATCCGCTGCGTTATTTTATTTGTACACCGTTGCATGTACACACACTGGCACTTCGTTGGGATGTGTGACCGTGTTGTCATCATCCTGGTGTCTCGATCCCCGTATATTTTTATAAGGGGGATTGGGGGCGCCACAAATATTTTCCAACACACGCCAAAATCCCATTTGGCCCAAAGAATATCAGTAAAAAATTTTCCAGGAAAATGATCACACAAATTACAAATCCAACACACGCTATTTTACCAGCAAATAGTCCATTTTACCGTATATACCATGATCTCCCCTAGGGATCATCTGCACGTCCTGGCTTCGTAGCGATGTCCAGTTCCGCGCCTAGTGCATTCATAGCCAAGCATCCACTATGTAATGAGCGATGCCTAGTTCCGCACCCAGCGCGTACGTGGCCAGGCATCCTCTAGTCCCCGCCAGCAGAGGGACCACGGAGTCGGCACGAGACCATCTCGTCCGATCCCATTGTCGCCCGGCGACAATCCAGGGGACATCCCTCAGTATATTCCGCTCCCGAGTGACCAAAGCAGCTCCACTGAGATAATGCCCCATCTCGACTTAGGGTCGTGATACACATGCACCCAAAATATTTCTCACATGAAAATCCAATTTTTATTAAACACATGAACATGAATGCAATTACACTAGAATTCAATTTTCATTTACAAACATGATCATGCGTGCAAATATGCAATGTCCATGAACAACATAATAACCAACCAACAATTCAACACAGCCTAATATACACAAACAAACTTCTTCCACTAATCCATCCGACCCCTGTACTCCTCGGACTCAGTCCGGCAAAACCAACCAATTCACATGTAATGAGTTAGTATAAAAATACATTTAAATCACAAAAGTTCTTTGAAAAATACTTACAGCGCTATATAATAATTTCTGAGGGATCACGGAGCTGCAAGAAGTGGCAACACAGCTACAGAACAGTGCCAAATGCACTGTGGCCGCAGGTCTCAAAGATACACTTTTGAACAGGTGCAAACGAAGACCCGAGATTGATAGGGTAGGGCTTAGGGATGTCGGTGAAGTTAGTGGTGGTGGTGGTTGGCCGTGGGTGGCAGCGTAGAGGTGTTTGATGTGCAAAAATACCCAAAACAGAAATGGAGTTGGATGTACTTCACCGGCAGTGGATCGGAGCTGGGGTTGGGTGCATTGGGTTGCTAGGAGGTCGATGATGAAGTGGTGAAGAAATGGTGGCCGGAGGTGGCACGACGGCGGTGCGCGAGCACAATAGGTGCCACGGCTTGGTGTTGCACATGGGGGCTAACGGCGGTGCGAGAGGAGCTGAGATTGGAGGGTGGTGGTCGCCGGCTGGTGGGGGAGCAAATGGGCTGTGTGGTCAGTCACGGCGGCGCGCGGCAGTGGCTGGGTGGAGGAAAAGAAATCGCATGGGTAGAGAGAGAGGAACGACGCGTAGCGGACGGGAGAGGAGAGAGAGAAAGGAGAAAAAGAAAAGAAGAAGAAAAGAAAAAGGAAAAAAGAAAAAGTGAGGGAAAGTAATGAGGTCCAATCCTCACATCTTAGGTCACAAAAATGATCCAATGGAAACAATTTCAAAACAGCAAGTAAAATAAAATAATCCAAACGTAGTGATTAAATGAAAATAAAATAATTAAATCCAACAACAAGTTAATTAAATATGAAAAGCAATTTAAATGCATACCAATAATTAATATTAAGAAAGCACATCAAATTAATTTTCACAAAATTAAAAATCATAAAAAATAGCTCAACTAAAAATCCAATAACTTTAAAACAAGAGAATAAATTTTTAAATAAATAAAAATAATCATTCAATAAAAATACACTAAAATAGGGGTTGTTACATTCTCCCCTTGAATAAAAGTTCGTTCTCGAAATTGGCAATGTCAAACATTAGACTAGGATAGGAATAAGATTCGACTGAGAAGACGTTAGGGACATACCGCCAGAGTCAATCAAACCAATACGGATATTGCTCCTTCATGTCGGCTTCTCTCTCCCAAGAGAAATCTTGAGCCAAAGGATCGCCCCATGACACTTTCACCAAAGGTAGTATCTTAGATCTTAACCTTTGCTCCTTCCAAAGTTAACTATCAATAACAAATTTTGCACAACCAGATGATTAATCTCCAATTACAAGTATCTTCTAAAAATTTCAAGTCACCACTAATTCCTCAAAATCAGCACAAAATCTAAACTCCTAACTGCAACAAAAAAAAATATCACGCTTCTGCTGCGCACTCTGATTATTCGCCACATGCATAAAATTTATGTCCTCATAAAACTAACACCATCGAGTACAAGGTGGCTCCTTACCTGATAACCAAAACTCTTACCACATTTTGGTGGAAAACACTCTCCCCCAAGACTATGAATTATCACTCATATTCGTCAATTAACTCTCGTTGACTTGATCAAAATCAATATTCCACAAAATTCATCCTTTATCATAGACAGAAACCCAATATCAACAACCCCAGCATTCCAAATTGAAAACAACTAGCATCACCCCAAAATGCCCCGTCTCATCCAAGATAAGGAACATACCCTAAAAGACTCAATTGCAACCCGGCCAACCAATAAGAGAGCCAACAAACTTCTACCTGACAACCTAAACCCAACAGTTTATCACCTACATTCTGAACAACATCTAACCTAGCTGTGACTAAACTCACTATGAACCACCATTGACTTCACCAAAACATTATCGAAACCATTTTGGTAACTCGCCCACCTATTTCTAGTCCTATAAGCTAATATTAGCACGACAGTTTCCTTCAATAGCACATCACCATTAAACCTCAAGGCAAGCCATACTGCTCAAATCTTCAATCCACCAAAAGCCATTGCTCAACACTCAGATCCTAATGTTTTATTAATTCACATACTTGATTATGTTACCCACCGTTGATGTCTAAGCTTCATCTCCCAAGATCTTATCATACACCTTACATGACGACCCATCAATCTCTGTTCAAGTTAAATAACAATGTCCTTCATTCAACCAACTGGATGCTCAATTTCCAAAGGAAAGTATAACCTCAAAATTAAAATTCCTAGGTAACCTCAAGTCACAATTAATTCCTGAAGATAATCACAATAATTATTGCCAACCATGATTCCATTGAGTAACCCACTTCGACTATACACTTCGATCAACTCACCAAAAACTCCAAGCTAAGGTCTCTTGAATTAGTACTATTGTATCTACTCCTCTTCAACGCCTACCCAAGCCACTTTCTCAAAGCCAAAAATGAAACTAGGAGCTGTACTCTCCGAAATGCATACACACTCACCACTACTACGCATCGATCTCATGCACCTTTTGCCCAAAACCAAATATGCTCCAAACGTGCAAGTGGTCCATCACTACCATTTCCCTCTCTTGACCTATATCCTCGAAATCAACAAGAATCATTTCCTAAATCCGCACCATCTATTATCCTTAAAATTGATATGGAATAAATCCTCAACCTGTCATTGAAACATCGAGCTAAAAACAATCATCTTCCGAACTAGATCAACATCTTCAATCCCCAGAAAATACATGAACTAGATCATCACCTTCCATCTCCGAAGAAATTCTCTCCTGAAAAATTCTCATATCAGTAACTCAACTCTCATCAATCCTATTTTAATTCAGCCCTTCAACTCTTTTAATTCTAAAACCTTAGACCAGATAAAAATCATTTCCCGAAATCTTCAAGATCGATGACCCTAAATCTAAAACATTCACCTTATAAAACTTGTGAAATCTAAAACCCTAAATGTTATCAAATTGCTTATCAAGGTCGGCAAGATCGAAAACTTCTAATCTAAGTAATCCCTCAATTGCTTGTTGAACCTACCACCTTAAATCCCATAAACCTATTTCCTAAAAACTATGGGGCCTCAAACCTTAGATGAACTTCTCATAAATCTAACATTGAAGTTCGTTGAACTTACAACCTCCTACTCCAAGGACTCATTACATAAATTCTATGGAACCTAAGACTTCAATTATCCTAAGCAATTTAAAACTATTCCCCTCCTTAGCAGCAACTTGAGGTCCTACTCCAAAGAGTTCACCCAGACCAAGATGTTCAAGTCTCGATATCAAAACAAACCAATCACCAAGAGTTCAGGCCTACTACACCAAATGTTCAAGCCTAACAATGGCATTCACAGTCATACCATCTTCCTGTCATAGCACAACCCTTAACCCGCCTTTCAACTCCGAACAAAACAAAACAAAACAAAACAAAATAAAATAAAATTCCAAAATTAAAATAACATACGACAAAATGAATAAAACCGATGAAGTAGTTCACAATAAATAATTAAAACAAATAAAATAACCTACCATACAATAAAATAATAAAATAAATAAACAAACAAGTAATATATAATAAAATAAATAAAACCATAAAAACCACATACATGAAATTAAATAATTTCAATTTATAACTTTTAAAATTTATGGTACCTCACCTAAGGAACATGTGGCTTTACCCAGAGCCGAACAACTCTGATACCACCTGTGACGCCCCGACCCCCTCGTACGGCAACGCGAGAATCGTGACGTCGAGATGACGACAACACGGGTCACGCATCCCAACGATAAAATGAGTATGTGTACATGCAGAAAGTGTACAACAAAAACGCAGCGGATAAATTAAAAATAGTCAACTAAGTACCAAAATTGTTTAATACAAATATCTAAAAAAATAGTCATTATAAAGTTATACTGTTATCCATTAAAAAATATAGTACAATTCTCAAATAAAATGAGTGATCCCAATCACTCCTCGGGCGGAGCCGAATCCTCAGGCTCACCCTCATTCTCATCTGCATCGAAATCTGTGTTACCATAAAACGGTACTGTTGGTAAATATATCCCAAACAACCTTCAGGAATAAAAATGCATTAATGCAACCAACATGCATGCATATGATGAAATATGCATTATTCTCAAAATATCATTTTTCCCTAAAATGAATATTTTCCAACATATGCCAAAATTCCATTTGGCCCAAAGAATATCCATAAAACATTTTCCCAGAAAATGATCACACAAATTACAAATCGAACACATGCTATTTTCCCAGAAAATAGTTCATTTTATCGTATGCACCATGATCGCCCCTAGGAATCATCCGCACATCCTCGCTTCGTAGCGATGCCCAGTTCCACGCCCAACACGTTCATGGCCAAGCATCCACTACGCAATGAGCGATGCCCAGCTCCGCGCCCAGCGCGTACGTGGCCATGCATCCTCTAGTCCCTGCCAGCAAAGGGACCACAGAGTCGGCACGAGACCATCTCGTTTGATCCCATTGTCGCCCGGTGACAATCCAGGGGACGTCACTCAATATATTCTGCTCCGAGTGACCAGAGGAGCTCCACCGAGATAATGCCCCATCACGGCTTGGGGTCATGATACACACGCACCCAAAACACATGAAAACCTAGTTTTCATTAAACACATGAACATGAATGCAATTACACGAAAATCCAGTTTTCATTTACAAACATGATCATACGTGCAAATATGCAATGTCCATGAACAACACAATAACCAACTAACAATTCAACACAGCCCAATATACACAAACAAACTTCTTCCACTAATCCATTCGACCCCCGTACTCCTCGGACTCAGTCCGGCAAAATAAACCAATTTACAGTGTAATGAGTTAGTGTAAAAATATATTTAAATCACAAAAGTTCTTTGGAAAATACTTACAACACTATATAATAATTTCCAAGGGATCACGGAGCTGCAAGAAGTGGCAACACAGCTACAGAACAGTGCCAAATGCACTGTGGCCGTGTGTCTCAAAGTCCTACTTTTGAATGGGTGCAAACGAAGACCCGAGATTGATAGGGTAGGGCTTAGGGATGTCAGTGAAGCTAGTGGTGGTTGTGGTTGGCCGTGGGTGGTGGCGTAGAGGGTGTTTGAAGTACAAAAATACCCAAAACAAAAATGGAGTTGGAGGTACTTCACCGGTGGCGGATCGAACTGGGGTTGGATGCATTGGGTTGCTAGGATGTCGAGGATGAAGTGGTGAAGAAATGGTGGCTGGAGGTGGCGCGACGGCGGAGCGCGGTGGGGGAGGAGCTGAGATTGGAGGGTGGTGGTTGCTGGCCGGTGGGGGAGCAAATGGGCTGGGTGGCGTCGGTCACGGCGGCACGCGGTGGTGGCTAGGTGGAGGAGAAGAAATCGCATGGGTAGAGAGAGAGGAATGACACGCAGCGTGCGAGAGAGGAGAGAGAGAGAGGAGAAAAATAAAAGAAGAAGAAAAGAAAAAGGAAAAAAGAAAAAATGAGGGAAAGAAATGAGATCCAATTCTCATATTTTCGGTCACAAAAATAATCTAACGGAAACAATTTCAATACAACAAGTGAAATAAAATAATTCAAACGTAGTGATTAAATGAAAATAAAATAATTAAATCCAACAACAAGTTATTAAATATGGAAAGCAATTTAAATGCATAACAATAATTAATATTAAGAAAGCACATCAAATTAATTTTCACAAAATTAAAATCATAAAAATAGCCCAACTAAAAATCCAATAACTTTAAAATAAGAGAATAAATTTTTGAATAAATAAAAATAATCCTTCAATAAAACTACACTAAAATACGGGGTGTTACATGTGGCGAATCAGAGTGTGTAGCAGAAGCGTGATATTTTTTGTTGTAGTTAGGAGTTCAAATTTTGTGTTGATTTTGAGGAATTTTTTATGACTTGAAATTTTAAGAAAATACTTGTAATTGGAGATTAATCATTTGGTTGTGCAAAATTTGTTATTGATGGATAACTTTGGATGTGGCTATTAGGTTACCAAAGGTGGAATTCAATGGAGGTTTAGAAGTTGTAACATAGGAGTTGATTGAGGTTGGCACATAGTATTGTAAGGGCTATTGATCATTGGAATTTACTGGATGTTGTATTAAGATTCTTGTGGAAAATGAAATTTTGGATAGCATAGTCACCCTAGGAATGATGGTCGTGATGTGCCACTGGGGGACTAATACGAGTATGTTGGATATCGTCATGTTTATGGAGAAATGTGCCACGTGCCGTCAAGTTAAAGCTGAGCATCAAAGACCTGCTGGTAGACTTCAACCTCACCCTATTCCTGAGTAGAAGTGTAATGATATTTCTATAGATTTTGTTGTGGGCTTGTTGAGGACCCCTAGTGGAAAGAACTCAGTTTGGGTGATTGTTGATCGGTTGACCAAGAGTGCCCATTTCTTGTCTATCAATAATACCGACTCTTGGGATATGTTAACTTGGTTGTATGTCAAAGAGATCGTGCGTTTGCACAGAGTACCCAAGAGTAATGTATTGGATCGGGACCCACGATTCACGTTCCATTTTTGGAAATGTTTGCAGGCAGCTATAGGCACTAAGTTGAAATTTATTACTGCATATCACCCTCAAACAGACGGTCAATCAGAGCGCTCTATTCAGACTCTTGAGGATATGTTGCGGTCTTGTGTCATGGAATTTCAGGGAAGTTGGGAGAATCATCTGCTGCTAATTGAGTTTGCTTATAATAATAGTTTACATTCCACCATTCAGATGGCCCCGTATGAAGCTTTGTATGGAAGGAAATATAGATCACCCTTGTGTTAGGATGAAGTTGTTGAGAGTAAAGTAATTGGGCCTGAGATAATTCAAGAAATGAAAGATCAAGTTCGGTTTATAAGGACTAAAATGGCGGAAGCACAAAGTCGCCAGAAGAGTTATGTAGATACAAGAAGAAGAGACTTATCATTTCAAGTAGGTGATTGGGTTTATTTCAAAATCTCTCCTATGAAAGGTGTTAAGCGCTTTGGTAAGAAGTGAAAACTTAGTCCGAGCTTTGTTGGCCCTTTTCTGATTGTAGAGAAAGTTGGGCTTGTCTCTTATAGAGTTGCATTGCCGGACTATTTTGGGGAAGTTCATGATGTGTTCCATGTGTCATCGTTGAAGAAGAGTTTTGGACAACAAGAGCCATGTTTTGTTGACCCTTGACTCATTCAACTTCAGCCTAACCTTACTTATGAAGTTGCTCCGACACTGATTGTGGATTGGAAAGAGCAAAGGTTAAGGTCCAAGACAATACATTTGGTGAAAGTGTCATGGGGCGATCCGTTGGCACAAGATTTCTCTTAGGAGAGAGAAGCTGATATGATGGAGCAATATCCGTATTTGTTTGATTGACTCTGGCGATATGTTCCTTATGTCTTCTCAGTCGAATCCTATTCCTGTCTTAGTTTAATGTTTGACCTTGCCAATTTCGAGGACGAATTTTTTATTTAAGGGGGGAGGATGAAACATCCCGTATTTTAGTGTATTTTTAATGACGGATTTATTTTTATTAATTCAAAAATTTATTCTCTTATTTTTTGTTTGATTTTTAGTTAGTTTATTTTTATGATTTTTAATTTTGTGAAAATTATTTTGAAGTGCTTTCTTAAATTAATTATTGTTATGCTTTAACTTTCTTTTCATATTAAATTAACTTATTGTTGGATTTAATTATTTATTTTCATTTTAATCACTACGTTTGAATTATTTTATTTTACGTGCTGTTTTGAAATTGTTTCCGTTGGATCATTTTTGTGACCCAAGATGTGAGGATTGAACCTCATTTCTTTTCCTCACTTTTTCTTTTTCTCTTTTTCTTTTCTTCCCCTTTTTCTTTTTCTCCTCATTTTCTTTTCTCCACTCTCACTCTCCTCTCTCCCACGCGCGACGTCGCCTTCCTCTCTCTCCCCGTGTGTGTCTTCTCCTCCACCCAGCCACCGCCGCTCGCCGCAGTGACAGACACCGCCCAGCCCATTCACTCCCCCACCGGCCGGCAACCACCACCCTCCAATCTCAGCTCCTCCCGCACCATCGTTAGCCCCTACGCACAACACCAAGCGGCGGCACCTCTTGTGCTCGCGTGCCGCCGTCGCGACACCTCTGGCACAATTGCTTCACCACTTCATCCTCGACCTCCTATCAACCGAATGCACCCAACCCTAGCTCCGATCCTCCACCAGTGAAGTACATCTAACTCCATTTTCGTGTTGGGTATTTTTGCATTTCAACCACCCTCTACGCCGCCACCCACGGCTAACCACCACCACCACTAGCTTCACCGACATCCCTAAGCCCTACCCTATCAATCTCGGGTCTTCGTTTGCACCCGTTCAAAAGTGAGTTTTTGAGACCCACGGCCACAGTGCATTTGGCACTGTTCTGTTGCTGTGTTGCCACTTCTTGCAGCTCCGTGATCCTTCAAAAATTATTATATAGTGCTGTAAGTATTTTCCAAAGAAATTTTATGATTTAAATGTATTTTTGCACTAACTCATTACACTATGATCTGTTTGGTTTTGCCGAACTGAGTCCGAGGAGTACGGGGGTCGGATGGATTACTGGAGGAAGTCTGTTTGTATGTTTGGGGCTGTGTTGAATTGTTAGTTGGATATTGTGTTGTTCATGTCAATTGCATATTTGCACGCATGATCATGTTTGAAAATGAAAACTAGGTTTTCGTGTAATTGCATTCATATTCAATGGTTTAATGAAAAGTGGGTTTTCATGTAAGAATGTTTTTGGGTGCATGTGTATCACGACCCCAAGCTGAGATGGGGCATTATCTCGGTGGAGCTCCTCTGGTCACTCATGAGCTGAATATACTGAGTGACGTCCATTGGATTGTCACCGGGCAACAATGGGATTGGACGAGATGGTCTCGTGCTGACTTCGTGGTCCCTCTGCTGGCGGGGACTAGAGGATGCTTGGCGATGTACACGCTGGGCACGGAACTGGGTATTGCTCGTTGCGTAAAGGATGTTTGGTTTATAATTACCTGCAGTACCGTTTTCTGGTAACGCAGATTTCGATGCAGATGAGGATGAGGGTGAGCCTGAGGATTCAGCTCCGCCCGAGGAGTGATTTGGGATTACTCAATCCATTTGAGACTTGTAATGTATTTATTTTGGATGATTGTATAACTTTTTAAACCACTTTTACTAATGTTTAGATTGTGTTTAAATTCTGGTACTTAGTTGACTTAATTTATCCGCTGCGTTGTTATTGTATACCGTTGCATGTACACACACTTGGTACTATCGTTGGGATGCGTGACCGTGTTTTCATCATCCAGATGTTTCGATTCTCGTGTTCCCATATATGAGGGTGAGGAGCACCACAGTTTTTTGAGACAAAAACTTTATCTCAAAAAACACAATTTTCGTCCCAAATTATATTTGGAGACAAATAAATTTCATCTCAAATTTATCTCGGAAAGACCATCTCAAAAACTTTTTGGAGACGAAAATCATTTTTAGTGTTGAAATTGGGCGGATCCAGTCGAAACCATTCAAACAGATAATTTTTTTTAGACAAACCAATTTCGCCTCAATATATTGTTCGAATGAAATATTTATCCGTCCGAACTAAGACGTCCATTCGAACAATATGAAATATTCATTCAAACTAATGTCCATATTTGATCCTATTCGAACGAACGGAGTGCTCGAACAGATTTTATACGTTCGAACTAATAAATTTTTCAAACGACTTGTGTTCGAACAAAAATTATGTCTATTGGAACATAAATTTTATTTTCAAAAATTATATCCATTCGAATGGAGTTTTGCACATAAATATTGTTCGAACAAAGAATTTATTGTTCGAACATCCGTATTTCTCTGTTTTCATTCGAATGGGCTAGTTTTTGTTCGAATGGGTCTGTTTTGGTTTTTATGTAATTACAAATGGTAATTTACCGTTCGAACAGTAATTTACCGTTCGAACTGTATTAATCATACAGATCAGAATTTAATTAAAAATACCATGCTAATATTGCACAATTTGTAATGCAAAAATCAATTGTTCAAATGTTTTGGAACCTCATAATATAAATGCAATGAAAGAAAAGATAAATTGGAAGACTATGGTGGTGACATAGAGTTTTGGGACATCATTAACTTAAATTGTTCAAACATGTTTTGGCTATTCAACTGCATCCTCTCTTCTAATCTCGCCTCTAAATCCACTGCTTGATCTAATTGGGTCAGCAACTCTTTTTTCTTGGACTTCAATTGTTCTATCTCAAGTGCTACTTCCTCCAATTCTTTAGTCTTGTCGTCATTCGATTTGGCTCTAGAATAGGATGATGATGATGAGGATGGTTTAACACAACATCCTAAACCCTTCAAATATCTAGAACGTGATTCAAGAACTTAAAAAAAGATCTGAGCATCATTGACAGATGATGCATCAGATGGATTTGCAGCAGTTTCCTTAAGAAACATCATCATGTCCTACAAAAATAAAAACAAAAACATTAAAGTTGATATAAGTAACAAAAATATTAGTTGACAATGAAATTAAAAAAACTTAAACTTACATAATTTGTCTCTACTTCAAATACACGCCTCGGTCATTATAAATGTAGTTCAATTACAATTCCACAAAGCTCTCTCATTCAAACAAGCAATGCCGAGAGCCTCCGAGTTCGCCCCTTATCTCCTCCGTGAAAACCGCCACTCAACTGCCGTAGCAACCCCACATTTGAACTTCTAAGAGGTATGGGTCAACTCTCCACCTCTATTATTTAGTTTTTTGCACGAATGGGTTGTGTTTGGGGGGTATGGATTTCGAATCCGAAATCCACCCATTTTGGTGTATTCCGTAGAAATAACATCAAAATAATCGGTAGAAATGATTGAGCTTCACTCCTTAATCATTTCTATTGATTAAAACAAAGGATAACATCTAGATAGGAATTTTTTCAGTTCGGGGCTGAGTCGACTCAACCAAGGCTGTTTGGCTTCTTCCCGTTCGAACTAACTCTAGTCCGTTCGAATGCTCAGTTGCCAAACAACATTATTTCTGTTCGAACAAAATAAATTCTTTCGAATGAACAGAACAGTCCATTCGAATAGATTTGACTAGTTCGAACAGAATATGTTCCGTTCGAATGAATTATTTAAATTTAGTTCAATCTACCATAATTCTTCAATAATATAATTTAAATATTATGGTTAATTATATTCTTACTTTCCTTATGGTTAAACTATATATCAATGGCATCCAACGAAAGAAAACGTGCGAGAGATCAGCCCAGCCAAAGTAGTGGAGCAGCTCATGCTCAAGAGACGAGGCCTATACTTGTCGAGCATCCAGTCATTTTGTTTGACTTCTCCGATCTTTCATCTAGCGGTGATGGATACCGATCTGTGATGGATTCAGCAGGGCACTGCATATCCAGAGATGATCGGTAGGTTCTACTATGCCATGGGAGAACTTAGCGCTGATGCTCTGCTCTACACCCTATCGGTCCGGTGAGTGAGTAATAATTTCTCTCCCCGCATTATTGCTGAGTTCCTTGACATCCCGTTCATGGCCAACGCGTATCTTGTAGCGGCTACACAAGGATCAACGGCTGCACCATCTGATTCCGACACATCGACCGCATTCTCCACGCTAGCCCCGAATGTAGATTCGGATGCTAGTTCGGATGGTAGTGAGGATGAGGATCTACCTGATGATGGTCTCACAGAAGATTAGGTGCGTCAACTAGTGCGAGACCCATCGACTACTCAATATGATGGGAGCAAGGTGATCTGATAGGCCGATTGTATAGCATTTTTCAAAATGTTTAATTTGATTGTTGGCTATAACATCGATCTAAAAAAACACAAGACTGATTTTGGGATCGATCAAACCAAATTTTTGTTACGAATAGCACGGGTATCCCATTGATCTGGCATTGTATTTATTCATCTGCAATCGATCGGAGTCACGCTTTTCTAGTGGAGGCAGTCTACCGTTTGTACTACTGATATCTAACCTCCTACTCCGATCGAGGGTTACAGTGTCGGCTACTGAGCGGAGGTCGCCACAAATGGAGCCCCTTAACAAGATCACATTCAGCAAGAGCAATGAACACTTGCGGAAGACTACACCAGAACAGCCTAGTGATCCTCCCACAGATCCAACTTCTAGTAGTGCTGCTGCTGCTGTTGAGAGATAGCCTCATGGGGCTACTTTGGATCAGGTACGAGCTCTGTTTGTGGAGTTCATTGAGCCCATCATGGAGAAGCTTAGGGATCTTGAATGATCTATTAAAATGTTGTAAGAGGATGTTGATCTACTAAGGACCCAATGATCGTTTTAGTTATTATTTTATTTTTTTATGTTATATTGAACATTATATATTTCAGATGTAATTAATGTATGATTTTTATTTTTCGTGTTTACTACTTTGTTTATTTTTTTGATTTTACTTGCTGTTCCTAATAATATAGAAAATGATACTATCTTTAAAGTTATATTTATATAAATTTAACATAAAATAAATCACTATAAAGTTTTAAAGTTAATTACATAAAATTAATTTATGAATTTATAAATATTTTAACTCACCGCAAATCATAATATATAATATATACACATTTTTATATTTTGAAAATGATATCAAATTAATGGAAAAAAAAATTTGTTACTTTAATGGAAAAAATATTTGCACAAATCCATACTAATAAAAAACTTAATTGAAAACATGTCCATTCAAACAAAGAAATTTAAGTTCGAACGGTTATTAACTTTCCCTGACAAAATTAAATTAATTTCCCACCAATATTATTATTCGAACAGATTATATATTGTTCGAACGGACATTAATTCCATGTTCGAATCTATTTTGTTCCGTTCGAACTGTTTTCCTTTTTTGAGACAATTTTGTTCTTCACAAAATATCTTGTTCGAATCGATATTTTTCCATTCGAACGAATTTAGTAGCTCAAGCATTTTTGGAATTTCGTCTCCAAAAATGACTTTTAGGGACGAAATTTAATTCATTCCTAATAAATTTCGTCCCTAAAAGTCAAATTTCTTGTAGAGAACATAAAATAAGATAAAACAACCATCAATAATACTAACATAAAATAAATTCCAAAAATAATAAAAATTAAAATAAAATAAAAGAGCCAATAATAATACATAAATAACTAATTAAAAACGCACTAATTAGGGGTCTCATATTTGGAAAAAGTTTCAATCTCATCACATCCCATCTCATTTCCATACCAAATATTATTCAAAGACAAACTCTTTCAAATTAATCATCACAATATTTTTCAAACTAGTCATTACAACTTTCTAAAACTTTTAAATAAAATACAAAAAATTATTCAACTTTTTCAAACGTTGTTTGGAGAATGAGTTGATAATTTTGTGAATAGTAGTAAGATTGTTTATGAATAGTAGTGAGATAGTTTAAGTTGAATATTTATTAGATTTTGGAAAAGGAGAGAAAAAAATATTATAAAGTTAAAATATTGCTAGAATATAGTTTTATAATATTATTTTTGTTTGATAATTTTGTTTGAAAGTTTGGAAAAGTTGTAATGATTATGTTGAAAAAGTTGTAATGATTAGATTAAAAATTTTGTATTTGAATTATGTTTGAGAAGAATATGAGATGAGATGATAATTTTTGGATGAGATCTATTTCCAAAGAAGCCCTAGTAGTCACTTTCTTAACCTACATTAAGTAAAAAACAAATTAAAAAAAAATTAAATATATGAGTAGTCAAAATAAAAGGATAAAATATAGAGGCATAATATCATTTTCCTTCTGCGTAAATGGTTCCATTCTTGGTTACTACATTGATACGTGGCGCATGCATGCATCACCAAACTCTTTCTCGTACATGCATCTGATTGATAGGTGGCACACGTGATATGCATGCTTCACCAAACTCTTTCTATTACATGCATCAGATTGATAGGTGGCGCATGAAAGAGGTTCCAATCCAGAATAATTGTTGTGAAACTTGGTTGAATGAAATATATAATGAACAGTCAAATTATCATTACGGTTACAAAACAAAAAAGGAAACAAAGAAGGAGATGGGGGAATCGATGTCTCTATAATCTGCTGGGGAGAAGGGGATGGGGAAATCGAAGAGGGGGAGAATGGGGATGGGAACTGAGGACGGGTGAAGGAAGAAGAGGGAAATCGAAGTAATAAAACAGTGCGTACGCAATTTTGAATGAAACAAACCGTTTCATTTATGCCACGTTGGCACCGATTACACGGCTCTTCCCTAAGCCGTTTGCACCAAGCGTTTTTCATTCTCTTTAGTTCGATCCTTTCTACCAAGCTATTAGCTTCTCCACTGCATATTTGAGTTGAAGAATGACGACTTTGTCTGATTCGCCTTCTGGCAGGACCATTGTATGTAAGAATTAATACAATTCATTAGTTTTAACTTTTGAAAAATACTACTTTTCCGACTCAATTTGTCCCTTCATTTTGACACCTCATGTATTTTAATTTTTTTAATTTTTTTACTTAATAGTTAAGGAAGTGACTATTAGTATATGATATTTTTTTTTATATTTTTTAAAATATTTTAAAATGATAAAAAAAAATTTTGAATAAAAAAATTGAAAAAAACTAAAAAGGGAATTTTAGCCTTGCGGTCACTCTGAACAGTAGCACCACTCTTAACTTTTTTAGCATCTGACATCTTTGTTCTGCAAAACAGTACCATATCATCAGCAAACCTTAGGGGAGAAATGGCAATTGCCAACCTTTGAATACCATCTGATGGGATGTTTGAGAATAAGGTGAGGTGATAATTTTATAAATACTAATAAGATGGTTTGCGAATAGTAGTGAGACAGTTTGAGTTAAATATTTATTGGGTTTTGAAAAATTAGAAATAAAAAGTTGAATAAAAAAATGATAAAACTAAAATATTGTTATAATATTATTTCTGTTTTGAAATTTGAAAAAGTTAATTTATTTTTTGTTTAGTAGTTTGAGAAAGTTGTAATGATTAGACTGAAAAAGTTATAACGATTAGTTTGAAAGTGTTTGTGTTTGAATGATATTTGAGACAGGAATGATGAGATGAGATAAGATAAGATGATACGAGATAAAAATTGTTTCCGAATACCTCTTAATCTTTTTCTTCTTCTTTATAAATAAGCTTTGATAAAAACTCAACACTCCTTGTAAACTGAAATGGGGGATAAAGAATTCCCTCGTCTCAATCCCCTTAGGGTTTGAAAAACCCAAACGTGCTTCCATGGAGAATTATAGAATAGGAAACAATTGAGATAGGTTGTTCTATCCATTTGATCCACTATTGTCACAATGTTCTCGTGTGCGATAATAGTACTATCTTGTATTAATATATTTGGCACAAAAGCAGCTTGATTAGGAGATATCAAACTTATCAATCACCTTTCTTAGGGCATGCATGTTTGAGTAATGAGATGAGATGAGAATTATATAAATAGTAATATAATGATTTGTGAATAGTAATAAAATCATTTGAGTTAATTAAGATGTTTTATTGGGTTTTGAAAAAAGAGAGAAAAAGTTGAATAAAAAATATTATAAAATTAAATAGTTGTTTGAATATAATTTTTATTATAAAATTTTAAAAAGTTGTATTATTTTGTGTGCTTTAATTTCTATTTATCTCTTTGGGTGATCTAGCATAGGCTCTTTACTAAATATGGAGTTGGCCCATTGAATTCCATACGCTCTTTTAATAAATTGGGCAGACGGTAATAGTCTCCTCTACACAGCACATACTTCTTCACTTACATCGTCGCTCAAGGGACAACATCCTCACTTGCACATAATTCAATTTATTACAATGTGTTCACAATACCACTCCAGAAGACTCTTCTAAAAACCAGGCTACGAGATGCAATATCGAATGCAAAAAAAAAAAAAAAATGATTGTTTTTCATGACACCAATTTGGTTTAAAGTGACATTCAGCATCTCCCAATCCAATAAGTGGTATCAAAGCCATATGTCATGAGTTCAACCTGCAAGAGCATCATTATAAGAGAGGGATTGTTGAGGTGCGTCCCCAATATTGCTTTAAAAATAGGCCTATCGGTTTTAAATGGATTTTTTTTTTTATAAAACAAATTGCATTTATTAATAACGGACATTACAACTTTGACCTGAAACATTCACTACAAGCCAACTATAATATTAATGGCTCATTAGTACACAACTGTGACTGACATGATCTAGTCCATGCTGCAAACCTCTCTTAGACCACCTAAGATACGGCACAATTCTATCCAAGATAGAGTTAACAAATCCCAAACTCTGTTTAAGACGGAGTAGAGAACACACTCTATAGACAAAAGTCCAAGAGACGATGTGTTTTAAGCAAAAGACGTAACATAAATTAAAGATACATGGGAAAAAAAGAATTACATCTTGGAAAGATATAGATCCACATTCTCAACCTTGAAGGAAAAAATTACAAACAAAGTTATTGTGATGGCACGTGAGAGCCACACGCCACCCTAGGAGGATGGCGGCCAGTCATGTCTGAAGTAATCGGTGGCCCTGGACCTAGAAAAGCTACCTGTGGCAGCAGAAGAGCACCCTTAGCGGTGGCGTGTGGATTTCACGTGCCCAGTTTGGACTGCGCGTGTGGGTCACACACAACTATGTTTGGCAAAATAAGTCGCTCGTCTGAAGGATTGGCGCCTTGGGAAACCTGTGGTAGGGCACGTGGTGGTCGCCGAATGTAAGGCCCAAGCTTTGTGAGGCCCGGACCAGTGCGCAAAAAGGCCCTGCCTTTTTCTCGGAGGTTTCAGAACGACATCGTTTTGGGTAGGTTTGTCTTCTTCCTCAGCTGCCTCCCGATTTCTTTTCCCTCTCTTTCTCATTTCTTCTTCTTTTTCTTTCTGTTTTCCGCCGCATCTCTCTCTCCCACGTTACTCTTTTGCTTCCAGTTTCATTTTATTTTTCTTGTCGTTGGTTCTATTTTTGTGGTTCCGAATCTCATGCCCTAAACCTCCTCACTTTCTGTTTTTCCCTCAAAATCAGTTTCTCACTTTGTCGCATCGCTCCATTGTAGCAGATCACTGTGTTTCTCTCCCGCGTCCCTCTTGTTCTGCAGTAGGTTTTCTCCTTTCAGACTCGGCTCTTCTCTCCCTCTTGCGCTGCGTTTAGTCTTCAAGTATAACTCTCTCTCTCTCTCTCTCATTTTACACCTTAATTCCGAAACTCAGGGCCCTTTTTGTCGGTACTCTCTTTTTCTCTCCAGTGCAGTTTTCCTTTTGGTTTGCTTTGTAATTGTTGTGCTGCTTGTTCGTTAATCCCTGAAGCCTTGTTACCAGCGAAGCCGCCATTGGTGACATTTCTTTTTGCTGGTAACTTATTCTTTTTTTTTGTTTCTCTGTTTCTCTCGCCCGTACATACGCGTTCACCTCTATTAATTCTTTTCACCCAAATGAAATTTCTGAGTCATGTTTTCTTTCAGTGTAGTCTGTGGGTTGTTCTTTGAGCATTTTTCTTCGTATAAGCGAACACCATGTGTTGGAATGTTCTTAGTTTTGATTTATTTGAGTGGGCCATGCAACGTTTTTAATGGGTTCTCGGGGTTGTGTAGTGACTCTTTCTTTTTATATACTATTCGGGTTTTGTACGACTGATGGAGTGGAGTGTAAATTATTTGGAGTTGCATTGTTGTTGTTTTGGTTGGTTTGTGATGATAGCTTGGAGTTAGGGGCCATTGAAGTGGAGTTGATATTTTGATTGCTTGCGTTTGACGTTGATTTTAGTGGGTGTTTTGGACTATTTTGAGATTAGTATATGGTATTTTGGACTGGAATGCGATTTGTTCAGATTTCTATATGGTTGGTTTTAGTGAGTTGTTTTTGTTATAATATGGTTTGGGATTATGTGTTTTAATTATTTAGATAAAAGTTGTGTCAATTGTCTTTTAACACTTAGTTTATATATCTTATTTTATGAATAGGTGACGAGACTGATAGAGGTCATTTTCAAGACTTAAATAATACGTTGCAAGAGTCAGGTAAGTGGGGTTCATATGCTAGGCTTTACACGAATTATTGAGACTGAGGTTGATTTTCTGAAAACTTTACATATTTTGTGATGAAATGAGAACTTGGCAAAAACAAAACCAACCTCGGTCGTTTATTTGCATACTCATGAAATCTGTGTAGAAAAGGAAAATTATTTTCTGACATTCATTGTCTAGATATAAGCTAAATTTTGTTATGATGTCTCTGAAATCTGAAAAAGAGCGATATTTGAGGATTCTGAAAAATTGTGCATTTATTTAGAAAGAGGCTCCGACTTTTGTTTTCAGTATAGAGAGAATGATCTAATTATGTTTTGGCACTCTGTTTTATTTTGAGTGCACCCACTTTGGAAGCAAAGTGGTTTTATTGTTGTCTTTCCTGTGTGCACACTTGGGGCTCCGAAAAGAATAAGGGAAAGATTTCACCTCTGTCTCTGCCCGGTTTGGCCACCGGGGATAGCACAACCCTACCATGGGGGTGAAACATGGTCTCTGCACTGTAAGATGCTCTGTTTTGGCTTGACGATGATGCTCAGTTTATGTTATGCCAAAGTACTATGGGTTTTTACTTGTCTTAAAATCATCGCTCTGTTACTTGTAAAAATATGTTTTGTTCTGCATAATAACTCTGGAAAATATTTTGTTTTGCATGCTATACTTGGTAAATGCTCATGTTTGCACGCTAGCATATGTCCTCTGCTTACTGAGTTGTTGATAACTCACCCTCTATCATTATAATATTTTTCAGAGGATGTGGAGAGTCCAATTGAGGACCTGGATTAGATTGGTGAGCATGATTAAGCTGAGAAGAGGATGTTAGAAGAAGGAATTCTGATGTCCTTTAGTTTTAATATCTTTTAGATATAATTATATCTTGGGTTTAGTAAGACTTATGAAATTATTAGTTTAGTTTGTTATGACTACCGCGAGATTTTGGATTCCTTAGTTTATTTTGCTGCAGTAATGACTTTGTGGAGTTTTCAATGTGGTTATTTAGAATACTTGATATTGAGTTTTGCTAATAAAGTTTTGGAGTTTTATTTTAGTTGTGTTGGGAAACAAGTTCTTAAGAGGCAGATAGTAATTCTCCAAACCAATCGGGTTTGGGGTGTTACACCGAACGTCGGAGAGCAGTAGATCAGCTTTCCACCATATTTAGCCTTGAAAAAAACAACTAAAAAAGAAAAGGAAAGAAGAAAACTAGAGAGGAGAAGAAGTAGGGATGAAGGAGAGAGGAGGGAGGGAGGAGCCAAAGCTCCTCCCCGTCTGCACAGGTTTTAATTTGGTGGTGGTTTCTAGAGAGAATGAAGAGTCTCTCTCTAAACTAGGGCCGACTTTCCGATGGTTTTAAATGGATTGAATCTTATGGTCCAAATAGTAATATTAGAGCCAGAAATCATGAGTTTGCATCGCGAGATCGTCACTGTGAGAGAGGAATTGCAAGTGTGTGTCGACAACTCTTTTTGACTGCTCTAAAAGAAAGGTTATACGCTTAATCTTGGTAATCTGCTACCAAGTATATCGACCCAATTTTCAAACCCAGAATTGACCTCTTGGCTTTTGCAGAGGGAACCATTTACATCAAAATTGCTGCCAATAGTTCACTAGTGATGGTAACTCGAACAGTCTGTGATCAAGTGTGGAAAACATATATACAAGAGAATGAGTATCAATTTCCATAAATTCAAAAACAGGAATCTCATTCACTTAAGTTTTGAGGTAGCCATATACATAACTGCAAGTTCATGGATGCAAAGAATGTGGTAGCTAGGATTGCAACTTCTACATTGTATTCTTCCACAGATGAAATGCCAATATACAGAATATTGGGTTTTTTTTTTTGGGTTTGATTAAACATAATTTGAGATTCATCATTAATGAAATATTGAAATTCAATCAGTGTGCATGGACATTTATACTGAAATGCATGAATGGAGGAAGCACTAAGCTGATGTAGAATCTGCCGCTCTGTCCTTTGGAGCCAAGGAGAGTTCTAGTTTAAGACCTCCAACTCCCTTTGGGGGGCCAATGCTGCAACGATTTGTGTTGCGTGTTATAATAGCATCCTTTTTCTTCTGAAACTGCAAATACATTTACGAAAATCAGGCGTATAATTTACTATATCAAATATGTGGGAACCGATTCAGATTGAATTTACAAATTCTTTCAAGGAGACCAACACACCAAAGACAAAACATTTGAAAATTAACCACCAATTCCCATGGAGATTCAAATACAAATTAGAATTGATGATTCCTTTCCATTCTAGAGCATGGAATCATACTAAAAAGGAGAAAAGAACAAGTTATACCACATGGCACAACCATGATTCTTTCATACTAATAGACTCTAAATGTTAGTTCAGACAACCAAAGGTGAACTTGCATATAAGTAGTGTGTAACCAGTTTGGACTAATCTGATAAATCTGGTACCTCATGCCATTATCAATGCAGTAAAATATTCGAAAGAATACTTTCAAAATTTAGAAATTTATTACAATCCTGATAGCTAGAGTTCACCAACAACCCAACCCCTAGCATGTGAAGATTTCCATTATATGCTGGATTTAGTATTAGTGTAGATCATACAAGGTGATAACTAGGGGTTGATCCTTCAAGACTTGAGAAATAACTAACACAAGTGCTGGTTTCCAACATGGCAACCTAGAGCAGAATGATTTAAAAAAAAGTCTCACTGCCAGTTTCATCTCCAGTTGAATTTGATACAAGGCATAGAATGCATAAATTGAATGCGTTGATCCAAGATTGATCAACGCATATTCAGATACAAGCAAGATCTACTTATAATGACCTCAGTCTTAATATACATGAGATTTTACTCAAAATCTCCCTTAGATATTAACACGTCAAAGTTTACAGCATCATATTCTCTGGAATTATTTGAGAGTTTTTGGAATTAGGATCCCAATAATGTTAGTAAAAGCATATTTTGTTGATATTGAAGGTTTGATGACAATCTAGAAAAGAAATAATTGGCTGAGTAAGCAACTTATAGTAAACTAAATATGGGAGCTACCTTCGGGAATAGTACCCGGCAAGAAGCACACCAGGTACCATAAAATTCTACATTAACTAATCTATCTCCAGCCTGACTTAGAGCACTCAAAAATTCTTGTGTGGAATGAATGTCAACCATATTTGGTGCATTCTTCTCCCACCATTTCGGTTTGTGAGTTTCAGCCACAATTGCATGAACAACATTCAGTAAAGAGTTCTATCCATAGGATAACTAACATATATAAGCTTGAAAACAATACGAAGACGATCGTGAATTTTTTTCCGCACCTAATAAAATCCCATGTCGACTTGAGTAAATAGTAGATGTCTAAGGATCTAGTATTTAGAGTAACTTATAATGAAGAACGAGACAATGCTTTTCAAGGGAATACAACTTTGCAAGTAGAAAGCTTTTTTAAAGTGGAATGGAAATCGAAGTTTTCCTTCAATAGCATATCAAAGAACTTGCACGTAAGGTCCATGAAATACCATTTATACTTAACTTCTGATGAGCTTTCGAAAGACTATATGTAATTTAGTATTCAAGTTGCAATCAGTGATTGACTCCACACATGCATTGGCCAGCTTTTGCCAAGCTAATGCTCACAAGTCCTACAGAAGGACGGTAAGAAAGCCTGCATCTTAGGTTTGCAAAGCACTTCCATGCAATATGTACAAGGCAATTTAAAGAATGTGGGCTCGTGCGAGTGGAAATTGTTTGACTGGAGGATCATCATAATGTGACATTGGAGGGTAATGATTCTAAAACCCATGACAATTTTGTTACAAATGGAGATACAAATAAAAAAAGAATTGACACTATAGAAATCACAATAGAAAAAAATAAAAATAAAAAATAAAAGTGGTTTCATATGGGACTGTCTTGTTTCTTGCAAGCAGGTTCACATTTTTACTATCAATGGAATCCTGAGTCCAAAGGATTCCCGAGTCTCAAAACTTGGAAGAATGGGAGACACCGGTCAGTTGATCGGTGATGAAGCGGTTCAAGGCTGCCACCTGGCCAGCTAGCCTTTGGACTTCATGAAGGCTGTGGGGAGAGGGCATCCCCATCACTGCTTCCACATTTTTTGGATTCTCCTCGATCCTCTTCTCGAAGACCATGAATTCCAGGAACTTTCCCGACTCCACCCCAAACGCACACTTCAATGGGTTGAGCTTCATCTGGTATCGACAGAGGACAAAGAAGGCTTCTCAAAGATCTGCTAGATGATGCCTAGGCTCCTTCCTCTTTACTAGCAGGTTGTCCACGTACATATCCATATTCCGGCTGATCTGTTGCTTGAACATCTGATTGACCAGCCGTTGGTAGGTGGCCCTGTCATTTTTTAGGCGAAGGACATTGCTCTGTAGCAGTAGAGCCCTCAATCAGTGATGAACGTTGTCTTCCTTCGTTGTCTGAACTCATCCTAATCTAATTGTATCCCGAATAGGAGTCCCTGAAGTTGAGGAGGGGGTGTCCCACCGTTGAATCCACAATCAGGTCAATGCGTGGCAATGAAAAGCTTTCCTTCGGGCAAGCTTTATTCAGGTCAATGAAGTCAACACACATCTACCATTTTCCGTTGGCTATCTTTACCAAGACCACATTGGAGAGCCATTTCGTCTAGTGAACTTCCCGGATGAACCCAGTTGCTAGGAGACAGTCCACTTCCTTAGCTATTGCCGCGTACTTCTCTGCACTAAATCTTTGTCCTTTTTGCTTGACTTTCCGAGCCTTAGGGTCAACGCAGAGCCAATGCTTAATGATGGAGTTTTCAATCCTGGACATTTCCACGTGGCTCCAAGCAAACACATCTTGGTGTTTGATGAGAAGACGTTTTAACGCCTCTCACAACTCTGGGCTCGACTTGGTCCCGATTCAAACCATGCGTTCCGATCTTTGCTAGTCGACCAGAACCAGCTCTGAGGGCTCGTTGGGTTCTGCCTGCCAAAGGGCTTCCTTGTCACAAACTTCCTTATCCCATTCGGCCAGGGCTGGTTGTGAACTTAGCCTGGACGTCTCTCTAGCTCTTTCGACTGTAGCAACGACTTTGACCTCGTGCTTTAGCTCTCAAGCGTTGCACTCAGCTAACACTTGCTAGCCGCGAACTTCACCCACTCCCAAGCTGGTACGGAACTTCATATTGAGGTGATAAGTGGATGCCACTGCCCTCAAGTTGTTCAAGGGATGTCTCAATATCGCAACGTATGCGGTCAGGGCTTTGACGACCAAGAAATCGGCCATGATCGCAGCGATCCTAGGCACCTTCCCCGCCAGGACGGATAGGGTGATGGCCCTGTTTGTTGAGCTGTCGTTGTCGATTAGGATCCTTCGGGTCATGAAATTTGCAACTTGCATCGTTACCACTAACACATCATCGTGTGGGTGGAGGATGCCCTATCCATCCTTCTCACCAAAGGTAATCGTGGTGTTCCCGGCAAGCCCTATTGGCGTGCGCTCTCCGGGCCGATGAAGTGACCCCCCTCCTACATATCCTCTGGTGATTATGTGAATTTCTCCAATTGGCTTGTCTTCTGCATGGGGGGTCCTCCGAGCTTCATTCCTCACACCCTGCAGGGGGCCCCGATGGCCCCCCTGATGACAGTCTTCCCAGTCCTCCTACTAGCGACTACAATTCGATTGATCTTCCTCCCTTCTCCATTTCAAGGCGTAGCAATCCGTGGTGTTGTGCCGATCAGTCATGTGGTACACACAATATTGGTGGCTCTCTCTATCTCAGGGAGGCTTTGCTCATGTGAGCTAGTGGCCTGGTCAGGACTTGCCCCCTTCTCCTCACGTCCGGTGATCCTCTTTTTCCCCCTTTGCGGCTGTGACTTCCCCTTTGACCAGTTGCTTGCTCCATCTCGGTCCGTCGCGGTGCCGTCACGGCTTCGAGGGTGTCTTTGGCATTGATGAACTCATCCACTCAGTCCATGAACGCCCTCAGCAAGGTGGGTGTCCTCCTCGCTATTTCAGCCATAAACGGGTTCCTAGGCTAGATCCCTCCTAGGAGGGCTGCCAAGGTGATCTTCTCATCTTAGTCTTCTGTCGTCATGCATTCTTGATTCAACCGGGAGAGATACGACTTCAGGCTCTCTCCATCCCACTGCTTAACCGTGATAAGGTAAGTTGACGAGTGCCTCCTCTTTTGGCTCGCCATGAACTGCGTCATGAAGAGGCGAGAGCTTGCTCTTCAAAGCTATCTACTGTCCCAAGTGACAGAGATTTAAACCAAACCTAGGTAGGTCCTTTCAATGTCAAAGGGAAGGCCTGACAGGCGATTTCACCTGAGAAGCCATGTAAGATCATGTGGGTCTTGAATGTCTCCAGGTGTTCCAATGGGTCTTCGGACCCGTCATATACCTCCATCTAGGAAACTTTGAATTTGGGTGGAAAAGGTACCGCCATGACTCCTACGTTGTATGGTTGGTCGGTGCTGACGAGGTGCATCTTGCGTCTCTCCTCCTCTGTTGTGGAGTTAATAGGGACCCACTGTGAATCCACGTGCTCGGTGCTGATGGGTTCTCCTCCTCTCACCAACTCCTTGTTGGTCCACTTGAGTGCTGTCTTCTCTTGGTGGAGAGCTCTCGTTTCCTCCGTCAACTTCCTTATCGTCTCTTCCATTCCTGTGAGTCTTGCCTCCATCCTTTCATCCTGGTTCTCTTCCCCCCATGTTGCTGCCGCCATGCGAAGTACACATTATTTATAGAAAATATCCCACAAACGGCATCACTGTTGATGTCGTGTTTCATAGCCCAAGCAATGCCATGGCTGCAAAGCTCACACCACCTGCAACTAAGAGGAAGAATGGGCTTCAGTGACTTCTAAGGTCACATCGATGCCAAAGTCAGAGAAGAATACTTGAGTGATAGGGAAAGCTTAGTGAACTAGAAAAGTGGCAAAAGGTTCAGAGAGCCTTCTCATGGGAGGGATGGCTGTTATTTATACCTGATTTGGACCCAATTGCGGAGGGAGATCGTGGGGTGTTAGGTCGTACCTAGGTCAGACCTGCTACTGCCCCTTATCGTAACAGTGTATCTAGTCGCAGCCCAAGCTGCTTCCGGAGATCTTGGCGTGTCAGGACATGCTTGGGTTAGACCTGCTGCCACCTTCCTAACATGTCTTGGGCCTGGCGTGCCCACGATTGGGCACGCCCAGTCACCTGCATCCAACGACGATAATCTGCAATGCACCTTATGATAGGGCTCGATAGGTCATCGAGTCCCGAGGCGATCACGGTCCTAGGGTGGATTTCTTGGCATGGTCAAGCTCAGTACTCTTCGGGCCTAGGCCCCTCTCTCAGAGGGCAGCCCCTCACAGATACGTTCCACTTTGTACAACCAATCGATGAAGCCCTCCACTTGCAGAGTACTAGAAAATTTCGGTAGATCCACTCTGAAATTTCGTTACAATTGCAGGCTGGGACTTCCTCATTCGGATACTTTTCTTTTCAAAATAAATTGTCAAGTATTCTTTTACTAATTTCAGAAGTGTATCATAATAATATTTTAGTTTTATTTTAAATACTTTAAAATTAATTAAGTCTATTTTAATTAAATGATATTTTTGCTTTGTCTACTTTAATAGTTTTGGATATAATTATGTTATCCAATTTTATATTTTATGGTATATAAGTCAGAATTTAATGTTTTAGTTGGAGTTATTAAGTGGAAAATAATGAATGTAGAAATTGATGGTATTTTAGAGTTAAGAGAAATTTTAGGTTTTGAGGTATTAAATTAGGTATTTCAGGTTTAGATATTGAAATACGTGGATTGAAAATTTATGGAAGTTACGTGATTATTTTATAGGAGACGGTTAATATTTGTTCCGCACTGTTGTGGAAAAATTTTGAAAAGTTATGAAGTCCAGGTAAGCGGGATTCTTATACTAGACTTTGCATAAAAATACAATAGGTTAAGGTTGATTTTTGGAAAATATGCATGTTTTGTTATGAAAAGAAATTTAAAACGACCTCAATTATTTGTTTTGCATTACTCACGAAACTCTGTATAAGAATAAAGTATTTTCTGGTATGACTGGTGTAGACATGAGCCTATTTTTGACATTTTGTTTCTGAACTATGCAAAAGAGAGCGAATACAAAATTTTGTGCATAAATTATGTTTTTGTGACATGGTTCTGTTGTGTTCTGATTTTGTTCAGTACTCTGTTTTGAGAAGATATGGCATCTGAAAAACCTTTGGCATGACTATCTGGTTATGCATTTGATTATGTTTCTGCTCTATTTAGTTAGAGACCCTACCATGGGGGTTTTACATGGCTTCTGTTCCGATATGATATGGCCCTACCACGGGAAAGAATAGTGGTATTCTGTTTCAGTTCTGATATGCATCTGCTTGGTTATCCACAAATGCACAACCCTACCACGGGGGTTAAACATGGTCTCTGTTATGATATGATGATGATGATGATGAATTAGATATGTTATGTCAAAGTGCTTTGGAAGATTCACATTCTGTTTCCGCTTGGTTGGCCGCCGAGGTTTGCACAACCCTACCACGGGGTTAAACATGGTCTATGCTATGATATGATAAGATAAGATGTGACGTTTCAAATTATGCTATGCCAAAGGGATTTTGATTGTAACACCTCATTCAAATTATGCTATGCCAAAGAAATTTGAATGATTTATATTTATTAATTCAAAAATTTATTCTCTTATTTTAAAATTGTTGGATTTTTAGTTGGTTTATTTTTATGATTTTTTAATTTCGCGAAAATTATTTTTGAAGTGTTTTCTTAATATTAATTATTATTATGCATTTAAATTTCTTCTCATATTAAATTAACTTATTGTTGGGTTTAATTATTTATTTTCATTTTAATCACTACGTTTGAATTATTTTATTTTACTTGTTGTTCTGAAACCGTTTCCGATGGATCATTTTTGTGACCCAAGATGTGAGGATTGGATCTCATTTCTTTCCCTCACTTTTTCTTTTCCTCTTTTTCTTTTCTACCACATTTTTCTTTTCCCCCTACTCTTCCCGCGCGCGAGGACTTCTCTTCCTCTCTCCCCGTGCGTTGCGTCTCCTCCCCATCCCACTGTCGTGCATCACCGTCCGGCGACACCGCCCAGCGCACTGCCTCCCCCATCGGCCGATGAACCCACGCCTCCATTTTCAGCCGCTCCCGCGCCGCCGTGAGCCCCCACGAGCATCACCAAGCCGTGGCGTTCCTTGTGCTCCCACACCGCCGTCGCGCTACCATTTCTTCACCACTTCATCCTCGACCTTCTAGTAACACAATGCACCCAACCCCAGCTCCGATCCGCCACCGATGAAGTACATCCAACTCCATTTCCATTTTGGGTATTTTGACACTTCAAACACTCTCTACGCCGCCACCCACGGCCAACCACCACCACTACTAGCTTCACCGGCATCCCTATGCCCTACCCTATCAATCTTGGATCTTCGTTTGCACCCATTTAAAAGTGGGTCTTTGAGACCCACAACCATAGTGCATTTGGCACTATTCTGTAGTTGTGTTGCCACTTCTTACAGGTTCGTGATCTCTCCGAAATTATTATATAGCGCTGTAAGTATTTTCTAAAAAATTCTTGTGATTTAAATATATTTTTGCACTAACTCATTACACTGTATTGAGTTGTCGGTTGATTTTGCAGGACTGAGTCCGAAGAGTACGGGGGTCAGATGGATTAGTGGAGGAAGTTTGTTTGTGTGATTGGATTTGTGTTGAATTGTTGGTTGAATCTGGTGTGGTTCATGTACATTGCATACTTGCACGCATGATCATGTTTGTACATGAAAATTACGTTTTCGCATAATTGCATGCATGTTTATGTGTTTATTTGAAAACTGGGTTCTGATGTGAGAAATGATTTTTGAGTATGTTTGAAATGTTTGGATTCACTAGTTTGAGAAAAAGGAAAAGAGACTGTAGGGATGGTGGTTGTGTCCCGCCTGTGATTCCATCCTACAGTGCTCTGATATGTATTCATTGTATGGAAAGGAACTGTCGGGATGGTGGTAGAGTCCAGCCTGTGATTCCCGCCTACAGTGTTCGATAAAGGGTTGAGATTTTGTGTAAATCATTTTCTGGAAAAATGTCAAATTTTATGTTTTGGCTAAAAATGGGATTTTTAGCTTGAGTTGGAAAATACTCATTTTGGGGAAAATGACGTTTTAGGATCTGTTAGTTGGTTGCTTTAATGCATTTTTATCTCGAGAGTTTTTTGGATTTTTACTTACCTGCGGTACCGTTTTATGGTATCACAGATTTTGATGCAGATGAGGATGACGAACCTTAGGCTTGGGTTTCGTTGGAGGAGCGACTTGGGGTTGCTCTCGTGTATCAAGATTTGCTTTATTATCTGTTTATGTATTTGCCCTTTGTAATATATTTTGGGATAACTGTATAACTTTTAAAGATAATTTATTTTGGATACTTGTATTTAAATTTCTGGTACTTAGTTGACTTGTTTATATTTTCCGCTGCGGCTTTTGTTGTGCACTTTTGCATGTTGCACACACTTGAGCACATTTTGTTGGGATGCGTGACCTGTGTTGTCATCATCTCGTCGTCACGATTCTCGTCTTCCTGTACGTGGGAGTTGGGGCGTCACATTGATTATGAATATTTTTCGCTCTTAAATTTTTATAACATTTTCTGACTCTGCATTCTGAAAGAAAGTATTTTGTTATGCATTCTGAAAGAAACTATTTTGTTCTGCATTCTGAACCCCGTAAATGCTCATGTTTATGCACTAGTATATGTCATCTGCTTACTGAGTTGTTGATAACTCACCCCTTATCTCCAAACATTTTTCAGATAATTTTGATAGTTCAGCTAGAGTAGGAAGTTTTAGCAAAGTGTGATGATCGTAAAGGAATAAGTGTCTGATGGTACAAGTACTTATTTGAGAGTCTTAATTAGTAAATTTATTATTTTAAGATATTTTGATGTGTTGGGTTAAGGATTTTTTGACTCTTTGGGGGAGTTTTTAATTTATGTTATCGAGAATTTCTTTGTTGTCCCTTTGAAGGAACATGGATATTTTGGTTGAGCAAAAGGATTAATATTTTAAGAAGTCTTCTAAATTTTATAGTTGTGATATTGGAAATGATTTTAGGTAATATGAGCTAACTCTCCGAACCTCCAGAATCGGGGCATTACACATGGGGTGCCAATCAACCTAGCGAGATATGTATTGGCTAGGATTCCATTGAAGGCCACCTATATTACAATAGGTAGAGTTTTATTTTATTCAGTATACTTGGTTACTCCTTTTAGGACAAATATATTGTCATTTGGAGTCATGCTCCTGTGGCGCCCCCAATCCCCCTTTTATAAAATCACGGGGACCGAGACACTGAGATGGTGACAACACGGTCACACATCCCAACGAAGTGCCAGTGTGTGTACATGCAACAGTGTACAAATAAAAACGCAGCGGGTAATTAAGTCTACTAAGTACCAGAATTTAAATACAAACTAAACATCAGTAGAGGTTTAAAAGCAATTATACAGTCATCCAAAATAAAGTTAACACATGTCCCAAAAATACAAAAGGGTAAAATAAAATAACAATAACCAGTGATCCCTCGGGCGGAGCCGTCTCCTCAGGCTTGCCCTCCTCCTCCCCATCTGCATCAAAATCTGCGTTACCACAGAATGGTACCGCAGGTAAGTATAACCCAAATAATCCTCAGGAATAAAAATGCATTTAATGCAACCAACATGCATGCATATGATGAAATATGCATTTTTCCTCAAAACATCATTTTTTCCGAAAATGACAAATTTCCAACACACGCCAAAATCTCATTGGCCCAAAAATAATCCGTAAAACATTTTCCCAGAAAATGATTTACACAAAAATCCAACGCACACTATTTTTCCAGAAAATAGCCAATTAATCCGTTATTACCCTATGCACCATGGCCTCCCCTAGGGACCATCCGCACGTCCTGGCTTCGTAGCGATGCTCAGTTCCGCGCCCAGCGCGTTCGTAGCCAAGCACCCACTACGCAACGAGCGATGCCCAGTTCTGCACCCAGCGCGTACGTGGCCAAACATCCTCTAGTCCCTGCCAGCAGAAGGACCACGGAGTCGGCATGAATCTCTCGTCCGATCCCATTGTCGCCCGGCGACAATCCAGGGGACGTTACTCAGTTTATTCTGCTCCCGTGTAACTAGAGGAGCTCCACCAAGATAATCCCCCATCTCAGCTTGGGGTCGTGATACACACGCACCCAAAAATATTCTCACATAAAATCATAACTTTCCAAATCACACATGAGCATGAATGCAATACACGAAAACGCAGTTTTCTTTACAAACATGATCATGCATGAAATAATGAAATGCACATGTACCAACACCAATCCAAAGTCCATCAATAACCAATCCCTCCGACTCCCGAACTCCTCGGACTCAGTCCGGCAAAACCAATCAACAGATCAAATACAGGGAAATGTGTTAGTGCAAAAATACATTAAATTCACAAGAATTCTTTGGAGAAATACTTACAGTGCTATATAGCAATTTCCGAAAGATCACGAAGCTGCAAGAAGTGGAAAAACAGCTACAGAACAGTGTAAAATACACTGGGGCCGTGGGTCACAGATACCCACTTTTCAACAGAGACAAACGAAAACCCAAAAATGTTAGGGTAGGGCCTAGAGAGGGCGGTGAAGCCAATGGTGGTGGTGGTTTGCCGTGGATGACGGCGCAAAGGGTGGTGTTAGGCCAAAAATGCCGAAATCGGAGATGGGCTTGGTTGTGCTTCACCGGTGACGGATCGGAGCCGGGGTTGGGTCTAATGGGTTGCCAAGAGGTCGAGGATGAAGTGGTAGGAAGATGGTGGCGCGACGGCGGCGGGTTGAGGGTGGACGACGGACGCACGGGAGAGAGAGGGAGGGGGCTCGCGCGGGAAGAAGGGGAAATAAGGGGAAAAAAGAAAAGAAGAGAAAAGAAAAGGGGGAAAAGAAAAATAGAGGGAAAAGAAATGAGGTCCAATCCTCATAACTTGGGTAACAAAAATGATCCAACGGAAACGATTTTAAAAACATAAGTTCAATAAAATAATTCAAACGCAATGGTAAGTTCAAATTGAAATAATTAAATCCCGCAGTAATTAATTTAAAGATTAAATGTAATTTAAATGCACAACAATAAATAAATATTAAGAAAGCACAATAAAATAATTTTTCACCAAATTAAAATCATAAAAATAAACTCACTAAAAATTCAACCATTTTAAAATAAGAGGAATAATTTTTGAATAAATAAAAATAATCATTCAGTAAAAATACACTAAAATACGGGGTGTTACATTCTCCCCCCCTTAAATAAAATTTCGTCCTCGAAATTGGCAAGGTCAACATTAAGACTAAGACAGGAATAAGATTCAACTAAGAGCAGACTTAAGAACATACCACCAAAACAGTCCGGTAAGACCACTCTATAAGCAACCAGCCAAACCTTCCCTACGATCTGAAAAAGGGCCAACATATCTTGGCTAAGTTTTCCTTTCTTATCAAAGCGCTTAACGCCTTTCATAGGAGAGACTTTGAAATAAACCCAGTCACCTACTTCAAAGGATAAGTCTCTTCTTCTTGTATCTGCATAACTCTTATGGCGACTTTGCGCTTCCGCCATTTTAGTCCTTATAAACTGAACTTGATCATTCATTTCTTGAATTATCTCAGGCCCAAACAATTTGCTCTCGCCAACTTCATCCCAACACATGGGCGATCTACACTTCCTTCCATACAAAGCTTCATACGGAGCCATCTGGATGGAGGAATGAAAACTATTATTATAAAAGAACTCAATAAGCGGCAGGTGATTCTCTCAACTTCCTTGAAATTCCATGACACAAGACCGCAAGATATCCTCCAGAGTCTGAATAGTACGCTCTGATTGATCGTCGGTTTGTGGGTGATATGCAGTACTAAACTTCAACTTAGTGCCTAAAGCTGCCTGTAAGCTCTTCCAAAAACGGGATGTGAACCGCGGATCCCGATCCGACACGATACTCTTGGGTACTCCATGCAAACGCACTATCTCCTTGACATATAATCGAGTCAACTTACCCAAAGAGTCAGTATTATTAACAGACAAGAAATGAGCACTCTTGGTCAACCGATCCATAATCACCCAAATTGAGTTCTTCCCACTAGGAGTCCTCAGCAAACCTACCACAAAATCCATAGAAATATCACCCCACTTCCACTCAGGAATAGGGAGAGGTTGAGGTCTACCTTGATGCTCAGCCTTAACTTGACGGCACGTGGCACATTCCTCAATGAACATGGCATTATCCAACATACTCATTTTAGTCCCCTAATGACACATCACGACCAGTATTCCTAGAGTGACTGCTATCCAAAATCTCATTTCCTCAAGAACCTTAATACAACATCCAATAAATTCCGATGATCAATAGCCCTTACAATACTATGTGCCAACCTCAATCAACTCCTATGCTACAACTTCTAAACCTCCATTGAATTCTACTTTTGGTAAACTAATAGCCACTTCCAAAGTTAACCATCAATAAAAAATTGCACAACCAAATGATTAATCTTCAATTACAAGTATCTTCTCAAAATTTAAGTCACCACTAATTCCTCAAAATCAGCACAATCTGAACTCCTGACTACAACAAAAATACCACGCTTCAGCTGCGCACTCTGATATTCGCCACATGCATAAAACTTATGTCCTCATGAAACTAACACCATCGAGTACAAGGTGGCTCCATTCCTACTAACCAAAACTCTTATCACAATTTGGTAGAAAAATACTCTCTCCCAAAACCACGAGTTATAACTCAAATTCCTCAATTAACTCCTGCTGCCTTGATCAAAATCAAATTCCATAAAATACATTCATGATCATTGACAGAAAACCAATATCTACCAACCTCAGCATCCCAAATTGAAAATAAGCAACCTCAACCCAAAATACATCCTTCTCACCTACGATAAGGAGCATACCTTTTAAAGGCTCGATTCCAACGCAACCAACCAATAAGAGTGTCTATAAACTTCTACCTGACAACCTAAACCCAAAAGCTCATCACCTACATTCTGAACAACATCTAATCTAGCGGTGACTAAACTCACTACGAACCACCATTGAGTACACCAAAACATTATCGAAACTATCTTGGTAACTCGCCCACCTATTTCTACTCCTCCAAGCTAGCATTAACACAACTAGTTTCTTCAATAGTACATCACTATTAAACCTCAAGGTAAACCATACTGCTCAAATCTTCAATCTACCAAAAGCCATTGCAAAGCACCCAAGGATCCTAATGCTTTATTAATCCACATACGTGATCATATTATCCACTGTTGATGCCTAAGCTTCAACTTTGAAGATCTTTTCCTACACCATACATGATGTCCCAACAATCTCTCTTCAAGTTAAATAACAATGTCCTTAATTCAACCAATTGGATGCTCAATCTCCAAGGAAAGTATAACCTAAATAATTTAAATTCCTAGGTAACCTCAAGTCGCAATTAATTCCCGTAGATAATCACAATAATTATTACCAACCATCGTTCCATTGAGTAATCCACTCGACTACACGCTTCGATCAACTCACCAAAAACTCCAAGCCAAGGTCTCTTGAATTACTACTATTGTTGACTCCTCTTCAACACCTACCAAAGTCACTTCCTCCAAACCAAAATGAGACTAGGACCTATACTCTCCGAAATGCATAAACACTCACCACTACTACGCATCAATCTCGCGCACCCTTAGCCAAAACCAATAATCCTCCAAACGTGCAGGTGATCATCATTACCATTTCCATCACTAAACCAATATCCTCGAAATTAACGAGAATCATTTCCTAAATCCTCACCATCTATTATCCTTAAAATTGATATGGATTAAATCCTCAACCTATCACTGAAACACCGAGCTAAAAACAAACAATCATTTTCCAAACTAGATCAACATCTTCAATCCCCAGAGAATACACAAACTAGATCATCACCTTCCATCTCCAAAGAAATTCTCTCCTGAAAAAAAATTCTTATATCAGCAACTCAACTCTCATCAATCCTATTTTAGTTCAGCCCTTTAACTCTGCAATTCTAAAACCTTAACCCAGATAAAAATTATTTTCCAAAATCTTGAAGATCAGTGACCTTAAATCTAAAACATTCACCTTATAAAACTTGTAAATTCTAAAACCCCAAATGTTATCAAATTGCTTATCAAGGTCGGCAAGATCGAAAACTTCTAATCTAAGTAATCCTTTAATTGCTTGTTGAACCTACCACCTTAAATCTCATAAACTTATTTCCTAAAAACTAGGAAGCCTCAAACCTCAGATGAACTTCTCATAAATCTAACCTTGAAATTCGTTGAACTTACAACCTCCTACCCCAAAGACTCATTACCTAAATTCTACGGAACCTAAAACCTCAATTAACCTAAGCAATTTAAGAATTATTCCCGTCCTTAGCAACAACTTGAATTCCGACTCCAAAGAGTTCACCCTGACCATGATGTTCGAGCCTCGATATTAAAACAAACCAATCACCAAGAGTTCAGGCCTACTACACCAAATGTTCAAGCCCTACAATGGCCTTCTCAGTCATACTATCTTCCTGTCATAGCGCAACCCTTAACCCGCCTTTCAATTTCGAACAAAACAAAATAAAATAAAATTCCATAAATAAAATAACATACAACAAAATGCATAAAACCAATGAAGTAGTTCACAATAAAATAATTAAAACAATAAAATAATCCGCCATAAAATAAAACAAATAAAATAAAATGACATACAATAAAAGAAATAAACAACAAAATTATTATACAATAAAATAAATAAAGCCAATAAAACCATACTCTAAATTAAACAATTTCAATTACAACTTAGAAAAATTTCTAGTACCTCACCATTTTCATGTTAAGAGCAATACTAAACCCTGCTTAAATCCCGGACAATTCAAACACGATCCAAAAGCAACATAAAAATACAATAAAATAAAATAGAATTAAATAACATCAAATAACATAAAATAAAATAACAATAAACTCATAATATAAAATAAATAACTTAACTTACCACACTTAAAAAAAATATTTTAAAATAATAAAATAATTTCTGATACTATCCTAAGGGACATGTGGTTTTACCCAGAGCCGAACTGCTCTGATACCACCTGTGGCACCCCCAATCCCCCTTATATAAAATCACGGGGATTGAGACGCCGAGATGGTGACAACACGGTCACACATCCCAACGAAGTGCCAGTGTGTGTACATGCAACAGTGTACAAATAAAAACACAGCGGGTAATCAAGTCTACTAAGTACCAGAATTTAAATACAAACTAAACATCAGTAGAGGTTTAAAAGTAGTTATACAGTCATCCAAAATAAAGTTAACACATGTCCCGAAAATACAAAAGGGCAAAATAAAATAACAATAACCAGTGATCCCAGATCACTCCTCGGGCGGAGCCGGCTCCTCGGGCGGAGCCGTCTCCTCAGGCTCGCACTCCTCCTCCTCATCTGCATCAAAATCTGCGTTACCACAGAATGGTACCGCAGGTAAGTATAACCCAAATAATCCTCATGAATAAAAATGTATTTAATGCAACCAACATGCATGCATATGATGAAATATGCATTTTTCCTCAAAACATCATTTTTCCCAAAAATGATAAATTTCCAACACACGCCAAAATCTCATTGGCCCAAAAATAATCCGTAAAACATTTTCCCAAAAAATGATTTACACAAAAATCCAACGCACACTATTTTCCCAGAAAATAGCCAATTAATCCGTTATTACCCTATTCACCATGGCCTCCCCTAGGGACCATCCGCATGTCCTGGCTTCGTAGCGATGCTCAGTTCCGCGCCCAGCACGTTCGTAGCCAAGCACTCACTACGCAACTAGCGATGCCCAGTTCCGCGCCCAGCGCGTACGTGGCCAGACATCCTCTAGTCCCCGCCAGCAGAAGGACCACGGAGTCGGCACGAATCTCTCGTCCGATCCCATTGTCGCCCGGCGACAATCCAGGGGACGTTACTCAGTTTATTCCGCTCCCGAGTAACTAGAGGAGCTCCACCAAGATAATGCCCCATCTCGGCTTGGGGTCGTGATACACACGCACCCAAAAATATTCTCACATAAAATCATAACTTTCCAAATCACACATGAGCATGAATGCAATACACGAAAACCCAGTTTTCTTTACAAACATGATAATGCATGAAATAATGAAATGCACATGTACCAACACCAATCCAACGTCCATCAATAACCAATCCCACCGACTCCCGAACTCCTCGGACTCAGTCCGGCAAAACCAATCAACAGATCAAATACAGTGAAATGTGTTAGTGCAAAAATACATTAAATTCACAAGAATTCTTTGGAGAAATACTTACAGTGCTATATAGCAATTTCCGAAGGATCACGAAGCTGCAAGAAGTGGAAAAACAGCTACAGAACAGTGTAAAATACACTGTGGCCGTGGGTCACAGATACCCACTTTTCAACAGAGACAAACGAAGACCCAAAAATGATAGGGTAGGGCCTAGAGAGGTCGGTGAAGCCAATGGTGGTGGTGGTTTGCCGTGGATGACGGAGCAAAGGGTGGTTTTAGGCCAAAAATGCCGAAATCGGAGATGGGCTTGGTTGTGCTTCACCGGTGACGGATCGGAGCCGGGGTTGGGTCTAATGGGTTGCCAAGAGGTCGAGGATGAAGTGGTAGGAAGATGGTGGCCGGAGGTGGCGCGACGGCGGCGCAGTGGTGCATGGAACGCCGGCGCGACGGCGGTGGGTTGAGGGTGGACGACGGACGCACGGGAGAGAGAGGGAGGGGGCTCGCGCGGGAAGAAGGGGAAATAAGGGGAAAAAAGAAAAGAAGAGAAAAGAAAATGGGGAAAATAAAAATAGAGGGAAAAGAAATGAGGTCCAATCCTCATAACTTGGGTAACAAAAATGATCCAACGGAAACGATTTTAAAACCATAAGTTCAATAAAATAATTCAAACGCAATGGTAAAGTCAAATTGAAATAATTAAATCCCGCAGTAATTAATTTAAAGATTAAAAGTAATTTAAATGCATAACAATAAATAAATATTAAGAAAGCACAATAAAATAATTTTTCACCAAATTAAAATCATAGAAATAAACTCACTAAAAATTCAACCATTTTAAAATAAGAGGAATAATTTTTGAATAAATAAAAATAATCCTTCAGTAAAAATACACTAAAATACGGGGTGTTACAGCTCACACGATTGCTTTTAGCGAAAGGAGTTTGGTCAGATGAGTTTGAGCGTGTTCGAGAGCCGATTGGACCGATCAACTCAACGACCTTGTCTCATAGCACCGGACACTCCAGATCTCATATTCGTACATCCACTACAGAGAAGGTCAACACTCAAGGAGGTGCACAGGGCGTATGTGGTGAGGCATCTACACAGGGTGCATCACACAATGCTACTCGTGAGCAGATTGCAGATATCGTGCGTGTAGAGATGCACGCACACACATCTGAGATCATTGATGCAGTCCGGGTCGCCCTCGCAGAGACTGAGTCGAAACTCATGTCTCAAGTGACTAATATTGAGGCACACATTGCTGGAGTAGTGGCGGTGCTACATGATATGGCCCAGTAGTGTATACATTTTATTAGCATTAAATGTACTTTTTTGTATTGACAATCATGACTATTTGTATTTTGTATAATTAATTTAAATATTCAAATAGTCATATATTATATTCCCGCCATACATTATATTTTTGGGATGCAATTAATATAAGGTTTTTATTTTTAGTGTTTGCTAGCTTGTTTATTGTTAATTCTTTTTCTTTTTTGATTTTACTTACCGTTCACAATAATATAAAAAATGACACTATTAAGTAATATTTATTTAATATAAAATAAATTACTAAAATATTTTTACATTAATTTCATAAAATTAATTTATGAATTCATAAATATTTTATGTTCCGTTCGAACAAGGTTTAAAAAAATCTCCGCCAATTTTTGACATAATTCTCCACCAAATATTCTGTTTGAATGCATCAATGTTGTGTTCGAACGAGCTTGCAACCTTCCCTTCAAATTTTCCCACCGAATCTTTCCCATTCAAATGAACGAATTTATGTTCAAACGGATTTGAACTTTCTCTGCCAAAATAAATTACTTTTTCGCGAAGATTACCATTCAAACAAACATTAATTCCAGGTTCGAACGTATTGTTGATGTAAGGCCCAGGCCCATGGACCAGACAACTGTAACCCAGCCTGAAGACCCCTGAAATGATGCCGTTTAGTAGGTTAGTCATCTCCTTTCTTTTCTTCCCCCACCCCTCGACGGTTACCCCCCCTATTTCTTCCTCTCCTCTGTCTTGCCAAAAACTCCTCTCCTAATCCTATTATCTTTACTCAGCAGTTCTTTCTTTCCCTTGAGGTTGGTTTTTTTTTCTCCTCAAATCTTTGGTTCTCTGAACAGACTCATCTCCGCCTCCTCTCTCTCGCATGGTGTTCCTTTGTCTACAAGTATCTCTCTCTCTCTCTCTCTCTACACCTTGACTCCAAAATACAAGGCCTTCACAGTCGACACTCTTTATTTCTCTCCACTGCATTTTTTTTTTGTGTTACTTTAGTATTGCGATTTTGGTGGTTTGCACCCAACCACTGTTCATCACCCATTCGTTTAGGTAAACCTTTTTCACACTTTGGTTCTTTATTGGATTCGATGCATCTCACCCTCGCATTTTGATCTTTTCTCACGGGTCAGTCTTTCTTTGAATATCAAATCTTCTCTTCTTTTTATTTGTATTTCGCAATTTTCTCTTGTTTTTCCCTCCAACGTTTCTGTCCATTGTAGTTGTTTCCATTGCCAAGGGAATTAATTATTTTCATTTCTGGACAGCATTGCTTCGCTCTCTTTTTTCCACCAATCACCACACGACACTAGGTATAAGATCTTGTCGTAAACTTTCTTAGTCACCTGTTTGTGTGTGTAAGATGGATGAAATGTGATTTGCTGGTATTTGCTTTGGAAATAAATAGTAGTGAGTCTTGTTGGGTGCCGATTAATGTTTAGAAGTGTTTGATTTTCTTTTGTGGAGTTGTGAATGGAGAAAAAGTTTAATGTGTATTGTTGTTTTGGTTGAGTTGTTGTTGGTTGCTTAGAGTTTTCGGCTGTTGAAATGGGGTTGATTTATTGATTATTTGAGTTTGACGTTGGTTTTTGTGGGTGCATAGGTCAATATTGAAATTGGTATATGGTATTTTGGGTTGAAGTGTGGGCTGTCCAGATTATTTTTTAGCTATTTGAGTTGAGTTATTTTTCTGAAATATGGTTTGGAATTATGGGCTTTAATTATTTAGATCGAAATTGTGTCAATGGTCTTTTAATACTTAGTGTATATTTTTCCTATCAATAGGTGACGAGATTATTAGAGGTCGAATTCAAGGCATAGATAATACACTACAGGAGTCAGGTAAGCGGGGTTCCTATACTAGGCTTTACACGAATTATTGAGATTGAAGTTGACCTTCTAAAAATTTTGCATGTTTTGATATGAAATGAGAACTTAGGAAAAACAACATTGGTCATTTATTTGCATTTCTCATGAAATCTGTATGAAAAAAAAAGAAAATATTTTGGCATGCATTGTGTAGACATGAGCTAAATTTTGTCATGCCATTAATGAAATCTGAAACAGAGCGATATTGAGAATCTGAAAAATTGTGCATTGACTTAGAAAGATGCTCCGACTTTTGTTTTCAGTATGTGAGATTGATCAGATTATGTTTTGGTACTTTGTTTTGTTTTGATATGGCATCTGAAAACCTTTGGCATTGTGTCTTAATTTTGTATCTGACTCTGTCTCTGCTCTGCTCTGTTATTCTCTACTCTGCACTGTTTGGGTTGGTACTAAATTTTCTATCACTAAGTGCACCCACTTTGAAAACAAAGTGGTTTTATGTGGTCTTCCTGTGTCTACACTTGGGGTTCCGAAAGTAATAATGGAAATATTTCACCTCTGTCTGTGCCCAGTTTGGCCACTAGGGATAGTCATAGTACAACTCTACCACAGGGGTGAAACATGGTCTCTACTCTGTGAGATGCTCTGTTTTGATGTGATGATGATGCTCAGGTTATATTATGCCAAAGTACTCTGAGTTTTATATGTCTTAAAATTATCGCTCTGGTACGTTTGAAAACATTTTTTGTTCTGCATGATAATTCTAGAAAATATTTTATTCTGCATACTGTACTCTGTAAATGCTTGTGTTTGCACGTTAGTATATGTCCTCTGCTTACTGAGTTGTTGATAACTCACCTCCCTTATTTTGATAATATTTTCAGTTGATGTGGAGAGTTCAACTGAAGACCAGGATTAGGAAATGTGAGCATGGTTAAGTGGAGGAGAGGTTGTCGAGTACCCTAGGGTACTATTGTTAAAAGAAAGATTTTTTATGTCTTTTAGATTTAATTATGTATTTGGTTTAATAGGACTTAAGGTTTTTGTCAGTTTATTATGTTATGACTACTGGAGATTGTGGACCATTGGCTTATTATTACTATTGCAGCGATGACTTTGTGGAATTTATAATATGTTTATTTGGAAAATATAAGATTATTTATTGTTTATGAAATCTTTGGAGATTTTTGATATGTTGGGACACGGGTTTATAAGTGACAGGTAGTAATTCTCCGACCCATCCGAGTACAGGGCGTTACAGTTGACCATTCGAACGACTTTGATGTTTTGAGACGACCTAATTCTCGAACGGATTTTTAGCCGTTCGAATGTTTTTATAAAGTCATCCATTTTTTTAGAAGAAATTTAAATTTCGTCTACAATAATTACTTTTAGGGACGAAATTTATTTCATCCCTAAAACTAAAATTTATTGTAACGAGAGTCAATCAAATGATCACACCCAAAACCTGTAAATCTAATAGGCTCCAATCTGCATCGTCCATGCTGTCTGGCTTCTTCCCTAATAGAGGAAGATGAAGTCATGGAGATAATCATTGATATGCATCCTCCAATTCCCGAAATCTATGACGTCAAACTTCTCAATTCCAGACACTTTCACTTCTTCTCCGGCCATCAATCTCACTCAAACCCAAACATGGCTTTGATACCAATTGTTAGGAATGATAAGAAAAAAAGTAAAACAAAAGTAGAATTAATCATACACAATACAATATTTACATGGTTCAGCAACATGCCTACATCTGCAGAATTACAAAGGATTTTATTCAAATGATTATCAAAGATATAGTGTGGTAGCCGTACAAGAGTGTAATATAATATATAATAAATCTTAATTAATGGGTAGGGGCAAATTAGGAGCCAAAAGTAAGGGTCAAATGATCTCTGGACCGCCATAAGCCTTGTCTATGATCAATGCGGCTTGGGCTGATAAACCTCCGCTCCGTGGCCCAAGTTTGATGAAAATCTACCAAAGAATCGCAACTAATCCTTATCAAGTTGGGTCCTCAAATCGGCCTATCACAAACACAACCGCTCTCCACATAAAAACCGAGCAAAAAAGTCATATTTCGAATGTAGCAACGTAGGTATAACTTTCGGCCTGCCCTAGCATACAAATAACTTTTTAGTTTTAGATCATTCAGATCCATCTTGATCACTTTTTGTCCTTCTTTGATTATTTGAAAATAACAGTTATTTAATTAAAATTATTATTTTCATCTGATTATCGCTACCGTGATAGATTAACACTCTCATTTTGGTTATGAAAAAATTATCCACACGTAGTAGCGCGAAAACTCCGTAATGAATAGGGTCAATTTAATTTAACTACCGCTTTCTTGGAACTGTAAAAAGGTGGTTTATATATGTGTGTATTTTCTAACACATCTCTGGATCGGTACATACGTTTCAGCATGAAATGGGATTTAGAGTACTCTTAAAATAAACAACTTGTAAACATCATGTAAACAACTACATATATAGATCCTTTCCATAACAATGGCACCAGATTGAGCTGGGCAACGTAATCAAGTTTATGGAAGCATACATTGCATTCCATACTTCCCAATACGTACGTACGTACTAGTGGCATGCATGGTTACAAATTAAATGTTTATGACAAGCGCATCATCATTTGGTAGCGACTAGATCCTTGAGACAAGGCCGGACAGCCTCCAGGCCGGCATTTCATGTGCTCGGGGATCTTTCCCAATAGAGAGAATGTAATTCTCAATATTCCAAAAGTCTCTAATTTTGAAGCTATACATAGCAACCTTCGAAACAATATTGGAACCCAAACTTATTAACAGATCCTTTCCAGTCCTTAAACTTCTCCAAGACCTTCAGAATCGATGTCCCATAATCACTAACTACTGTCGTGTCTGGAACTTTGCGGAGCACAACCCATCCACTATCACTTTTGAAGGAATACAGCAAATTTCTGGGATCTTGCAGCTTTGCATTCACTAATTTTTGTACATCATCTTCTTCGTTTCCTTCTCCAATTAGAAACCACCTTATGCGAGTGTTTGAGTTCTTCAAGTCCCAATCATTACACATTTTAGTTAGATTACTTGTAAGTCGTTGCCTCCACTTGATATTGGCGAATCCATAGAAGAAAGTATAATCCTCGTCGTCCTGATTCTGAACAAGATATGTAAAAGCTTAAAGTTTATTTGAAAGCACAGTGCGTATGAGTTTTGCTTAAAATTGCACGCATGGATATGTTGATATAGGAATTATGGAGTTCTGACTGAATTCTACGGTCTAGGATAAGAGAGAGATAGTATGAAGTGAGTCCCATAATATTTATGATTAATTTATCGGATCAATTTTTCGTGCAGCATTAAATATTAAATAAATCATGTTGCAAGGCCAACTTTATAAACTTATAATTATCTGTTTCCCGGCCCACTTTGGGTTGACCAAGACCTCTAAGGATCCAAATACGTTGATATTTATATACGTCTCCCAAAATGGCCAACCACCATCCCTTTCGAGATATATATATATATATATATATATATATGATGCATTTAGTGTTTTGTAAAAGACTTTACCTCGAACGGACGTTATAGTGCTTTGTTGATCTGTTATGTGCTGAAAAGATGCTGGAGTGGAAGGGTTTGAGCTTGCAAAAGGAATATGGCAGTGGACAAGGTGCTGGTTGATGGAGGTGATTCTGTGTGAGTGAAGACAGAAAGGGAAGGTGGTTAATGCTGAAAATGGAAGGTGCTAGTTGTTGGTTGTATTCGAAGAACAGACTTGGAACGATGTTGTATTATATAGAATTAGTTAGTTGTCCTTTAGTAGAATGTTGTCGTTTAATACTTTTTTTTCCTATTAATTGTAACGCAATGGTTTCTTACTTATTGAAAGTGTAAAGGATGTTGTTAAACACTATTGTTTTCATATGAACATTTACTATAAATAAAGAGGGTTGGAGGGAAAAGCTCACAACCGAAGTTCATTCATTAACTGAAATCCTTCTCTGCTCTCAACTCTGCTCTCAACTATCTTTCTCCCTTCCACTCACATTTCCTGGAGAGTGACCCTCTCGAACTAGTCAGTTAGGGTACTCTATTACAGTTGGTATCAGCCATGGCAGAAGGAACGTGTTCGTATGCTCAATAAGTTGATTCAATGAACCACTTGCGACAGAAACAGAAATGATAACAAAAACAAATCGAAAATGCAATTGGTTTATTGTTAAAATAGGAAGAGGCTGCAAGATTAGAAAGGGTAGCACAAGATAAAAAGTTTCAGGAGGTTTTACAACAAATCTCAAAGATTTCGTGTCAAGATTCTGAGGATCCTGAGAATATACATTGAGATAATCAAGATCAACAAAAGCTGCACAGAAACGAAGATATGGAGGAGGACATGGGGGAAGTGAGTCACAGAGAACTTGTGAATAGAGGTTTTGTAAGAGGAATTAAGCTAGAGTTTCCTAGATTTCGTGGTGGTAATCCATCACCATGGATCTATCGTGCGAATAAGTACTTTTTGTATCACCAGGTCCCTCCTGGTCAACGTATTTTCATTGCTTATTTCCACATGGATGATGAAGCTTTGGTCTGGTTGCAGGATACCAGTGAGGCAGGAACTTTTCACTCTTGGGAGGACTTCATCAAAGCTGTTTAGATTCGATTTGGATCTACTCCATACGATGATCCTATGGAGTCACTTACTCGACTCAAGTAGGTTAGTACAGTTAATGACTACAAAGCTGAATTTGAGATTCCTTCCAATCGTATCAAAGGCTTGTCAGAAAAAAATAAGTAGAGTTGTTTCTTGAGTAGCCTACGTGATGAGATTAGATTACCTGTGAGGATGTTAAATCCTTCATCTTTGAACAATGCTTTTGGCTTAGCCAAAATTCAGGAACAATATGTGGTGAGTATAAGGAAACCTTGGAGAAATTCACTTACTGATTCGAGTAAGTTTAGTCCAGAGTTGAGTCTGTTAAAGTCTGGACAAACTCCTTCAATTTTAGGTGCACCAAGAGTTTCACCTTCAGCTAGGCTTCCTTATCATAAGGTGTCTGAGTCTCAAATGGTGGAAAGGCATAAAAAAGGCATTTGTTATTTCTGTGATGATAAATGGCAACCAGGTCATAAGTGTGCAAGGCCAAAACTATTACTATTATAAGGTATGGAATTTGGTGAGTCAAGTGGTGAAGAGAATACTGATATTACTAGTGAAGTGGTTGCTGAACCTGGGGAAGTGAAAGCTGAGATGGCTTCTATCTCATTGCAATCTATAGTAGGTGGAGGGGGTCCTAAGACAATGTGACTTATTGCTTGTATTGGCAAGAAGCTGGTAATTTTAATTGACACTAGCAGTACACATAATTTTGTGGACACTGTAGTTGCTGCTCGATGTAAGTTACATGTGCAACTTGGCTAGGCTATTAGTGTTAAGGTGGCTAATGGTCAGCTCATTGATAGTACTGGCAAATGTATAGATGTGCCCTTGTCAATTCAAGGCATACCTTTCACAGTCGATTTTTTTACTCTTCCCTTGGGAGGATGTGTTGCAATCCTTGGCATACAGTGGTTATCCACATTGAGTCCTATTCTCTGAGACTTTGTGAATATGGGAATGCAGTTTCAATATGATGGTCAGAAAGTTTCCTTGAAAGGTTTGACAGTATCTCAGTCAGATCTCATTGATGATGATGAGTCTTTTAAGACTTTTGGCTATGGCAGCAAGGGATTTTTTCTACAGATGGTTGCTTGTAGCTCAATTGAACCTTCATCGTTGCAGGATGAACAAGTGCAGCAGCTTTTACAGCAGTACAAGGAAGTTTTTAATGAACCTACTGGATTGCCACCCAATAGGTCTCATGATCACAAGATTAAACTTTCATGTTCTACATTTTTTTCTAAATTTGATCTTTGGGCAGAATATCATCAAATACGCATGAGGGATGAGGATGTTCATAAGACTGCATTCAGAACTCATGAAGGGCATTATGAATTTCTTGTAATGCCTTATGGCCTCACTAATGCCCCTTTAACATCTCAGGGCCTCATGAATGAAGTTTTCAGGCCATTCCTTAGACAGTTTGTCATTGTTTTTTTTTTTTTCTGACATACTGGTTTACAGTAGGGACATGTCAACTCATTTAGCTCATCTCTCTACTATTTTGCAAACCTTACATCATCATCAACTTTATGCCAAACAGTCGAAGTGTAAGTTTGTATGCCAAGAAATAGAATATTTGGGTCGTTTGATTTCAAATGAGGGGGTGAGGGCAGACCCTAAGAAGTTGGAGTCTATGATTACTTGGCCATTACCTAAAAACCTGAAGTCATTAAGAGGTTTTTTAGGTTTGACAGGTTATTATAGAAAATTTATTAAAGGCTATGGTCAGATTGCTACCCCTTTGACATCATTGTTAAAAAAAGATGCTTTTGCTTGGACAGATTCTGCTACTAAGTCTTTTAATGACCTGAAAGTTGCTGTCACTAGCCTTCCTATTCTTGCCCTACTTGATTTTACCAAAACATTTGTCATTGAATGTGATGCTTGTGCAACTAGTATAGGAGCAGTTTTGATGCAAGACCAAAGGCCCTTAGCCCTTTTCAGTTAGGCTTTGAAAGGAAAGAATTTAACTCTTTCCACTTATGAAAAAGAGTTTCTAGCCTTAGTGCTAGCTATTAAGAAGTGGAGGCCATATCTTTTGGGAAGTGTATTTGTGGTCAGAACTGATGACCATAGCCTTAAATATTTGCTTGAACAGAAGATTGGCACTATTGCTCAGCAAAGATGGCTTTCTAAACTCCTTGGCTATGAGTTTACTATTGAGTATAAGAAGGGTGTGGAGAACAAGGTGGCTGATGCCTTGTCTCGCAGAGATCAGGTTGATGAACTTGGAGAGTTGGCAGCTTTATCATTTCCTACACCAACTTGGCTCTCAGAATTAAAAACAGCTTATGTTACAGATCAGCATGCGTAGAAACTAATTACTCATCCCTACTTCTAATTCTTCATTTAAACTAAGGCATGGCATTTTGTTTAAGAAGGACATAATTTATGTGCCTGATTCTTTGCCATTGAAGCAACAGATTTTGAATTACTTACACTCTAGTCCTGCTGCTGGTCATTTTGGTTTTCACAAATGTTTGCACAGAGCTAGGGTAGATTTTTATTGGCCTAGTCTCAAGCATGATGTCAAGAAGTTTATTCGTGAATGTGAAACCTGCCAAAGGAATAAAGTCCAAAATATCCTTCCAGCTGGTTTTTTACAGCCCTTACCTGTTCCTGAGCAAATATGGACTGACCTCTCGATGGATTTTTTTTAGGGTTTGCCCATTTCAAAGGGCTATTCTGTTATTATGGTTGTAGTGGACAGGCTGTCAAAATATGCCCATTTTATGTCCATGAAACATCCATTTACAGCTGCTCAAGTGGCTTCACTGTTCTTCAACAATGTTTTTAAACAGCATGGTTTACCTAAAACCATTGTTTCTGTTGGTGGCTCAACATTTACCAGTTCATTTTGGAAAGAATTTTTCAGGTTTTCAGGGATTAATCTTTCTTACTCTTCAGCCTACCACCCTCAAAGTGATGGCCAAATAGAAGTTGTAAATAAGTGCTTTGAACACTTTTTGAGATCTTTTTCTAGTGATAAACCAAAGCTATGGGTGGATTGGCTTTCATTGGCTGAATGGTGGTATAATTCCCCATTTCATACTTCCACAAAGATGACTCCCTTTGAAGCTGTTTATGGGACCCCTCCAATTAGGCTTCAAGCCTACATTCCTGGTTTAACTTCAAATTAGTCAGTGGATCAATTATTGCAGACTCGAGAGCAAATTCTGGTTACACTTAAGTCCAATTTATCTCTTGCTCAAGAGAGAGTGAAGTATTATTATGACAAGCACAGGACTAACTGAGAGTTCTCAGTGGGGGATTGGGTTTAGGCAGTAGTCGGGGGCTGTTAGAAGGAATCTTAGACTTTCACCTTGATATTTTGGGTCATTTCAAATTACTCACAGAATTGGCAAAGTGGCATATCGATTGTGTCTGCCCTCAGATTCACTCTTGCATCCTGTTTTTCATGTTTCTGTGTTGAAGAAAAAGATTGGAGACCAGTTCACACCTTTCTCTTCTTTACCCCCAATTGATTTGCAAGGAGAGTTAACGCCTCAGCCTGAGAAAATTTTGGAGCATAGGAGCATTAAGAAGGACACCAGAGCTATAGTAGAAGTCTTGATCCAATGGAATGGTGCTGGAGTGGAAGACTCTACTTGGGAACCTTATTGGAAGCTTCAACAACAATTTTCCCACCTTGTGGGCAAGGTGCTTTAAAGGGAAAGGGTGTGTTATGTGCTGAAAAGATGCTACAGTGGAAGGGTTTGAGCTTGCAAAAGGAATATGGTAGTGGGCAAGGTGCTGGTTGATGGAGGTGGTTCTGTGTGAGTGAAGACAGAAAGGGAAGGTGGTTAATGCTGAAAATGTAACGCCCCGTTCCCGTAGGTCCGGAGAGTTAGCTCTTAATACTTAAAATTTACTTAAATAACACAAATATAAAATCCAGAAATTCCATAAAATATCAATCCACTTAATCAAACGAAAAATCTGAGTTCCTCTATGGCGACAATAAAGAAATCCCCAATAACATAAATTAGAAATTCTCTAAAAACTCGAAAACATCCTCAACTCATCAAAACAAATACCCGAAAAAAAAAAATCTGTTTGCTAACTACGACCCTTAAATAAGCCTTTGTACACTCAGGCACTTATTCCACTACGATTATCACACCTTGCTAAACTTTCTACTCTTGTTCTCCAGCTGCATCATCAAAATTATCTGAAAAATATATGGAGATAAGGGGTGAGTTATCAACCACTCAGTAAGCAGAGGACATATACTAGTGTGTAAACATGAGCATTTACAGAAATCAAAATTGTAACACCCCGTATTTTAGTGTATTTTTACTGAAAGATTATTTTTATTTATTCAAAAATTTATTCTCTTATTTTAAAATTGGTTGGATTTTTAGTGAGTTTATTTCTATGATTTTAATTTGGTGAAAATTATTTTTATGTGCTTTCTTAATATTTATTTATTGTTATGCATTTAAATTGCATTTAATATTTAAATTAATTACTGTGGGATTTAATTATTTCAATTTGACTTTACCATTGCGTTTGAATTATTTTATTTAACTTGTGGTTTTAAAATCGTTTCCGTTGGATCTTTTTTGTGACCCAAGTTATAAGGATTGGACCTCATTTCTTTTCCCCTATTTTTTCCTTTCCTCTCCTTTTCTTTTCTTTCTTTTCTTTTTTTTTCCTCCTTATTTTCCTTCTTCCCCGCGTGAACCCAGCTCTCTCTCTCTCTCCCTCTCTCTCCCCGTGCGTCGGTCACCTTCACCCAGCCCGCCGCCGTCGCGCCGCCGTGCACGACACCACCCCTTCCGTTCCCCTCCCCATCGGCCGGCGACCCTTCCCCGTGAATCTCAGCTCCTACCTCGCCGCCGGTAGCCCGCACGCAGCCCTTGAAGACGCGGCGTTCATTTCGCTCGCGCGCCACCGTCGCACCACCTCCGGCCACCATCTTCCTACCACTTCATCCCCGGCCTCTTGGCAACCCAATGGACCCAACCCCGGCTCCGATCCGTCACCGGTGAAGCCCCACCAAGCCCATTTCCGATTTGTGCATTTTTGGCCTAAAACCACCCCTTGTGCCGCCACCCACGGCAAACCACCACCACCATTGGCTTCACCGACCTCTCTAGGCCCTACCCTACCATTTTTGGGTCTTCGTTTGTCTTCGTTGAAAAGTTGGTATTTGTGACCCACGGCCACAGTGTATTTTACACAGTGCTGTTGCTCAGACGTCGCCTTTTTCAACTTCGTGATCCTTCGGAAATTGCTTTATAGCGCTGTAAGTATTTCTCCAAAGAATTCTTGTGAATTTAATGTATTTTTGCACTAACGCATTTCACTGTATTTAATTTACTGTTTAGTTTTGCCGGACTGAGTCCGAGTAGTTCGGGAACGGATGGATTGGAGATTGGAGTTGTTTGTTTGGATTTGTTGGGATTGGTTATTGATGGATTTTGGATTGGTGTTGGTACATGTGCATTTCATTATTTCATGCATGATCATGTTTGTAAAGAAAACTGGGTTTTCGTGTAGTGCATTCATGCTCATGTGTGATTTGGAAAGTTATGATTTTATGTGAGAATATTTTTGGGTGCGTGTGTATCACGACCCCAAGCCGAGATGGGGCATTATCTCGGTGGAGCTCCTCTGGTTACTCGGGAGCGGAATAAACTGAGTAACGTCCCCTGGATTGTCGCCGGGCGACAATGGGATCGGACGAGAGATTCGTGCCGACTCCGTGGTCCTTCTGCTGGCGGGGACTAGAGGATGCTTGGCTACGTACGCGCTGGGCGCGGAACTGGGCATCGCTCGTTGCGTAGTGGTTGCTTGGCTACGTACGCGCTGGGCACGGAACCGAGCATCGCTACGGAGCCAGGACGTGCGGATGGTCCCTAGGGGAGGCCATGGTGCATAGGTTAATAACGGATTAATTGGCTATTTTCTGGGAAAATTGTGTGAGTTGGATTTTGTGTAAATCATTTTTTGGGAAAATGTTTTACGGATTATTTTTTGGCCAATGGGATTTTGGCATGTGTTGGAAAATTATCATTTTTGGGGAAAATGATGTTTTGAGGAAAAATGCATATTTCATCATTTGCATGCATGTTGGTTGCATTAAATGCATTTCTTTCCTGAGGATTATTTTGGTTATATTTACCTGCGGTACCATTCTGTGTTAACGCAGATTTTGATGCAGATGAGGCGGAGGAGGGCGAGCCTGAGGAGACGGCTCCGCCCGAGGAGTGATCTGGGATCACTGGTTTTACTATTCTATTTTACTTATTTGTATTTCAGGACATGTGTTAAACTTTATTTTGGAAGACTGTATAACTGCTTTTAAACCTCTACTGATGTTTAGTTGTTTTTAAATTCTGGTACTTAGTTGACTATCCGCTGCGTTATTTTATTTGTACACCGTTGCATGTACACACACTGGCACTTCGTTGGGATGTGTGACCGTGTTGTCATCATCCCGGCGTCTCGAATCCTGTGTTTCCTTACACGGGGGTCGGGGGCGCCACAGGTGGTATCAGAGCAGTTCGGCTCTGGGTAAAACCACATGTCCCTTAGGATAGTACCAGATTTTGTTTTATTATTTTAAAATATTTTTTTTTAGTGTGGTATGTTAAGTTATTTATTTTATATTATGAGTTTATTGTTATTGTTATTTTATTTTATTTTATGTTAATTGACGTTATTTGATTTGATTTTATCTTATTGTATTTTTATGTTGCTTTTGGTTGAGTTGGTTTTGTCTGGATTTAATCGGGGTTGGAGATTGCTCTATGACAGGAATATGGTGAGACCAAGAAGACAAGCTGATGTACCTGAGGATGAGCTACCCAGGGGTGATGGAAATTATGCCATGGCGAGGGCGTTGAATAGGATGACGGAGTTCCTCCAACAGAATTTCCGACCACCGCAAGTAGATCCAAATAGAGCGGTTCAAGTGGGGTGCACTTATGAGCGCTTCCTGACGCATAGGACTCCTGCCTTTACTGGGGAGGAGGATCCAATGCGAGCTAGGAGGTGGATTCAAGATCTGGAGAGAACATTTGAAGTATGTGGATGCACCGAGGCCCAGATGGTTTTATATGGAAGCTATATGTTGCAAGGTGAAGCGGCAAACTGGTGGGAGACCAAGCGGCCACTATTAGAAATGGAGTTGGGATCCTTGGCTGCTGTGTCTTGGCAGCGGTTTAAGAAAGAATTTGATGATCGATTCTTTCCTGTTTCGGTGAGACGACAAAAGGCTCGAGAGTTCAATAATTTGGTTCAAGGAGGCATGACTGTCGAGCAATATGCAAGGAAGTTTATGGAGCTTGGACGGTTCGCTCCTCACCTTATTGCTACCGAAGAATTGCGGGTTGAGCGTTTCTTGGAGGGTCTGCGCCCCGAAATACGCAGACATGTGGCTTGACTTCAGATTACGGAATTTCAGAAGTTAGTGGATTTGGCCAGCATTGCGGAGCGGGAAAACAGTTTTGGAGTAGGCTCCCCTCCTGGTCAGAAGAGGCGGAGTTGCCTTGGTGAGGGGAGTAGTTCTGGATCGCCACAAAAGTTTGTTCAGAGGACCGGGGCCCGTTCACAGACAACCTCTGGTGTTCGTGCAGAAGGCTGGACTCCAGTGTGCCCTAGATGTGGTAGAGCCCATGAGGGCGACTGCGGTCAAAGAGGAATTCAGTGTTATAAATGTGGCCAGCCGGGTCACTTTGCTCGGGAGTGTCCTAGTCGAGTTCAAGGAGAGCAAGGAGCGCGAGGAGGTCGACGAGGTGGAAGGGGCAGCCAGAGACAATTGGTACAAGCCCGGGTCTATGCAATGACTCCTGGTGATGTGGACTATGAGGCTCCAGAGACCCACGACGCTGGGGTGATTACTGGTATGCATTTAGTTGTTTTTATTTCGATTTAATGTTTGGTGTGGTTGGGTTTTTTTGAATTTGTCTGGTGGTTGTGTTTGCCTCAGGAAGAGTTCGTCTATATGATTTTTATGCTTGTACTTTGTTTGATTCTGGGGCATCCCAATCGTTTGTGTCTGCCACGTTTGCACGGATGTGCAATTTGGTTACAGAACCTCTACCACAATCCTTAGTTGTGGCTCTTCCCAATGGCGAGATTGTGTGTTGTTCCAAGGTTGCTTTGGGTTGTCCTTTGGATTTTGGTGGAAGGACACTGGATGCAGATTTGATTGTATTCAAGTTGCTTGGTTTTGATATAATTTTGGGTATGGATTGGCTGTATCGTTATTCTGCGAATATTGATTGTAGAAGACGAGTAATTGGTTTTCAACTCTTGGATGAGGATTATTTAGAATTTGTGGGAAGCAAGCTAAAGGCAAGACCATCAATTATATCAGCGATTCAAGCTAAGAGAGATATAGCTAGTGGGGCGGATGCTTTTTTGGTTCAAGTCGTGTCTATGCCATCTGAGAAGAAATCTTTAGTGGATATTCCAGTGGTGGAAGAATTTCCCGATGTGTTCGTGGATGAGTTACCTGGTTTGCCTCCTGTTCGTGATATGGAATTTGTTATTGATCTGGAACCTGGGGCGGCTCCTGTGCATAAGGCTCCTTACCGTATGGCACCGGCGGAGTTAAAAGAGTTGAAGACTCAATTGCAAGAATTGGTTGATAAAGGATTTATTCAGCCTAGTACTTCGCCGTGGGGAGCGCTCGTATTGTTTGTCAAGAAGAAAGATGGTACGCTCAGAATGTGTATAGATTATCGGGAGCTTAACAAGGTGACTATTAAGAACAAGTATCCTCTACCTAGGATTGATGATTTGTTTGACCAGCTTCAGGGAGCAGCTGTCTTTTCGAAGATTGACTTGAGATCAGGGTACTATCAGCTGAGGATAAGGGATAAGGATGTGCCCAAGACTGCTTTCAGAACGAGGTATGGGCATTATGAATTTAAAGTGATGTCTTTTGGGTTAGCTAATGCTCCTGCCGCTTTTATGGATTTAATGAATCGGGTGTTTCGACCATTTTTGGATTCTTTTGTGGTGGTATTTCTCGATGACATCTGATTTATTCTCGAGACTTGGAAGAGCATGCTTGTCACCTTCGTCTGGCACTTGGGAAATTAAGAGAGCATCAGTTGTATGCTAAGCTAAGCAAGTGTGAATTCTGGTTAGAAGAAGTTAAGTTTCTTGGGCATGTGATTTCCCAAGAAGGGGTGGCTGTAGATTCTAGTAAAGTGGAAGCTGTTTTGTCATGGCCTCGCCCTTCAACGGTTCGTGAGATACGAAGTTTCTTGGGACTTGCTGGTTACTACCGAAGATTTGTGGAAGGTTTTTCTCGGCTATCGGGACCTCTCACTGCCTTGACAAGGAAGAATGTTGAGTTTGTATGGTCTGACAAATGTGAGAGAAGTTTTCAAGAGTTGAAGAGAAGATTGACAACGGCATCTGTTTTGGCACTTCCGGAGCCACACAAGCCGTTTATGATTTTTAGTGATGCATCCAAATTCGGGTTGGGATGCGTTCTTATGCAAGAAGGACGGGTTGTAGCTTATGCATCTCGTCAACTGAAAGTTCATGAAAGGAATTATCCCACGTATGATTTGGAGTTGGCGGCAATAGTTTTTGCGCTTAAGATTTGGAGGCATTATTTGTATGGCGAAGCCTGTGAAGTTTATACTGACCACAAGAGCTTGAAGCATCTGTTTACTCAGAAGAATCTCAATATGAGGCAGAGACGATGGTTAGAGCTGATTAGCGACTATCAATGTGAGATCAAGTATCATCCAGGAAAGGCATATCTAGTCGCTGATGCTTTGAGTATAAAGTCTCAACAAGTGGATGAAGCTGAGTCATCAGATTTGGAATCTCTCCTTTGTGGAATGAGGAGACTTCTTATTGAGAGTTCTCAGCAAGAGGAATTATTATCTTCAGTTTTGGATGTCCGAGTAGTGGATTTTGAAGAATTGAAGACTCTTCAAAGAAGGGATCCTAAGTTGTTAGCTATCAGGAAAAGAGTCAGGAAGTCTAGAGGACCCTTGCATTATAGCTTGGATAAGGATGGTATTCTCCGGTTTCGGGATCGTAGAGTGATTCCTCGAGATTCTGAATTTAAAGAGCGGATTTTGGCAGAAGCTCATGGGGCTCCTTATTCAGTTCATCCAGGAAGCACAAAGATGTATAGAGATTTAAAGAGAAATTTCTGGTGGGAAGGAATGAAGTTGGACATCGCCTTGTTTATTGAGAAATGTGACATGTGCCGTCAAGTGAAGGCTGAGCATCAAAGACCTGCCGGTAGACTTCAACCTCTCCCTATCCCTGAGTGGAAGTGGGATGATATTTCTATGGATTTTGTTGTGGGTTTGCCGAGGACTCCTAGTGGGAAGAACTCAATTTGGGTGATTGTGGATCGGTTGACCAAGAGTGCTCATTTCTTGCCTGTTAATAATACTGACTCTTTGGGTAAGTTGACTTGGTTATATATCAAGGAGATAGTGCATTTGCATGGAGTACCCAAGAGTATCGTGTCGGATCGGGATCCGCGGTTCACATCCCGTTTTTGGAAGAGCTTGCAGGCAGCTTTAGGCACTAAGTTGAAGTTTAGTACTGCATATCACCCTCAAACAGACGGTCAATCAGAGCGTACTATTCAGACTCTGGAGGATATGTTGCGGTCTTGTGTCACGGAATCTCAAGGAAGTTGGGAGAATCATCTGCCGCTTATTGAGTTCTCTTATAATAACAGTTTTCATTCCTCCATCCAGATGGCTCCGTATGAAGCTTTGTATGGAAGGAAGTGTAGATCGCCTTTGTGTTGGGATGAAGTCGGCGAGAGTAAAGTAATTAGGCCTGAGATAATTCAAGAAATGAAGGATCAAGTTCAGCTTATAAGAAAGAAAATGGCTGAAGCGCAAAGTCGCCAGAAAAGTTACGCAGATACAAGAAGAAGAGACTTATCCTTTGAAGAAGGTGATTGGGTTTATCTTAAAGTCTCTCCTATGAAAGGCGTTAAGCGCTTTGGTAAGAAAGGGAAGCTTAGTCCAAGATATGTTGGCCCTTTTCAGATCATAGAGAAGGTTGGGCTTGTTGCTTATAGAGTTGCCTTGCCGGATTATTTTGGGGATGTTCATGATGTGTTTCATGTGTCATCGTTGAAGAAGAGTTTTGGACAGCAAGAGCCACGTTTTGTTGACCCTGAACGCATTCAACTGCAGCCTAACCTTACTTATGAAGTTGCCCCGACACAGATTGTGGATTGGAAGGAGCAAGGATTAAGGTCCAAGACAATACCTTTGGTGAAGGTGTCATGGGGTGATCCGTTGGCTCAAGATTTCTTATGGGAAAGAGAAGCTGATATGAGAGAGCAATATCCATATTTATTCGATTGATCTGGACGGTATGTTCTAAGTCTGGTCTTAGTTGAATCTTAATCCTGTCTTAGTTTAATGTTTGACCATGCTAATTTCGGGGACGAAATGTTATTTAAGGGGGGGAGGATGTAACACCCCGTATTTTAGTGTATTTTTACTGAAGGATTATTTTTATTTATTCAAAAATTTATTCTCTTAATTTAAAATTGGTTGGATTTTTAGTGAGTTTATTTCTATGATTTTAATTTGGTGAAAATTATTTTTATGTGCTTTCTTAATATTTATTTATTGTTATGCATTTAAATTGCTTTTAATATTTAAATTAATTACTGTGGGATTTAATTATTTCAATTTGACTTTACCATTGCGTTTGAATTATTTTATTTAACTTGTGGTTTTAAAATCGTTTCCGTTGGATCATTTTTGTGACCCAAGTTATGAGGATTGAACCTCATTTCTTTTCCCCTATTTTTTCCTTTCCTCTCCTTTTCTTTTCTTTCTTTTTTTTTTCCTCCTTATTTTCTTTCTTCCCCGCGCGAACCCAGCTCTCTCTCTCTCCCTCTCTCTCCCCTTGCGTCGGTCACCTTCACCCAGCCCGCCGCCGTCGCGCCGCCGTGCACGACACCACCCCTTCCGTTCCCCTCCCCATCGGCCGGCGACCCTTCCCCGTGAATCTCAGCTCCTAGCTCGCCGCCGGTAGCCCGCACGCAGCCCTTGAAGCCGCGGCGTTCATTTCGCTCGCACGCCGCCGTCGCACCACCTCCAGCCACCATCTTCCTACCACTTCATCCCCGACCTCTTGGCAACCCAATGGACCCAACCCCGGCTCCGATCCGTCACCGGTGAAGCCCCACCAAGCCCATTTCCGATTTGTGCATTTTTGGCCTAAAACCACCCCTTGTGCCGCCACCCATGGCAAACCACCACCACCATTGGCTTCACCGACCTCTCTAGGCCCTACCCTACCATTTTTGGGTCTTCGTTTGTCTTCGTTGAAAAGTTAGTATTTGTGACCCACGGCCACAGTGTATTTTACACTGTGGTGTTGCTCAAACGTCGCCTTTTTCAACTTTTCAACGTTCCTTCGGAAATTGCTTTATAGCGCTGTAACTATTTCTCCAAAGAATTCTTGTGAATTTAATGTATTTTTGCACTAACGCATTTCACTGTATTTAATTTACTGTTTAGTTTTGCCGGACTGAGTCCGAGGAGTTCGGGAATGGATGGATGGGAGATTGTAGTTGTTTGTTTGGATTTGTTGGGATTGGTTATTGATGGATTTTGGATTGGTGTTGGTACATGTGCATTTCATTATTTCATGCATGATCATGTTTGTAAAGAAAACTGGGTTTTCGTGTAGTGCATTCATGCTCATGTGTGATTTGGAAAGTTATGATTTTATGTGAGAATATTTTTGGGTTCGTGTGTATCACGACCCCAAGCCGAGATGGGGCATTATCTCGGTGGAGCTCCTCTGGTTACTCGGGAGCGGAATAAACTGAGTAACGTCCCCTGGATTGTCGCCGGGCGACAATGGGATCGGACGAGAGATTCATGCCGACTCCGTGGTCCTTCTGCTGGCGGGGACTAGAGGATGCTTGGCTACGTACGCGCTGGGCGCGGAACTGGGCATCGCTCGTTGCGTAGTGGGTGCTTGGCTACGTACGCGCTGGGCACGGAACCGAGCATCGCTACGGAGCCAGGACGTGCGGATGGTCCCTAGGGGAGGCCATGGTGCATAGGTTAATAACGGATTAATTGGCTATTTTCTGGGAAAATAGTGTGAGTTGGATTTTGTGTAAATCATTTTCTGGGAAAATGTTTTACGGATTATTTTTGGGCCAATGGGATTTTGGCGTGTATTGGAAAATTATCATTTTCGGGGAAAATGATGTTTTGAGGAAAAATGCATATTTCATCATTTGCATGCATGTTGGTTGCATTAAATGCATTTCTTTCCTGAGGATTATTTGGGTTATACTTACCTGCGGTACCATTCTGTGGTAACGCAGATTTTGATGCAGATGAGGCGGAGGAGGGCGAGCCTGAGGAGACGGCTCCGCCCGAGGAGTGATCTGGGATCACTGGTTTTACTATTCTATTTTACTTATTTGTATTTCAGGACATGTGTTAAACTTTATTTTGGAAGAACAAAATATTTTCTTTCAGAATGTAGAATCAGAAAAATGTTTTCAAAATGCAGCGTCAGAACATGTTATCAAAAATGTCAGAGCGATAGTTCGAAAATATTTATAATCAAAATCCCTTTGGCATAGCATAAACTGAAACATCACATCTTATCTTATCAAATCAGAACAAATACCATGTTTAACCCCCGTGGTAGGGTTGTGCAAACCCCGATAGCTAATCGAGCAGAAACAGAATGTGAATCTTCCCCTTATTCATTCTTGGAGCACCGAGTGTGCACATAGGAAAGACCACGCAGAAAACCACTTTGTTTCCAAAGTGGGTGCACCAGAAACAGTAAAGTTGGTACCAACCCGAACAGAGGCCACAGTTTTACACCCGTGGTGAGGTCAAAACGGAACAGAAACAGAAACAGAATGTTATGCCAGAGGTTTTCAGAAATCACATTAGATCATATCAGAGTACAGAAAATCTTCAGAACAGAACAAAAATCATATAAGAACATAATTTATGCACCAATTTCATATTTGCTCTATTTTTCAAAGTTTAGAAACAGAATGTCAGAAATAAGCTCATGTCTACACCAGTCATGACAGAAAATAGTTTCTTCTTAAACAGAATCTCATGAGTAATGCAGAACAAATAACTGAGGCAGTTCAAATTTCTTTTCAACATCAAATATGTATATTTTCCAAAATTAACCTCAGCTCATTTTATTTTAAATGCAAAGTCTAGCATAGGAACCAAGCTTACCTGGACTTATTAGCTTTTTCGAAATTCCTCAGAAGCGTCGGATACTAATTAATCGTCACCTATAAAATAATCACGTACTTCTCATAAATTTTTAATTAATCACGTATCTCAATATTTAAGCCTAAAATGCTAAAATAACCTATTTTAATTCCTCAAAAACCTAAATTCTCATTATTCCTAATATACCAACATCACTTCTAACTCATCAATATCCAACATAATAACTCCGACTAAAACATTAAATTCCAATTTATTTATAAATTATAAAACTAAAAATAGCGTAACTATATCGAAATCATTATATGTAGATGATCATACTTTTGTTTAAAAAAAATATTCTTTTAAAAAGGATTTAAAATAAGATTTTGCATTTACCAATCACTCCAAGAATTTATCAATATTTTCATAAAAATATTTTGTTAAAAAAAATCAGTCTTTTACAAAACAACAACTTAACAAAGTACAACTCACATGTGCCTAAGTCTAAAAATAAAATAAAAAAACACATGCAGTTCACGTTGTAAACCATGATTTCAAAATCCAAAGTACATAATATAAACTCACAAAATTAAACACCCGAAACAATAAATCTAGGGGTATGCTTTAAGGGGTAAAAATGTAATAATACATCCTATAGTTCATGTAACATACAAATACATATATATATACACGCCGGAAAAGAAAACTCCACACAGTGCAGCTGAAGCACTTACAGAGAGGTGGGGGCACGACGGCGTGGAGCTGGTCACTGGTTGCGAGAGCAAGAGAGGGAGATGAGTGAAAGAGGCACACGGTGAGGGAAAAGTGAGGTAGATACCGAGAGAACGGAGACACCAACCAGAAATGGCGTAAGCTTACCGGGGAAACAGAGGCAGCGTGCGGCGGACAGGGGTGATGAGATGTCCTCCCTGGCAGTTTCTGAGGGGGCACAGCGAGGAGGAGCTTTCGGTGGAGGGTGATTTCAGCGGCTCAAGGTCGCTGGAAAAATGCTCTGTTTTTGGATGCCAAAACAGAGCAGTCCGATGCTTGCTGTAGAGGCTACGCGACGCTAGGCGACAGCTTTGCGTGACTGAGCAGTGGGCACAGTGGTTTCGTGTGGGTGCACGGCGGCTTAAGGAGGTATAGACTAGGTTCGTCGGGAAGGCGGCTGTGGTGGCTTCCTGCGGTATGCAACTCGGTGCACGGTAGGCCGAAGGCAGAGGCTTTTCTGTTAACTGGCGTGGTGCTTTCCGAAAGGGTGAGGACAGGCTGCGGTGATGCTGGGACGGCGTCGCGGTACGCGGATAAGCTTTGGGGTGCTGCACGACTCAGGGTGTGAGGAACCGAGGGGATGGAGGTTGAGGAGGAAGAGGCTGAGGAGGAAAAACTGGGCTATGGTTCCGCGTGGGAAGGCAGCGGCGCGAGCTTCCTTCGTATGAATATAAATAGACGATTGAACATGAAAAGAAAACCCTAGATGAAAACCAAACGGACGCGGGACGTGCATGAGGGACGTGTGTGTGAATGCATGCCGTGAACGAAAGCGTGCGTGAATGCATGCTGTGCGACGGAAAAAAAATCCATGCGAAAAAATAATATAGACGGAAAGAGAAGGAATTAAAAAAAATGAAACATGCTGGGAAAAATAAAATAAACGGCCAAGAATTCCAAATTAAAAGAAAACAAAAACGCTACTCAAAATCGTAAATTAAGACTTAAAAAAAAATCAAGGTATAAAAAAAGTAAATAAATAAATAAATCTAAAGACCAACTATACCAATTTTGGGTCCGGGTGCTACATTCTCTCCCCCTTAAAAAAAATTTCGTCCTAGAAATTTGCTAGTACCACAAACAAGGCTTAAATATTTATCCGCTACAATAATGTCAAACCTAATTAATATACCGCAATTGTCCAACCTAATGTTTCAAATTCTAACCCTCCCATATTGTCGATCGTATTCTCCCATAATTTCTCTAGCCATACACAATCGCATACACTGCCTTTTAAAGTCTAGAATATAAACCTCAATAGTACAATTAAATACCCAAAAAAATAAATTTTAAAAAAAGATCTCCACCCAATATAAAGCCTCAATAAATGACGAAATAAACTCTCAAACTATCATATCACTCACCAAACCACGCTTCCGCTGCTCACTCTATCAACTTATAGTCCTAAAAACATCGAATCACATACCTCGGAAAAGAACTAAACCTCGAGTTTACAACTAACTAGCAGAGAACTCTTAAAACAAAATAGTATAATCAAAAGTTCCAAGCTTAAGTCCTGAATAACCTCGATTCACTAATTTCAAATCCTTAGAAAATCTACTCTCAACCAAACTTTAATATTCTAAGCTACCCTATAAGAACATTTCCATACAAGCATAACTAATCTCGACTAAATTAAAAAGATTTCAAGGAGAAAATAGAGTGAGGTACCTGTGATCTCATTGTTGTCATTCTCAGCATCTTCAGATATTAGTGCGAACACTCGGGCCGGTCCCATTCTACGTTGATTATTACCCTGATTCGCTTGTTGGAAACCTGGATGTGGGTTAGGCTTCTTGTTGTCTGTCAGCAGCAAAGGGCATTCCCTGATAAGATGTCCGGTCTTACCGCATCGAAAACATGCCCCCATTTCCCTTCTGTACTCTCATGTATGTGCACGATTACAAAACTTACAGAGGCTGTTCGATTGATTTACTTGCATTTGCTTTTGCCCCGAGCTGCTCCCGTCATTTCTCTTTTTCCATTGCCTTTGATCCACTGCAGATTGAGACCCCTGTGGTGCAATCCTCTTCCTCTGTTCTAGTAGTGTTGCGCTTCTTTGAAGGCTCCTCTCGAATATTGTGGCCTTATTCACCAACTCTGAGAAGTTCCGAATTTGAGAAGTTCCGAGCCTTCTTCTCCTCATCAGGGATCAAATATGCAGCAAAGCGTGATAACTCAATAAATCTAGCTGCGTACTGGTGTACTGTCATAGCTCCCTGTACCAAATTAGCAAACTCCATAGCCTTGTCGTCTCAGACAGAGGTTGGGAAAAAGCGTTCCAGAAAGATCTGCTTGAAGTGCAGCCAACGGACTATTTCAGTCCCTTCCGCTTCTCTGATGGTTCTTTCAGAAATCCACCATCTTTTTGCTTCTCCAGTTAGTTTGAAAGCAGAGTATAGAACCTTCTGTTCGTCCGTGCAGTTTATAACGCGGAGTATCTCCTCAATATCTTGGATCCAGTCTTCTGCTAAGGTTGCGTCACCCCGACCATTGAAGGTGGGAGGATGCATTCGATTAAACTGCTCAATGGTACAACCCCATTCATCATTTGTCGCATTCATACCCGATACACTTCTTTCTCGACGACGAGGTGGCATCCTGACAACTTGGATTATTAAAAAAATAATAATAAATAATAATATACCAGAATAAAGGGGTTTGTGCAAAATAAGCAAATGGTGGTAATGGTAAAACAAACATAAAAACATATAAAAATTGTACAAGCAACAATAGTAACTCTATATTACTCCAAACTCTAAACCTTCCATCCTCTAGAAAGCCTTATATACGGTCTACAAAACCGAACCAACCTCAATCCACAAGAACATCTTAGAATATCTATAAAAATTCCTACCCTTCAAATTCCATAAATATCTTGTCTAACACCTGAGACTTCTAATACCCTAAATACCCATAAAAATCACTTCCTATAGCCCACAATTGTCTACACCACAACTCTGAAAAAATTATTTCCTCAACGTCATGACCCAGCGCCTACAAGAATTCTGAAACCTTAACTCTCATTAATCATCTTTCATTCTTTTAAAAAAAGTTCTAAACCTCAAATCTGAAATTTCTTCCTAATCCCACAGATATCTAAACCTCCAAGGTTTATAGTATGCAGAATTCAAACCTGGCTCTGATACCAACTGTAACGCCCCGTTCCCGTAGGTCCGGAGAGTTAGCTCTTAATACTTAAAATTTACTTAAATAACACAAATATAAAATCCAGAAATTCCATAAAATATCAATCCACTTAATCAAACCAAAAATCTGAGTTCCTCTATGGCGACAATAAAGAAATCCCCAATAACATAAATTAGAAATTCTCTAAAAACTCGAAAACATCCTCAACTCATCAAAACAAATACCCGAAAAAAATAAATAAATCAATTTACTAACTACGACCCTTAAATAAGCCTTTGTACCCTCAGGCACTTATTCCACTACGATCATCATACCTTGCTAAACTTTCTACTCTTGTTCTCCAGCTGCATCATCAAAATTATCTGAAAAATATATGGAGATAAGGGGTGAGTTATCAACCACTCAGTAAGCAGAGGACATATACTAGTGTGTAAACATGAGCATTTACAGAAATCAAAATGCAGAACAAAATATTTTCTTTCAGAATGTAGAATAAGAAAAATGTTTTCAAAATGCAGCGTCAGAACATGTTGACAAAAATGTCAGAGCGATAGTTCGAAAATATTCATAATCAAAATCCCTTTGGCATAGCATAAACTGAAACATCACATCTTATCTTATCAAATCAGAACAAATACCATGTTTAACCCCCGTGGTAGGGTTGTGCAAACCCCGGTAGCTAACCGAGCAGAAACAGAATGTGAATCTTCCCCTTATTCATTCTCGGAGCCCCGAGTGTGCGTGCACATAGGAAAAACCACGCAGAAAACCACTTTGTTTCCAAAGTGGGTGCACCAGAAATAGAAAAGTTGATACCAACCCGAACAGAGGCCACAGTTTTACACCCGTGGTGAGGTCAGAACGGAACAGAAACATAAACAGAATGTTATGCCAGAGGTTTTCAGAAATCACATTAGATCATATCAGAGTGCAGAAAATCTTCAGAACAGAACAAAAATCATATCACAACATAATTTATGCACCAATTTCATATTTGCTCTATTTTTCAAAGTTTAGAAACAGAATGTCAGAAATAAGCCCATGTCTACACCAGTCATGACAGAAAATAATTTCTTCTTAAACAGAATCTCATGAGTAATGCAGAACAAATAACTGAGGCAGTTCAAATTTGTTTTCAACATCAAATATGTATATTTTCCAAAATTAACCTCTGCTCATTTTATTTTAAATGCAAAGTCTAGCATAGGAACCCCGCTTACCTGGACTTCTTAGCTTTTTCGAAATTCCTCAAAAGCGTCGGATACTAATTAATCGTCACATATAAAATAATCACGTACTTCTCATAAATTTTCAATTAATCACGTATCTCAATATTTAAGCCTAAAATGCTAAAATAACCTATTTTAATTCCTCAAAAACCTAAATTCTCATTATTCCTAATATACCAACATCACTTTCTAACTCATCAATATCCAACACAATAACTCTGACTAAAACATTAAATTCCAATTTATTTATAAATTATAAAACTAAAAATAGCGTAACTATATCGAAATCATTATAAGTAGATGATCATATTTTTGTTTAAAAAAAAATATTCTTTTAAAAAGGATTTAAAATAAGATTTTGCATTTACCAATCACTCCAAGAATTATCAATATTTTCATAAAAATATTTTGTTAAAAAAAATTAGTCTTTTACAAAAAAACAACTTAACAAAGTACAACTCACATGTGCCTAAGTCTAAAAATAAAATAAAAAAACACATGCAGTTCATGTTGTAAACCATGATTTCAAAATCCAAAGTACATAATATAAACTCACAAAATTAAACACCCGAAACAATAAATCTTGGGGTATGCTTTATGGGGTAAATATGTAATAATACATCCTATAGTTCACGTAACATACAAATACATATATATATACACGCCGGAAAAGAAAACTCCACACAGTGCATCTGAAGCACTTATAGAGAGGTGGGGGCACGACGGGGTGGAGCTGGTGGTTGGCTACGGCGAAAGGGGGTGGCACCTGGTCACTGGTTGCGAGAGCAAGAGAGGGAGACGAGTGAGAGAGGCACACGGTGAGGGAAAAGTGAGGTAGATACCAAGAGAACAGAGACACCAACCAGAAATGGCGTGAGCTTACCGGGGAAATAGAGGTAGCGTGCGGCGGACAGGGGTGATGAGACGTCCTCCCTGGCAGTTTCTGAGGGGGCACAGCGCGGAGGAGCTTTTGGTGGAGGGTGTTTTTAGCGGCTCAAGGTGGCTGGAAAAATGCTCTGTTTTTGGATGCCAAAACAGAGCAGTCCGATGCTTGCTGTAGAGGCTACGGGACGCTAGGCGACAGCTTCGCGTGACTGAGCAGTGGGCACAGTGGTTTCGTGTGGGTGCACGGCGGCTTAAGGAGGTATAGACTAGGTTCGTCGGGAAGGCGGCTGTGGTGGCTTCCCGCGGTATGCAACTCGATGCACGGTAGGCCGAAGGCAGAGGCTTTTCTGTTAACTGGCGTGGTGCTTTCCGAAAGGGTGAGGACAGGCTGCGGTGATGCTGGGACGGCGTCACGGTATGCGGATAAGCTTTGGGGTGCTGCACGACTCGGGGTGCGAGGAACCGAGGGGATGGAGGTTGAGGAGGAAGAGGCTGAGCAGGAAAAACTGGGCTATGGTTCCATGTGGGAAGGCAGCGGCGCGAGCTTCCTTCGTATGAATATAAATAGACGATTGAACATGAAAAGAAAACCCTAGATGAAAACCAAACGGACGCGGGACGTGCATGAGGGACGTGTGTGTGCATGCATGCCATGAACGAAAGCATGCGTGTGTGCATGTTGTGCGACGGAAAAAAAAGCCGTACGAAAAAATAAAATAGACGGAAAGAGAAGGAATTAAAAAAAATGAAACATGCGGGGAAAAATAAAATAAACGGCCCAGAATTCCAAATTAAAAGAAAACAAAAACGCTACTCAAAATCGTAAATTAAGACTTAAAAAAAAATCAAGCTATAAAAAAAAATAATAATAAATAAATCTAAAGACCAACTATACCAATTTTGGGTCCGGGTGCTACAGAAAAGGGAAGGTGTTAGTTGTTGGTTGTATTCGAAGAATAGACTTGGAACGATGTCATATTATATAGAATTAGTTAGTGTCCTTTAGTAGAACGTTGTCGTTTAATACTTTTTCTTCCTGTTAATTGTAATGCAGTCCTTTCTTACTTACTGAAAGTGTAAAGGATGTTGTTAAACACTGTCGTTTTCATATGAACATTTACTATAAATAAGGAGGTTTGGAGGGAAAAGCTCACAATCGAAGTTCATTCATTAACTGAATTCCTTCTCTACTCTCAACAATCATTCTCCCTTCCTCTCACATTTCCTGGAGAGTGACTCTCTCGAACTAGTCAGTTAGGGTCCATTACATGTTCCTACTAAATTTAGAGCTCGATTCTTCAGGTTTTAGTTCCTTTTCAATTGTGATGGTGAAAGGGAAGGCCTTTGTAAAATTCTTTAATATGAGAATAAAAAATAGAGAACTAAAGAAAAGCTTTGAGGAGAAAATGAATAATACTTTTCATTGATCGAATTCATTGATTACAATTGCTGTACAAAGGCCTATTTATATACAATTTCAAGCTAACTTTCTGACTATACAAATAATGCCACCTGGCCAACTAACTTAACTGTCAGCCTCTTTATCTTGGCTTCTTTCTTTATCTTGGCTTCTCAAAGACTTCAATTCTAAAGCTTCTATATAAGTTTGTATATTCCAACACCCCCCTCAAGAGGGGAATGGATATTAATCATTCTCATCTTGCGGATAAGATAGTGAAAAGAAAGTGAACCAAGTGGTTTAGTGAGTATATCTGCTAATCGATGTTTGGAAGGGATATGGATGATTTTAATAAGACTTCTTGGAGTTTTTTCTCAAACAAGGTGACAGTCTACTTGGATGTGCTTTGTCCTTTTATGATGAACATGATTTGAAGCAATGTCTGAAGCTGGTTTACTATCAATGTAGCGCAAAGCAGCTTGAGGATGATTAATGCATAAGTCAGCTAGTAGATAAGTTAGCCATTGAAGCTCACAAGTTGTAGAAGCTAGAGCTCTATATTCAGATTCAGCAGAAGAACGACTAAAGGTTTTTTTTTTTATTTCCAGGATATAAGGCAATCTCCAATAAACATTGTAAAACCAGTGACATTTCTTCTAGTATCAAGACATCCTGCCCAATCACTGTCTGAGTAAGCTTTCAGATGTAAAGATGAAGTTGCAGACAGAAAAATTGCTTGGCCTGATGTTGCCTTGATATATCGAAGAACCCTTTCAGCAGCTTGTAGATGTGTTGAACTGGGATTAGCCATGAACTGACCTAATGCTTGCATTGAATAAGCCAGATCAGGTCTAGTTATTGTAAGATATAATAGATAACCAAAAAGTCTCCTATATGAAGCAAGATCAAATAAAAGAGGGGAGGAATAATTTTTACTCAGCTTTAAGTTGGATTCCATAGGAAATGCTATAGGCTTAGAACCAGAAAATCCACTATCATGCAAAATATCCAAAGCATATTTGCATTGGCATAGAGTAATATCCTTGGTTGATCAAGCAACTTCAATCCCCAAGAAATATTTAAGTTCACCCAAGTCTTTAATTGTGAAAGAATCATGCAAAAAACTCTTCATAGTGGCTATATCATGACTATTATCAGAGGCAATGATAACATCATCAATGTAGATCAAGAGAGCCATAAAAATTTTTGATGTTTTTCTGATGAATCAGATTTAGCTTGAGTGAATCCAAATTGAAGCAAGGATGAAGATAGTTTTGAAAACCAATGTCTTGAAGCCTGTTCCAAACCATATAGTCTCTTTTTAAGTTTGCAAACTCTAGGATCAGTAGGAGAAGAATATCTTGGTGGTAACTGCATGTAGACCTCTTCATTCAAGTCTCCATGCAAAAAAAAAAAACATTATTTACATCAAGTTGATGTAAATGCCAATGCTTTATTGTAGCAATAGCAAGTAAAAGATGAACAGAGTCATCTTTGCAACAGGAGAGTAAGTGTCAAAAAGATCCAGCCCTTCTTATTGAGTATACCCCTTAGCTACTAATCTAGCTCTGTGTCTTTCAATAGTTCCACCAGCTTTGAATTTCACACGATAAACCCATTTACATCCTATAGCAGTCTTGTTTGGAGGCAAAATAGCAAGTTCCCAAGAGTTATTTATTTCAAGAGCTTTAATTTCATCTGCCATAGTAGTTTGCCATTAAGGATGTAAAATAGCTTGTTTGAAGGATTTAGGTTCAAATGTAGATGAAACAGCAGAAACAAAAGCACTATGTTTAAGAGAAAGTTTAGAAGTGGAAAGATAAGGGGTGATAGAACAAGGCTTACCAGAAGATGGAAGATAGCAACTGAAAAATGCATGAGGTTCTGAAGATGACTGAGTCTTATTTCCCACAATAAAAATCCTGCAAATATGTAGAAGTATGCCTGACTCTCTCAGATCTTCTAAGGTTTGTAATTTCATGGTTAATTGGAGAGAAAGAGGAAGAGGTATTTGGTATTGATGTGGGGTTAATTGAAGAAATGGTAATTGATGGATTGGAAGAAGTAGCAGGTACTGATGCAAGTTCTGAAGTAGGATTAATTGGAAAAATAGTGTTTGATGGAGAGGAAGAAGTAGCAGGTACTGATGCAGGTATTGATGGAGAGGAAGAAATGGTAGTGTTTGATGGATTGGAAGAGGTAGCAGGTATTGATGTAGGTACTAAAATGGAGTTAATTTCAGGTATTGTGGAGTCAAACACTTGAGGAAAATTGGAGAAAAGGGTGTATGATTAGTGTTTGGTATAGAAGGAAAAATAGACTCATGAAAAATTACATTTCTAGATACAAATGTTTTTAGAGTGGTGAGATCTAGCACTTTGTACCCTTTGATATTGGGTGGATAACCAAGAAATAGACATTTTGTAGCTCTTGGCTGAAATTTTCCTTGATTATTTTTTATAGTACTAGCAAAACATAAGCAGCCAAAGACTTTAAGGTAATTGTAGACAGGTGTTTTTGAAAGAGAATATCATATGGTGTATGATTGTTGATTATAGATGAAGGAATACGATTGATGATATGTGTAGCAGTTAATACACAGTCACTACAGTAGGTTAGAGGTAATTTGGATTGAAAGAGAAGGGATCTAGCAACATTTAATAGATGCTGATATTTTCTTTCGACTTTTCCATTTTGCCGAGGGGTTTCAACATAGGATAATTGATGAATTATGCCATGATTTTGATAAAAAAAAAATTAGGCATGTTGAATTCTTGGCCATTGTCTGTTATGATGGTTTGGGGTTTGGTATTAAACTAAGTATGAACATAGGCAATGAAATATGTGAGTAGGGATCGAGTATCTTCTTTTGTTTTCATAAGGTAAAGCCAAGTAAATCGTGTGTAATCATCTACAATTGTTAGAAATTACTTGTAACCAGAATATGAAACAGTGGAAAAGGGTCCCCAAATGTCACAATGGATCAATTGGAAAGCATTATCAGATTGAGTATGTGATACAGGGAAAACTAATCTCTTTTGTTTGGCTGAAGGACATATCTCACATATATGATTGTGAGTTGGTTTTGTAGAGGAATCTAGGGTACTGATGAGTTGTAATCTTGCAGGAGAAAGGTATCCCAAGCGAAGATGCCATATGTCAGAATTGATGGTGTAGGTATGCACCAAAGATACAGAAGATAATCTGGTTGACTCAAGCAATTTATTCTTCGAATCTATAGGAAGATTTTGTAAATGGTATAGAATAGATCTAACTTCAGTAAGCCCAATCATCTTCCATTTGTTGAGATCCTGCAAAATGCATTTAGATTGGAAAAAAAACAAACTAATGGAATTATCTTTAGTCAATCTTGAAGCAGAAATAAAATTGATGTTGAAAGATGGAACATAAAGGGCATTATGTAAGACTAAATCAGAAGAAAGATTAACAGTTCCAGTGAAACTAACAGGAACAGAATTGCCATTTGGTAAATGGACTGAAGATTGTTTAGTAGGTATATGTATTGAGGTAAAAAGGTGAGGAGAATAGATCATATGATCTGTTGCTCCAGTATCAAGAATCCAAGGAGAATGAATGGTTAATGAATTATCATGACAAAGAGAAGTGAAATGGTTACCTTAGGTAGAGGAAGTATTGATTGTTGAATTGGAATTAATGGTTGAAGTAGACAAGCTATTAGCAAGTGAGCAAATTTTGTATTTGCTCTTGAGAAAAAATCATTTTTGGAATATTTCAATTTTGCTCCAAAGAAGAAACAGTATTAGCATTGGGTAATCGTGGAATAAGTCCTCCTCCAGATTGTGTAGGAATAGATCTCTTGCCTCTAGGACCTTTCCATCCTGGTGGATAGCCTATGAGCTAAAAGCACTTATCAGAAAGATGGCCAGCATACCCACAATGAGAACAAATCACATGAGTTTTGCCTTTGGTTTTGGTGTATTTGAAACCATTTGAGGACATGCTTTGATGGTTGTGGCATGAGAGTCAAGGGAAAACCAGCAGCATTAGTCAAAGAACATTGGCTTTCTTCTTGTAATAACAAAGAAAAGACTTTGCTCATTGAAGGTAATTGAGACAAAAGCAACAATTGACTGCGCATAGCTGAGTAAGAATCATGAAATCCAACCAAGAACTTCATCACATAATCTGCTTGTTGGCAATTAGCAAGATTCTTTAAGATTGCACAAGTGCAAGTATCAAGAACTCCACAATGACAAGTAGGAAGAGGATGATAACTAATGTATTCATCCCAGAGTGTTTTAAAATTACTAAAATACTCAGTGATAGTTTTGGAGCCTTGAGAAATAGAACTCAAAGATTTCTCCGAAGTGAAGCCCGAGGACCATCACTGCATAGATATCAAACTTTAAGTTCTTCACAGATGTCAAAGGCATTGGTGAAATAAAGAAGACTACCACGTATTTCTTTTGAAATGGAATTCATCAACCAAGATAATACAAGATTGTTTGCTCATAACCAAGGAATTGAAAGGCGAGTATCATCAAGATTAGGTCGAAGTAAACTTCCATCAATGATGGCAATCTTATTCTTTACAGTTAGAGCAATGGAGATTGATCAACTCCAAGCAACATAATTTTCACCAGCAAAAATCTCAGAAACAAGAAGAGCTCGGCCAGGGTTGTCGCTGGGATGAAGATAGAATGGACTTGAAGAATCGTTAAAGGGATTTCTTGCCATAGAAGTAGAATTTTCCATAGAAGCAATAAAGCTTGGATCTGAAGAATTGTCAGAGGGACTTGCCATAGAAGCAAGAAAGCAGCGGAAAAAAAATACTCACGATAATACCATGTAAAATTCTTTAATATGAGAATAAAAAACAGAGAACTAAAGAAAAACTTTGAGGAGAAAATGAATAATACTTTTCATTGATCGAATTCATTGATTACAATTGTTGTACAAACACCTATTTATATACAATTTCAAGCTAACTTTCTAACTATACAAATAATGCCACCTGGCCAACTAACTTAACTGCCAACCTCTTTATCTTGGCTTCTTTCTTTATCTTGGCTTCTCGAAGACTTCAATTCTAAAGCTTCTATAAATCATCCCCCATAACCGAATCATGCGAAAAGCATTTGGGTGTTCCACCACCCCTTGATGGAATTTGGATATTGCTACTGGGTTGAAGATGAACAATAATAATAAGACAAGGAAGACGAGAGAATATTCAAATGCATTACGAATCACGCTAGAATGAATTCGAGGTCATTCCTTCCTCCACTACAACAAACAACCTTTCAAAATGATCCAAGACCCCGAGTACTGTCCTCCGGTCCTCTGTCAAATACTCCATTCATAACAAACTCTCAAAAAAACCATAAAATGACCATTGTTCACGTATATTAAAAGACAAAATTGAAAACGCACCATTTTAGTGTAAACACTAAAACACTGCGTACTACAAGCAGGTGAGCAACACTTAACCAAATAAATCTACTTTCCTATTTTATCTAAACGGTGCGTATCTCCCAATTAAAACCAAACGGTGTGCTATGAAGAGGCCCTATGCACTGCCGTTTTGAGTTCCCAACCACTTCGTATGTCTTCAGTTCCTTCAATTCACTTCTTCCACTTCGTGTCTTCCGTTTCTTCCCTAGGGTTCCAACAACTTCCCCCTTCTTGACAGCACCTTGCCCACAAGGTGGGGATAGAGCTGCTGAAGTTTCCACAGCTTCTCCCACGTGTTCTCCTCTTCCGTCATTCCCTTCCATTTCACCAATACCTCAGTGATGCATCGATTTCCCTCTTTCTTCATCCATCGATCTGCAACTGATTCGGGCTCAGGCCGAGCCTCTCTGTTCCTGTTGACAGGTGGTAGAGACACTAAGGGCTGAACCGAATCTCCCACCTTCTTTTTGAGACATGATACGTGGAATGTGGGGTGAATCCGAGAGGACTACAAGAGGACTCCGGTAGCTTGAGACGGTATGCAACCTCCCCAATATTTTTCTCTACTTGGAAAGGCCCATAATAGCAGGGGGAGAGTTTCATATAGCGGCGGTGGATCACTGATTTCTGGCGGTAAGGCTGCAACCGAAGGTATACCCAATCCCCCTCCTCGAACTTTCTCTCAGTCCTGTGTTTGTCAGCATGTATTTTCATCATGTTCCTTGCACTTTCGAGATTTCCTTCAATAGCTTTAGAATTTGATCTTTGTTCTGGATAGTCTGATGCACGGTCTGGTTTGAGGATGTCCCGGGTACATAGGATAATAACTGGGGTGGTGGGTAGCCGTATAGTGCTTGAAACGGTGTCATTTTGGTGGCTGTATGATAGGTGGTGTTATACCACCATTCGGCAAAAGGCAGCCACTGTGACCATCTCTGGGGTTTAAATCCAGCATAGCATCTAAGATAAGCTTCCAGACACTTGTCTAGGGCTTCTATCTGTCCGTCAGACTGGGGATGGTAGGCAGAGCTGTGATTCAAGGTCGAGCCTTGCAGTGAAAAGAAAGCTTGCCAAAAAGAACTTAGAAACACAGGGTCTCAGTCAGAAACAATAGTGTGGGGTAACCCATGCAATTTAAACACATGAAGCATGAACAAATTGGCCACAGTAGACGCTGTATATGGGTGGGATAGGGGTATGAAGTGTCCAAACTTGGTGAACCTATCAACCACAACTAATATCACTGTAAACCCACTCAACATTGGCAGCCCTTCTATAAAATCCATAGAAATATCTGTCCACGCTTGTTTAGGTATCAGTAGAGGCTGTAACAAACCTGCAGGTGGTGTTGTTTCGTACTTCACGGCTTGACAGATTTCACACTCTCGTACCCATTTTTTTTATATCCTTCTTCATCCCCTTCCAATAGAAATCCCTTTTAACCCGTTGTTAGGTCTTCAAATACCCCGAATCCCCCCTAGAGGATGATCATGAATATGTTGTAGAACCTTACCTTTGAAATCAGAGTCTGCAGCAAGAACAATTCTCCCTTTTTTTATAATCAACCCTTGCTGTAATTTGTAACTCTTAATAGGGACCTTGCCATCCTCGAGATTTTTGATAATCTCACTTAATTCGCTTGACCCCTCATAGCTTCTTTTGAGTTCCTCTACCCATTCGGGTGTTGGAAAAGATATCATGGCCAAGAATTCCCCATTACACTCATCCCCCTCTTCTTTTCTTGATAAAGAATCCGCAACAATATTTTCCTTTCCTTACTTGTACACAATTGCAAAATCATATCCCATTAGTTTACTCACCCATTTTTGTTGAGCTACGGTCCCCACCCGCTGCTCCAGCAAAAACTTTAGGGCCTGCTGGTCCGTTTTGACTACGAAAGACTGCCCTAAGATGTAGGGCCTCCACTTCCTCACGACCGTCACCAAGGCTAGGAGCTCCTTCTCATAAGTGGAGAGGAGGAGTTCCTTACCCTTCAATGCCTTGCTCATGTAAGCAAGGGGCTGCCCAGCCTGCAATAAAACTGCTCCCATTCCCCTCCCACTTGCGTCACATTCAATTGTAAAGGGCTTTGAAAATTTCGGAAGTCTTAGAACCGGAGGCTGGGTCATAGCTAATTTCAGATCACCAAAAGCTTTCATTGCCTCATCATTCCACACAAAGGCCCCATATCCCTTGATGAACTTACGGTAGTACCCCGTCAATCCTAAGAAACCACGCAAGGATTTAACACTCGTTGGTATAGGCCAGTCTAACATGGCAACTACTTTACGAGAATCAGCCATCACCCCCCTTTCATTAATCACATGCCCCAAATACTCCAGTTCGGTAACCCCAAATTGGCATTTTGACAGTTTGGCATACAACTGGTTTTTTTGCAGCACCCCCAATACTACCCCTAAATGCTCCATGTGATCTACCCAACACTTGCTGTATATTAGAATGTCATAAAAAAAAACTAGTACAAACCGCCTCAAATAGGGTCGAAAAACATTATTCATCAACCCTTGAAAAGTTGATGGGACGTTAGTTAACCCAAAGGGCATCATGAGGAATTCGTAGTGCCCCTTATAGTCCTAAATGCTGTTTTTTCCATGTCCTTGGTCACCACCCTGATTTGGTGGTATCCGGACCGTAAGTCCAACTTTGAAAACACCACCGCCCCATGTAATTCATCCAACAACTCATCAATCACGGGTATAGGGAACTTGTCCTTTATGGTCACTTGGTTAAAGGCCCTATAGTTGATGCACATGTGCCAACTCCCATCCGCCTTACGAACCAAGAGCACGGGAGATGAAAAAGGGCTAGTGCTAGGCCTTATCACTTCGGACTCTAACAACTCCACCATAATCTTTTCTATCTCAGATTTTTGGTAATGGGGATAACGGTAAGGTCTAGCTGTCATGGGCTGAGTTCCTTCTTTAAGGGGAATTATATGGTCTTGGGGTCTTGAGGGTGGCAGCCCCTTCGGTACCTCAAACACTAGGGAAAACTTCTTAAGTAGTTGCTGGATATCCTTCCCCAACTCTGCTATTTTCTCAGTATTTTCCTCACTTAACAGCTGTAAAATTAACCCCTTCCCCTTATGTATCGAAGCCAACATGGCTTTTCCCCATTTATCAATTGTAAGGCCATCTAATCTCAGCCCCAATAGCTCCACCCTTCTACCCGAATGTTCAAACTTCATACTCAATTCAGCAAAACTCCACACAATTGATCCAAGGGTTTCCAACCAATCCACCCCGAGGACCACATCACAACCGCCAAGTGTTAAAATATAATAAGAAGGGTTTAATTGAATACCTTGATTTTTTGTGTTAACCTTGCTCCAGTGGCCTAGACTTTGCACCATTTTTCCATTTGCAACCTTGATAGCGATCTTCTTACCCTCATCAACACGCAACTTTGCAGCCCGGGCAATAGATGGGTCCAAAAAACTATGTGTAGACCCGGAATCCACCAAAAGTACCACTTGTGTGCTCCCAATCCACCCAACAAGTCGCATAGTTTTTGAACTAGGAGTCCCCGTGATCGCATTTAAAGAAATCTCGGGTTCCACCATGACCCCTTTTCGTTTTGAGTCTAATTCAGTAATGACATCAGCAAGTACAACATTTGTTTCTTCCTGTTCTTCCTTGTTTTCCTGCTCCTCAATCCCTTGTATGAAATAAATTTTTGGATTCTTGCATACATGATTGGGGTTCCACTTCTCATCACAATGATAGCACAACCCCTTTTTTTGCTTTTCATCCCACGCTGTAGAGAACACTTTCTTGATAGGGCTACTGTTTTTCTGGGTGTAAGTGTCACTCGTGCCACTACCACCATAGGAGGTATAAGTGCTACTCGGATTGAACGAGCCCCTCTCTCCCGGCAACTTCACTGATTTCTTACTGCTCATGAAGTATTCTTCTTGGATTCGGGCTACTCCAAACGCTACAGTCAGTCAGATTGTGTGGATTAAACATGCGAAGAGGCAACTATATTTCATCCTTTAACCCACCAAGAAAGCAACTCAGTTTATGGTGCTCAATTAGGCCCCTAACTCTATTCGACAGTGCCTCAAAACTAGCCTTATAGGCTGCTACCATGGTGCTTTGTTTTAACCTTGTCAAGGTCTCCATGGGGTCGTCGTAGGCTGTTGGTCCGAAACGAACCAACATAGCACGCACCAAGGTTTCCCAACTCACAAACTGGGCTGTGTCTAGGGCCTCTTGGTACCATACCAAAGCTTCCCCTTCCATGTGGTATAAGGCCAACAAAAGTTTTTGGGCAGGGGTAGTTTGATGGAATTCAAAGTATTGTGAAGTTTTGAAATTCCATGCTGATGGATTGTCTCCATTAAAATGGGGAAAGTCTAAGCGAACACCTCTCACATTTGGACCCCTTTGCTGCAGTTAATCATTTTCTTGTTGGTTTTGCAGGTCCCTTGCTATGTTCCCTTGATGAGCTACCAAGGTGCGAACCATTTCAGTGATCTGGTCGAGTCTTTCATCAATGGTATTGAGGTGGGTTTCTGTTGCTTGATGGTGCTCCTCCAAACTATCAATCTGTTGTTGCATATGTTTGGATCTAGTGGCATCATCCATGGTCTTGTATGGGTATTATGGTTTATGTATTTCTGTTTGGGTTGGGTATGGTTTATGGATGTCTGTTTGGGTGGTTTCTGGATTGGGAATGGATGTGTGTTTGGGTAGGATTTCTGGTTTATGAGTTTTTGGATTTCTAGGTTGTGTATGGTTTATGGCTTTCTTGATCACAGGGCGTTGAATGGAACTGTGTGGATGGAAATTTAATTTCTGGGATGAATTTGCGAAAGTAAAGGTTGGTAGGATCGGTGCTTAGGAATACCACTTGTTAAGACCCCTTGATGGAATCTGGATATTGCTATTGGGTTGAAGATGAACAATAATAATAAGACAAGGAAGACGAGAGAATATTCAAATGCATTAGGAATCACGCTGGAATGAATTCGAGGTCATTCCTTCCTCCACTACAACAAACAACCTTTCAAAATGATCCAAGACCCCGAGTACTGTCCTCCGGTCCTTTGTCAAATACTCCACTCATAACAAACTCTCGAAAAAACCATAAAATGACCACTGTTCACGTAAATTAAAAGACAAAATTGAAAACGCACTGTTTTAGTGTAAACACTAAAATGTTGCGTACTACAAGCAGGTGAGCAACACTTAACCAAATAAATCTACTTTCCTATTTTATCTAAACGGTGCGTATCTCCCAATTAAAACCAAACAGTGTGCTTTGAAGAGGCCCTGTGCACTGTCATTTTGAGTTCTCGACCCATTTCTTCACTTCGTATGTCTTCAGTTCCTTTAGTTCACTTCTTCCACTTCGTGTCTTCCGTTTCTTCCCTAGGGTTCCAACACCACCACGATAGGCTTATTCTTAAACTGCCATTCCTCCGTAATGAACTGGTTGTCTACTATTGATGAAAAATACTGCAGTATGTACCATGGCATGTTGGACCGCAACATCTCAAACTTGGCTTGCATGTCATCGCAACACTGCCACACCGCTGGGATCCATATAATGTTATACTGTTCCTCCTCCCTTGTTCCATTAAAAATGGGCTTCAAAATCGAGATTTCTTCAATGGAGATGTCCACACCGGAAATGAACAATAGAGGACTCTTCCTTTTCAGCACGTTGATACTCAACTGTTTTTGCAACTGTTTTTGCCAAATATATAGTTAAAAAAAAAGAAGTCAAACTAAATTTTAGTAGATTAGTTTGACCATTAATGCACATATTTGTTAACATTTTATAAATATAAATAATAAAATCTATTTCTTTTCAATAACTTAAGATTCTGCATCAGGCTTTGCCCATAAATTAAATACCTTGCTTAATGCATGTTCAAATTTTATTAGTATTTATAACGAGAGAAGGAGTACTATTTAATTATATAATGCAACAATGCGTAAAAGATAAACAAAAGAGCAGGCATATTGATTAATGGGTGTTTTCTAGTGCAGAAAATTTGTGAACGCCATTGCCTCACTACATGAGTCTCAAAAAACACAACTTTCGTCCCAAATTATATTTGGAGACAAAAGAATTTTGTCTCAAATTTGTCTCAAAAAGGCCGTCTCAAAAAGTTTTTAGAGACAAAAAAGTTCTTCTCAAAAAATTTTTTTTAGAGACGAAATTGAGTGGATCCAGTCGAAACCGTTCAAACGGATAATTTTTTTTTAGACAAACTGATTTTGTCTCAATATATTGTTCGAATGGAATATTTCTCCTTTCGAACCGAGACGTCCATTCGAACAATATGAAATATTCATTCAAACTAATGTTCATATTTAATCATGTTCAAGCGAACGGGGTGTTCAAATAGATTTTATGAGTTCAAACTAATAAATTTTTCAAACGACTTGTATTCGAACAAAAATTACGTATGTTCGAACAGAAATTTTGTTTAAAAATTATATCCGTTCGAACGGGATTTTGCACATAAATGTTGTTTGAACAAATAATTTATTATTTGAACGTCCGTATTTCTCGTTTGTCATTCGAATGTGTTAGTTTTTGTTCGAATGGGTCTGTTTTGGTTGGAATGTAATTACAAATTATAATTTACCGTTCGAACTATATTAATCATACAGATCAGTATTTAATTAAAAATACCATAATAATATTACACAAATTATAATTCAAACATCAATTGTTCAAATGTTTTGAAATATCATAATATAAATGCAATTAAAGAAAAGATAAATTTGAAGACTATGGTGGTGACATAGAGTTTTGGGACATCATTGACTGGAATTGTTCAAACATTCTTTGGTTATGCAACTACATCCTCACTTCTAATCTCACCTCCAAATCCACTGCTTGATCTAATCGGGTCAGCAACACTTTTCCCTTGGACCTCAATCGTTCTATCTCAAGTGCTGCTTCCTTCAATCCCTTAGTCTTATCGTCATTCGATCTGGCTCGAGAATAGGATGAGGATGATGAGGATGGTTTTACGCAAGGTCCTAAACCCCTCAAATATCCAGAACGTGATCCAAGAACTTGAGAAAGGGTCCGAGCATCGTTGACAGATGATGCATCAGATGGATCCGCATCAATTTTCTTAAGAGATATCATCTTGTCCTACAAAAATAAAAACATTAAAGTTAGTATAAATACAAAAATATTATGTGACAATGGAATTAAAAAAATTTAAACTTACATAATTTGTCTCTACTTCGGGACTGGCTCAAACACCATCACGATTTTTATGTGTTTTAGCACACAATTGGGTCAAATCATAGTCAGTGAGACTTTCTTCTTTTTGCAAAAGGAAAATCAATATTAGAACTAAAATCAGAAAAGGTATATTATATGTTAATATTTAACGGACACTAAAATAACTTACCATTTTGTTAGACAAACGATGAAAAGATCGAGAACTTGTATGATGGTTTGTCTTTAAATTTGATCTATTTGCTTTGTTTATAGTACTCCGTTGCTAAAAAAAAAATAGTTTATATGTTTAATACATCTCTGATATATTATTAAAAGAATATAGTAACGATATTACCTGATAAGCAGGATCTTCAAACATATCCCAAACATTCTCTCATTCGTTTGGTGGAATATTTTGGAATGGATTTTGGCGCGCCTATATTGTAGTACTAAACTTCTTATAATGTGCATGACATCGACCTTGTACCTCCGAAATGCATTCGACATCAGTTCCTCAACCGTTAATCGATCCCCTCTTCGGCCATCCAACTTTTATAAGGTAGTTGATCATTTTCCATTCGAGAGACTATCATATATATCACATATATAATCAGTCCTAAACTCTAATGTTTGTACAAATTTCGGCAGCATTTCCCTACAATTTTCTAAGTATGCTACTCACGATAAGTCTTCAACCCTATTAATGGGCCGAGAAACTTACAGACCACATACCCGAAGAATGTAAAAAATCGTTGAACCAAAATTTTAATTGACAAACACAAAAGTTTAAACTAAATATATTTTCCGTATTGATGATAGAATCACAAACTGTCCACTTTGGACAATTAAAAAGTTGTACCCAAACATTCTTTAAGAGAATATTTGGCCACAACTCTCGAATGGCTCTAAGGTTTAAGTATATATAAAAATAACTCTAAAATTCAAAACTATCCAACTCCTAATATAATTATACAATGAAATCACATTCCAAATCACAAATACATTGCAACATTACATTCCTAATCACCAATATTATAAATATTTTATACGTATTATACATTGCAAAATTACATTCTTAATCACCAATATTATAATTTAACTATTAACAATTGGCATGTTATATCTATATTTTAAGTTTCTAAATTAATTTTTGTGCATCATATTTTGTAATTATATTATATTATTTTTACTTTTTAATTAAATTTTTTATAAGTATTAAACATTAATTTAAATATTAAAAATTGCTATGTTATATCTATATTTTAAGTTTCTAATTTAATTTTAGTGCATCGTATTTTGTAATTATTTTATATTATTTTTATTTTTTAATTAAATTTTTTATAAGTATTAAACATTAATTTACTATTAACAATTGCTATGTTATAGCTATATTTAGGTTCTAATTTAATTTTAGTGCATAATATTTTGTAATTATATTATTTTATTTTTATTTTTTAAGTATTATACATTAATTTAAGTATTAACAATTACTATGTTATATCTATATTTTAAGTTTCTATTTTCATTTTAGATATTAATATTTTCTAATTATATTATATTATTTTTTAATTAAATATTTATAAGTATTATACATTAATTTAAGCAATTACTATATTTTTTAGTGCAAAATATTTTGTAATTATACTATATTATTTTATATTTTTATATCTTATAATTTTAAAATTGTTGTTATATTAGGATTTTGTTCGAACAAGATTCTTATCGTACAGGATCTTATTCGAATGAACATTATAGCATTCGAACGGGACAAACCTAGACTCCAGACATGAAATAGAGACAAAACATTTACCACAAAACACAATTTTCACAATCATAATCTCATAAGATGTATATTGGCAGAGTGCCCATTTTGAATGGGATTGCACAAACACAAATATATCAAAAATCTTAACATAATTAATTAAAAACTATAGATTATAAAAAATCTAAAAATCTAAAAATTATAAATATTACCTTGAATTTAAGTAATCCAAATAAAAGTATCAATCTACAATACCTACATAAGCATAAAACACATTATGATAAAACCTAAATCATGTGCAATAAACTAACATTAATGAAACTCGAAATACAAAAAAACATAGAACAAAAAAAATAATACATTTTATAAACCTCTCCTCTCTCTGTCTCTCAAGAATCCCTTCTCTCACTAAGTCTATTCTCTCTCTCTCTCTCTCTCCACAACACTCTCTCACACACACAAAATCGCCTGCCGTGCTCTGCCTCCAAATAAACTTTCATTAACTGTGAAAATGAACAGAGGTTGAGGTATATGAATATGTGAAGTCTCGTTCGAACGGGACATTTACACATTCGAACATGAAAATTTCGAATAGGCGCCAAATCTGCCGCGATTCATTTCACGTTCGAACGTGTCATTTTGTTGTTTGAACTAACAAATCAGAATATTCCTTGCCATATTCTTCAAATGTAGACCAACTCAAAGAGTATTTTCGTAACACTATTCAACCAAAGCGTTCGAATGAAGAATTTTCACGTTTGAATAAACTAACATTCAAAGTATTTGGCGCGAAGTTTCCCTCCAAACACATTCCACGAGATAAAATCGATCGAACGAGACGTTATTGGATTCGAACCAATCACAAAATATTTTAATATTATATAGTATATAATAACAATATATTATAGCAACTATTTTATATTATAATTGATAATATATAATGTACTACAAGTCCAATAGTTAATATAATACTTATACTATATACTAACTATTAATATATAGCACTTATTAATATATATATACTTTTGTTAATATATATATGCTTTTGGTCTTCTAATTTTGCCCTATATATTATATAACTTACTACCTTGTCATATAAAATATAATAAGTATAGTTATAGTAACTTATAATAGTAACTAGTATCTATGGTAACTATAGTAACTAGTTACTATAGTTATGATTACTTATATAGTTATCATAACTTATAATACTTACACTGTAGTAACTAAAAAACTAATAACTACTATATATATATTAATTATAGTAACTTGTATAGTTATCATAACTTATAATAGCTATAGCTATATAGTAACTATATATAATACATACACTATAGTAGTTATATAACTAATAACTACTATATATATTAATTATTTTAACTTGTATGGTTATCAAAACTTATAATACTTACACTGTAGTAACTAAATAACAAATAGCTACTATATATATATATATATTAATTATATTAACTTGTATAGTTATCATAACTTATAATATTTATAACTATATAATAACTATATATAATACTTACACTATAGTAGTTATATAACTAATAGCTACTATATATATTAATTATTTTAACCTGTATAGCTATCAAAACTTATAATACTTATATTGTAGTAGCTATATAACTAATAGCTACTATATCTATATATATTAATTATATTAACTTGTATAGTTATCATAACTTATAATAGCTATAACCATATAGTAACTATATATAATACTTACACTATAGTAGCTATACAATTAATAACTACTATATATATATTAATTATTTTAACTTGTATAGTTATCATAACTTATAATAGCTATAGATATATAGTAACTATATAATACTTACATTGTAGTAGCTATATAACTAATAGCTACTATATCTATATTTATATTAATTATATTAACTTGTATAGTTATCATAACTTATAATAGCTATAGCTATATAGTAACTATATATAATACTTACACTGTAGTAGCTATATAACTAATAACTACTATGGTCCTTCTCTCTCTGGTCCTTCTCTCTCTCTCTCTCTCTCTCTCTGGGGAGAGCGTAAGGTGCTAGTAACCCTGCTTTGCTAGGGAGTTTAGTCTCTCAGCCTGCGGGAGTCTTAGTTTTTCGGGTGTAAGAGAATGGAGGAAGAGGATTTATCTAAGAGATGGGAGAGATTGCATCTATCTCTGGAGGAAAACACGGTCTTCAAAGTGACAAATGAAGGAGAGACAGATAGGGTTTCACGTTGGAAACATTGTATTGTAGGGGGGATTCTGACTGATAAGGGTATAAATAATGAAGCATTCCGTGTTACGATGTCCCAAGTATGGAGATTGGAGGGTTGGGTGCAGTTCAAAAATTTGGGTAACCATACTTTCTTGATTGACTTCCAACATGTGTCTGATAAAGAGAAAGTACTTGGAGGCAGACCTTGGTTTTTTTATCGAAATATTCTGTCCCTACAAGAAGTGGATGAGAAAATGCCGCTGAGTGCAGTTAGGTTTGATTTTGAACCATTCTGGGTACAGAAGCATGGGATTCCGTTAGCAACCATGACAGAGGAAGTTGGAAACCACCTGGGTTCGTCAATAGGTGAAGTGATTAGAGTGGATGTTGACTCAGAAGGTAGGGCCTGGGGTAAATGCATGAGGGTGAGAGTGGCAGTGAACCTGAATAAACCTTTGTTAAGGGGGAAGTGGTTGATGATGGATAACCAGAAGTTTTGGGTCTCATGCAAGTATGAGCGGCTTCAAAATATTTGCTTTACGTGTGGCATTTTATCGCATAAGGGTAAAAGGTGCAGTAAACAGAAAAGTGAATATGGAGTAGAGGAGCAACCATGTGAGCAGTTTGGTCCATGGATTCGGGCTCAACCTATGAACTCAAATATCTTCGATGTTCAAAAATATGAGGGTTCTAATAGTTCCAGAGAACAAAAGGGACGTTATAAGGAGGAGACGAATGAAGCAGGTGGAGGGAAAGACAAAGATGGTAAGGAATGGTCGGGAGGGGCTTCTCAAGAATCATTTAAGGAGCATTTACCAGATACGGCTATTATTCTGCCTTCTAAAGTAAATGACAAAGGCACGGAAGAATTGGGAGTCAGTCAAAATTATGAGGAATTACTAAAGGGGAGGGAAACACGTATGAAAAACCAGGTCTCGGAGTTAGAGTCCCCAATCTGTTTGGAAAATTAGGTGAATTTAAAGCTGGTAGATTCCAAGGAGGGTTTGTCCTTTATGGAAGTAGAAGCTGTCACGGCCTTAAATGAACACTTGCCTAATACTGATTTATTCACTTTTAAGAGCAAGCAACTAAAAGACAAGAAGCCAGGAGTTGGGGATCAAAAGGACTCAGGGAATAATACCAAGAGAAGGGGGACCACGTGGAAAAGGAGGGCTAGAAAGGAACTTTCTCAGGCTTCAAAGCAAGAGGGGTGATGACAAGAAAGAGGGGTAAAAGTGACAAGAGTTTAGAAGGAGAAGTGGCATTACCCAGTAAAAATCAAGGCGGGAGGGAGTCTGTTCAAAAGACTGTAGTATTTAAACTTTTGCAGCCTATTCTTCTGACCACAGCCCTATCTATATGGGGTTAAGACTTGGAGAAAGAAGGTATGCCAGAGGAAGGGGACTTAGACAAAGGATCTTCAGATATGAAGCCTCTTGGAAACTCCATAATGAGTGCTCCCGGATTGTTGCTAAATGCTGGACACCTCGAAGGCAGCAGAGTGGGTCTTTTTTTCTGAATTCTCGGAGAAGCCTTGAGCTTTGTAAAGAAGCTTTGTTGAAATGGAGTAGAACCACCCTGAGTCAGCACAGAAAAGAGACTCAGGCTAAGCTGGAACAGTTGGCTAATCTGCAAGAGACAAATACTGGGTCCAGTATGGAGACCATTAAGGAGCTAAAGTTGGAAATTGACAAGTTTCTTGAGGAAGATAATGTGAGATGGAAGCAAAGAGCAAAGCAAGCTTGGCTCAAAGATGGTGATAGAAACTCAAAGTACTTCCACAAATGTGCAAACCAGAGAAGAAAAACAAATGAGATCAAGAACTTGGTGAGATAGAATGGCAGCTTGACGTGGGACATGGAGGAAATCTCTGAATGCTTTGGGCAGTATTTCAAGTCTATTTTCTCGTCTTCAAATCCAGATGGGATAGGGGAATGCCTTTCAAGAGTGGATATAAAAGTGGATAGGGAGATGAATAGAATGCTGGAAATGAATTACACGGCAGTGGAGGTGAAGGAAGCTTTATTTCAAATGAACCCGATGGGATCACCTGGACCCGATGGCTTTCCTGCAGATTTCTACCAAGTGCATTGGGATATAATTGGGGATAAAGTCACTAGAGGGGTACTTGAAGTGCTCAACTCAGAGGGGGATATTAGCAGCATTAATGACACATATATAGTGCTTATTCCCAAACTGAAAGGCCACAAAATAGTAAGGGATTACCGACCAATTTCACTATGCAATGTGTTATATAAAGTGGTGTCAAAAGTCCTAGCCAACAGACTTAAAAAGATTCTTCCTGAGATAATCTCTCCAACACAAAGCGCCTTTGTTCCTGGGAGGCTGATTCTTGACAATGTGATTGTAGCGTTTGAAGCCATGCATTCCATGTCTATTAAAAGTAGAAGGCAACAAGGTCATATGGCAATAAAGCTGAACATGAGCAAGGCATACGACCGGGTAGAATGGGATTTCTTGAGAGCTGTGATGGTGAAAATGGGTTTTAATGAGAGATGGATCAGGCTGGTGATAGGCTGTGTGTCATCAGTTTCATACTCAATTCTTATCAATGGATCTCCCCAAGACTTCTTCAAACCTTCTAGAGGAATTAGACAAGGGGACCCATTGTCACCCTATTTGTTCATCTTGGTGGCAGAGGTACTCAGTAATCTCCTCAATCATGCTGAAAGGGTAAAGAGAATACATGGTTTTCCTATAGGCAGAGGCCAGATCATCATTAATCACTTGTTTTTTACAGATGACAGTTTACTATTCTGTAGAGCAAAGGCAGAGGAGTGGGCCACCATCCACGATTTGCTTAGTCTTTATGAGAGGGCCTCGGGTCAGCAGCTAAACAAAGGTAAAACTGCTATTTATTTTAGTGCTAATACCCGAAAAGAAGCTAGAGATTTCATCTTGAGCATTGCTGGTACAAGAGTTACTTCATGCTATGATAAGTATCTAGGCTTACCTGCTTTAGTGGGGAGATCAAAACATGATGCCTTTAAAAGCATTCTTGATAGAATGAGAAGCAAGGTGAGTAACTGGAAGTCGAAATTCCTCTCTCAAGCAGGGAAGGAGATCCTCCTCAAAGCAGTGATACAAGCTCTTCCAACCTACTGCATGTGTGTTTTTAAGCTGCCAAAGTCCTTGTTGAAGGAAATTAATAAAGTGATGCACCAATTCTGGTGGGGCCAACAGGATAGGGAGAAAAAGTTGCATTGGGTTTCTTGGAATCTCATGGGAAAGGCTAAGGAAGCTGGTGGAATGGGTTTTAGAGAGTTTGAGAGCTTCAACTTAGCATTGTTGGCTAAGCAAGGCTAGAGGGTAATTCATTACCCTGACTCGTTGGCTTCACAAGTTCTTAAGGCCAAATATTTTAGTAGCTCTAATTTCTGCCAGGCCAAGATGGGTGCAAGACCATCTCTCATATGGAGAAGTCTTTTGGATGCTAAAAACCTCATAATTAAAGGATCTATTTGGAGAATTAGAGATGGAAAGGAGACAAAAATCTGGAAGGATAGGTGGCTTCCTAAACCTTCCTCTTTCATGATCCATTGTCAAGGGCAGACTATAGATGAAAAAGCGAAAGTTGCTGATCTCATTAATGAAAACACGAAGCAATGGGATAGAGAGCAGATATTTAGCATGCTAGGTCCTTTAAATGCTGCCATAATCCAAAGAATTCCCGTGAGTTCTACAGGTGCAAAAGACAAGCTAATGTGGTTAGGCACAAAGGATGGAGGCTTTACAGTGAAAAGTGCATATCACCTTCAGAAGGAACTAATAGCAGAACAGAGGGGTCAGTCTTCTCGAGGATACCAAAACTTTAAAGAGTGGACTTGCTGCTGGAAGTACAAGATTCCAAATGCTGTTAAGATTTTTGTGTGGAGAGCATGCTTAGAAGCTCTACCGAAAAAAAATAACCTTTTCAAAAAGAAGATAGTGGACTCTCCATTATGCCCAATATGCTACAGAGAAGATGAAACAGTTGCTCATGTGCTATGGAACTGTGAATCAGCATTGGATGTGTGGTGCCAAAGGCCCATTGTGCTGCAAAAAAGTACGTTGAGGGCAGTAAGCTTCAAGGAGATTTTTGAACAGCTAAATGCCCAATGTGAAACAGAAACAATGGAACTTTTTGCTATGACTGCAAGGGGAATTTGGCAGAGGAGGAATAAAAGTGTATTTCAAGGGTCCTTCTTGCATCCTAACCTAATATCCCAGAATGCGGCTCAACAGTTGGAAGAATATATGGCTGCTCAGCTTGGCTCTAACTCAACAACTAGAAGGAATCCTATTCAAGCTGTGATATGGAGTCCACCTCCTACGGGAATAATCAAGGTAAACTGGGATGCTGCACTGTGTGAAGATCAAGATAAACTGGGAATAGGCTTGGTAGCAAGAGATCATGAAGGTAGAATTATAGCTTCTAGAAAGGTGGCTAAGGCTGGTTGTGTGATACCATTACTGGCTGAGGCAATAGGAGCCTATCAAGCTGTCAAATTGGCATCCGAAATGAACCTGGAATCCGTGATCTTTGAAGGAGACTCTCTTCAGGTTGTTCAAGCAATAAATCTGCACAAAGAGAGATGGGACAGCGTGGGACTGGTGCTTGATGATACCAGAATGTTATTAGCTCAAGTAGTACATTGGCAATTTAACTTTGTTAAAAGAAATGGAAATGAATTAGCCCACTGTCTTGCAAAGAAAGCTTTTGAACTCACGGTGGAAACTTCCGAAATGGTTGTTATTCCCAACTGTAATGAAATACCTCCTATGTAATTGAGATGAATGAAATTGTTCCTTTTCAAAAAAAAAAAAAAACTAATAACTACTATAGTTAATAACTACTATAGCTATATAGTAACTATGTATAACACTTACACTGCATTTATATAACTAGTAACTACAGTTAGTGTTATAATATTATATAAACTATACGAGTATAGATCATGAACCCTTGCAGATTCAAGAAGACATGACATACACCGAGGAACCATTGCGGATTCTGGACAGGAATGAGCAAGTGTTGCGGAATCGAACTATTTCTTTGGTTAAAGTATTGTGGAATAATCATGCTACCAATGAAGCATCATGGGAATTCGAGGAAGAGATGCGAGTCAAGTATCCTCACGTGTTCGAAGAGAGTTCTTATAACTTGTAGCGAATTCCGAGGACGGAATTCCTGTAAGGGGAGGAGGATGTAAGGCCCAGTATCTTCAGCAGTGGCCCGGAGCGTGCGTGAGAATGGCCCAGCCATTTTTAGTGTTCAGTAAGTCCCGAGCGGCGTCGTTTTGTGGAGGTGAGTGTGTCTTCTTCAACTTCCGTTTCTTTCTCTCCTTTCTTTCCGCATGTATCTGTTTCATCTTCAGTTTCTTCCGCGTATCTCTCTCTCTCGCACGTCTCTCCACTTTGTTCTCATCCCTTTCGGTCACTCTTTCCCGTAAACTGTTTCTCTCTCACGTTTCTCCAGTTTCTGCAGTTTGAGTGTTCCTCTCTCTCATCCCTTCAGTTGTCCGTTGGTTCTCTTCTTATTGTTCAAGTTTTCATCTCCAGGTATAACTTCTTCTCTTTCCATATTTTTGTTGTTCTGCAACTAGACTCTAGTTTAATGCATCCTTTCAGCCGATCCTCTCTCCATTTCTTTTTCTGCAGTTTCTATTTATGGTCCTTACCGTGTGATTGAGTAGTTGTTTTTGTGAGTGCTTCTGGTTGTTGCGTGGTGAGTATTTCGGGTTGGTGTTTGTCCTAGGTTTGGATTATTTGAAGTTACATTGTAGTAGATTTGTGGATTTGTGGTTGAGAATATATTTGGAGGTATTAGGTTATACTTTCTGCTATGGAGTTGGGAATGGAAGGATGAGTGCTTTGTGTAGTGTAAACTGGTTAAGTTGGCAAAATCTGCGTACTTCGCTCGAGCGGACTGTCGAGCGCGACTCGAGCGAACAGCCAAATGAACATTGGCTTGAGCAGAGTGTCGAGCGAGAGTCGAGCGAACCTCTCTGACTTGCATTCGCTCGAGCAGTGTGACGAGCGAGACTTGAGCGAACCTCTCTGACTTGCATTCGCTCGAGCAGTGTGACGAGCGAGACTTGAGCGAACCTCTCTGACTTGCCTTCGCTCGAGCGGTCTGTCGAGCGAAGTTGAGCGAACTTGGCTCGAGCCAACTGTCGAGCCAACTTTCAGCCAACACTTTTTCAGCTCCAAACCAGTCTCCACTTATAGCCAACATACTGAGTTTGGTATAGAATATTTTGGGTCGAAGTTTGGGCTGTTCGGTTGGTTATTTGGCTAGTTAAGTTCGATTAAACTCACTGAAGTATGGTCTAGAGTTTGAGTCTTGAGTTGTTTAAGATCAATTGTGTATTGTTGGACATTAACATTTAGTTTATATTATTTTTTATGAATAGGTGACGAGATTGATAGAGATCATTTTCAAGGCTTAGATAATACGCTGCAGGAGTCAGGTAAGCGGGGTTCCTATGCTGGGTTTTATACAAGCTAAATAAGACTGAGGTTGATTTTATGAAAGCTTGCATAATTTGTGTTGTGTTGGGAACTTGTGAAAACAAAGATCAACCTCGGTCTCTTATCTGCATTATTCATGAAATCTGTGTGAAAAAGGAAAATATATTCTGACATGCATTGTGTAGACATGAGCTAAATTCTGTCATGTGATTTCTGAAATCTGAAAACGAGCGATATTGAGAATATGAAAAGTTGTGCATTTATTTGTTCTGGCTTTTGTGTACAGCGTGTGTAAACTGTTCTGAATCTGTTTTGGTACTTTGTATTATTTTGATACAACACCTGAAAACTTTGGCATGGTGTACTGGTTTTTCGTATCTGACTCTGTCTCTGCTCTGCTCTGTTATGCTCTGCTCTGTTTGGGTTGGTACCAACTTCTCTGTCTCTGAGTGCACCCACTTTGGAAACAAAGTGGTTTTATTGTGGTCTTTCCTGTGTGCACACTCGGGGCTCCGAGAAGAATAAAGGAAAGATTTCACCTCTGTCTCTGCCTGGTTTGGCCACCGGGGTTAGCACAACCCTACCACGGGGGTGAAACATGGTCTCTGCTCTGTTTGATGCTCTGTTTTGATCTGATGAAGATACTCAGTTTATGTTATGCCAAAGTACTATGGGTTTTATTTGTCTTAAAAACCATCGCTCTGTTATTTTGAAAATATGTTCTGTTCTGCATGATAACTCTGGAAAATATCTTGTTCTGCATACTCTACTTTATAAATGCTCATGTTTGCACGCTAGCATATGATTTCTGCTTACTGAGTTGTTGATAACTCACCCCCTATCATCATAATATTTTTCAGATGATGTGGTGAGTCCAAATGAGCACCTGGATTAGATTGTCGTTTGTGTTTAAGCTGAGGAGATGTTAGTGGAAGAAGGACTTCTGGTCTTCTTAGTTTTAATATCTTTGGGTTTGATTTATGTCTTGAGTTTAGTAAGATTTATGAAATATTTAGTTGGTTTGTTATGACTACCGGGAAGTTATGGACCCCTTTGATTTATTATTATTGCATTAAAGATTGTGTGGAGTTTGTAATGAGAATATTGAGAAGATATGAGATCGATTTCATTTATGAAATTGTTGGAGATTATCCTTTGGATGTGTTGGGAGACTTGTTTATGAGTGACAGGTAGTAATTCTCCAGGCTACCCGGGTTTGGGGCGTTACATATTATGTACTTAGTATAATAGAATAAATATATTTACAAATAATATACTAAATATATTAATTAAAAGTATTATAATACTATTATTAGTTTTATTTTTATACTTTTGTACTTTGTAATATTAGTATTGTTATATATTACTATTAGTAATATAATTATAAATATATTAATATAATAACCGTTCGAAGGGATATTTATTCAGTTCGAACGAGACTCCACGGTCATCATAGACATAGTTTGAATACAATGAAACAAAACTCTCTCGTTTGAACCAGCAACCGCCGAGAGCCTCCGAGTTCGCCCCTTATCTCCGCCACGAAAACCACCACTCAAACGCCGTAGCAACCCCACATTTGAACTTATAAGAGGTATTGGTCAACTCTCCACCTCTATTGTTTAGTTTTTTGCATGAATGGGTTGTGTTTGGGAGGTATGGATTTCGAATTCGAAATCCACCCATTTTGGTGTATTCCGTAGAAATAACATCAAAATAATCGGTAGAAAGGGTTGGGTTGATTTTACGATGGGTTTCAGTATGATTACAGATAATTTTTATGTTAATGTTATGAGAGTTTCATCTTATTTTATATTAGTAAAAAATTTTTCTTCAAGTGCTTTTTTTTTCTTTTTTATAAGGGAGGTCAGGGGTTCGAATTCAAGTTTTCTATTTAGAGAAGCAGACTATATATATGCCATTAGGCTCTTGGAATAGAAAAAATTGACATCATATCATTTGAATAAAGAAAGACAAAACTCTAGCGTCATGGTTGTTGATATCATGATTACAACCATTTCCATGTTGGCTAGTGGCATGTGTGTTAGTTCTGGTTCAGCCAGCTGGAGGTTCTATTTTTATATGATTTTAAAGTATGACCTTTTCATTCTCGGACAAACCACATATACAAGAGTGAGTGTAATTCGAAAGAAGTACAATTCTTAGATATTTATCATGTTATGAAATTGAGAGGCTTTTCCAACTATATTTTTACTAACAGAAAAATAAGGTTTTTTCATAATTGCAGCCACAAAAAGATGACGTCCCTGCTAACATGGTGATGCCGATCAGAATAGTGATTATTCTACAGGCTAGTTTCAACAGATAATTCACAGGGAAGGAAGACAAGAGAAACTCAGAAAAAACGACTCTAATGTTTAATTCAAAATTGTCAAAATCTAAAATAGTCAAATCAACCCACAGGCCAGGTTACAATAGCTGAAAATCGATCATATCAGAATTTTAACAAAAATAACAAAATCTCAATAATTACAGGAAAAGTAAATACTTAATAAAAGATGTAATCTGCCAAAACTTTGACCCAAATCGGATTCAAAGTCACTTCCTAAATGATAAATGAAATATTATCATAAAAGACAAAAAAATAACTAAAAATAGGGATTCAGAGGGAAAAACTGTGAAATTTAGCCTTGAATTCACAATAGCTTCATCGGGATGCACAAAACAAGGTCTCAGGTGTTTCACATTAGATACATCAGAAGTCTTCAAATGGCTGGGGAGGCACAACCTGTAGGCATTATCATTGATCTTCAATAGAATCTCATAGGGTCCAATCTTCCGCTCTTTAAGCTTATTATACTCTCCAACAAGAAAACGATCATGATTTAATACTGTTGGGAATAACTGTATATCGAAGACTAACTTGAAGTATAGCAGCGCAAATAAGCAAAAGAAAATTCTGACAATCACACACAGGAAATGCCAAGATTTAAGTGGTTCAGCTCAAAGTGAGCCTACGTCCACTGGTGGGGTCGGTATCAGAGCTTTCACTATAAACAAAGATGGAGTACAGAAGAATAATACAAAACTTCTTTCACAAAGAAGTTATCTCTCTTGCTCTCAACTCTCTCTAGAAATCACTCTCATAAAAACAAAGGTGACTTCAGCTGAATGAATGAAAACAAAGAGGCGCCGTTTGATATTTATAGAAAGTAGTGCATATTCACTTTTGAGAACATTGGCTCGAGCGAACTCTCGAGCGGATGTCGAGCGGACGTAGGGTTTTGACATTTCGCTCAAATAAACTGTCGAGCGGTGTCGAGCAAACTCTCGGACTTGTATTTCGCTCGAGCTGAATGTCGAGCAATGTCGAGCGAACTCTCGGACTTGCATTTTGCTTGAGCTGAATGCCGAGCGATGTCGAGCGGACTCTCGGACTTGCATTTCACTCGAGCTGAATGACCATCCGCTCGAGCGAACATACACCAGAGCACCATTTCAACTAGATTCAAGCCACCTCTTAACAAATCTCCACCTTAGCTTGAACTCTACCAATCCTAACACAAAAAACCTCTGACCACAGAACCGACCCCCTCCAACAAATCCCCTAAGGGAATCACAAACTCCGAACACCAATCAAGTCCAAACAGAGTTTGAACCTGCAACTGGCTTTGTCATCATATCTGCTTGATTCTCAGTAGTAGCAATCTTCAGAATCTCCATAACACCCTCTGTAGCAATCTCTGAGAAAATGATACCTGACATCAATGTGCTTCGTTCTCTCATGGTACATTTGATTTTTGGTCAAATGTATTGCACTCTGACTGTCACAGAATACTGAAATCCCATCTTGCTGTAATCCCAAATCATTAATCTAGCCCTTCAACCAAATGGCCTCCTTAACAGCCTATACTGCTGCCATATACTCTGCCTCTGTAGTTGATAAAGCAACAGTGGATTATAGTGTTGCTTTCCAACTGATAGCAAACCCACACAAAGTGAAAACATAACCTGTCAATGATCTTCTTTTATCTAAGTCCCCAGCATAATCAGAATCAACAAAACCAGTAACTCTGGAACAGAAATCAACATCTCTATCAAATATTAAGCCAAAGTCCAAAGTTCCTCTTAAATATTTGAGTATCCATTTCTTCACTGTGCAGATTCTTCACTCTTGACAGCTTCTGAATAACTAGAAGGCTCCTGACCAACAATATCCTATACCGTAGTAAGAGCATACATTACCATATCTGCATGAGCATATCTCTGAGGTGGTCTAATCTGCCTCCTCTGTCTACCAGTAGCTATATTGTAATGTTGCTGACCTTGTGCGCCGCTATTTGAATCAGAGTCATGCTCATCTGCTATAGCATGATCTTGGGTGCCACTGGGCACCCCTTGTGGCGCTTCCACTTGAAACTCCACCTTCTTGCCAATATCCTGTTCTTTACCTGTAGATACATGAATCTCCTTTCTCGGATTAAGCATAGATTTTTCATCAAATACAACATCTCTACTGATTACAAACTTAGGTGATTTAGAATCAGTACACCACAACCTAAATCCCTTCACCCCATTTTCATATCTAATGAATATACCTTTCTTTGCCCTTGGCTCAAGTTTTCCATCATTAACATGAAAATATACAGGACAACAAAAAATTTTCAAATTTGAATAATCAGCAGGAGTATCAGACCAAACCTCATTTGAAGTCTTCAAACCAATAGTTGTGGCTGGAGAATGATTGACCAAGAAACAGGTTGTGTTGATTGCTTAAGCCCATAAATCCTTAGACAAGCCTGCATTAGAAAGCATACTGCGAGCTCTCTCCAAGAGAGTCTTGTTCATCTGTTCAGCTACCCCATTTTGCTGTGGAGTATGTTTAACTGTACGGTGCCTGGCAAGACCTTCATTTTTGCAGAATTCATCAAACTCACCTCCGCAAAATTCCATACCATTGTCAGTTCGAGATCTCTTAATTTTCTTGCCTGTCTGGTTTTCAATCAAAGCCTTCCACTGTTTAAAGTTAACAAATACATCGTTTTTCTGCTTCAGAAAATAAACCCAAACTTTCTGTGATAAATCATCAATGAATGTAAGCAAATACTGAGCTCCACCTTTTGATGGAACAGAAGATGGACCCCAGAGATCAGAATGTTCACAAACCTTGTAGAAAACTGAACCCTACACTGTTTTCCAAACACACAATGTTCACAAAAATCAAGTTTCCCTATCTTCTGATCACATAACAAACCTTGCTTACTCAGAATAGACATCCCCTTTTCACTCATATGACCCAAACGCATGTGCCACAAACGGGTGACATCTGAGTCTGGATCATCTAAAACAAACACTGCAGCTGCACCTGTCACTGTAATGCCCTGAAGGAAATAAAGACCATTCATCTTATCTCCTTTCATCACAACCATGGAGCCCTTACAGACTCTGATAGCTCCACCTTCACCAGTATACTTAAAATCCAAAGAATCAAGAGTGCCCAAAGAAATAAGATTCTTCTTCAACTCTGGAATGTGTCGGACGTTAGACAATGTCCTGACAATCCCATCAAACATCTTTATCCTGACTGAACCAATTCCAACAATTTTACAAGCCATATCATTCCCTAACAGAACGGAACCACCATTGACTGGTTCATAATTAGTGAACCAGTCCCTCTTGAGACACATATGAAAAGTACAAGTTGAGTCCATGAGCCACTTGTCACTGAAGTGACTACTAGAGTCGCTAATTGCTAAAACTAGATTTGAGTCGTTAGACTTTTCATCAACAACGCTAACGGCATTAGAGGAACTAGTGCCTTCCTCTTTGTTCTTCAGTTTTGGACACTCATTTTTGTAATGACCAAACTTATGACAGTAATGACATTTAATATTTTTCTTGTTAAACTTCGACTGTGAACTGCCCTTGGATTTACCCTTGTACTTCTCTGAAGCCCTGTCACTGGATCTACCCCTGCTTGAGGAACCCTTAACAAACAAACCACTGGCTTGTTCATTAGTGCCCTTCACACTCAATTTATTCCTCAATTCCTTAGCATTCAAAGCAAATTTCACATATACCAAGGAAATTGTATTTCTACCATACAACATGGAATTCACAAAATTCTCAAAAGACATGGGTAATGAACACAAAACAATTAATGCTTGATCCTCTTCTTCAAGCTTAATGTCAATATTCCTCAAATTCATAATAATTTTATTAAATTCATCTAAGTGTTCAGAAATAAAAGTACCTTCCTTCATTTTGAGAGTGTATAACCGTTGTTTCAAATACAAATGGTTGGTGAGAGATTTCTTCATATACAGATTCTCAAGTGCAGACCAAAGACCAGTTGCAGTCTCCTCGTCAGCAACCTTCCTTAAAACTCTATCAGATAATGACAAAAGAATAGTACTATGTACCTTTTCTTCATCTTCTTTTGAAGGAGCCGGAGAATCATCAGACACCTTCTCTTCTAATACCTTTGACAAGCCCTGTTGTCGTAGTAAAGCCTTCATCTTGATGCGCCATAAACTGAAACTGTTCTAACCGTCAAATTTCTCTACTTCAAACTTAGCCATAGCCATCCCACCAGATCTCACACAGAGCCAAGTTCTTATACCAGTTTGTTGGGAATAATTGTATATCGAAGACTAACTTGAAGTATAGCAGCGCAAATAAGAAAAATAAAATTCTAACAATCACACACAGAAAACGCCAAGATTTAAGTGGTTCAGCTCAAAGTGAGCCTACGTCCACTGGTAGGGTAAGTATCAGAGCTTTCACTATAAACAAAGATGGAGTACAGAAGAATAATACAAAACTTCTTTCACAAAGAAGTTATCTCTCTTGCTCTCAACTCTCTCTAGAAATCACTCTCATAAAAACAAAGGTGACTTCAGCTGAATGAATGAAAACAAAGAGGCGCCGTTTGATATTTATAGAAAACAATGCATATTCACTTTTGAGAACATTGGCTCGAGCGAACTCTCGAGCGGATGTCGAGCGAACGTAGGGTTTTGACATTTCGCTCAAGCGAACTATCAAGCGGTGTGAACTCTCGGACTTGTATTTCACTCAAGCTGAATGTCGAGCGATGTCGAGCGAACTCTTGGACTTGCATTTCGCTCGAGCTGAATGTCGAGCGATGTCGAGCGAACTCTCGGACTTGCATTTCGCTCGAGCTGAATGAACCTCCGCTCGAGCAAACATACACCAGAGCACCATCTCAACTAGATTCAAGCCACCTCTTAACAAATACTTTTCAAACAAAACCACCAATATCAAAAAGTACCTGACGACGATGACTATCTGCTTGAACCTTGTACTTGGCATTGCTCTCTTTAATGGACAGCTTCACTTGCTCATGGATGCCCCTAAGATGGTCTTCCATCTCATCTGCCTTGTGATTCAAACGACCTACACGTGGGATAGAGGCTAAATCTAGAACACCGGATGGGTTCTGACCATAGACAATCTCAAATGCGCTTAGTCGTGTGGTTTTGTTCTTGGATCTGTTATATATGAATTCTGCTTAGGGAAGATCCAGATCCATTGCTTTGGCTTATTTCTGGCCAAACTTCTCAAAAGATTGCCCAAACTTCTATTCACCACCTCGGTTTGGCCATCTATTTGGGAGTGATAGGCACTACTAAAATTCAACTTTGTCCCCAGTTTCTCCCATAAACTCCTCTAGAAATGGCTCGCGAACTTGGTGCCACGATTTGAAATGACTGACCAGGGAATACCATGTAAGGAAACAATCTCCTTGAAGTAAAGATGCGCGATCCGAGCAACATCCATTTTTTTGCTGCAAACTACAAAATGGGCCATCTTGGAAAACCTGTTAACCACAACCAAAATAGAATCCATGGGTCGTTGGCTCCGGGGTAAGCCCAACACAAAGTCCATATTGACATCGAACCAAGGGGCTTTAGGAACAAGCAAGGGGGTGTACAGGCTTGCATTTGCGAGAACCCCCTTGGACCGCTGACAAACATAGCATCGCTCCATATAATGTGCCACATTACTGGTCAATTTGGCCAATAGTAATCAGATAAGACCAAGGCCAACGTCTTATCTCGTCCAAAGTGACCCTTGTTATCAAGTTCACTAATAATCTGCTGCCTCAGTGAACAATCTGGGATGCACAACTATAATCCACAAAATAAATAACCATTATGCGCATTGACCATCAGTTACCTCTTGAAATATCCTCCCAAATGAAGGACCTGTTGCATACATGTTCCTGAAAACCTCAATTCCTGCAACTCTGGTGGTCATGCTGGTGATGAGTAACATACGATGGCTCAGGGCATCTGCTATGTTGTTCAGACTTCCTGATAGGTGCCTCGAAGAAAATGTGAACTCCTGCAAGTAGGCCACCCACTTAGTATATCGTCTGCTCAACTTGTGTTGGCCATTTCTATATTTTAGGGCCTCATGGTTAGTGACAATAATGAACTCCCTCTGCACTAGGTAGTGACGCCAATGCTTCAGGGACTGAACTATGGCATAGAACTCCAGGTCATAAGTGGAATAATTATTCTTTGCCCTTGATAGTGTCTCGATGAAAAAGGCAATTGGTCGTCCCTCCTGACTCAGAAAACAACCAATGCTAGCCCCAGAAGCATCACAGTTGACTTCGAATACCTTATAAAAATCTAGAAGTGTTAAAACTGGTGCCTCTATCATCTTCTACTTGACCAGTTGAAAACTGGCCTCTGCCTCATCAGACCACTGGAAGTCATGTCTCTTGAGTCACTCTGTGATAGGAGCAATTAGAGTGCTGAAGTTTCTAATGTACCGGTAGTAGAAGGACGCCAATCCATGGAAACCCCTAACATCGTGTAACGTCATAGGTTTTGGCCACTCCAAGATCACATCTATCTTTCCTTGATCTCCATGAACACCGTCAGTAGACACAACAAAACCAAGGAATGTTACAGAAGTAGTAAAGAAAGAGCACGTCTTCTAAGTGACAAACAGACGCTCCGTTCTCAACATATCAAAAACAGCTTGGAGGTGATCAAAGTGTGATGCGCATGTCAAACTGTAGATGAGGATATCATGGAAGTAAACTACCACGAATCGCCTCATAGAGGACCGTAGAACCTGATGCATAGACCTCATGGATGTACTAAACACATTGGACACCCCAAAAGGCATGACCATCCATTCATACAACCACTCATCTCCGGGACTTATTTTGATTTGGTGGTATCCACTTTTAAGGTCAATATTTTAGAAGACCTTAGAACCGGATAGTTGATCCAACATATCATTTAGGCGTGGAATGGGAAACCTGTACTTCACTATGATTATGTTGATTGCTCTGCTGTCAACACACATATGCCAGGAACCATCTTTCTTCGGTATTAGCTGGGCAGGGATTGCACATGGGCTCATGCTTTCATGGATGTATCTCCTCTCCAATAATTCCACCACCTGACGCTGCAACTCTTCAGCTTCCTTGGGATTGGGGCGATATGCAAGTCGGTTTGGTAAACTTGACCCCAGAACAAGGTTGATCTGATGCTGAATATCCCTCGCGGTAGCCCAGGAGGAAGATCTTCTGGCATCATGTCATAAAACTGGACTCGCGTCTATTACATTGTTCCCATAAGGCAGTAGGGCATAAATCACAACTTCCCACTCAATCTCCTCTAGAAATCTAGACATAGAAAGAAGGTTAGTACTATTAGCTACCGGGTAGGAGTGGTTTCTTCCCGGTGAGGTGCCAACACAATCCTCTTCCTTTTGATATTAAGAGAATACGTATTCTTCTGCCCATCATGAACAACACTGCGATCATACTGTCAAGGCCTACGTAACAATACATAACAAGCATCCATAGAAATGGCATCACACCAAGCATTATCATAATATTTTCTGCAGATCAAAAAGGACACTAGGCATTGCCTATCTACTATTACCTCACTGTCTTTATTTAGACATGGCAATTTGTACTGCTTGGGATGATGATCTGTCTTCAACTGTAATTTCTGGATAGCTTTTTCAAACACCACGTTCTCACAACTACCACTGTAAATGATCATCTTGCAGACTTTATCTACAACTGTGCAGGTCATGTGGAAAATATTGGTTCTTAACTAATCATCCCCTAAATGACTTTTGGGAGTCAGTAGACTCTTGCAAATGACCAAGGTCTCTTGGCCATCACCATATAACACATCTCCATCCTCATCATCATCGTGCTCTCCAATCACCTCAGTTTCTTCTTCCACGTCTTCCTCAATTATGAGATTTTTTTCCCTTTTGATTAGCAGGCTTCCTACACAAAGTCACTCTATGACCCTGCTCACCACATCTAAAACATCTAATATTAGAGTTAGAATTCTAACCTTGCGATGGTTGCTAGACGAGACGAGGTCCTTGAGAGAGAATTGCTCGACTGTTTTGATCACTTCTGATCACTGGTCTCCTGTTCTGCTACTTCTCTACGACAAGTGCACGTTGATATGCTTCAGAAGCTGTCCACAAAGAGTGAAGGTTGAGGACATCCAATAGGGACTGTTGTAATCCTCCCAAATACCGCGCCACCATCTGCTCTTCCATCTTAGATAGATCATTCAAGGCTATAAATTGAAAGAACTCTTTCGTGTAATCATCAACCGATCTTGTGCCTTACCTCAACGAGTGAAGTCGTTGAAACTGAAAGGAAGGAAGTGACCCTTCATCTTCTCCCAATGAGTAATCTTGGCCTTGCCATGCATGTCTCGTGATTGCCCCAACTTCTCCCACCTCGCAGATGCCCTACCTTTGAGTTTGATGGCGACCAATTTCACTTTGGCATGATCTGGGACCTACTTATAATCAAAGATCTGCTCAACTTCATTCAACAAATCAATAAACCCTTCAACCTGTAACGTACCAGAAAACTCGGGCAGATCCATTCTAAAATCGAGGTCCCCATGATGCTCTTCACAACCATGGTGCTCTCGGAATAGAGGATGATGGTGATATGGGTTTTCAAAACTGGAATCAGAATTGTGATCTTCTATCTCACGATCGCCAATATCCTACGCCGTTAGACATCGGGTTAACTCTGTAACTTCCCTCTGCAAATCCTCAATCATCACATCCTGAACGCTATGATCACGGTGTGAGACTTCCTCGTTGGGAACCTCCCCACGACGACCACGATCACTAGCCATGGAAACTGATGAGATATCACCCCAGGAATGATGTTAAAAGCTCTGTTGTCAACTCACGCAGGACAAAATAGTGATTATATTCCATACTAATTTCAACAAATAATTTACAGGGAAGGAAGACAAGAGAAATACCAGAAACTTAGAGAAAATGACTTTGATGTTCAATTCAAAATTGTCAAAATTCAATAATAGTCAAATCAACCCACAAGCCAAATTGTAATAGCTGAAAATCGACCATATCAAAATTTTACCAAAAATAGCAAACTCTCAATAATTACAACAAAAGTAAATACGTAATAAAAGTAGTCTACCAAAAATCTGGCCCAAATCAAGTTCTGAATCATTTCCTAAACGATAAATGAAATATTACCAAAAAAAGACAAAAAAGTAACTAAAATTTGCATTCAGAGAGGAAAACAGTGGAATTTGGCCTCTAAAATTATGCACACTAAGCATAGCTAGTTGATCATGACGCGTGTGCTGAAAAGAGCTTTCTGAATTAGGGTCATGTGCGATTTTGATACCCGTAGCCAAAGTTATGGCCAAAATACCAAAACATGCCCAAAACCGTCCTAATCAAGGAAAGATCATGATTTCCTGCCATCTTTGTGCTGATTTGCAACCTCAAGGTATTTCAAAGCAGTCAACGTGCAATCTAACAACTCTACATTATTTGATTCAGATCCTCCTGCATCTCATGGCCCTTCACATGTACATAGTAGTAGAGTCACGCCGCATTAAGGGATCATATATAGAATGTGTGTAGAGATCCTGATAAGGCCCCTGTACTTGACACATAGCATGGAAGGTGGCCGCACTTGCCAAATTTCCACTTAGGAAATGAGCCAAGGAAGCCACACAGCATTAAAGGAACTGGCAAAGCACTCAGTACGAAAGACAAGCGCCTTTGACACAGGATATGGTGACCATCTCGACAAGAAGTATAAAAGCTGAATCCCAGGTTAGAATAGTTTTTTACGTTCTAGGAGATACAAAAATTCCCTCTAAGGATCAACAAACTGACTTATGCATCAGAGGTGTTTCATCAACCACAAGCACTCATCGTACTTATGTCGCATGTGATCAATCCTGATAACTGGTGTGCGAAACATGTCATCAATAGTAGCGCCATCCATGGGATCCTTGTAAGAGTAACGTGTCTTTCATATGCTGCCTACAACGCACTCTTAAACAACCCATGGATAGGAAGCATCATAAAAAAATATAGAAGGGAGATTCACAGAGATGGAGGAGTGCATGAAGAGAATGGCAGCAGAGATGGAGATCCTATGGCAAGAGAATGAAGCCCTAAAGAGGAGGAACAATGAGCCTCAAGAAGACACTGGGCCAAGTCCAAACCAGCATGTTGAATCCCAGAGCACCGATGGAGTAGGCGGCGACGAGGAAGAAAGGATAAAAATGCACCATGAACTACACAACCTTATGGATAAGTATGAGGAGATGGTGAAAAGGATGAGAGCTTCATCGTCAATTGATCAATTGCTCACTAGCAAGAATTTGCCATATAGCGCATAGGTGATTGCAGAACCACTGCCTCCAAATCCTAGCAAGAGTTCCCCAAATAGAGATGTACGATGGGTCCAATGACCCTCTCGAGCATCTAGAGACCTTCAAGGCAAATATGACCATGCATGGGTTCCCTAAAGAAATAGCTTGCAAAGCCTTTCCACTAACCTTGAAAGGGTGGTTCGGAGCACTACCACTTGACTTGATTAACAATTTTGGAGAATTTGCCCCGTTGATTCTGACATAGTTTATGACAAGCTAGTGAAGAAGGTGTCCTGCTACTTACCTCCTGACTATCAAACAACATGGGGATGAGAGCCTAAAGGCATAACTAGTTAGATCCAACAAAGAGCACATGACGACGGACAATCAGGATGAGAAACTCATGTTGGAAGTGCTATTGGGTGGCATATGGCCTTAAAACCCGTTCATGACTGAGTTGGCAAGAAAGACTCCCACGACGTTGTGGGAGTTCATGGATAAGGTAGATGGTCTCATCAATGCTGCGGACACTCTCCAGGCCCTGATGGCCCCAGGGAAAACCGAATTAGAACAAGCCGACAAGAGGTCCAACACGTCGTGTCGGAAAAAAACCTTGGAGAAAACTAAAAAGTGGAAGCATGACAAGAGGTGAGAGGAGAACACTTCCTCAAAAGGACAAGGTGCCAGACACGCATGCTCCAGTCTAAATGTGCAAGAAGAAAGTAAACCAAACACTCGAGAAGCCAAACATCGTGACTGTGGTAACCATCGTTTATGCACCTACCACTAGATAGAAAGCCACAAGATTGAGGGTTGCTACACCCTCAAGAAGAGGATGGACGAGTTGGAGAGCCTTGCTGCCTAATATCCGATGGAACAATATGAACAAGTTCCTCCTCCCTTGTTCCATTAAGAATGGGCTTTAAAATCGAGATTTCTTCAATGGAGATGTCCATACCCGAAATGAACAATAGAAAACTCTTCTTTTTCAGCACATCAATACTCAACAGTTTTTGCCAACTATATAGTTAAAAAAAACCATTTAATCTTCATGTACGTCAATATTTTAAAGTGTCGCTCTCGTATTTTGATAATATGTTTTGTTCTTTATTCTATAACTGACTCATGTTTACATACTGGTATATGTTCATTGCTTAGTGAGTTATTGATAATTCAAACAATTACCTTCAATATTTTCAGATGATTTTGATGGTTTGGCTATGAATCAAGAATAGAAAACATGTGGGAGGCTAGTTGAGCATAGTGGATTAACTACCAAAGGGTACTAAGATTATTGGAGAGTATTTCAGTAGATTTGTCTTGTTCTGTTGAGTTGGTATTTTGGAAGGTTGACATTAATATTGAGACTTTGTGGAGTTGTTGATTATTTTATGTTGGAATATTTTCCTTGATGTTCTTGTAAAGGAACATATATGTTTGGTTTGAACAAATGAATTTATGTTTTATAGAGCCTTTGGACTTGTATATATATTGTTGGAATATGATTTTCAGGTGATAGGAACTAACTCCCTGACCCTCTGGGTATGAGGCGTTACATATCAAGTGTATTAATCACATGTGTCTAGGGCTGAGCAAAAATCTGACTCCGACTCCGAATCCAAATCCGCTTCGACTCCGACAAGTTAGCATCGTAGTCGGAGGTTTCTTTTCCAAAAAAGTCAGAGTGGAAGTGGAGTTGGAGTTGGACTAACTCCAACTCCGACTTATCAACTCCGACTCTGATTTTCTATACATTCATCATATATATTTTATATAACTATAACTTATATAGTTAGTTAAATTCAATAATAGTATGAGCTAATTATCGTTCCAAAATAATATACTTATACTATTATATAAATAGTCTAAATTGGCTAATACTAGTATATGACATATGTAAACATCTACTAATGTATAATAAACTAATCTAATAACTTGTAATACCAATGTACAAATACTAATCTATAAATTTATACTAGCATGTAATACTATTATACTAATGTATAATACTAGTTATTTACATTAGTATTACATATTATTATAAATTTATATTTTATATAACTGTAACTTCAATAATTAGTTAAATTCAATAATAGTATGAGCTAATTATTGTTAATTATTGTTCCAAAGTAATATACTTATACTATAATATAAATAGATTAAATTGACTAATAATAGTATATGTGACATATGTAAACATCTACCAATGTATAATAAACTAATTTAATAACTTGTACAAACACTAATGTATAAATTTATAATAACATATAATACTATTATACTAATGTATAATACTAGTTATTGTACTTTAGTTATTAATAGGAATAAGTTTGACACTAGTATAGTAAAAGTATAATGAGTTAACAATATGTAATAGTATATATAGTATAATAATATGTAATTGTCAATAATCAATACTATAGTAAGTATAAATACTAACAATTGTATTTAAACCCTATAGTACAAGTCTATTTATAACAATGTATAATAAAATTTTATACTTATAATTCATGTAATACCAATGTATAATAACACTAGTATAATAAGTTTTATTTAAATTTTAAACAATATACTACAAGTTGATTTGAATGGTAATTGTTATTAATCAATACTAACAACTAAATTGGGTGATGAAAAAAATTATAAAAACCATAAATAATAGGAATAACTATTTCTTTCATGCTAAACTAAATAATAGGGATAGCTATTTGACCCTATTTCATTGAAGGAAAATTCTAGTATGCCCCATGAATTTGTCCCCTCTTTTTGACCGCTCATATATTTAAATTTTTTTTAATTATTTTTTGCTTAATGGCTAAGGAATTGACTTTAAGTATATTGGTGTATTTTTTTTAAAAAATATTTAAAAATGTTTAAAAAATATGAAAAACAAAACATAAATAAAATAAAATGTAGAATTTGTATCAGTGTGCACGACCACCAGCAGCACTTTTCATTGAAACTATTCCTTTTCCTAATATAAAAGTCATTTATTGCATCAAACATGTCCAAAGCTAACAATTTGCTCCTTCTCTTGTTTCATCATCTAAAAAGCACACCGACTAAAAGTTTCATTTGACTGCATCCACGTGTATGGTACTGGATTCACTTACAAATATTACCGTTATACCATAAAAACAACCAAGAGTCCCTTTGTGTAAATATAGAAGCGCCTCCTACCCAAAACCCTAAATTGCCAATAGAGCCCCAATGGAGAAAGAGCAAGCTGCGACATTTTTCACATCTATGAAATTTAGCCATTCCCTATTTCTTCAAAACGTTGCTCTCGCCTATTTGTTATTATTATTATTTTTTGTTTATTTGTTGTTTCAGTTCAACATCGTTGACCCAACCACTAGGTTCTAGAAGAAGCTTGAAATTGATGACAATTGTGGCGCCCCTGGCCCCCATGTACGGGAACATGGGAATCGAGACACCCATATGATGACAATATGGTCACGCATCCCAACGATAGTGTCAAGTGTGTGTACATGCAACAGTGTACAAAACCAAGGTAACGAATAATTTAAGAAGGTCAAATAAGTACCAGAATTTTAAATACAATTTAAAAGAAGTAAAAGTGGTTTAAAAGAGTTATACAATCAACCCAAATAAATATAATCCAAGTCTCAAACAAAAACGAGTGATCCCAAATCACTCCTCGGGCAGAGCAGAATCCTCAGGCTCACCCTCAGCTTCATTTGCATCGAAATCTGCGTTACCATAAAACGGTACCACAGGTAAGTAAAATCCAAACAACTTATGAGATTAAAATGCATTAATACAACCAACATGCATGCATATGATGAGAAATGCATTATTCTCAAAACACAATTTTTCCAAAAATGAACATTTTCCAACACACGCCAAAATCTCATTTGACCCCAAAATAATCTGTCATTTTCCCAGAAAATGACCAACACAAAATCCATTATCCAAAAACTCACCGTTTTACCAGAAAATGGCCAATTAACCAATTTTACCGTATGCACCATGATCTCCCCTAAAGACCATCCGCACACCCTGACTCCCATCGCCATACCATGGGTAACGACTGTGCGTGTGACTTCGTAAAGAGAGATGCCCAATTCCGCGGCCATCACGTACGTGGCCAAGCATCCTCTAGCCCCTGCCAGCAAAGGGGCCACGGAGTCGGCACGAGAGCGTTACCATCTCGTCCAATCCCGTTGTCGCCCAGGGGACGTCACTCAGTATATTCCGCTCCCGAGTGATCAGAGGAGCTCCACCAAGTTAATGCCCCATCTCGGCTTGGGGTCGTGATACACACGCACCCAAAATCCTTTCTCACTTGAAAACCCAAATTTCAATAAAAACATGAACATGAATGCAATTACATGAAAACTCAGTTTCATTTACAAACATGATCATGCATGCAATTATGCAGTGTACATGAAACGACACAATAACCAATAACCAATAACCAATAACCAACAATTCAACACAGCCCAAACACACAAACAACTTCATCCACCAATCCATCCGACCCCCTTACTCCTCGGACTCAGTCCGGCAAAACCAACCAGTTGACAGTAAAATGAGTTAGTGCAAAAATACATTTAAATCACGAAAGTTCTTTGAAAAAATACTTACAGTGCTATAATATAATTTTTGGAGGATCACGGAGGGGCAAGAAGTGGCAACATAGCAACCGAACAGTGCAAAATGCACTGTGGCTGTGGGTCTCAAAAACTCACTTTTGAACAGGGACAAACCATGACCCGAGATTGCTAGAGAATGGTTTAGGGATCTCAGTGAAGTTAATGGTGGTGGTGGTTGGCCATGGGTGGCGGCGTAGAGGGCGGTTGAAGACCAAAAATCCCAAAACGAAAATGTTGATGGTGGGGCTTCACCAGTGGCGGATTGGAGCTGGGGTTGGGTGCATTAGGTTGCTAAGAGGTCTAGGATAATGTGGTGAAAACATGGTGGCCAGAGGTGGCGCGATGGCGGCGCTGGAGCGAAGCGAAGGATGTGGCTTCAAGCCGTGCGTGGAGGAGAATGGTGGCACGAGAGGAGCTGGAATTTGGGAGGTAGGGTCGCCGGCCAATGGGGAAGCAAACTGTAGGGGCGGTGTCGGACATGGGCGGCGCACGGCGACGTTGGGTGGAGAAGAAAAAATGGACTGAGAGGAGAGAGCAGGTGGAGTCGCGTGCGAGAGAGAGGAGAGATAGAGGAGAAAAGAAAATGAGGAGAAAAAGAGAAAAGAAAAGAAGAAGGAAATAAAAAGAGGAAAAAGAAAAGAGAGGGAAAGAAATGAGGTTCAATCCTCACATCTTGGGTCACAAACATAATCCCATGAAAAAGATTTCAAAACAACAATTTATGTGAAATAATTTAAACGTAGTGGTTAAATGAAAATAAAATAATTAAACCCAATAATAAACTAATTTAAAATAAAGAGTAATTTAAATACATAACAATAATTAATATTAAAAAAACATATCAAAATAATTTTCACAAAATTAAAATCATAAAAATAAACCAATTAAAAAATCTAACAATTTTAAAACAAGAGAATAAATTTTTGAATTAATAAAAATAATCATTCAATTAAAAATACACTAAAATACGGGGTGTTACAACAATACCAATCTGTAGGAACCATGTGCTCTCTGTTTCTCTCTCTCTCTCTCTCTCTCTCTCTCAATTCTCCTTTATGTTTTTAAGTTTTATGGGTGGCATTGGAATCAATATTTTTTTATCCGATAGATACCATCGATTCGTACTTGTGATTGTAGATTTGTTTTTTCATTTTTTAAAATTTGACTCTATCCCTACAAGTCAGAGGCGGAGTTGGATTGGAGCCTATAGAAGTCGGAATTGGAGTCGGAGGTCAAATTCAAATTCCGACAAAGCCAGAGTTGGAGTCAGATTTAGGGGATACCAGCTCCGATCGGTGCTCACCCCCATGTAATATGTATCCTTTTGTCCATTTTACAACGTTCACAGTTAACTAATTAGTTTCAACTTGGTTAGATCGAAACTGAACCACATAGCTTGTAATGTCCCATATCCGGATGGGTCAGAGAGTTACTAATTGTCACCTAAAATTATGTCCCAACTATACAAATATAATTTCCAAAGACTCTATAAACATAAATTCATTTATTTCAACCAAACATATATAAAATCCTCTATAAGTTATCAATGAAATAATCCAATAAGATAAATTAATAACTCCACAAATTCTCCAAAATAATATCAACTCCAAAATAAATTAGATCAACATAATGAAAATTTCTTGCTTGATGTGTGGTGGTGGTGGTGGTGTTGTCGTGATAAGTGCAATGAGGCTAGGCGTGGGTTTTGGTGGAGGAACCGAAGGGTTGAAATGGTGGCCAATTGACTTGGTGGTATAGGTCATCATGTGACAACCGTGCTTGGGTCCTCGGTAAGAGAGAGAGAGAGAGAGAGAGAGAGAGAGAGAGAGAGAGAGATCGGCTGAGAGAGAAACCATACGAGTGAGAAAAACATAGGAGAGACATATGAAACTTACTGTTGACGGCAACGAGGGGCTAGCGTGGTGCCGAGTGGCAGTCATAGAGGAGGGGTTTAGAGAGAGTGGCCTAGGGGGGGGGGGCAAAAAGGAGAGGGAAAATTCTAGGCTTGGGTTTCAATGGCCTGAGCCTTGCTTGGGCCCTGGTGTTACATGGATGGAACTTGCACACTTTAAGAAAATAAGCCATTTCTAGTGATTTTAAAATTTTCACAAAATAATTGTCGCAAATAGTCCTTATTTGCGGCGATTTTCATTTCGCTGCTGAACGTTTTCGCAAATTTTGGAAATTCTGAGGGAGAATGGTTCTATTCATTTTTGCGGCGACGTTTGGATATATTACAGCGATTTATGTCGTCGTAACAGAATATTGATACTGTAACGGCTTCTTATTTCCATCGAGTAGGAAAAATCGCCGTAAAATATGGTTATTGCGGCGAACATTGTCGCTGTAAAATTTATATATGGCCAATTAATCCTTATTTACGGCGTATCAAAATCGCTCGATATGTGTTTTTTAAGTCAGGCGCTGATACGCACGAAAACTCTATTTTCCCCCTCCTTCGATTTTAACCTGTACAGTGCACAGACATTTCGATTTCCCTTTCTTCTCCAAATTCGTCTTTTCTACCTGCAGCTAATCAAAACCCACCCATTTTTGTTGCTACACGGTTGTCCTCTTCCACCGAAAACCACCATTGACAACGAATCTGCCTCCGCCGATTTGGCGCCCACGGGTATCCTGTTCTACATTTCCTCTTGGCAGGGTAGACACCAATTTTCTGTGTATTTCATTTTCGGCGATTTCAAGTTCAAAAATCGACCTCTTTTGACATTTCTTAAGCCGATTAATAGGGTTTCGTTGATCGTGTCCTCCCCGTCCTCTTTTGAATCTGAAAACATGTCCTTTTTTGCACGAGAAAAATTTTGTTGGGCTGCATTTTGTTTACGTGTTGATGTGGGTATTAGATGTTCATAATGTTTGGCTGATATTTTTAATTTGCACACCACAGTTTGAAGGATTTTTGCATGAAATCCCTACTTTGTGATGGGCTCTTTCTCTGGGTTGCAGAGTCTGTTGATATAATCATTACTATTTCAATTCATGTTAAGTTCTTCTTCAATGGTTTGATATAGGTGTCAAAATGTTAACTGGTTTGTGAATTTATTGTTTGGTAAAGCAACGTAATTTGCACCGAAATGGAGGACCCCTTTTATCCATCAGTTTCTATTTCTCATGGATTTGAGAGCTGTAAATGGAGGACCATGGAATACCCATTTAAACATGCCTATGGGGGTGTTTCTTTCTTCTTTCAGCTTCTTTCTTTTTCTTCTTCTTTTTTTTTTTTTTTTTTGGTTCTTTGGATCTGCATGTATTTATAAATAAAATAATTATGTGGTGATTGTCGTCATCTTTGTTTATCCGTAATTTCTTTTTCTTTTTGGTTTACTCGTGTTGTTTCTGCCAAAACTCATATTTGGTCGATCGAAAAGGAGTACCTTACCTTAAAAATTTGAATCCGAATAATACACTTTGATTTGATGTCACAAATTGTCTCACCAATCTGGAAAACTCAATTATTGTTTCATCTTAAGAAATTAAAGTGATCACCTACTAGAGTTTTGTTTATATAATATGTATATAGTTGCTTGTGAATCTGTGATTTGCATTACATTCAGAGGATAACTAAAACGAATTATAGAACTTGCTTTGAAGCTTTTTGAAACACATGCATGCACTTTGTTATGTTGCAATATCATGTAAACTTCTTGTCTCATGCTGTGACACAGCTTAATATGGTGCACAAATAATTAATGTGAGAGTCCTATACATGCTAGATAGGACTCAATGAAAACTAGAAATTATCAATCTTTTGTTCTGAAAATGGAAAGAAGTGTATTATGAGAAGGGAATTAGAATAAACAGGAGGACTATACTGAACAAAGTAGCTATAATAATTGGCATTCATTTTTCCATGCTTTGTTTGAGGAGATGATCGACGTTTAGTACTACTACTTTACTCCTATATATGTCATGTATGTATATATATATATATATATATATATATATATATCCCAGGTACGTACTTGAAACTATAGCTGTAAAGATGCAATGAGTACAGAACTGGCATGCATATGCATATGCATATATATATATATATGTATATATGTATGTATGTTGCCTTAAATAAATTTTCTGCTCTTTTTTTTTCGCCCTTAACCTTAGGACATTGATCTGGCTAGCTAGCTGTTGCTGTAAAGTTTGGCAGCATGATATTTGATGCTTTACATTAAACGCTGCAAGATTTGCAATTCCAGTGCTATATATATATATATTTGCAATTCCAGTGCTTTATATATATATTCAAATAGCTTGAAAACTTGTTTTGAAAAATTCCATAGAAATATAGAATTGACTGGCCTTATGGTATCCACCGGTACCATCATCTTCCAGACGAGATCTTAATGGAAAATGATCAAATATATTCTCGAGGCACTTAAGTATTGGTGAGGATATTTGTTTACTGTGTATGTAATACTTTACCCTGCAGCATTGATGAGTTCACCACTTGATGGCTACTTCATTTTTATTGTCTTTAGGCCAATGAAAATGAAGTAGGAAGTTGATTATCCATACTTCTGATAGTTAAGTTTCTTGTATTATCTCTAATTTTTTTACCTTATTTTTTAGAAAACTTGGTTTTATTTTTTGTTGAACTTTTGTTTTTCTTTTGGCAATATATTCTTGAACTATTCAAAATATAATTGTTTATTATGGCAATGCCTTCTACTTTCCTTTTTAGCTAATGTGTTCCCTCCCTCATCCTCTCTTTCTCAGCTTCCTCCTAGTGCAGTTACATCTATTATTGATGGCTTGAAGAGATTGTACATTGAAAAGCTAAAGCCATTGGAAGTTACTTATCGTTTTAATGATTTTGTATTGCCCTTTATGGTGAGTAGGCTCAAATTTAAGATAATTTATATAACAATAGATTTATCTAATTTATCGATTCAGTATAATCATCTTTTAAACTGGAGGTTGTGGTTTTGGAAATGGAGGTATTCTTTTTTTCCTAGCTCTCTATTGACGCTAGGTTTGAAAGCTAATGTAACTTTGAGGATTTATTTTTTGTTTGTTCTTTTGCAGACTAACAGTGATTTTGATGCTAAACCCTGCATGGTCATGCTTAGATGCAACTATCCAGGTTAGTTAAGTTCATTTATTGCCAACGCAGATTCACATTTGTCTACATGATTCACATCTACCATTATTGTGATGTATTAGAACTGAATCTTAGTCCTTGTTCTGTTTGCTTAACTTTTGTATTTTCTTTCAATTATAGCTGCATCCAACTTACACCAACTTCAATCTTAAGTTGCTACTTGTATGTGGTCTTCTATATACTTTCTAGTTTATTGGGTTGCTAGTCCTTGCAATTTAAATTGTTGTCCTATATACAAAAACCCTCCAAGATACTAATGAATTTTGATATTTAATAACAATGGAAGAAATTGGAGTATCATCTTGCTAACATAGCATCGTTTCTTACAGTAACTACTCTTTTACCAAACTAAGCCTTAGGTGATGACTGTATTGGTAGATTTAATTGATTTTTTAGTGGGCCTCAGAGTCAGCTCTTATGGCATGATATTATAATTCAGAGTCTTTAGATTTTTAGATTTTCTGAATTAAAACAACAGTCAATGCGAGGGGTTAGTGCACTATTTAGGTGAATTAATTATATCTTACAGTTATATATACATATATTATATATAAGGGTCTATCATATATTATATAGCTTGGGTATAGTTGTTTGATATAGGAATGTGATTGTGTCTCTGTTAAGTGTGCTGGATCATAGGTCTTTAAAGGAACCAACAAGGCTTTTTGAGGGCATGGTAGTCGTAGGGCTTCATCCCAACTAGGATATTCAAGTACTTGATAGGCTATTCATTTGCCTTTTTTTTTTTTTTTGATAAAACGGATCTCATTCCATTCATTTAAAGAGGACATACAACTTTGACTTCAAACAACAAGTTAATTACAAATGTTAGTAGAATCTCAGTACACTATTGTGACTGACATGGTCTAGTCCAGACGGCTTATCTCTAAAGACCGAAGTCTAAGAGATAGCACAACTCTGTTCCCGACAGAGTTCACAGTAACCAAACATAAAACTCCATACCCAACTAGACTGAGTATGGAGAAACCAAACCCCAACATCACCGACTAAGCGGAGGGGGGACAACACCCTTAGGACCTAAGTCCGAAGGGACTAATGTTTTTGGGTTTTTTTCTTTTCTTGAAAATAAAGACAAGGCATAAATAAATTACATTGAGAAAACACTGTAAAAAGAGAAAAACAGTGCACAAAAAACGCCTCGGAAGGGAAAACCGACGGTCGAGTTTGGAAGATCCAGAGTCGCCGGTTCGGAAGCAGCCGCGCGTTGCAACGGCGAAGAGCTCCTTGGTGGCGTGTGAAGGACACGCGCCGACGAGCTCGAAATTTTCGTCCCGCGCGTGCAGGCTACGCTCCACTCTGGTTGGGGCCGTGTTCGGTGGACATGTAGATCGGCGGCTGGGCAACCTCCTGGTGGGGCGCGTGTTGACTATAGGGACCCGAAAGATCACGAACGGCGATTCTCCCTTTGTTTGGCCTGGAAAAACAAAAAAACTAAAAACAAATACAAAAAAACCAGAAGGGAAGGGAAGAGTGAGGGGGGAAGGAGCCGAAGCTCCCACCCCCTCGAGCCGGTCATAAAGTTTTAGAGAGAGCGGCGGGAGTTTTAGAGAGAGCGTCTGAGGGAGTTTTAGAGAAAGCGTCCAGTTCAATTCTCCAAGTGGACCTTTTCGTCCAGTTCAATTCATTTGCCTTTGGTTATTCATTTAAGCATTCGACACGAGTCCTTTTTTTTTTGTTTCCTTTTCTGTTTTTAGATCTTACTTGTTTACCCTCCAGAAAAGGAGCTGCCTCTCAAATACAAAGATCTTCTTTCATTTTGCTTCCCTGGAGGCTTGGAGGTTGGGTGTATGCTTAATGGATCATATGTTGAATGATCAGTTTGTCTATTTCAAAGTTACAAGGAGCTATATATATATTTTTTTTTTGGCACATGACTTGTAAGCTGCGTTTTTGTGAATTTATGAATTGTGAAATTTATTCAGTTTCCATCTAACTGACACAAGAAGAATCATAATTGAAGTTTGGAATTTGAGGGAAGTTGGTAACCTCTAGAGCATGTCCATAGATTTTCACCGCGGTTCACTAGGAATGAAAATTATTATCACAAAAGCCCTCAAATATCCTGCTTTTCTTTCCCTTCTTTACTGGATAGCGTCTTTCAATTGTCATTCCTTTCATACCTTCAACTTTGTAACTTTAATAGCTCCAAGTATAATTGAGGAAAAATTTTTGATCGACTTGTTTCTTGTTATATTGCAGGAACACCTTAAACAAAGTCTCTCCTTTGTATTCTGGTTACAGGTGAGCTACTAATGTTATTATATCTTTTTGCTTTCATTTGTTTGTGTTAGTACCATTTGGCCTGAACAAGAATTCTGAAGCTTTGTTACCATTCAAAATCTGCTGTTTGGCCTATACATTGATGTTTCTTGGGATGGCAGTGAAGTTCTTAATACTTTAAATTACAGTGTTGATCTTCATGTAGGAGATTGCTTTTTATATTAAGGTTTGAGGTTTGATGGATGGAAGCATAGGTTGAAGTAGTTGTACTGGACACCTATATATATAGTTCTTTTTCTGTAAAGTAATCGATGATTTCTTAAAAATTCAGAAGGCATAGCCTAAGTACACCTTCTATGTAATGAAGCAAAGCATTGTTAATATAGCCTAAATGTTTAGTATGATTGTTTTTTATTTTCAATGGTACTGTGGCATACAGGATTTGACTGCAAAGCTAGAAGATTTACAAGCAAAAGGTTGTGATAGTGGTGAAAATCTCGAGCTTGGTAATTAATAATGAATTGAGGGAATATTTTCAAATATAAGTACTCCTAGCTTCCATTGCTAATACATTTTATTATTATAGGTTCTTACTAACTTGCATGGTGGTTGGAGGATAATTTTATAAGAGAACTCAAATGCATGCTTTTTCATATTTGAATCAGGCTTGCACTTATTTTGAACTCAAATGCATGTTGTCTCTCATATTTGAATCATGCTTGCATTTATTTTTCTATATATATTTTTCTTCATGGAGTTGATGTAATGTATGAGAGAGTTAAGGTTTACCTTCGGTACTGATTAAACCATTGAATTTAGAAGGTGCAGTTTCTCTTGGTGAGGTATGTGGTTTGTTGGTGTACTTGTTTGCATGGTTGATGTTTTTTTAAAGAGAGAGCCTTTATATATTCTGTTTTTGTGGATTTTTTTAATTTTTATTTTGTGAAATACCTTTACCGGCTAGTAACATTCGCCGAAAATATTCCTTTCATATTTTAAATGAATTTGCGGCGATTAAAATCATCGCAAATACTTTTGCAGCGCTTTTTGGGATATTTGCAGCGAGACTTAATCGCCACAAAGAAGTTTTCCAACGATTTAATTTTTTCATTTGAATAGATCTCTTCATTAGCAGTGATTTATTATATTACATATTTGCGACGACTAGAAATCACCGCAAATATGCTTTCCCAACGATTTAATAGGCAAACTGAATGGACATTTGGGATGTTTTATTCCGAATCTATAGCGAAAAAAATCACCAGAAAAAGCAATTAATTGCAGCGATTTTTTATATTCGTTGGGTTAAAACAGAAGTAAGCAAACAAATGCAACGGACATGCAGCGATTTTTAATTGCGGCGAAATTCAAATGCGGCGACTTTAGCACTTATTGCGGCGAAATTCAAATGCCAGTAAAAATCAATTTCCTTGTAGTGAATTGTACCAATATAGCCTTGTACGGAACCTATTTAGTTAATCGAAATCTCTCAATTTCACATTCTTGATACTTCTCCAAAACCTCTGTTATGTCTTTTAGGGGGGTTTTTTATATTTATTTTTGTATGTTGATGAGGTGTGCGCTTACCACATGAGCGCTCATCGATGTGTCCCGATGCTTTAATTCGCAACAGTCCAAACCTGTACGCAGAAGAACTAATTTCAATTTGTCAAGCTGTAGCCCACAATATTAATTCCCGCACACCCCTAAATTCATAAACAAGAGAATTTGTTTTTTTACAAAATTTATCATGAAAATAAACTGACGAAGAATAAAAGTTATCCGATCGAATGCTTGCTATCATTTACTATTATCAGAATTACAGATTCCTCCTCTTTGATGGTAACACTGAGATAATAGAGCATACAGCTTGCGTTAAAGTGAACGCCAACAAGAGAATAGCAGCAATGGTGGCAACTACTCTCCAAGGAGTGCTAAAATGATCACGTTTCAAGATAGCCTTCCAACGATTCCAATTGCAATCATGGAATTCAACTATATCTCTACAAAGATGGCAATACTCAAGATTCATGGATGAATATTGGACATTTGTGCCTAAATTATTGATAAAAGTTGCATTGTCGTCACCCATCCCATTAACAAGGATGTTCTTTTCAGCAAGTAAAGCCACATCTTTGCCTGTATCAATAAGGAAATCCAACAAGAGAAAATAATCAGTAATATATGCTTGTGTTGGATAGTGACATTGCTCCAAAGCCATGAGGTTTCGAGCAAATATCTCTGTGGTACCGTCAATGGTAAACTGCGGGATTTCCAATACTCCGCCTTCATGATATTTTAAGTCAAGGCAGCACTTGCTTTCACTCTTTCTAAAGGTTAGTCCTGACTCAGCCAGCTGCGTAGCACAATATATTTTCTTAACCCTACTGTCAGGTTGTCTTTCTGATAGAGTTTCGGGTGGAGGTAGATAAAAGATTCTGATCAAATCAACAAAATGAATTATTCGATTGAACTCATCGGAATCAAAAGACTTACTTTGAGTGTTTAGAAAGCCAAAGTAGCGAAAGGCAACCTTAATGAAGGGACGGTACATACTATGAGTAACCAAAACAAGCTGATATAAATCATTAAGAATAAAGAAAGGAAGTTGATTTTCAAGTAACAGGAAGTCCAGCTGCATCCTAGCAGTTATCCAGGGCTTTATAACTGTTTTATCCTCATCTGTCCATTGGACTAGGAACATGTCTCTCAAGAAATACTCAATAATGAAGGCCGCATCAAGGAGTATCATTGTCACAAACTCATCGCTGTCAAGTTCGATGGCTTCTGCATAACATTGACGAATTGTTGCTTCCGAGCCTTTTACAATTCTTACTAAATTCTTCAGGTTTGTTTGGGCTCGTCGCATAAAATCCTCGAGATATCTCACTTTATACTCTTCCACGATATTTTGCAATTTTTCGTTGCCATGGTGAAAGGGGCCTATGGAAATAACTTGTGGAGTGTAGGCTTCTTCATTCAATTTGCGCAAGTGATATGGAACCTTGTAGATACAGCATTCTTCTGGCCGTAAGGGACGCCTCGAACTTTCTAACAGTTGCGTTATTCTAATTGCCAAATGTTCCACTTGATCTGCTGGAGCATTTTGATCATTTCGTTGAAAAAATGTACCAAATGATTGCCCCATCTACAAACTTCCCTTGAAAAAGTAAACCCCTGATGAAAAACACAAATATTGTGTCTGGCTAGCATTATTTAGAAATATCGGTTGGAATATATATAGTTCCCAATATTATACTGCATGCATGCATGCAAATCTTCGTTTGTATTTACTTCATCTTAGTAATTAATTATTTTCTAAATGTAATTGAGTGTTAAAACTTATCACATAATTTAAGAACTAATGCGAGGAAACAGGGTTATGTGTAATATCTCAAGTGATCAGGCAAATTATAATGATGTATATGCATGTTATGTAAAATTATTTTTATCGATCACTATTTACCATCTCATACTTCACGCCTTATGAAAAACACACATATACCCAATGAAAAACACTCGCATCCTATGACATGCTATAGATGTGGGGTGTGTGATGTGAACAGTATCTTATTTGTAGCAAAACTCATGTTATAATCTTGAAAACGTTGAATAAGTACATAGTAAAAGAAAGAAAACGAATAATCTAGGCCAAAATCTTACGCCATTCGCTTCTAAAAGTGGGAAGTGCAACGACTATAAATATATATTGGTATATATGTTATGTTAAATGACTGCGCGCAAGGAAGACAAGGAAACTGATCATAAATCAGATTAATGGTAGAAACAACGTACAGAATGAGAGGAAGAGATGATTGGACCTGCTGGTCGCTTGAAAAACTGTGAAAGCTTCCGTGCTGCCGACGTGAAGGGAAATGGTGTTGATCGATACCGCCTCGTAATTGCAAATCAGATCTGCTTTGTTCCTCCCTGATAACAAGACTGATGCTTTCTTTCTATAGAAAGCATCTCTCACACACACGCAAACGCACATAAGCTTTCAATTAATAATAAAAATACAAGTGTAATTTAATTATTAATTAGTACTTAACAACAAATGTTAAAAGAAATACAAGTTTATCTTAAAACTTTTGCAAAGAATATAAAATACAAAGATGGTGATCCCATGATCTAAAGTGAATTCAATCACTAGAATTTTAGGAGAGAAAAAAAAAACAAATTTAGTTGTTTTTTTTAGTGATTATGAAAGTGAATTTATATTTAAATTTAATTATTTTCATAATGATTAAAGATATTTAAAAAATACTTATAAAAATAAAAATAAAAAAACTCATTTGGAGTAGTATGTACATATTGGGGATGCATATTATTTTATATGCATCATAGCATTATCTTATATGAAAAAGGTAAATTTTAGATGTTACATTCTCATTTTATTTTTATCTACTTATACGATGAGGTCACATCGCTCGTTAATTTTTAAATTATTCTCTAAAAAGAAAAAAATTGATCTAAAATGATAAAAATACTATATTCTTTTATATATATATATATATATATATATATAGTGAAATGAGATTGTAATGATATGTAATATTAATCTTTATATTTTCTTCAATAAAAGTGACTTCTTCTGATCAATACCCTTTTTATAAAGCGTGAAGAATGATTTGCTTAACAACTTCTCTTCTAAATACACTTTTAATAAAAAAATTCAACCACTTTTGACTTCTATCTGTTTGTCTGTTTGTGGTCATTAAAAGGTAAACAGTGCTTGTCTTGACATGACATGCGAATGCAGATCCAATATATATAGTTGATTACAGAGTGTTGTAGCTAGTGGTGTGATCATCAACTTAATTCCTTTCCGACTCAAAATGTCTGTTTTTCTTATGCTTTTATATTCGGAAAGATTAATTACACAGTGAACGTGGTCGGCCGTGAAAAACTTCTCTCTCCTCTGTCATGTGCAGAGCACAGACGCGTCTTTCTTTTCGTATATTTAATGCCCATTTTTTCTGTTTTAAGATACGTTAAATTGAATTGAATTGAATTGAATTGAGATAATAAAATATTATTAAAATATAATAAAATTTATTAAAATATTATTTTTTAATATTATTATTATTTTAAAATTTAAAAAATTAAATTTTTTATTATATTTTATTTTAAATTTAAAAAAATTATAATAATAAATTGAGATGAATTAAAGAGAGTTGGGTAACCAAACGTACCTGAGACGAACGCATCTTTATTGTTTGATGGTAAAGATGAACGTGTCAACGTAATTACAGTGAAAGCAATGAAATTCCTAAAATATTCAAGCCCTAGTTAGCTAGCTTAGATATTATGTTTTCCTAAAATTTAATATTAATTCTATTTAAAAAATATATGGTGGTTGCCGGCCATGAACAAAAGATATATACTGTTATATTTACAAATAAATTATATAAAATAATATTATAAATTGACATATTTTTATTTAAATTTTAGATCTATTTTATAATTAAAATAATGTTACAATCTAACAAACTATATCAATTTCCATTACTTTGTAAGATTGCTTTTGTATAACATTTTTGTAGTTAAAATATTTTTCATATGTTTATCAATGATGCTAGAGCTTAGAGAGGGACTACCGACTGTATAAATTTTTTCTTTTGTTTTTTTCCTTAAAGTTTTTCAAATTCTGTAAATACGTTTTCAAATTTTAAAAAAATAAATTTATTAAAAAATACTTTATTCCTCCCTGATAAAAAGACTGATGCTTATAGAAAACATCTCTCACACACGCAAACGCACATAAGCTTTCAAATAATAATAAAAATATAAGTGGAATTTAATTATTAGTACTTCACGACAAATGTTAAAAGAAATATAAGTTTACCTAAAAGAAAAAAGATATTTATAATTATAAATTGTACAATCGATGCGTAATAATTTAAAAAGAAAATTAAATAAAATATAAAATTAATATAAAAAAAATTAATTTTTTAAAATTAAATTATATTCTTTTTTAAAATAATTACCTGACGATTACCAACTTCACAATTCTATTACCAACTTCACAATTCTATATAAAATTATTCGGTCGGGACATAATTACAGAGTGTCGTAGTGTTGTGATCCATCAACTTTCCTTTCCGTCTCAAAATGTCTGTTTTTCTTTATGCTTTTATATTACACAATGAACGAGGCAAACTTTTCTCTCCTCCGTCATGTGCAGAGGACAAATTTGGTCGATGGAATCATGGAATGGTGGATGGAATCTTTCATACTAAGAAAATAAAATAATTATAAAAAAATGCTTTATGTATTCTCAGGTATTTATCATCACATAAATAATTCTTTGCCATAAGTATAGATACGTCTTTCTTTTAATATATTTAATGCGCATCTTTATTGTTTTAGACAAAAGCGTACGTCTTTATTGTTTTATTGTAAAGATGAACGTGTCAATGTAATTACAGTGAAAGCAATGAAATTCTTAAAATATTCAAGCACTAGCAAGCTGAATTCTGTTTTCCAAAGAGTAATATTACATTCAAAAAAAATATATATAAAATTATTTCATAAATTGATGTGATTTCATCTAATCTGTTAGATTTATTTTATAATAAAAATAATTTTACAATATGACGAATCATATCAAACTATATTAATTTATAAGATTACTTTAATATAAGTAGTTAATTCGCTGAAATTAATTGGTCACAAATAAATAATTTTCTTATTGTGCTTTATACCTAAAATATTTTTGATATGGATTTATGGATTATGCTAGAGCTCAGAGAGGGACTACCGCCTGTATAATTTTTTCTCTTTGGTTTTTTTTCTTAAATTTTCTAAATTTCTTTAAATATTTTTAAAAATTAAAAAATATAAATTTATTAAAAAATAATTCTTGAATTATTAAAAAAAGAGAAAAACAATGGATGAGAATTATCGATTGCCACTCTCGGCACTCGGCAGCAACTCTCGACGCATTTTCCTATCTTTTATTCTTACATTCCTCTCCATCCGGATGACCACGACAAGCGAAGGAATAAGGGATTGAATTTAATAAATATTCTTGAAGATTCGCATGTGCAGTTGCTAATGGAAAGAAAATAAGAACAAAGTAGTAGTTTTTTTTTCCCTCTCAAAGAATCATATAATAGATATAATAAATAGTTATACTATACAAAATTCAATAACGTGAGAGTTTTCAACAATTATCTTAAATAAGCAAATACAACACAAGAAAAATAAAACATGCACATGTGAATCTAGATTGAAAGGGGAGCCACTTGAAACAGTTTTGACACATGCAATCTGATAAGACGATAAAATTACGATTGAAAGCCGTAGTGAATTGTTGTGTACTGCATTTTACTAATCTAGATTGGCTGAGTGAGACTTTCACTACCTCTTTATCTTGATTCTTGGTTAGAAAAAACGAGAATATAATCGGAAAATAGGTTGAATCACCAGCAAACGACTATCACTAGTTGTGTAGGCACGTGTAGGCCACACGCCACTCTTGAAGAGAAGATAATAGTCGGATTAAAGAGATCCGAGGCAGCTAACCTCGATGGTGTTGCACGTGGCGCCGATAGACTTCCCATGACCCCACCGCGCGTGAGTCTCATACTCGGTGTGAGCCACATGTGAGACGTACGCACCACTCTTTTAGTCAATTTTCTTTTGCCTTCCAAAGGATCGACAGTTGGAGAATCTGGGTCGAAATTGTAACGTCCATCCTTATGGTGGGTGCTTTTATAGAATATTTTTATAAAGGAAGACAGGAATTACCTTTTGGTTTAAAACTTTTTACTTGCATACTCAGGGTGCAAGACTCTACGTTTATAAAATAAAAGAGGTTTACAGCAGACAACATCTATTTTAACAATAAAAAGGCCTCTCATACATTTAAACACTCATGTCTAGACTTCCGTGCTCTTCCCCATGGGCCGTGTCCGTCCTGACGTATACTACTCATTTGATCCCTGTGGGGGGAGGGGCATGAATAAAAACTAATATGAATCGATGACTCGTAAGCATTATTTCATACAGTTAAAATATAACAACATAGGTTTTCAGTCATGCATTCATCATACCATACATACTATATGTGCATGTATACGCGCATACGTGCATACTTGCATATGTGCGTTCATTTGAAAACGTCACTGGACGAGATTTTGTTTTTAAAAGGCTTTCTTTTCGTAAAACGTTTCTCTCGTCAGTGCCTTCATTTATTCAAGAGTTCGTGCATTCATGCATTCGTGCGTTCATGCATTCATCTATTCATTCTTATCACTTTCATAGGTCAGTACACATTATTACGCCCCGTGTGTTGGGGTTAGCAGTCTTCCTTTGGACCCGGATCCCGCCCGTGGCCACGGGTTGGGAATCCCTTTTCAATCAGGAGGAAGCACTGGGTGCACTACCAGTACTACTTACCCGACATTGCAATCTGCCCATTCATTCATGCGGTTGTTACGTATTTTCATACATTAAACATTCATTTCATTCAGTCCTTTTAGTTTATTCATTCATGTCAGCTCTAAAGAGTTGGAACTTTCATTCAGTTTTTTCTTTTATTTAATGGTCATTTAATGAGAAAACATTCATTTTTATGATAAAACACCATTTAAAAGCATGGGCTTAAACATCGTCTTTCATGGGATCCATAAGCATCACTTCATGGCATTCATAAAAGCATCAGTTCGTATCATCCATAAAAGCATCGGTTCGTAGGGACATTTTAACGTCAGTTCATAAGGACCATTTCAAAACACTTTCTTCACGTCAGTCAAAGCATCAATTTAAAGCTCGAGGCACGGGCCTCAACGTTTCTTTTTTTTTCTTAGAAAATACATACAATATATACAACATATAGTTATCCATTCACATGCGTACAATTAATACTTTGGTGCGTAAAAGGGGCTGCCAAGGAGGGCCGTACATACGTATACCTTTGAACATTTAGCATTTTCTTTTGTAAATCATCGTAAAGAGAAAGCGTTCATTTTCATTTTCGTACATTTTAGAAAACTCTAGAAGAGTATGAACATAATACTTACCTGGACTCCATGCTACTTGCATATCATGCAGTCCATTCATGTGCGTGTCAGATGGCAACCTTGCATACACATACCTTAGCGTCATTCTCTATCGAGTACATAAGCAACTTAACTAGAAATAGAACCACACTTTACTTATAACACTCTCCTTCTATACCATATTCTTTCATGTCCCTTACTATGACAAGACCTTCGGGGGACCCATTACGGTCACTATCTTTTTCAACCTTAACGTTATATTTCAAGTGTTTACTCTTTAAGGCGAACCCATGATTCACCTTAGGATTAAGACACTAAGACTTCTGTCTCATTCTTCTCATTAACCACGTTTCGACGCATGACTCAAACCGACTAAGTCACGCATCACATCCTTAGACAGTACACCCGTCACTATCTTCATGCACCTTAGCCCATACTAATCGTCATTCACATCCATACAAGTCACACGGCTCTAAGCCAACTCTGAGGCTTAAGCTGTGGTGCCCCCGAACCCCCTGCAAGGAGACGCAGGAATCGAGACGCCAGTATGATGACAACACGATCATGCATCCCAACAATAGTGCCAAGTGTGTGTACATGTAACAGGGTACAATAAAAACGCAACGGATAATTAAGTCAACTAAGTACCATAATTTAAACACAATTTAAACATCAGTAAAAGGTTTAAAAAGTTATACAGTAATCCAAAATAAAATATAATACAAGTCCCAAATAAATTGAGTGATGCCAAATCACTCATCGGGCAGAGCCAAATCCTCAAGCTCAGCATCAGCCTCATCTGCATCGAAATCTGCGTTACCATAAAACGGTACCATAGGTTAGTAAAATCTAAACAATCACGAGATAAAAATGTATTAATGCCACCAACAATAATGCATGCATATGATGAAATATGCATTATGTCTAAAACATCATTTTCCCCGAAAATGAATATTTTCAACACACACCAAAATCCCAGTTGGCCCAAAAATATCCATAACACATTTTCCCAGAAAATGATCACACAATTTACAAAATCCAACACACGCTATTTTCCCAGAAAATAGTCCATTTTATCGTATGCACCATGATCTCCCCTATGGGTCATCCGCACACCCTGGCTTCGTAGCGATGCCCAGTTCCGTACCCGGCGCGTACATGGCCAAGCATCGTCTACGCAACAAGCGACGCCCAGTTCCGCGCTCGGCGCATACATAGCCAAGCGTCCTCTAGTCCCCGCCAGCAGAGGGACCACGGAGTCGGCACGAGACCACCTCGTTCAATCCCATTGTCGCCCAGCGACAATCTAGGGGACGGCACTCAGTATATTCCACTCCCGGGTAACCAGAGGAGCTCCACCGAGATAATGCCCCATCTCGGCTTGGGGTCATGATACACACACACCCAAAGATCCTTTCACATGAAAATTTAGTTTCCAATAAACACATGAACATGAATGCAATTACACGAAAACTCAATTTCCTTTACAAACATGATCATGCATGCAAATATACAATGTACATGAACAACACAAATCCTAACCAGCAATTCAACACAGACCAAAAACACAATCATACTTCATCTACTAATCCAACCGACCCTCGTACTCCTCGGTCTCCGGCAAATCACAGTATAATGAGTTAGTACAAAAATACATTTAAATCACAAGAGTTCTTTGAAAAATACTTACAGTGCTATATAATAATTTTCGAAGGATCACGGAGGTGCAGGAAGCGGCAACGCAGCAACAAAATAGTGCCAAATGCACTATGGTCGTGGGTCTAAAAAATCCACTTTTGAACGGGCGCAAACGAAGACCCGAGATTGATAGGGTAGAGCTTAGGGATGTCAGTGAAGCTAGTGGTGGTGGTGGTTGGCCGTGGGTGGCGGCGCAAAGGGTGGTTGAAGTGCAAAAATACCCAAAACGGAAATGGAGTTGGATGTGCTTCACCGGTAATGGATCGAAACTAGGGTTGGGTCCATTGGGTTACTAGGCAGTGGAGGATGAAGTGGTGAAGAAATGGTGGCCGGAGGTGGCGCGACGGTGGCGCGCTAGCAAAAGGAACGCCACGGCTTGGTGATGCGCGTGGGAGCAAATGGCGGCGCAATTTCAAAAGGAATGAGGTCCAATCCTCACATCTCGGATCACAAAAATGATCCAACGGAAACGATTTCAAAACAACAAGTAAAATAAAATAATTCAAACGTAGTGATTAAAATGAAAATAAATAATTAAACCCAACAATAAGTTAATTTAATATAAAGAGAAATTTAAATGCATAACAATAATGAATAATAAGAAAGCACTTCAAAATAATTTTCAAAAAATTAAAAAAAATCATAAAAATAAACCAACTAAAAATCCAACAATTTTAAAACAAGAGAATAAATTTTTGAATTAATAAAAGTAATCCTTCAGTAAAAATACACTAAAATACGGGGTGTTACATAAGCACCGTGTAACTGTGCTCAGGATGGATTACTCATTACATATGGCGAATCAGTCCAGCACGTGTCTAACCAGATTACACATGTACCTTACCCCTTTATCACCTGGTTGATCACCAGTTCGTAGGGACAAGGGCCATACTCCGATACCAACCTTCTCTTAACCCGCTAGCATGGCTCTTCATGCTATCCGTCCCTTTTGACAATTTATCCCAACACTTTACACGACAAGACTTTGTTTACAACTACGCCTTATATCACATCATAGCTCGAGACTACTCCCAAGCTACATCGTGACCTTGTCACGTTACCCAACATCCTGCTACATCAACTCCTAACTCATCGTGAGTACGGTTCCTCACATACTTCCATCACATCGTGACATCTCGTCACGTTCCCGCTATGCCATTCCTACACTAACTCTTCACCCATCGCAAGCACGACTGTCAGTAACCATGTCACTTCATGACATTCCCCAGTCATGTTTCCGCTGCGCACTCTTATACTTGTTCTTCTACTTCACCCATACTCTCAGCCATAAGTCCAACACGGTGACACTTGTCACCTCAGACTACAGGCTATACCATAACTACTTTGGGACACTGTTCCATAGTTCCTGACAATACTCATCACGCTTTACACCCATCAACCACTCAACCATCCTTATCTCTGTGACATGCCACACGGTGTATTGCTGCACCTCATGGAGTACACACCATGCATACTCCCTTCTCACATGCTACGCCACATCACCACTATGGCGTACATGCCATATGGTGCATCAATCCACCACATGGAGTACATTCTGCATGTACTCCCCTCATACACACCACGCCACATCACAATTATGGCATACCCGCCATATGGTGCATCATTCCACCATATGGAGTACACTCCATGTGTACTCCCTTCATACACGCTACGCCACACAGAGTACACTCTACGTGTACTCTTCCCACTCCACATGTCACGTCACCACTACAGCACATACTTCACAATCACACTACATAGCACACTTTCCAACTACGCCCAACACTTCACAGCGCACTACATAGCACAACATATCTCCATAATACACAATGAACCCCACAATACTAACAGTACAGCCCACAACCTAATCAACTAATAACATAAATAATGAAAGATAGAGGGTTATACCATCGACGGGATAACCCGTGCGTCGCTCGCTGACCGTCACGGTCGATGATGCCGGAAGGGTCGTACGTGGTGGCTAACCCACGTACGGTGGCTGTTTGGGCATTTGGATAGCTAGGTGTGGTCTTGGAAGGGCTCGTGGGTGCCTTGTGATGGTGGCAAGGAGCGTAACACGGCGGATCTAGCCGTGTACAATGGCTGTCAGCCACGCGCAGTGGCTGTCCATCATGTGCAATGGCTACCCAACACATAAAGTGGTGGTTTAGACCTAGGGTTTGGCTAAGGGAGGTCAAGGGAGGCTGAGGGTGGTCTTCATGGTGGCTGGGGTGGCGAAGCACGGCTGAGTCGCGGGTTTCCAAGGGAAACCCGTGTGCCTCAAAGCATGGAAATAAAAGGGGAAGGCTTGGCTAGTCTTGGTTGACCATGGAGGAGTTGAGGGGTTGCTGGTGGAGCTCGTGGTGGCACTGGGGTGGCGCCACGGTGGCCTACGATGGAGGATCGAGCTTGGGAAAGAGGGAGAGTTTGAGAGAGTGAGAGGGCTTGAGAGAGGTGGAGGGCTTGACTAGCCTGGAGGGGCTCGGGGAGGAGCCATGGTGGCCAGGGGAGGCGCTTGGTAGAGCTAGAACCGGCACACGGCACTGCTAGGGCCGTCGGTGGCCTTGAAGCCGTGCGAAACCCATAAATGTGTTTCGTGCGTGCGTGTGACGGAGGGGGAGAGGGAGGCTGAGCTTGCTGGAGGATGATGGCTGGTGGGAGGGGAAGCTGCCGTGGAGGTGGTGGCGCCGTTGGGCGGTGCACGGTGGTGCAACGAGCACCAAGCCCATTCAGGCTATGCACTGCTGAGAGAGAGGAAGAGAGAGCGTGAGAGAGTGAAACCGGTGTGGGGGGAACTCGCCAGAGGGAGGAGGTGCCGGTGGAAGGGGCGGTGAGGCTCACCGGCACAAGGCAGCGCCGAGCTGGGCAGTGGAGGAATCGGCTAGGGAGAGAGCTGCGTACGACGTAAGCTTGAGGGAGAAGGAGGGAGAGAGAGGGGAGGGAAAAGTGAGGGAGAAGGAAGAGGGACTGGGGTTTTATTCTAAAACTCAAAGTTTTGGGATCTACGCAACGATCTAACGACAGACCTCAAACACTGATTTAAAATGTATAAAACATTAACTTAATTAAAAGTATTGAGAGTAATAAAGATAGAATATTATTTAAACTAGCTTTAGCTTATAAAATAATATTCCTTAATCATTAAAAAGATGATGAAGTCTTACTTAACATATTTAAGAGAATAAAACCATTAAATTAATTAAAACTTTCAACATAATTTAAATCTCATAATATCTTAAATAGTTGAAATCATTTTAGTAATTATATTAAAGTGATTTCAGACAATTATAATATTTTTGGAGCTCTTAAAAAATATTATAATTGTCGTATTTAAAATCAAACTTGGTTCAATAACACTATAAATACTCCTTATAAATATTTCCAGCACATTTAAAACATTGGGTGTGCCGTAGAAGTCACATACCATCTTTGAAAACACGTCATCGAAGTTTGGCACGCATGACGAGGCTCGTAGTCACTAGATAGAAGGGGCAGACAATTCACATAATCTCTGCCCTCGAAATTTGCTTTCGTCATAAAGAAGGAACGTACATCAGAAAGAAGAAGCGTACGTAAAAAGGAAGGAGCGGGGTGTTACAGAAGCTCCACCCCCTTTGGATAGACATTGGAGGATTATTTTGTTTTAGGCTGGAGAGAAATATCGCTTGGAGAGAGACTGTGGTTAGAATAGAGCAAGTAGTAGAGGCTACTACAGAAGATAATTATGAGAGAGAGAGAGATCAGAGAGAGGCATTGAATGGGGGTAATGTTTTAGGTTTTATTCATAAATTAAAACATATTCTTTTATTTTAGGTGTTCCAAATAATTATAATATCTTCCATCAAGAAACATTTATGAGAAGATAAAAAGCCAGATGATGTAGGCATTGCATTAAGTTTATCCTTTAGTCGCTTCATCTCATGTGGATTCCTTATGACTATCTTTAGTCACCCGTTATCTCAGTAGTGCACTCGAGTTTCTCATTATTCATATGAAGCTTTTTCCTAGCCCACAGTGTGCATTTGCCCTAACAGTCATCCCGTAAATTCTTGCCGAACATGTCCCAGTGAGAATTTTCCTTCTTTAGAATTCACTCTTTTTAAATCTAATACGTTTCTCTATACACGTCCTTTTTTATGTATTATGAGGGATCTACGCCCTCACTCACTGGCTTGTCATGCTGGAAAAGACTAGATAACTTGCCTGGCATGTCTCTTCATGCAACATAGAATATGAGAATTGTTGGGTGTGCTCTTCTCCTTTCAACACATGGCACCTTTTGTTGCCTTTAACTTCTGCATTCTTAGTCATTTGGTCTCCCCATAACCATCACTCCCCTTCTTCTTTACTTATTTTTCTTGTTCTGAGTTATCTCCATGTTTGGTTATTCCTCACATTTTCTGCCTTCAAGCTTTCACACTTCTTCACCTAGATGGCTCCTTGAAATTCTTCTCATTATATTTCTCATTCGTGTCAAACATCAAATGAGCCCCATGTTCTAGAGTCCTCTAAACCTGTTGCTTTTGAGCGAAGTTGGTGGGTAGCAACGACTTCCTAATTAAAGTTTTAATCCATAAGGGAATTATTTGGCATCCCTAGCTCAGTAAGGAGTCTTCTTGACTCTCTTGACTGTATAATTAATCCCGATTGGCTCTACATCAACATGTTCTAGATGGGGTAGAGGCTTCCCTTTTGCCGCCCCCTTCATGACATTTTAGACTATTTGGGCAATGCTCCAATTCAACTTTTACCCAATGCCAGGAGAATCCTCTTGTCTTGCTATGTGGTGTGGAGGTGAGCTCTTGAAGCTACTAGAATTGAGAATCCAGACTTGACCACTCATGGATTCTTCCACGTTCATGGCGTGAGAAGGTATGACGGCAATTAATTCATCTTTCACTTGCATACTAGTTATCGAGTTATCCACTAGGAGTCCCGGTATTCCCAACCCAAGAATTGGGACCGAAATTCTTCATCATGTTTGACGAAGGTTGGGATATCCCTTTGGCGTGGCCTCCCATCACGAATTATCAGTCAGGGCTTCTTGGCGTTCGGTCCCAGACGGCTGTTGTGTCGATGCGTGGGTTAAATAGAATTTCGATTTCAGTCATCTCCAAGGTTGTCCTTACGCAAGAGAATGTCAATGTTTTCTCATCATGATAGACCAATCATATGTCATAGGTTGCCCGACCTCATGCCCTATTGGCCCTTGGGCTGCACCGTGACCATAAAATGCCGACCCTTTCATCTCTAGTCCTAAGAGGGAAGAAGCCAAATGATGATGTTGTCCCTGTACTCATGCTGACCTCGCTTGTCCTGAGAGAGGCATGTCATCCTTCCCTCATATGACACCCCCACCTCCAAATGTGGTCAATAGACTAGGCAAACCCTTACACGTCGACTCCCTAGCAAACGTGGTTAGCCGATGGCACGAGAATTGGATTTTCTCCTGGACTCTAACTTTTTAACACTATCCTCAACACTTTCCTTGGATCCTCGTCTCAAGAGACTCCCATCAATGTCCCCTTCAACAACGGCTTCTAGTAACTTTGTTAAGGTAATAGAAGCAAGAGAGGTAAGATGTGGTAAAACACTATCGATAGTGCGATGAAGGGAGTTGAAGCTCACATCAACCCATCTACTCAAGAAGACCAGGCTGGGACCACAACTTGGGATGTTCTGCTAAGTCCAAGTGCTTCCGTTAAAGGAAAGGAAACCCTTACAAGAGACGTGATTTCGGCTGCGGCAACACTTTCCGAAGGGTATCCATGGATTATGTTCCTACCGCCCGACAAGATGCCTTGGACATCGGTAAGAATGAAGTCATTCAGGAAGGGCTATCGCACACAAATATGGTTCCCCCCAGATCCATGGGACAAGCTTCCTTACAACATGCTTTCGTTCTTGAGAGGCTTGCCCTCCTTCGCTAAGGCCGTTCGCAGGTGTATACTCTTAAGGATACTCTTTGAGGGTCTTCAGCTCTCCCAGGGGTCTTTGACCCAGAGCTTGTGAAACTTCCAAACCACTCATCCTTGAGGGTGAAGTTATTCCAAAGAGCTTTGCGTGCAAAATGTGGTTCGCCCCAATCTACGCCTGAAGTTTCCTTGTGACGTGCCCTTGTCAGCTAGGGCACGTATTTCTTTATTGAATGCCTCCAAGGATGCCTATTCTTGAAGATGTTCCTCAAGGTCCCTCACCCTGCCCCTGGTTTTTGACCTAGATCATCTATCGTCCCCTCTGCTCAACCTCGAGGTTGATGAAACTTGGCATCTGTTCTATATCTGATGTGGTTAAGTATACTTGCACCAAAGGTCTTTTTGGTATATATGCATATAATGATCATTGAAATAAGATGTTATAGGAAATATTTCAACTATTTTGATAACTGTTTGTGTAATAGCCCGTTAGAAATTCACTGGTGAAATTTCTATTGACTTTAGGAATCTCGTGAAAACCCCATAAGCTTTTACGAATCGACCAATCGCACAAGTTTTAATCTGTCAACATAGTCAGTGTTATCACTCACTATGGTGCTAGAAATATGAGTTTAATTATTTGAGATAGTTAGAATCCATTATGGTCTATGCCATTATACTCAGTTGATTATTTAGAATTTTATGGCGCAATAGCCCATTTTCATAATTCCGGACGAAACGCCTGTTCGAAATTGTGAAATTATTTTTAGGAACACTTCGGGCATGAATTTTAGTAAACGATTTTCACTATAGGTTAATATGAATATTTAGAATTTTTCAGTACTAAGTTTATTATGCATTTTTTTTGGAATGGATAATAACCTCGATAAGTGCACCCAGTGCAGTGTTTTCAGAATCACAGTGAAAAATATCCAAATTAGGTTAGAGAAGTTTTATTTGGACACTTGAAAAGATCTTAGCCACACATAATGAATAGTATTAGATACTTGGCACCATGAGGAACCATTAGATGGATCTGTGAAGGAAGTCAAGGTGTAAGATCATGCCACCTAAGCAAAACTTTGTTTCATCTGATCAACCAAATTGTGAGATTTGTAATCAAATCTTATCGTGGTAGTCCCAACTACCATTCCCCCCGAATGGTAGGCGATGTGTCAGGATCAGAGTAGGGAGCAGACACTGGTAGACTGGACGAGGTTGACTAGACACCGTAGACACAACACGAAGCATGCAGCCTCCATAGTTAGGTCTTTGGATAGTATTCCGGCATTGTTAGTCAAGTTACGCGAGTTACTCAACAAATTAGCCCAATAGTGTATTTTGGCAATGTAATTATGGAGCAGGTCTCTATTATTTTGGAGATTACAGTCTTCTAAGACCCATGCTGTAATCATGGATGTTTATTTTGTTAAGTATGCATTGATTACTATTTGGAATATTATAAGTTTGGTGCATAGTATTGCTCAAAACAAAATTATCCGCTGCGAATACTGCATAATGCTAGCATGTTAGGAACATTGCATTTTATATGTTATGAACGTGGGCAGGTAACCTTGTTTTGCATGTCCTAACACTTTGGATATCCATCCGATCCTAAGCGGAATCTGGGGGGGTCTTAGTTTGTCTTAGGCATTTTGTTAATGGCTCACATGTACACACTAGTATAAGATCATTGCTTACTGTGTTGTTAATAAACTCACCCCTTATCTCCAATATTTTTCAGATGACTCTGAGGTGCCAGTTGAAGATCAAAAATAGGAAGCATGAGTGAGACTAGTTGAGTGTACAGAAATAAGTGCATTAGAGGCAGAAGTGCGTTACCACTTGTGGAGTTACTCAACAAACTAGCCACACAATCTGATCAACCACATTGTGCCAGACCAAAGAGTGTTTTAATCCTAGTGAAACCCTAAATAGTTGGGATTCAATTGAAACCCCAAAAGCTTGGTTGAAACCAAAACCCTAAACAGTTTCCCAAACCCTAAAGTTGGCCTCCAAACCCTTTCTAACCTGATTTCTAGCATTGTGTTTAATCATTTGATTAAATCACTTCCACATGCTATTAATTAATCAAATATTTGTTATGACATCATTGTCCAACCTTTTAAACTTTGGAAATTTGATTGGGCCAAGAAAAATTGGTTTTGGGCTTGATAGCATCTCAAACCCCAACCAAACGCCCTTTAAACCCCAAATTGAAGCCCACTTGGTTGGGACCCACCAAGGCCCACGAATTTGGCCACCTTGGCAAAGCTTCTTGAAGCAGTTTCCTACCCCACATGGCAGACCATCCACTGCCATTGGCTGCACCTAATAGTGCCTTGATGTGAATGATAAATCCACTCCATCAACCTCCATCTCTAACAGTTGCTGCAGGTAGTCCTTTGCCCTCATTACTCTCCACTTTATGTCACATAGCGAACTCAATCAAGGGTCTTTCAAGCTCATAACTTCCCCCTCCAGGAGTCTAAAGTTGTACAAGACACACTTCTCTCCATTTTATCACTTATTCCCCCCGTTCTTAGAGAGAAACCCAAAAGAGCTCTTTCAGGCAGATTTCTGGGTCTTTTTGCGTGGCCATTTTTGACCCTTTATATGTATTTTATCACAATATCTCCTTCATAAAAGTGATTCTTCTTTGAGTCTAGTTTCCTTGGATATCTTATTAGTCTCATTCCATTCTTATTTGGCCAGTTAAAAATATTTTTAACCATGTATAGGTCATTCTAGGCTTGAAACTGGAGAGTATGTTATGTTTTGGAATTTTTGACCAAGCTTATGGATATATCTTTGTCTAAAAATTTTATGGAGTGTTATTAGCATGTGTTTATAAATTTTCATTGAGGTTTTGTTGGATGAATAAAGCTTTTGATGATAGATTTTCTTAGATCTAGAAACTTGAAAACTGGAAGTGGAAAAACAGTTTTTGTTTTGTGAAAGTTTAGATATTTCGTGGTTTAATCTTATTCCAAAGGCTTTTATATTTTTATGTGATGATTATAAGCCTCTTATATACATGTTACGATGTTATTTTGAAGATATTTAGCATTAGTTTTAAAGATATGATATTTCTATGTAAGAGGATTTCAGTTAGGCCTAAGATTTGATGTTGTTGGATTAGATCCATGTTTTATTGAGTTATAGGCATGTGATTTTAAGATTGACGGTTGCATCGTATATGTCTTGAACAGGAGTAAGTAACCTTGTGTTGCATGTCCCGACGCTTTAGATGTCCGTCCACTCACAAGTGGAATCTTGGGGCGTCTTAGTTTGTCTTAGGCATTTTGTAAATGCCTCACGTGTACACACTAGTATAGGATCGTTGCTTACTGTGTTGTTAATAAACTCACCCCTTATCTCTAATATGTTTTTAAATGACTCTGAGGTGCCAGTTGAAGATCAGGAATAGGAAGCATGAGTGGGACTAGTTGAGTGTTGAGAAATAAGTGCATTAGAGGCACGAGTGGGTTACCAGCTTTGAATAAGTGCCGAAGGGTACAAGGGACCATTGGAATATTTATTAAAGAAATAAGTTTTTTACTAGGTTATTATCTTGAGATTATAGTGCATTATTTGAGACTTGTGGAGTTCTTTTCTTGTTTATGTTTACACTTGGGCCTTAGTTTCAATGAAACGTCTCATTTTAAAATAAATGAGTTTTACGAGCTATAGAGTGGGTTCCTTGTTATTTAGAGTACATTTTGGATTGTTGACTTGTGATTATGCAACACAAGAACTAACTTCCTGACCCTTCGGGTACAGGTGTTACATTTGACCCATTCGTCACTATGATAGTGAATTACTTGCTCCATTATGTGATTACATTACTCAATTGTGGGTTTTCACGTATGTTAACTGTTTAGACTTGATTAAGCATTCTTCACAAGGTTTGTCCTCTCTAGCTTAGTTGATCGCCTAGCACCAATGTAGATTTGAGGATAAAGTTATGTCCGCCATTCGTACATGGAAGGGGCATTGTATGTCATGTTCGAGGTGGTATAGAAAAAGAAACGGTGGAAGGAGGCCTATCTCTATTTCAATAGCTAGTCTAAGATGCGGTGATCGTTGGCCTCTGTGAGGTCTTCATTGATGAGGGCTCTAAGGGATTTGGAGCAAGCCTTGGGTTGAGAATGGGAGGCTAGTCAAGCCATAATATCTTTGAATGATGAATTGGCTACCAAGCGCCAAGTTAAAGACGAATTTTGGGCTAGGTTGAAGGAGGCTTTGAAACCTATCCAGGTAAAGAAAGAAAGCAGCGTGAGTTACTCCAAGATGTTTGCAATAGAACAATAGTCACGAATAAAGCTCTGTAATGATCTCGACATTGGGCAGGGTGAGCTAAAAGAACTCATCGACTGACAAAAGAGCATCTAGGTGGAGCTTATCTTGGCCGATGGCGGTTATATGTGGTTGGATGAGTCTAATGAGGCATTGCGAGGGAAGTTGACAATGGTCTCATAGTGAGCTAGTGTGCTCAAATCTGCCCTCCAAGAATCTAGAAAAACGTATCCCACCTTTCTCCACAATTATCTATAGCCCTTCAAGTTCACAACCGAGGTTGTGGAATCAGGTACAATCTTAGTCTCCAAATGTTGAGGAGGTTCCTGCTCACTAACTCTAGGGTGAACCTGAAACATTTGGACCTACGCAGTGTCCTTACTGATGCTACAACCATGGCCATATTGGATTCTCTAGGGGCCTCAAACACATTCCTCATCGTGTAAAGGTTTGTGTCTGTACTTCTATATTCATCACACAAGGGAGTAAAATTTCACAACGGAAGGAAAAAAGTATGGTACAGTATAATAAATATGAGTACAAGAGAACGTAGAATCATCAATACATCATCTTAAAGATCCATAAGTCAATGTAGCCCATCAAAAATTCCAAGTTATTCAAACCATTACGTCCTATACATCATTCATCCAATCTCTAGAATCTAAGACAAATACATAATTACAAGTCTGACTAAAAATGGGGATAGGCCCTCACTCGGGTTGGGTTGAGTTTCCCGACTCATACTTGTTTTAATCTCTTGCATTTACAATAAAGTCTAAGATTCCAAGGGATGAAACCATAGTGAGGCTACTTGTAATACCCGAATCCTACTGCGTAAGTCTTTACGTCATTTATTAATATTATTTTTAAGTTAAATATTTTGAAACGAAGAATTTCATTTTTTTTTTATAAATTATTTGAAGATGGGTGTCTTATTTTTAAAGTGCGTTATTTTCTTGAGTCCTCTACTTTTCATCAAAATAAAATTTGACCCCAAACCTTCTCAACCATAGGATGGGTAGGTGAGAAAATATCCTCCTATGCTTGAAATCCTCACCGTCCATCCTTGGCTTGTGAGACAAGCCTTGACTAAATTACTTTTTCTCCAAGTGAAACCGTCAACTTCCTCCATAAGCTTTTCAGATTCTTCTCCTTCTCCTATATGCTGAACAAGGGAAACAAACCCTCTCCTTCTCCTTACCCGACGGCTTCTAAGGCAAGAGACAAGTGAACTCCTTCCTCATTTCCTTTCACTCGTCGATCCAAGGCACACGAAGGAGAGAAAAACTCCTCAAGTCTCCTTCTTCACACGAGAGACCTTCGGTTTCCTCCAAGCCGTGTAATGTCTCTCATTTCTTCAAGCCAATCTCTTCAGCTCGTAAACCCCAAGCCTTTCATCGAAGATCCTCAAGGAAATCGACCTCGTAAGTGGATTTCGTTAGCCCTAATTTCTGGTTTTGTAGTCTTAAATCTATGGGTTTACCTAGGATTCCATTTAAGAAATTTTATGCTGTGTTCCAGCTTTAAGATTTCGGGTTCTTCTCCTCTTCACGTGGCCGTGTACTTCCGTGGCTTCTAAGGGGACCCAAATAGGTATTATAATCCTTCCATGAGTTTCTTACAAATTGGGGGTTTTCGGATTTTATGTTAGCCGTGTACTATGTGGTAATTCCTAGAGACGTTTCCTCATTGTTTTCTCATTTAGTTGCTCTACTTGGTAGTAAACGAAAACCCAAATTTTCTGGATTAAAACCGAGCACCTTGAATTTACCTTATCGTAAGTCATGCCCTGTTTTGGTGAACCCAAGCTCTGTGTGTGTATGTCTATACTCTATTTTATGGATCCAGCTGTGTGAGTGCTCTGTTTTAGAAGCTTAGCAGTGTACGTGCGTGTTTGTCTCTTGGATCTAGTTGTGTTTGTATGTATGCTCTATTTTTGGTTCTAAGCCATGTGAATGTTCTGTTTCATGAGTCTAGCTGTGTGTGTGTGTGTTCTGTTTTATTGCCCTAAGCCGTGTGTGTGTATGTCCTGTCTTGGTGTGTATAACAGCCAAGGCAGAATGTTATAGTCCCTTTTCTTATGTTTTCTTGAGTCTAAGTCATGTTTTACTTTTGTTAAACTCATGTCTTTAATTGTTAATTAATAGAGTTAAAGTTTATGATTTTCAAACATGTTCTCCTCAAGATATGACCTAAGTGAGCCATTAAGAGTTTTAAACCTAAGTTAGTAAGCTTGTTTAGAAACTTTTAAGTTGCCAAGAGTTGTATCTTTTGTTAGTATTGGTTTTAGAAATAATATGTGAGGTTTCCTAAATATTTGGAGGAGGATACTAAGGGTTGATTTATGCCATGTAAATAGTTTAACGAGTGAGAAAGACGCCTTAATTCCAATTTTGAAATATAAGGGAGCAGGTATGGGTATTGGGTAGCAAAGTCTTTTTAGTAAAATGAATTTTAATATATTTTTTCCTCTCATTGAATAGGAGTGTAATTTCAAGATTTAAAGTCTCTACTTATAAAGCCTCGAGGTAAGTAGCTATGACCGTGCTCCTTACACACAAAGCTCTCTTACGAAAGAATATCTCTCTTTTTGTATACGTTCTCTTACAAAAGAATAAATGTATACATTATGTACAAGCCATTCTTGGTAACCCCTGTTAGGTATCCTATTGATTACAATTGTGTGTAGGTAAGGTAATGCATCATGAAACTTTTATGCTTGCTTTCTCTTAAATAACTATGTTTTACTTATACGTAACATGACATGAAACACTTTTTATGTAAAAGCATTTGCATTTGGACTAAAGGAAGATAATGAAAAATGTTTAACTAAAGAGGAAAGAAAAGAAAGGGATTAAAAGTATGAACGTACGTAATGGCCTTATGAATAAAAGGGTACCAAAGAATGGGCAGATGGCAATGCCAGGTAAGTGGTACTAGTAGTGCACCCAGTACTACCCCCATAAAAATGGATTCCCACCTGCAGCCGCGGGTGGAATCCGGGTCCAAAAGACCGCTAATCCCAACACACGGGGCGTAATAGTGTGTATTGGCCCAAGAAAGTGAAATATAAAGTAAAGTCATTTCTTAGGAATGTTTACGCATGAAAAGTGCAGTTATGCATGAAAAGTACTGTTAAGCACGAAAGGCACAGTTAAGCATGAAAGCATAGTTTATGCATGAGAGGTATGGTTAAGAATGAAGTAAAATGATATATGAAAGAGTAGTTTATTCTTTAATTATTTATGCATGAAAGTATTGTCATGAACTAGCAAACGTTTATGTATGCATGTTTTCAAAAAGAAAAGATTATGTGATTATTAAGTCTACGGCATGGTGTACTGCTTACTGAGTATTAGACTCACTTTGTGTTTATGTTTTAAACGTCCAGGTATGAACGATGAGGCTGTGGAGCCGGGTACTGCTGAGGAGGGAGGGGCTGATGTTTAGGGTTTTCAATTGGTTGGACTTTTGAGGACTATTGTTATGTTTTCTATGTTTTTATGATGGGTCCCATGTCGGGACGTTTTGTTGGTTTGACTTTGAAACAATATGCCTTTGGGCAACGGTGTAAATACTATGGTGGGGTGATGGTAATGGTATATTTTCTATGGTGGGGTGATGGTAACCCCACATAGGAAGGTTAAATGCCTTTTTGTATGTGTTATGGGGACTGAGTCCCCTTAATTAGAACTAATATGTTTTGTTGAATGGATGGACTCTGAGAGTCCTTTATTTAGGATCTTGAACGGACCGTTTATCAGGTACTTACTTTTAAACTAGAAACGCAGTGTACATGCATGACATGTTCACGTCCATCCTTTTTACCCTCGTAGAAAAAAATGCTTAGTAAAATAGTACTATTAATAATAAGGAAAGAACAGGTAAATTGCTGCGACCACGTCCCGACCTTAGTAGGATTTGGGGCGGGGTTGTGACAAATCTTGGTATCAGAGCAAAGGTTAAGGAGTCCTGTAGACTTTAGGGATAACTAGGCTGAAGCTCCCTCTCTAAAGCATGCCAAGCTCCGCAGTAGGTTCAAACGTTATTTTTTTCTGCACGTTATAAATTCTGTAAAAGATTTGCGAGTCACGTATGTTCTTTGTTTAAGTGTTGCGAATACTATTGTCATGCATGTTCTAGTATGGCATCCCAGAATAATAGTAATAAGCGTCGGGGGCAGCCCAGTGCCCGTGTTTCCGTAGACCAGCCTGAGACCCCAAGAGATTCTGGAGATCTGGTTAATGCAGCGACACGCCTCATCGAGGCTTTCACTAGTGGACAAACGGCAACACAGGTACAGGTTCCGCACCTGACTGCCTTTGACCGCTTCTGCAAATAGCACCCTCCGTTGTTTGATGGTAAGGGTACTGAAATAGACGCCGACAATTGGCTCGAACGCCTCGAAAAGATCTTCAGTGTGATTCTGTGTACGGAAGAGCAAAAGGTGGAGTTTGCAGTTTATAATTTGGCCGACGTAGCCAACGGGTGGTGGAAGGCCACCCGTGGACTCCTTCAGCAGGAGTTGGGTCAAACTGCCCCGATCACTTGGAATAAATTCAAAGAGGTCTTTAATGATCGATTCTTTCCTTTATCTGTCCGAGAGGCGAAGGCCAGGGAGTTTGCTGATGTAAAGCAGGGGGCAATGACAGTGAGGCAGTATGCCTCCAAATTCGTGGAACTATCAAGGTTCGCTCCCCATCTAGTTCTTACTGAATCACTAAAGGTTGAAAAGTTCGAGCGAGGTCTGAATCCTAGGATCATGGACTCTCTCCTTGCACTAAAAATAAGAAAATTTTCCGACCTAGAGGATAGAGCTGTGATTCTAGAGGAAAATCTGCGCATTCGAACAGGAGAGTTTAATTAGAAGAAAAGGCAATTTCAGGCCTTTGAGCAGAGTAAGGGAAAAAGGCCGATGTATAGCCAAGCGCCCAAGCCTCTTCAGATGGTCAAGGCCTCTCAGGGCAGTATTGTGACACCTCGTCATGCTTGCCAAACCTGTGGCAAGCCCCATGCTGGAAAGTGTCTGATAGGAACCAACACCTGCTTCAAGTGCGGTAAAGCGGGCCATATAGTACGGGATTGCCCAACTCTCGCGACTCCTAATGTGCAGACACCCAATCCAGGGCAGAAGAATTTAGTACTAGCCCGAGTATTTGCTCTCACCATGGAGGATGCTGATGCTTCTCCCGATGTGGTGACAGGTACTCTTACCCTGTTTTCACATTGTGCATTAGTACTATTTGATTCTGGTGCTACGTATTCTTTTATATCCTGTAGATATGCTTGTTTGAGTAAAAGGGTGCCTGAACCTTTAGAATCTATGATGTCTGTCTCTTCACCCCTTGGGATATCTGTGATTTGTCAATCCGTGTTAAAGGATTGTGTTGGAAGTACAAGGTCGACACCTCCTCACCAACTTAATATTATTTGACATGGAGTAATTTGACGTAACTTTGGGCATGGATTGGTTGTCCCGATACCATGCCAATGTGGAATGTTTCAAAAAGGAAGTGGTCTTTAGACCACCGGGTGAGTTAGAGTTCCGCTTCTGTGCTGTGGGTAAGCGCCCTATGTCAAGAGTAATATCTGCAATGAAGGCCACCGCTATGTTAAGGAAGGGTTGCGAAGGATTCCTGGCTAGTTTGGTTGTGTCGCCACCAGACGAGCCTAAATTGCAGAATATTGAAGTAGTAAAGGATTTCCCTGATGTCTTTCCGGATGAGCTGCCTGGCTTACCTCCGGATAGAGAGATTGAGTTCTCTATAGACCTCATTCCGGGTACGGCACCCATTTCCAAAACACCATATCGGATGGCGCCTGTGGAGCACAAGGATCAACTACAAGAGTTGTTGGAGAAAGGCTTTATCTGTCCTAGCGTATCGCCATGGGGAGCACCAGTTCTCTCCGTAAGAAAGAAGGATGGATCGATGCGACTATGCATTGACTATAGAGAGCTGAATAGGGTGACTATTAAAAATCGATACCCTTTACCACGAATTGATGATTTGTTCGATCAACTTCAGGAATCCCAAGTATTTTCAAAGATTGTTCTTCGATCAGGGTATCATCAGCTGAAGATTAAAGCGGAGGATGTCCCGAAAACCACTTTCAGAATGAGATACGGGTATTATGAATTCCTAGTGATGCCCTTCGGATTAACTAACGCACCAGCAGCTTTTATGGACTTGATGAACCGCATCTTTAGAGAATATATCGATAAATTTGTGGTTGTGTTTATTGATGACGTTCTCATTTACTCAAGAACCCCGGAGGAACATGCGAGACACTTGGAGGTTGTCTTACAAGTGCAGCGGGAGAAGAAGCTGTATGCCAAATTTAATAAATGTGAGTTTTGGCTACAAAAGATTTCCTTCCTTGGTCATATAGTGTCCAAGGATGGTATCTCGGTAGATCCCGCAAAGGTGGAGGCCATAGTGGGATGGCCTAGACCAAAGACAGTTTCAGAAATTAGAAGCTTTCTCGGTCTTGCGGGGTATTATCGAAGATTTGTTGAAGGGTTTTCTCGCATTGCAGTTCCTTTAACAAGGTTGACCAAACAGGGTGAGAAATTTATATGGACTGCGGAATGTGAGAAGAGTTTCCAGGAACTCAAAGAGAGACTTGTGACGACACCTGTTCTCACTATACCTTCGGGTGTGGGTGGGTTTGTAATATACAGCGATGCCTCACATAAAGGGTTGGGATGTGTTCTTATGCAACATGGAAGAGTTATAGCATACGCTTCGCGTCAACTTAAGGAGTATGAACACAACTACCCAACCCATGATTTAGAATTGGCCGCCGTGGTGTTCACCTTAAAGATATGGCGACACTACCTTTATGGAGAACGCTGCGAAATTTATACAGACCATAAAAGCTTAAAATATTTCTTCACTCAGAAGGAATTAAATATGAGGCAGCGTAGGTGGTTGGAGCTATTGAAAGATTATGACTGCAGCATCAACTACCACCCAGGCAAGGCCAACGTAGTCGCAAACGCCCTCAGTCGAAAGTCTTTTTCTGGCATTCTTATGAGTATGTATACTCCTTAGAAATTTATCATTCTGGATTTGGAAAAGCTGGGAGTAGAGTTGGTGAGGGATGTGCAAGCAAGACTGGGTAGCCTAGTTCTTGGTCCGACGATATTGGACCAAATCAAAGCTGCTCAGGGCGAAGACGTTGGCTATTTGAAGATCAAGACAGAGGTCTCGGAAGGGAAGCACCACGACTTTGTGGTTTCTGAAGATGGATCTCTACGGTTCAGAGGAAGATTATGCGTACCCGCCAAGAAAGAATTACGAGACCTAATACTGAGGGAAGCACATAGGTCCCTCTACACGGTGCATCCGGGTAGTACCAAAATGTACCGAGACCTGCGACAACACTATTGGTGGCGTGGGATGAAACGAGATGTGGCCAACTTTGTAGCTCAATGCCTGACTTGCCAGCAGGTTAAAGCCGAGCATCAAAGGCCCTCGGGAACATTGCAACCGTTGCCAATTCCAGTTTGGCCATGGGATGAAATCAGCATGGATTTTGTAACGGGGTTTCCTAAAGTCTAGGGAGGACAAGATTCAGTGTGGGTGATTGTCGACAGATTATCGAAGTCGGCCCATTTTGTACCAGTCCAGATGACCTACTCGATGAATAAATTGGCGGAGTTGTACATCAAGGAGATAGTCAAATTGCATGGAGTTCCATCCAAAATAATATCGGATAGGGACTCGCGGTTCACCTCAGCTTTCTGGAGGAGTGTGCAAAGGAACCTGGGAACAGAATTGACTTACAGCACTGCCTTTCATCCCCAGACGGATGGCCAATCCGAGAGAACAATTCAGATTCTTAAAGATATGTTAAGGGCTTGTATCTTGGATTTTAAAGAAGGCTGGATAAAATACTTGCCACTAATTGAGTTCGCCTATAATGATAGTCACCAGGAGAGCATCAACGCGGCACCATACAAAGTTTTGTATGGGCGTAAATGTAGATCACCACTTTATTGGGACGAGATTGGTGAGAAAAGAATGCTGGGCCCTGATTTAGTGCAAAATATGCAAGAAAAAGTATCTATCATTAGAAAAAGGCTTGCCTTGGCTCAAGAGAGGCAGAAGAAATATGCCGATCGTAGGAGAAAGGAGCTACACTTTGAGGTAGGAGACAAAGTATTCCTACGCGTGGCTCCAATGAAAGGAATGATGAGATTCGGCAAGAAGGGCAAGTTAACCCCAAGATATATTGGCCCGTTCGAGATTCTTGAAAAGATTGGAGCAGCAGCTTATCGCCTTGCACTACCTCCATAGTTTTCAGCTATGCATGACGGTTTTCAGGTCTCAATGCTCCAAAAATATGTGCAAAACCCTACCCATGTGCTAGATTATGCGCCTCTCCAGGTGCATAAGGATTTCTCATATGAGGAGACACCGGTTTGAATTTTGGATCGGGAGGTTCGAGTACTTCGCAACAAAACAATTCCGATGGTCAAAGTACAATGGAACCACCACACAGAACAAGAGGCGACGTGGGAACACAAAGACGACATTAAGAATAAATATCCCACCCTTTTTCCTTAAGGTACGTTAATCTCGAGGACGAGATTATTTTTAAGTGGGGGAGAGTTGTAATACCCGAATCCTACTGCGTAAGTCTTTACGTCATTTATTAATATTATTTTTAAGTTAAATATTTTGAAACAAAGAATTTCATTTTTTTTATAAATTATTTTAAGATGGGTGTGTCTTATTTCTAAAGTGGGTTATGTTCTTGAGTCCTCTACTTTTCATCAAAATAAAATTTGACCCCAAACCATTTCAACCATAAGATGAGTAGGTGAGAAAATATCCTCCTATGCTTGAAATCCTCACCGTCCATCCTTGGCTTGTGAGACAAGCCTTGACTAAATTACATTTTCTCCAAGTGAAACCGTCGGCTTCCTCCATAAGATTTTCGGATTCTTCTCCTTCTCCTATACGCTGAACAAGGGAAACAAACCCTCTCCTTCTCCTTACCCCACCGATGGCTTCTAAGGCAAGAGACAAGTGAACTCCTTCCTCATTTCCCTTCACCCGTCGATCCCAAGGCACACGAACGAGAGAAAAACTCCTCAAGTCTCCTCCTTCACATGAAAGACCTACGGTTTCCTCCAAGCCGTGTAATCTCTCTCATTTCTTCAAGCCGATGTAACACCCTGATCCAATCTTGCTCAAATTTTATTTTATTTTTATTAGTTTATTTTTTTTTGTTCATTTTATTTTATTTTAGTTCCTTCGCATGTTTTTTTTTCTTTCCTTTTCTTTCCGCACGTTTCATCCTTTCCGTCTATATTCCTCTTTCTCCCGTTAGTTCTCCCGTCCACTCCGTGCATGCACACACACGACTCAACTTTCACTCCCACACACGTCTCCCTCATTTCTCTAGGGTTTTTTTTTTATCGCCAATATATATATAGACCTGCATGTTAGTTTACCAAGAATAGCCGGTAAAACTACCACGGCAAGCCCAGCCCGACGCAACCAGGAAGCAGTTTCACTTCCTTACCGCATGCACGTACGTGATCTTCTAGGGTTTTAATCAACTAAATACATGTTTTCTCTCTAGAGAAGTAGCCGCAGCAACCCGTGCAGAGCTGCACTCCACCCTGCCGTCAACAACTACACTGACCTTCACCCCGCACCGTGCACTTCTGCAGTGCACCACCCACGACCAGCTCGGATCAATCGCAACCACGGGCAACCATTGCGCCACGTGAGACGCTGAGCAAGCGGATCGCACGGCAAGACTCGCCCGCGCACGGCCAAAAGCCATCATGCATCCCCAACCGTCTCCTGGAAAGCGCAGCCTCCCAAGGAAGTCAAGTCACCGCTTGCTCCTCCTCAACACTGCCTTACGCCGCCACCGTGACCCAGCTGTGAACCCGTAGCCTTCGATAGCCATCCCGTAGCCTCTGTTTTTCACTCCCGAAACAGAGGATGGTTCTCCTCCTACCGTGAGCCATTGCAACCTTTAACCACCGTGAGCTCCTTCACGTTGCGACTCCAGAAACCGCCGGTGAAGTTTTCCGTCACCCCAGGTCCGCCTCTTGCCGCCTCGCTGCACGGTATCTCCCTCTCTGTTTTTCTGTCTCTCACGTTCGGTTAATTCCCCCGTAAGCTCTCTCTCACTGTGCATCTCTCTCTCTCTTTCTTTCTTGTCCAGTGCATAGCCACCGAGTGCACCACCTCCCGTCGCACGCCGCGCCGTCGCACTTCACCATCTCGGTGAGTCCCTACCGCCGCTGCATGTTTTTCGTTGTTTTCTGTTGTTTGTTTATCGTCTGTTTTACGTATAGGGTGCTGATATATATTTATATATATATATATGTGTGTGTATATTTATAAGTAAAGATTTAACTTGGGCACTTACTAGTTTTAACCTATTATATATATCGAAAATTCACGGTTTGAGTTTCGGCTGAGAAGAAATTTTTGTGTGTTGAGTTTATTTTTAATTAGGATTTTGTTTTAAGTTTTAATAAATACTTATTGTATTTTGATAATTTTGTTAGTTAAAGTAAGTAAATCTATTTTTTCATAAGAGGTGAGTTTTTCATGAATTATTTTAGGAAAAGTTTAGTAATCAATGTATTCTTTTTATTTATAAAATATTGTTGGTATTTTAGATATTTTGAATATTAATTTTTATTGAGTTCTATAATTATCATAATATTTGTTCGATAAATTTTCTTCTCCAGTACGATTTCGATTAAGTGAATATTGTTGATCTTAGAAAATGTTGGTATTTTAGGTATTATGAGAATTTTAGGTTTTGAGGTTCTTAAAATAGGTTCATTTAGCATTTTTAAGTTTTAATATCGAAATACGTGGTTGATTGAAAATTTATGGAAGTTACGTGATTATTTTATAGGTGACGATTAATATTTGTTCGGTATTTTTGAAGAAAGTTCTGAAAAGTTAAGAAGTCCAGGTAAGCGGGGTTCCTATGCTAGACTTTGCATTAAAATCAAATGAACTGAGGTCCTTTTTGGAAAATGTGCATGTTTTGTTATGAAAAGAAATCTGAAAACAACCTCAAATAATTGTTCTGCATTACTCATGAGATTCTGTTTAAGAAGAAAGTAATTTCTGTCATGACTGGTGTAGACATGAGCTTATTTTTGACATTCTGTTTCTGAACTTTGAAAAAGAGAGCGAATATGAAATTTTGTGCATAAAGTATGTTTTGTGATTTGATTCTGTTCTGTTCTGTACTCTTTTATGATGTGGCATCTGAAAAACCTTTGGCATGACTTTCTGACTTTGATTCTGACTCTGATATGGTGATTCTGATTCTGTTTTGCTCTGATATGTGGCCCTGTCACGGGATATAATAGTGACCTCTGGCCCTGTCACGGGAGATAATAGTGACCTCTGGCCCTGTCACGGGATACAATAGTGACCTCTGGCCCTGTCACGGGAGATAATAGTGACCTCTGGCCCGCCACGGGATATAATAGTGGTTTACTGTTCTGAGTGCAATCGCTTTGGTAACACAATGATTTATGTTCTGCTTGGCTTTCCGCAGGATGCACAACCCTACCACGGGGGTTAAACATGGTCTCTGTTCTGATATGATGCTCTGATATGATATGATAAGACGAAGATGTTCAGTCATGTTGTGCCAAAGGAATCTTTGAATATGAAACGTTGGTTTCTGAATATGAAATGTTTGAAAAGTCGCTCTGATTTTTTGATAATATGTATTTTTTAGATTTGCTTATTGATACTGAAATGTTTTGTTTCTGCATTCTGAACTCTGTGAAAATGCTCATGTTTATACACTAGTATAGGTTCTCTGCTTTCTGATTTGTTGATAACTCAGCCCTTATCTCCAATTATTTTTCAGATGATTTTTGAAGTAGTCCAGCTAAGGATCAGGATTTTGGAGCATCAGTGAGATGATTATTTAAGCATAATGGATTACTCATAGAAGATTTCTGAGAAGTTGAGGATTTTATTAAGAGATTTTGTAGTATTCTGATGACGTTATATTTTGGAGTCTATAAATATATTGATGAATTGTGAGTTTTAAGTTATAAGAGCTAACTCTCCGGTCCTCCGGGAACGGGGCGTTACAGTTGGTATCAGAGACAGGTTTGAATTCTGCATACTATAAACCTTGGAGGTTTAGATATCTGTGGGTTTAGAAAGAAACTTCAGATTTGAGGTGTAGAAATTTTAGGACTTAGAGGTGATGAAATTTGTATTTAAGGTTTTAGAATCTGTTAGGCTTTTAGGCATATATTCTAGGAAATTTGAGGTATTAAAGTTTGTAAATTTCAAGAACCGATCTTCATGACGTTTAAGGTCTTAGATCCATTCGGTTTTTAATGGAATGTAGAAAATGATTTTTGATAAGATTTATGGGTTAGGTTTTATAGGTATAAATAAGCTTGATCAAAAGCCAAGTTTGAAGTTCCGTAGACTCTAATATATGAGGTCTTGAAATTTTGGACTTTAGGAAATAAATTTTTGAATTGGGGTTTAGAATTCTACGAACTACAAATAATAGATTATTGATTCGTGATTTATAGCTTAAGTAGTAGTTATATTTTTCGCGCAGTTATTACTTTATTATTTTTCCTTCCTTTGAAGCGTTTAACCATGGATGAGTCTTCCAGGATGGTTGTTCGGCGTAATGTTCAAAATCTTGGAGGCTTAAATGCAGGAAATGAAGAGGATGGATGCACCATAGAGCAGTTCAATCAAATGCAGCCTCCCACTTTTGATGGTCGTGGCGACCCGACCTTAGCTGAGGATTGGATCCAGGACATTGAGGAGATACTCCGCGTCTTGAATTGTACTGACAGACAGAAAGTATTATACTCTGCCTTCAAGCTGACCGGTGAGGCTAAACGATGGTGGATATCAGAGAGAACCATCAGGGAAGCTGATGGGAGGGGAGTGGTTTGCTGGCTCCACTTCAAGCAGACTTTCTTTGATCGTTTCTTCCCAAGATCGATTAGAGACGCTAGGGCCAAGGACTTTGCTGACTTAGTGCAGGGTACTATGACGGTGCACCAGTATGCGGCCAGATATATTGAACTATCACGCTTTGCCTTATATCTGATACCCGATGAGGAGAAGAAGACCCGAAAATTCGAGGAGGGACTAAATAACCAGATTTATGAGCGAGTGGTGGCCCTTCAGATCCAGAACTTCTCGGAATCAGTAGATAAGGCCACAATAGTCGAGCGAGGCCTCAAGAGAAGCGTTGAACTTCAGGAGCAGAGGAAGGGGCTGACGCCATTGGGGTTTCCCTCGAACGAGAATCAAGGACCATGGAAGAGGATGAAGTTAGTGAGCAACCCAGGCCAGAGACAGGTGTAGGACAATCAACAAAATAATTCCTGCAAGTCATGCAACGTAGTACACTTTGGGGATTGCAGAAGGAGAACTGGACGGTGTTTTCGTTGTGGGAAGCATAGCCACCTCGTCAGAGATTGTCCAAAGCAACCAGATGGGAGCATGAACCCCAACCCGCCTCAGAGGATTGATTTCACGACACGAGGCATGAATCAACACAACGCAGTGTAGGCTCGAATTCAACTCAATACAGAGTGCGCAACGGAAGCGTGATATTATAGTTTGAGAGTTTTTTTTCGTTATTTGTATAAGGTTTAAGGGTAATGTGGAGAGTTTGAGATTATTTTAGGTTTTTAATTATATTATTGAGGTTTATACTTTAGACTTGAAATGGTAGTGTGCGAGATCGTGAATGGCTAGGAAAAATATGGGATATTATGATTGAAAATATTGGGGTGTTACAGTTGGAATATTGGGTTCGACAAGTTTGAAATATTAATTAGGTTCGACATTATCATTAACGAATGGGGCAGGCATGGAATCGTTGTAGCAGATAAATATTTAGACTTTGCTTGTGGCACTAGCAAATTTCGAGGACGAAATTTTTTTAAGGGGGGAAGAATGTAACACCCTGATCCAATCTTGCTAAAATTTTATTTTATTTTTATTAGTTTATTTTTTTTGTTCATTTTATTTTATTTTAGTTCCTTCGCACTTTTTTTTTCTTTCCTTTTCTTTCCGCACGTTTTATCCTTTCCGTCTATATTCCTCTTTCTCCTGTTAGTTCTCCCGTCCACTCCATGCATGCACACACACGACTCAGCTTTCACTCCCACACACGTCTCCCTCATTTCTCTAGGGTTTTTTTTTTTTTATCGCCAATATATATATAGACCTGCATGTTAGTTTACCAAGAATAGCCGCTAAAACTACCACGGCAAGCCCAGCCCGTCGCAACCAGGAAGCAGTTTCACTTCCTTACCGCATGCACGTACGTGATCTTCTAGGGTTTTAATCAACTAAATACAGGTTTTCTCTCTAGAGAAGTAGCCGCAGCAACCCGTGCAGAGCTGCACTCCACCCTGCCGTCAACAACTACACTGACCTTCACCCCGCACCGTGCACTTCTGCAGTGCACCACCCACGGCCAGCTCGAGTCAATCGCAACCACGGGCAACCATTGCGCCACGTGAGACGCTGAGCAAGCGGATCGCACGGCAAGACTCGCCCGCGCACGGCCAAAAGCCATCCTGCATCCCCAACCGTCTCCTGGAAAGCGCAGCCTCCCAAGGAAGTCAAGTCACCGCTTGCTCCTCCTCAACGCTGCCTTACGCCGCCACCGTGACCCAGCCGTGAACCCGTAGCCTTCGATAGCCATCCCGCAGCCTCTGTTTTTCACTCCCGAAATAGAGGATGGTTCTCCTCCTACCGTGAGCCATTGCAACCTTTAACCACCGTGAGCTCCTTCACGTTGCGACTCCAGAAACCGCCGGTGAAGTTTTCCGTCACCCCAAGTCTGCCTCTTGCCGCCTCGCCGCACGGTATCTCCCTCTCTGTTTTTCTGTCTCTCACGTTCGGTTAATTCCCCCATAAGCTCTCTCTCACCGTGCATCTCTCTCTCTCTCTCTTGCTTTCTCGTCCAGTGCATAGCCACCGAGTGCACCACCTCCCGTCGCACGCCGCGCCGTCACACTTCACCATCTCGGTGAGTCCCTGCCGCTGCTGCATGTTTTTCGTTGTTTTCTGTTGTTTGTTTATCGTCTGTTTCACGTACAGGGTGCTGATATATATTTATGTATATATATATATATATATGTGTGTGTATATTTATAAGTAAAGATTTAACTTGGGCACTTACTAGTTTTAACCTATTATATATATGGAAAATTCACGGTTTGAGTTTCGGCTGAGAAGAAATTTTTGTGTGTTGAGTTTATTTTTAATTAGGATTTTGTTTTAAGTTTTAATAAATAGTTATTGTATTTTGATAATATTGTTAGTTAAAGTAAGTAAATCTATTTTTTCATAAGAGGTGAGTTTTTCATGAATTATTTTAGGAAAAGTTTAGTAATCAATGTATTCTTTTTATTTATAAAATATTGTTGGTATTTTAGATATTTTGAATATTAATTTTTATTGAGTTCTATAATTATCATAATATTTGTTCGATAAATTTTCTTCTCCAGTATGATTTCGATTAAGTGAATATTGTTGGTCTTAGAAAATGTTGGTATTTTAGGTACTATGAGAATTTTAGGTTTTGAGGTTCTTAAAATAAGTTCATTTAGCATTTTTAAGTTTTAATATCGAAATACGTGGTTGATTGGAAATTTATGGAAGTTACGTGATTATTTTATAGGTGACGATTAATATTTGTTCGGTATTTTTGAGGAAAGTTCTGAAAAGTTAAGAAGTCCAGGTAAGCGGGGTTCCTATGCTAGACTTTGCATTAAAATAAAATGAACTGAGATCCTTTTTGGAAAATGTGCATGTTTTGTTATGAAAAGAAATCTGAAAACAACCTCAAGTAATTGTTCTGCATTACTCATGAGATTCTGTTTAAGAAGAAAGTAATTTCTGTCATGACTAGTGTAGACAAGAGCTTATTTTTGACATTCTGTTTCTGAACTTTGAAAAAGAGAGCGAATATGAAATTTTGTGCATAAAGTATGTTTTGTAATCTGATTCTGTTCTGTTCTGTACTCTGTTATGATGTGGCATCTGAAAAACCTTTGGCATGACTTTCTGACTCTGATTCTGTTTTGCTCTGATATGTGGCCCTGTCACTGGATATAATAGTGACCTCTGGCCCTGTCACGGGAGATAATAGTGACCTCTGGCCATGTCACGGGATACAATAGTGACCTCTGGCCCTGTCACGGGAGATAATAGTGACCTCTGGCCCGCCACGGGATATAATAGTGGTTTTCTGTTCTGAGTGCAATCGCTTTGGTAACACAGTGATTTATGTTCTACTTGGCTTTTCGCAGGATGCACAACACTACCACGGGGGTTAAACATGGTCTCTGTTCTGATATGATACTCTGATATGATATGATAAGACGAAGATGTTCAGTCATGTTGTGCCACAGGAATCTTTGAATATGAAACGTTGGTTTCTGAATATGAAATGTTTGAAAAGTCGCTCTGATTTTCTGATAATATGTATTTTTGAGATTTGCATATTGATACTGAAATGTTTTGTTTCTGCATTCTGAACTCTATGAAAATGCTCATGTTTATACACTAGTATATGTTCTCTGCTTACTGAGTTGTTGATAACTCACCCCTTATCTCCAATTATTTTGCAGATGATTTTTGAAATAGTCCAGCTAAGGATCAGGATTTTGGAGCATCAGTGAAATGATTATTTAAGCATAGTGGATTACTCATAGAAGATTTCTGAGAAGTTGAGGATTTTATTAAGAGATTTTGTAGTATTCTGATGATGTTATATTTTGGAGTCTATAAATATATTGATGCATTGTGAGTTTTAAGTTATAAGAGCTAACTCTCCGGTCCTCCGGGAACTGGGCGTTACAGCCGATCTCTTCAGCTCGTAAACCCCAAGCCTTTCATCGAAGATCCTCAAGGAAATCGACCTCGTAAGTGGATTTCGTTAGCCCTAATTTCTGGTTTCGTAGTCTTAAATCTATGGGTTTACCTAGGATTCCATTTAAGAAATTTTATGCTATGTTCCAGCTTTAAGATTTTGGGTTCTTCTCCTCTTCGCGTGGCCATGTACTTCCGTGGCTTCAAAGGGGACCCAAATAGGTATTATAATCCTTCCACGAGTTTCTTGCAAATTGGGGGTTTTCGGATTTTATGTTACCGAGTACTATGTGGTAATTCCTAGAGACGTTTCCTCATTGTTTTCTCATTTAGTTGCTCTACTTGCTAGTAAACGAAAACCCAACTTTTCTGGATTAAAACCGAGCACCTTGAATTTACCTTGTCGTAAGTCATGCCCTGTTTTGGTGAACTCGAGCTGTGTGTGTGTATGTCTATACTCTATTTTATGGATCCAGCTATGTGAGTGCTCTGTTTTAGAAGCTTAGCAGTGTGCGTGCGTGTCTGTCTCTTGGATCTAGTTGTGTTTGTGTGTATGCTCTGTTTTTGGTTCTAAGCCGTGTGAATGTTCTGTTTCATGAGTCTAACTGTGTGTGTGTGTTCTGTTTTATGGCCCTAAGCCGTGTGTGTGTTCTGTTTTATGGCCCTAAGCCGTGTGTGTGTATGTCCTGTCTTGGTGTGTATAACAGCCAAGGCAGAATGTTATAGTCCCTTTTCTTATGTTTTCTTGAGTCTAAGTCATGTTTTACTTTGTTTAAACTCATGTCTTTAATTGTTAATTAATAGAGTTAAAGTTTATGATTTTCAAACATGTTCTCCTCAAGATATGGCCTAAGTGAGCCATTAAGAGTTTTAAACCTAAGTTAGTAAGCTTGTTTAGAAACTTTTAAGTTGTCAAGAGTTGTATCTTTTGTTAGTATTGGTTTTAGAAATAATATGTGAGGTTTCCTAAATATTTGGAGGAGGATACTAAGGGTTGATTTATGCCATGTAAATAGTTTAACGAGTGAGAAAGACGCCTTAATTCCATTTTTGGAATATAAGGGAGCACGTATGGGTATTGGGTAGCAAAGTCTTTTTAGTAAAATGAATTTTAATATATTATTTCCTCTGATTGAATAGGAGTGTAATTTCAAGATTTAAAGACTCTACTTATAAAGCCTCGAGGTAAGTAGCTATGACCATGCTCCTTACACGCAAAGCTCTCTTACGAAAGAATATCTCTCTTTTTGTACACGTTCTCTTACAAAAGCATAAATGTATATATTATGTACAAGCCTTTCTTGGTAACCCCTGTTAGGTATCCTATTGATTACAATTGTATGTACGTAAGGTAATGCATCATGAAACATTTATGTATGCTCTCTCTTAAATAACTATGTTTTACTTATACGTAACATGACATGAAACACTTTTTATGTAAAAGCATTTGCATTTGGACTAAAGGAAGATAAAGAAAAATGTTTAACTAAAAAGGAAAGAAAAGAAAGGAATTAAAAGTATGAACGTACGTAATGGCCTTATAAATGAAAGGGTACCAAAGAATGGGCAGATGGCAATGCCGGGTAAGTGGTACTGGTAGTGCACCCAGTACTACCCCCGTAAAAAGGGATTCCCACCTGTGGCCGCGGGTGGAATCCGGGTCCAAAAGACCGCTAACCCCAACACACGGGGTGTAATAGTGTGTACTGGCCCAAGAAAGTGAAATATAAAGTAAAGTCATTTCTTAGGAATGTTTACGCATGAAAAGTGCAGTTATGCATGAAAAGTACTGTTAAGCATGAAAGGCACAGTTAAGCATGAAATCATAGTTTATGCATGAGAGGTACGGTTAAGCATGAAGTAAAATGATGCATGAAAGAGTAGTTTATTCTTTAATTATTTATGCATGAAAGTATTGTCATGAACTAGCAAACGTTTATGTATGCATGTTTTCAAAAAGAAAAGATTATGTGATTATTAAGTTAACGGCATGGTGTACTGCTTACTGAGTATTAGACTCACTTTGTGTTTATGTTTTAAACGTCCAGGTATGAACGATGAGGCTATGGAGCCAGGTACTGCTGAGGAGGGAGGGGCTGATGTTTAGGGTTCCCAGTTGGTTGGACTTTTGAGGACTATTGTTATGTTTTCTCTATGTTTTTATGATGGGTCCCATGTCGGGACGTTTTGTTGGTTTGACTTTAAAACAATATGCCTTTGGGCAACGGTGTAATGGTAACTATGGTGGGGTGATGGTAACGGTATATTTTCTATGGTGGGGTGATGGTAACCCCACATAGGAAGGTTAAATGCCTTTTTGTATGTGTTATGGGGATTGAGTCCCCTTAATTAGAACTAATATGTTTTGTTGAATGGATGGACTCTGAGAGTCCTTTATTTAGGATCTTGAATGGACCATTTATCAGGTACTTACTTTTAATCTAGAAACACAGTGTACATGCACGACATGTTCACGTCCATCCTTTTTACCCTCGTTGAAAAAAAAATGCCTAGTAAAATAGTACTATTAATAATAAGGAAAGAACAGGTAAATTGCTGCGACCACGTCTCGGCCTTAGTAGGATTTGGGGCGGGGTTGTGACACTACTATTGTGAGATTTCATGAAATCTCAATGAGGACCATACTGATAATTATAAAATAAAAGATGAAATTAAATATGCGGAAGAAATTGATACACAAGAGACCCCCCAGGCGAAGAGGCATTCTTATCAAGGGAAGGAACCGGGCATCCAATAGTCACACACGGAAAAGCAGGCCCCAGTAGCAGAAATGTAATGCCCCGTTCCCGAAGGTCCAGAAAGTTAGCTCATATTACCTAAAATCATCTCCAATATCACAACTATAAAATTCAGAAGACTCAAAAAATATTAATTCCTTTGCTCAACCAAAATATCTATGTTCCTTCAAAGGGATAACAAAAACATTCTCGATAACATAAATTAAAAACTCCCCAAAGACTAAAAAAAATCATTAACCCAACACCTCAAAATATCAAAAAATAATCAAATTACTAACTATGACTCTAAAAAAAATACTTGTACCCTTGGACACTTATTCTTTTACGATTATCACACCTTGCTAAAACTTCTTACTCTTGTTCTCCAATTGAACTATCAAGATCATCTGAAAAATGTTTGGAGATAATGTGTGAGTTATCAACAACTCAGCAAGTAGAGAACATATGCTAGTGTGTAAACATGAGCATTTATAGAGTTCAGAATGTAGAACAAAATACTTTCTTTCAGAATGTAGAATCAAAATATTTGTTTTCAGAATGCAGAGTCAGAACATGTTATCAAAAATATCAAAGCGAAAGTTCAAAAATATTCATAATCAAAATCCCTCTCGCATAGCTTAAACTGAAACATCACATCTTATCTTATCATATAAGAACAGATACCATGTTTAACCACTGTGGTGGGGTTGTGCAAACCATGGCGGCTAAACGAGCAGAAACAGAATGTGAATCTTCCAAAGTACTTTGGCATAATATATCTAATTCATCATCATCATCACATCTTATCTTATCATATCAAAATAGATGCCATATTTAATCCCCGTGTTAGGGTAGCGCATTTGCAGATAACCAAGCAGATGCATATTGGAACTGAAACAGAATACCGCTACTCTTTCCCGTGGTAGGGCCATATCATATCGGAACAAAAGCCATGTAAAACCCTAGTGGAAGGGTCTCTAACTAAATAGAGCAGAACCAGATAGTCATGCCAAAGGTTTTTCAGATGCCATATCTTATCAAAACAGAGTACTAAACAGAATCAGAACACAACAGAATCAAATCATAGAAACATAACTTATGCACAAAATTTCATATTCGCTCTCTTTTGCACAGTTCAGAAACGAAATGTCAAAAATAGGCTCATGTCTACACCAGTAATGCCAGAAAATACATTATTCTTATACAGAATTTCTTGCGTAATGCAGAACAAATAACTGGGGTCATTTAAAATTTCTTTCCATAACAAAACATGCATATTTTCCAAAAATCAACCTCAACTAACTTTAATATATGTAAAGTATAGTATAGGAACCCCGCTTACATGGACTTCTTAGCTTTTCAAAAATTTTCCTCAATAAATGCCGAACAAAAATTACTCATCACCTATAAAATAATCACATAAGTTCCATAAATTTTCGATTGAATACACATTTCATAATTAAAACCTGAGATAAAAAATTTAATACTTTTCCTCAATATCTACCCATCCTCAAAACCCTAAAATATCGTCACTCTAAAAAGTAATTGATTCCAACCTAATTTCTCCAATCCTACTAAGGCCCATGATAATTTCACGTCCAACCATAAATATATTAAAGTTCAAACTTTGGCTTGTAAACTCAGAGGGCATAATCGTACTTTCGTCAGGATTTTATGTTCAATTATATGGGACAATGTTACTTCTTCCTATTTTTGATGCCAAAACCAAACTAGCAAAGGGTGGTAGGGCTGGACCTACAGAGAGGAGCAACAAGCGGCGGCACTGGGCGAGTGGAAGACGTTGTTGAGGGTGGCGAAAGGTCACTGAGAGAGATAGAGAGCGATGAGAGAGAGACTGAAGCCGAGAGATAGGGAGAGGGGGTTTACATATCATGCAATGTGTCGGCGGTGAAAAGTAGTGCTGGGTGACAACTAGATGGCGTCCAACTGTGGAGACTTATTCTTCGGCTCCCGAGATGTAGAGGTGGCGGCTCAAGTTGTGGCTTCCTCTATTTCGGGGGTCAAAAACAGGGGACCTGCAGTGGCTTGAACGGTGGCTTGGGGTGTTCCTTACGGTAGTGTGGCTCTCCTTCTTTTCATTGCATTGCTGCACAGTGGGTGACAGTTTCAACGTGGCTGTTTGTGGAGGCATGGGGCTGGGTTTCAGACAGTGTGGAGTCAAGGAGGAGGTGTGACCAAGTTGCTGTTGGTGCGTGCATGCAATGGCTGGGTGTGACTGGAGTGGTGAACGTGGAGTTGAGGAAGATGGATGGGCTACTGCAAAGAGCCTAGCTTGGGGAAGATGATTATTACAGCTAGAGGGGCGGTGTAGTGGGCGTGAAATGTGTAACGCATATATATATATATATAAATATATATATAGAAAAAAAAAACCTAGGGAGAAACTGCAAGAGAGACGTGCATGGTGTGGAGTACTGCGTGCAGGACTGATGCCTGATGGCTTGGACTTTTTGGGCACATATGAAAATATTAGGCCCACAACTTGGATATTGAAGCGTAAAGATTGGACTTTTCCTTGAATCATGGGTTTCAAATCAATTTCTAAAAATAATCCAACTTGTCCTAGAAAATTCTCAGCTCAATTCTCACGTTGGCCCTTTAGAAAATTAATCCTAATTATCAAGTCCAATAAAATCATAATCTGTCAAAACAAAATTTTAAACCCGTAGTCTACTCCAAATAAAAATACTCGAACCCTCAATTGGGTTTTCCATATGCATAAATCCAAAAAATATTTGAAAATCGAGCTTGGCTGGGTCCGAGTGTACCAAGAAAGAACTCTCACACGTGTACTTTTAAATTCGAACAAGGTGAAGAAATTGAATAGTACTACTCATAACTCGTAAGCTTTAAGAACTTGAGAAGCAAGCATTACAATACCTTCAACAGATTTTATTTTTTATTTTTTTAAAGAGAGAGTGATCACATGTCCATGAGTGATTCTCACCCAAGTTTATTAATAACTCCTTACTTGTGGCTAAGGAATACCATATACACAGTTCATCAATGCTGGGGACTTACAAATAAAAAACCACATCAACCCAGCAGAAAACTTATTTACCCCTAAAATACACAGTGACAACAAATGAAACAAATTACAAGAATAATTATGAACAAACACGAATATAAGGAAAACTTCCTATGTCAAGTCTAATTAAACCTTTGATTGAAGCGAGAATCCCATCATTACCGACCCATAACTTATTCAGATCTTTTGCACATATTTTTGCTAAAACATCTGCAACGACATTAGACTCTCTAAAAATATGATTAATAGAAAACTGAATCCCCTCCAATCTCCCCATTATCTTTTTCCAAAAATCCTCCAAATACCATAAGCTACAACATTTCTTCAACCAGTCCACCCCCAGTTTTGAATCCATTTTTATTTCCACCTTTCTAAACCACATAAGATTGACAGTTCGAAGTCCATGCAAGATGCTTAGCACCTCAGCAGTGTTATTGGACTATTCCCCCAGGAAATTCGAAAAATCACAAATAAATTTACCATTAGAGCTCCGTATCACCTCACCAGCACCAGCCTCACCTGGATTCCCTATAGAGCAACGATCAATATTTAATTTTATGAAATCTACTATCGGTCTCCTCTATTGAAAATTTTTTACTATGTTATTAGTCAGAGATTTAAAAGAGTACCTTCATAAGAATACTGAGCAATCTTAACTAATAGAGTTCTAACATAGTAAACCATTTGAGCATCCTAAGCTCAATCATAAATCCAAGAACCCCAGGTTCTCCATTTTTCCATATTCTTCCTGAGGACCCCAAGCCTCTTTTACTCATCTATCTTTAAAGCATTCATTTTTATCGTATACGCCACGGTCTCCCATATACTATGGTGAACACACCCTGACTCTCTTCATCATACCGTAGGAAATGGCCGCATGTGGGACTTTATTACAAACAACACCTAGCTTCACGTCCCCATCCCTGACCATGACATTCTCTAGCCTCTACTAGAAACAAGCAACCACTATAGTACAAGAGCGTTACTGTCTCACTTGAGCTTGTTGAAGCCCAGCATCGGTGCGGGCAATGTCACTCCATCGTTACATGCTCTTAAAAGACCAAGTGAGCTCTAATGAGATAACGCCTCATCTCAATTTGGGGTCATGAGACACACACACCCATTCACTTGAACCCTTATCTAGTAAACAATCTAGTTCCTCCTTAAAGAAAGTTTCTCATAGAAAAAGCATGAAAATGCATAATCAGTTCTTTGTATGAATGACACATGAGTAGGATTGCATGCAAATATGAGAGATGGTGTGAGGGATCTCTAGGGAATGAAGACTCTTCTTAAAATACATGGAAGGCTTGCATACTACACCATCATTCATCCATTTTGTAAGTATCAGTAGGGAAAATACTTACCTGTTCAAAGTATACCTCTCCTAAGTCTAGTTATTGAGTTGTCGATAATCTGGTGACGACCTTCTAATGTCTAAGTGCTTGCTTAGGCCTAATCTCCAAAAAGTTAAGGTGCACGAGGTGGAGAAGGAGAAAGAAAGAGTGTTCATAGTTTATGAAGTTGATGTATGGTGAGGACAATAAAATGGGAGGGAAATCTCTTGAGGGTTCTCTGTAGCTAGTCACTAGATTGTTCCATTAGTTGATGAGTCCTCAACTGTCCAAGTGTATGCTGAATTGGAATAGTGACAGACTTTTGAAATGATGAGCTCTACTAGAGTTTAGAAACTCAATCAATGAGTGATAGAGTCTTTTCGCAAGGTTGGACTCTGAGTCCCAAACTGCCACTGGTGAATGTTGTCCACATGGCGATAAAGTCACTGCTTGTAGTCAGATGACTAGTGAATCTGTGACTCTTTCGTTGTGATGTCGTTTAGATTGAAATAATAAATATCATGAGGGCTTTTTGTGGAGACATTATTTATGAGGACTCTCATGTTGTCTCTACGCATTCCAATTCTCTGGGTGCTCGACTGACCTGGCATTGAGTTGTTCGTTGCTCGCCCTGAAATATTTGGCGCTGCACATTGTTTACCTATGGTATTCTTTTGCCTACACTGCATTGCACTCGCCTACTCTTTGCTCGTCTGCGTCTTTGTTCACACAAAATGCCATATTGCTTACGTTACATGCCCACCCATTACTTATTCTTCCTTTTCTTTCCTATGCCATTACTCACTAACGCGTTAAACCTTCTTGTTTTTCCTAAGTCTTTCCCCACACTAACTTTCCTTTACTTGAACATTTTCCCTCCCAAGGTCGTGCTTGCATATGGCTTGTTATTTTGTGCTTTTCTTTGGTTGTCTTGACTAATCGATAAGGCTTTTCCATTCCTCAAAATTGCAAATTTTTTATTAGGTCTCGTATTGCTCCTTCATGGGGATTTTCTTCCTTTGAAGGGCGCGGTTCTCACACACGTGACCTTAATTGTTAGGTTTTATGTGTTATTTTTTGTAGTGGTCGAACATTGCCAAAATTCCTTGAATTGGCTTATCTGTATTGGGCTTACTAATGGCTGAGGTCAAGATTGTTTTTCTCACTTTGCCTTTAACTCATTTTAGATTTTCTAATACCCTTAAACCAATGTTTCTTTCCGACTTCCTTTATGATCTAAGTTTCAATAATTTGCCCCACTTGACTTGCTTGTTTCTTTGTTTATTGAAATAGGAACTTAAATTCAGTTGCCCATCATTGTTTAGGCAAGTGTTAGCCTTGGTCACCAACCATTGGTGTGTGTGTTAACCAGGTCACCTGTGCATTGTTAACGCTCCATTGTTGGCTTGAGAAGCTGGCTAAGAGAGCAAAAGATTCTCTCGACCGATGTTTAGGCCAAGGTAAACCTCGGTCACATGTGTGTTATTCACCTTCATGGCTCACCCTAGAGGCGGGCTAAGGTAGTTGGATATTCTTTTGACTACTATTTAGATGAAGGGTAACCCTGGACACATGAGCATGTACTAGCCTTGGTCGCCAACCATTGGTACGAGTATTACTTCTGGTTGCTTGCACGTTGTTAACACTCGGTTGCTCAAGGAGTGGGTGATTCTCTCAATCACTATTTAGGCAAAGGCTAACTCCAGTCGCATCCACATCATTAGCCTTGGTTGCCAACCATTGGTATGAGTTTCAACCTCGGTCACATTCGAGTTGTTAAGGCTTGGCTGCTCGCTCAAGAGGCAGGTCAAGATAGCAAGAGATTCTCTCAACCATTTTTTAACCAAAGGTTAACCCTGGTCGCATGCTCATTCAAAACCTTCATGCTTGCCTGAGAGGCGGGCTAAGGGAGTGGGAGATTCTCTCAATTGTTGTCTAGGTGAAGGCTAACCCCTATCTCATGCGCATTCGTTTGCCTTGGTACCAATTATTGGTGCAAGTGTTAATTCCGATGATATGCGTGTTGTTAACACTCAATTTCTTTCCAGATGGGTGAGCTAACAGAGTGAGAGATTCTCTCGACTACTATTTAGATGAAGGCTAACCCTGGTCACATGCATATGCATTATCCTTGATCACTAATGATTGGCTTGAGTGTTAAACCCAATCGCTTGTGCATTGTTAGCACTTTGTTGCTCCTCGGAGATGCAAGCTAAGATAGTGGGAGATTCTCACAATTTTAGAGCTACATGTACGAGCTTGTGCAAAGATATCCGAGGCAGCTAACGACGATGGTGTTGCACGTGGCACCAATAGACTTCCCATGATGCCACCGCGGCTGAATCTCATACTCGGTGTGAGCCGCATGTGAGACGTATGCGCCACTCTTTTAGTCGATTTTCTTCTGCCATCCGAAGGATCGACAGTTGGAGAACTTGGGTAGAAGCTCCACCCGCTTTGGACAGACATTGGAGGATTATTCTATTTTAGGCTGGTGAGAAATATCGCTTGGAGAGAGACTGTGGTTAGAATAGAGCAAGTAGTAGAGGGGCTACAAAAGATAATTATAAGAGAGAGAGAGAGGACATTGAATGGGGGTAATGTTTTATCTTTTATTCATAAATTAAAACATATTATTTTATTTTGGGTGTTCCAAATAATTATAATATATTCCATCAAGAAACATTTATGAGAAGATAAAGACGGACGTAGGCATTGCATTAAGTTTATCCTTTAGTCGCTTCATCTCATGTGCATTCCTTGTGACTATCTTTAGTCGCCCGTTATCCCAGCTGTGCACTCGAGTTTCTCATTATTCATATAAGCTTTTTCCTAGCCCACAGTGTGCATTTTTCGTAGCAGTCATCCCGTAAATGCTTGCTGAATGTGTCCCGATGAGAATTTTCCTTCTTTAGAATTCACTCTTTTTAAATCTGATTTGTTTCTCTATACACGTCCTTTATATGTATTATGTGGGATCTACGCATTCACTCACTGGCTTGCCATGCAGGGCAAGACTAGATAGCATACCTGGCATGTCTCTTCATGCAACATAGAATATGTGAATTGTTGGGCATGCTCTTCTCCTTTCAACATGTGGCACCTTTTCTTGCATTTAACTTCTGCATTCTTAGCCATTTTTTCTCCCCATAACCATCACTCCCCTTCTTCTTCTTTACTTCTTTTTCTTGTTCTGAGTTATCTCCATGTTTGGTTATTCCTCACATTTTCTGCCTTCAAGCTTTCACAAGAAGGTTCTATATTTCATATTCAAGTATGCAATTGGCTAAGTATTTTCTAAGGTGCTTTGCATTCCACGGGTGTTGCAGCTTCTTCCTGTTGATATCCACCAAGTTGTATGGGCCTGGTCTATTGTTTGCTATGAAAACATATGACCCTTCCCAACCAGGCCTGAGCTTTCCGTCTTCTTGTCTTCTAGTGGCCATCCCAACTTCTCTTAGTACAAGGTCTCTGACTTTGAACTCTCGGTGCTTCACTTCTTGTTGAATTATTATGTTATTCTCCTCCTATAGGTTTCTGCTCTCACTTCTGCCTCTTCTCTCTTTTCTTCCAATAGGTCGATATTCCTTTCCAAGCCTTTGTCATTTGTTTCCTTGTCGATATTCCCTTCATTACTAAACACGTTTATGCCATTGGGGTCCTCATGGTGGTCCTCTACACCCATAATACTCCTATAAGCTCTTCAGTCCACGTTTCCGTCTGATCGTAGAGACTCTCTTTTACCATGTGGAACACAATTTTGTTCATTGCCTCAACTTGTTTGTTGGCCTGCAGATGGCTAAGGGAGAAATACTTTACCTTAAATCACAACTATGAACATGATTCCCTATATTGGTCACAGTCAAACTACTAGCCACTGTTTGAGACTAAGGGCATCGATGGCGACCATGGCAAACTTGACACCTCCCTTTCCTTGTGGCATGGGTCCTACAATGTCTATTACCCAATGTGCGGAAGGCCATGATGCTGCCCTCATGGTCAACTCTTCGGTGGTTTATGATGCATAGTAGTTGTGTAGTTGGCACGTCACAACCTTTTTAACTCCTTTGCATCTTTGAGCGCTTGGGCTAGTAGGATCCTATACTCATGGCCTTATGTGCTCAGGCTCTAACAACAAAATGGTTTCTGCGTACTCTGTCATGTATTTCTTTTATCACATACTACGCTTCCTCTTTAGATATGTAGTGCAAGAGTTCCAAGAAGCCCCTTTTATATAACACACTGTCTACTATGGTGAATCTAGTTGCTCTGGATCTCATCTTTCTTTCCTCTATTTGTCCTCCTAGAAGTTCTCTTGTGCCCATAATGATATAGCTGCTCCCATTACTGATACTTTGTTTCTGATAGATGGGGTCTCCAACACCTACGTCGTTATGTCCCATAGAGGGAAAGGTCTTTCCATCCCCAAAGTGACTCGTGCCGAAGTATTGAAACTGATTGAGTCATTCCCATACCCGTTGAACCTATAGCTTTAACTTCTCCCCTTTTGCCAGGTGCTTCCCCGTCACCTGGTTTACTACCAGTTGGGAATCTACATGTACTTCGACATAATTCATGCCTAACACTTTGGCCACAACAAGTCTTACCAACAGTGCTTCGTAGTCTATTTCATTGTTGGTCGCCTCAAATACCAATTTAACGACATAGTTAATTTCTCTTCCCCTTTCCAACATGAGGTAGCGACCTACTGCCTGCCACTACAGTAGAGGAGCTATCAACGTATACCTGCCAAGGTGTCCCCTTTGGTGCCATCTGTGTCTTCTCTCAGAAGTTGGTAAACTAAAATACAAAATTTGCTAAGACTTTTCCTTTTTTGGTGTTTTCTTGGGAGATAATCAACATCGAACTCACTGGCCAAGTCACCATGCTTCCTGACGGGTCATGTAAGACCCAGCCCACTGTCAGGCCCAAGCCCACGGAAGCGTCTCCAGATTCACGTCACAAGGTTTCACGTCCACCTTCCATTTTCATGCATGCCCGTTCACCCTTTTTCCTCTAGGTTTTATCTCCTTACTTTTTATAGCTTATATATATTTGTGTTGAGCATCCTTGACCTAACTTCAGTGCCGCTACTATCTCTTCATACTCTCAGCCATTCAACCTTGTCTGAGTCTCCACCTCTCACTGTGAACCATAGCCAGGCCGCATCACGCAACCAGCCATTGTGTCTCCGTAAAACACCAAGCCGAATGGCTTGGTTTGCACCCAGTAAACCGTCACCCCCAAAGCCAGTCCACGTACCGCAACTCCACCAAACCCAGTCCACACCAGTACTTTAGCCACTCTGAGATCACCATCGTGCCCTCTGCCCAGCCACACGAAGCTGCTGCCCAACGTTCCGTAGCCTCTATTGCAAGCCTTGGTTTCCACTATTTTAGATATCCAAAAACAGAGCATTTCAGCCACCTTCAAGCCGATGCAACTGCCCTCCATCGAGAGCTCCACCGCGTTTTGTCCACACAGAAACTGCCGGGGAGGACGTGCCATCACCCCAGTCTGTCGTACGCCGCCTCGAGTCCCCCGGTAAGATCACGCCATTTCTGTTGGTTTCTCTTCTCTCTCAGTTTGTCCCTCATCCTCTCACCGTGTGCCTATTTGCTCGTCGCTCTCTCTCTTTTCTCTCAGCCAGTGACCAAGCGCCACCCCCCATTCGCCCTAGCCAACCGCTAGCTCCATGCCGTCGTGCTTCCCCCCATTTCCGTAAGTGCTGCTGCTGCACTGTTGTTGAGTTTCTTTTTTTTTTTTCCAGTGTATACATATATATATTGTAACTCACGTTAATTTAATAGTAAGAAGTATTATTACCTTTTACCCTTAAAGTATGCCTCCAGATTTATTGTTTTGGGTGTCTAGTTTAATAAGCTTATATTACTGTACTTCGAGTTTGAAATCATGAGTATATTACGTGGGTTACAGAGTATGTTTTATTTGGACATCGACGTGTGGTTTATTTTGTTAAGTTGGTATTTTCTTAGAGACTAATATTTTTATCGGAAAATAAATATTAAGTAAATACTGATGATTTTTTTTGGAATAATTAGTAAGTGCAAAATCTTATTGTTGAATCCTTTTAAAAGAATATTTGTATTTAAACAAAAGTATGATTATCTAATTATAATGATTTCGATATAGTTATGTTATTTTAGTTTTATAAATTATAGTAAGATCTCAATGGTGAATAAGTCAGAATTTAATGTTTTAGTCGAAGTTATAGTGTTGGATATTGGTGAGTTAGAAAGTGATGTTGGTATTTAGGAATAATGAGAATTTTGGAATTGGGGAATTAAAAATGGATTATTTTAGAAGTTATAGGCTTGAATATCGAAATACGAGATTGATTGGAAATTTATGGAAATTTACGTGATTAGCTTATAGGTGACGATTAATTTTTGTTCGACATTATTGAGGAAATTTTCGAAAAGTTAAGAATTCCATGTAAGCGGGGTTCCTATGCTAGATTTGCATAAAAATAAACGAATTGAGGTTGGTTTGTAAAAATGTGCATGTTTTCAAAAAAAAAAAAAAAGAGTGAAAAACAACTTCAGTATATGTTTTTCATTCACTCATCAGATACGTATGAAAGAGAAAAGAAATATTTTTGACATGAAATGTGTAGACATGAGCAATATTTGACATGTTTATGAAATATGCAAAAGAGCAAATATGATAGTATTGAGATTTTCATGCTTGTGATATGAAATGATTTGGATCTGTTTTTGATAAAATGGAAGTGATTTGAATATGTTTCGCACGAGTTTTGATATGATATGAATATGATAAAATTTTGGCATACTTATATGATTTTGAATATGGTTTTGATGTGATGATACTGGATCACGTGATATGGTTGGTACCAATATGATATGATATGAGTGCACCCACTTTGGAAACAAAGTGGTCTTTTTACGTATTCTTTCCTGTGTGCACACTCGGGGCTCCAAGATTGAAAAAGGGGAAGTTCACTATCTGACACTACCTAATTTGGCCACCGAGAATAGCACAACCCTACCACGGGGGTTAAACATGAAATTCTGTTTTGATATGATGTTTCAGTTATGCTGTGCCAACGAAATTTTGAATAAGAATATTGTGAACTTTCGCTCTGTTATTTTTGATAACATGTTCTGACTCTACATTCTGAAAATAAAAAGTGTTTTGTTTTGTATTTTGAAATCTGTAAATGCTCATGTTTGCATACTAATATATGTTCTCTGCTTACTAAGTTGTTGATAACTCACCCCTATCTCCATAATATGTTTCAGGAATAGGTAGTACTTGCAAGTTTTGTGGATCATAGAAGACTAAGTGCCTTAGGTATAATGACTTTTGGAGTGTCTTTTGGTAGTGTTGATATTTTGTGTGCTTTGGTATGTTGAGTAATGAATATTTCTAGTCTTTGTAGAAAAGTTTATGCATATCAATGAGATACCACTAATGTGCCCTTACGTTGGAACATGGATATTTGTGTTGAACAAATAGGTTAATATGTTATGGAGACTCTGGTTTATTTTAAAAGTATTATTTGGAAATGATTTTTTTTAGGTGATATGAGTAAACTCTTCGGACCCTCGGGGATGGGGCGTTACAGTTGGTATCAGAGTCAGGTTGGAGATTCTGTAGACTGTAGAGTGTAAGATTTTGGAGTATAGATAGGCTTTGGGGAATCATTTCAGATTAGATGTAATTGTGGAGCGGGCTATAAGGAAGAATATCATAGGTATTTGAGTTATTAAAATTTACAAACTTTAGGAATGATTTTGACGTGTACGATTTTATAGGTATAGGAGTTGAATTCATGCTGTGTGTGGTGTGGTTTGATTTTGGAGACTTTTAATAAATAGATTTGATGGCGTTAAAGTTTTAGACTTTAGAGATTAATCATTTCTACTGTTGCGCGTACTTCTTTTCTCTTCATTACGGGATGCCACCTCATTGTCGAGAACGAACTATGTCCGATTTGAACGTGAATGAGAACGTGAGGGGAGCAAACCCGAGTGCTTCTGAAGTACTACGAGCTGCAGCCCATCAGTTAGTAGATGATCTTGCGCAGAATCCTTTGGGTCATCAATTCAACTATAATGAAGGAGGTTGTACCATAGAGCAGTTCAATCGGATGCACCCCCCTTCATTTGATGGGAAAGGCGAACCAACCCAAGCTGAAGATTGGGTGCAAGATATTGAAGAGATATTGCGGGTGTTGACCTGCACAGATGAACAAAAGGTGGCATATGCAACATTCAAACTGACCGGTGAGGCAAAAAGATGATGGATCTCATAAAGAACTATCCGAGAAGCGGGGGGAACAAAAATAGTTAGTTGGCCACATTTTAAACAGATTTTTCTTGAGCGATTTTTTCCAAGCTCGGCCCGAGAAGATAAGGCAATGGAATTTACCACTTTGGTGCAGGGAACCATGACAGTACACCAATATGCAGCTAGATTCATTGAACTATCCCGTTTTGCTGCGTATCTGATTCCGGACGAAGAAAGAAGGTGCGCAAATTTGAACAAGGACTTAATGAAAAACTTTATGAACGAGTAGTGGGCTTCCAGATTCAGAATTTCTCAGAGTTGGTAGATAAGGCCACAGTTTTTTAGCGAAGCCTTCAAAGGAGCGCGACCTTGCATGATCAGAGGAAGAGGACTATTCCATCGGGGCCTCATTCTGGTATGGACCAAGGATCGTGGAAAAAGATAAATGAAGGTAATAGCTCGGGAAAAAGGCTGATTCAGGGCACCGAACAAGCATATCAATGTAGGACTTGCAACCGAGTACATGCTGGAGTGTGCAAGAAAGAAGCGGGACTATGCTACCGTTGTGGCAAATTGGGTCACTATCTCAGGGACTGCCCTTTGCGATTGGATAGCAACAGGCCACCACCACCACCTAGGACAGAAGGGACAACGCGAGGCAACATCTAGTGTACTGCTGCGCCTGCAAGAGTTTTTGCCCTGACTCCTGGAGAGGCTGAAGATAAGAATGATGTGATCACAGGTATGACCTCTTTGTTATGTTTAAGATATTAATTCGTGGATTGAGGTTAAGACTTGGAAATTTTAGTTCATGAATGATGTTGATTGTGACGACAGGTACTCTTTCTTTGTTGTCTAATAATGCGTCTATGTTATTTGATTCGGGAGCAACACATTCGTTTGTTTCTATGACTTATGCTTGATTTTGCACCTTAGAAACTGAAAAGTTAAAGTCCAAGTTAGTGGTTGCGACCCCAACAGGAAATTTGGTAGTCTGTGACGAGTTTCTACCAGGGTGTCCTGTAACAATTGAGGGAAGATTGATGCCTGCAGATTTAATAGTGTTTAACATGATCGGGTTTGATGTAATTTTGGGTATGGATTGGCTGGCTTGCTACCATGCCAGCATAGACTGTTTTAAAAATGAAGTGTTATTTAGACCCCCAAAAGAAAGTGAATTTCGGTTCACAGGTTCGAAAGTGAGGATGCATCCACCCATTATATCTGCCGTTCAAGTTAGGAAATTGTTACGAAATGGTTGTCAGGGATTCTTAACCTGCGTGGTAAAAGCACCAAAAGATGAGTTGAAGTTAGAGCAGATACCTGTGGTGAGGGAATATCCAGAGGTTTTTCAAAAAGATTTACCTGGACTCCCGCCCGAGCGAGAAGTAGAGTTTACTATCGAACTAGTCCTAGGCACGGAACCCCTTTCGAAAGCACCTTACCGGATGGCACCGTCTGAATTAATGGAAATCAAGGAACAATTACAAGACCTGTTGGATAAGGGTTTTATCAGGCCCAGTGTATCACCTTGGGGAGCTCCAGTTCTCTTTGTAAAGAAGAAGGATGGGTCGTTGAGGATGTGTATTGACTACAGGGAACTTAATCGTGTGACCATAAAAAATAAGTACCCACTACCCCGTATAGAGGATTTGTTTGATCAACTCCAAGGCGCTCAGGTATTTTCAAAGATTGATCTTCGATCGGGTTACCATCAATTGAAAATCAAGGCAGAGGACGTAGCTAAGACGGCTTTCAGGACCCGTTATGGCCATTATAAGTTTTTGGTCATGCCTTTTGGCCTGACTAACGCCCCAATAGTATTCATGGATTTGATGAACTGGGTGTTCCATGAATTTTTGGATAAGTTTGTAGTTGTTTTTATTGATGATATATTGGTATACTCCAAAAGCAGGTCTGAGCATGAGGAACATTTGAAGCTGGTACATGGGACACTCAGAGATAAAAAGTTGTTTGCTAAATTGAAGAAGTGTGAATTTTGGCTTGATTCAATCGCATTTTTGGGGCATGTAGTTTTGAAAGATGGCATTTCAGTGGACTCGGGAAAAGTGGAAGCAGTGGTTAACTGGCCGACACCAAAGAATATTCATGAGGTTAGAAGTTTCTTGGGATTGGCGGGTTATTACGTCGATTAATTGATGGTTTCGCCAGGATAGAAGTTCCTCTCACAACACTCACCAGGAAAAATAATAAGTTTGAATGGACAGCAAAGTGTGAAGGAAGCTTCCAAGAGTTGAAACGAAGATTAGTGACAGCTCCAGTGTTAATCGTCCCCACGGCTAGGGGTGGATTTGTAGTTTATAGCGATGTATCAAGACTTGGATTGGGGTGCGTACTGATGCAACATGGGAAGGTTATAGCATACGCCTCACGCCAACTGAAAGCATATGAGCATAATTATCCCACGCACGATCTGGAACTTGCGGCAGTCATTTTTGCACTTAAGATTGGGAGACACTATCTGTATGGGGAAAAGTGTGAGATTTATACAGATCACAAGAGTTTGAAATATTTCTTAACCCAAAAGGAATTAAATATGAGGTAGAGGAGATGGCTCGATGTGATGCCCATCCTTGTGGTGGGACTTTTTCCAAAATATTTTTATAAAAAGGACGACAGGAATTACCGTCCGATTTAAAACTTTTCACTTGCATACCCAGGGTGCAAGACTCCACGTTCATAATTTAAAATGTGCTTTTATCATAAAAGAGGTTTACAGCGGAAAACATAAATCTTATATTAAAAAGGTCTCGTTTGTTAAAAACTCGTGCCTAGACTTCCGTGCTCTTCCCCATGGGCCGTATCCGTCCTGATCGTGCAATTCCTGTGAGGGGGAGGGACACACATAAAAACTAAAATGAGTCGAAGACTCGTAAGCATTACTTCATACCGTTAAAAATATAACAATATAGGTTTTCATTCATGCATTCATCATTCGTACATACTATTACGTGCGTGCATACGTGCGTTCGTTTAAAAACTTCACTGGACGGGGTTTTTCTCTTTTAAACATGGGCTTCCTTTTCGTAAAACGTTTCTCACGTCAGTGCCTTCATTTCTGCAAGAGTTCGTGCATGTTTACGTGCGTTCTTTTGAAAACGTCACTGGACGGGGCTTTTCTTTCAAAGACTTTCCTTTCTTTAAAAACGTGTCCCCCGTCAGTGCCTTCATTTCTTAAAGATTCGTGCACTCGTGCGTTCGTACATGCGTGCATACATCCATTCGTTCTTATCACTTTCATAGGCCAGTACACACTGTTACGCCCCGTGTGTTTGGGGTTAGCGGTCTTCCTTTGGACCCGGATTCCACCCGTGGCCATGGGTGGGGAATCCCTTTTCATAGGGGGCAGCACTGGGTGCACTTCCAGTACTACTTACCCGGCATTGCAATCTGCCCATTCAATGGTACCCTTTCATTTCAGTCATGTGGCCGTTACGTATCTTCATACATTCATGCTTTCATTTCTTCTTTCTTGCTTTTCATTCATCCATTCGTTCGTTTATCGAGCTGACGTTTTCGTTCGGTTCTTTCTTTCATTTACAGTCCTTTCTTTTCATGAGAAAACATTTCTTTTCGCGAGAAAATATCGTTTGGGGCGTAAGCCCGAAAATCATCTTTTCGTCTTTCAGTTCATTTCAGTTCTATCTTTTCTTTAACAGTTCGTTCTTGAAAACTTCATCTGAGAACATACATGGGCTTAAACGTCGGCTTTCGTGGCATCCCATAAGTGTTACCTTTGAACGTCGTCTCTCATGGCATCAACGAGAGTCACCTTGTGGCGCACATGAGAGCGTCGGTTCGTAGGATTCACAAAAGCATCCGTTGTCATGCCCTTCATGCATCTTCATCAGTTTATGGATTTTCTTAGAAAATGCATACAATAGATACAGCATATAGTCATCCATTCACATGCGTACAATTAATACTTTGGTTGCGTAAAAAGGGGCTGCCAAGGAGGGGCCGTACATACTTATACCTTTTAACAGTTAGCATTTTCTTTCTTAAAACGTCTTTCGTTTCTTGTATCTTTGAAAACTCTAGAAGAGTATGAACGTAATACTTACCTGGACCCATGCTACTTGCATGTCATGCAGTCCATTCATGCTTGTCAGATGGCAACCTACATGCATACACATAACCTTAGCATCATTCTCTATCTAATGCATAAGTAACTTAAACTATAAATAGAACTACGCTATACATAGAACACTCTCCTTCTATCCCGTGCACTTTCGTGCCCTTCACTATGTTAAAACCTTCGGGGACCCATTACGGTCACCCCATCTTCTAACTCATGTCTTACCTCGAGTGCTCATCCACCAAAGTGAACTCATGATTCACCTTAGGATTAAGACACTGAGGCCTCTGTCTCATTCTTCTCATTAACCTCATTCTGACACATGACTCAAACAAACTAAGTCACGCATCCCGTCCTTAGACAGTACACCCGTCACTTTCTTCATGCATCTTAGCCCATACAAATCCTCATTCCCATCCAGACAAGCCATACATCTCTAAGCCAACTCTGAGGCTTAAGCACCATGTAACTATACTCAGGATAGATTACCCATTACATATGGTGAATTCATCCGGTACATGTGTCTAACCAGACTACACATGTACTCTACCCCTTATCACCTAAGATCAACATATATAACACGTTGATCACCAGCTTCGAGGGATAAGGGTCATCCTCCGATACCAACCTTCTCTTAACGTGGCTAGCATGGCTCCTCATGCTACCCGTCCCTTTGACAGTTCATCCCAACACTTAACACGACAAGACTCCAATCATAACCATGTCTTATGCCACGTCATACAGCTCGAGACTGCTCCTAAGCTACACCGTGACCTTGTCGCGTTACCCAACACTCTGGTACATAAATTCCTAACTCATCACGAGTACGATTCCTTACGTATTCCCGACACAATGTGACATTTTGTCACGTTCCCATTACGCCATTCATACCCTATCACTTCACCACCTGGCAATCACGACTGTCAGTAACCACGTCACTTCGTGACGTTGCCCAGTCATGCTTCCGCTGCGTACTCTTACACTTGTTCCACTATTTCGCCCATCACAAGCACGATTGTCAGTAGTCATGTCACTTCGTGACATTCCTCAGTCATGCTTCCGCTGCGCACTCTTGCACTTGTTCCACTATTTCGCCCATCACAAGCACGATTGTCAGTAGTCAGGTCACTTCGTGACATTCCTCAGTCATGCTTCCGCTGTGCACTCTTGTACTTGTTCCGCTACCTTGCGCATATTCCTAGCCATAAGCCCATCACGGTGACACTTGCCACCTCAGACTACAGGCTGTGCCATAACTACTTCGGGACACTGTTCCACAGTTCCCGACACTATCCATCATGTTCCACGCCCATCAATCACGTAACCATCCTTATCTCTACAACACGCCACACAGAGTCTCGCTGCCACGTGGAGTACACTCCACGTATACTCCCTTCATACATACTACGCCATATCACCACTATAGCATACTCGCCATACGGTACATCACTATATCACATGGAGTACACTCCTCGTATACTCCCTTCATACACACTACGACACATCACCATTATGGCATCCCTGCCATATGGTGCATCGCTCCATTACATGGAATACACTCCGCGTATATTCCATGTACTTACGACACATCACCACTACGGCATACTCGCCGTATGGAGTACATTCCACATATATCCCCTTCATATATCATACCCCACACAGAGTACACTCAGCGTGTACTCTTCCCGTTCCACATACACCACGTCACATCATCATTATGGCATACTCGCCATATGGTACATCACTATATCACATGGAGTACACTCCTTGTATACTCCCTTCATACATACCACGCCACATCACCATTATGGCATCCCTGCCATATGGTGCGTCGCTCCATCACATGGAATACACTCCGCATATATTCCATGTACTTACGACACATCACCACTACGGCATACTCGCCGTATGGAGTACATTCCACATATATCCCCTTCATATATCATACCCCACACAGAGTACACTCAGCGTGTACTCTTCCCGTTCCACATACACCAAGTCACATCATCATTATGGCATACTTGACATATGGTACATCACTATATCACATGGAGTACACTCCTTGTATACTCCCTTCATACATACCACGCCACATCACTATTATGGCATCCCTGCCATATGGTGCGTCGCTCCATCACATGGAATACACTTCGCATATATTCCATGCACTTACGACACATCACCACTACGGCATACCTGCCGTATAGTGCGTCACTCCATCACATGGAGTACATTCCACATGTACTCCTTTTACACGCACTACCCACAGAGTACACTTCTCCGTGTACTCATCCCGTTCTACCATATGCCAGGAGGGTATATTTTACATATACTCTCCTTGTCTCACATTACGCCACATACAAAGTACACCCAGCATGTACTCTTCCTATTCCACACAACGCCACGCCATCCATACAACACATGCCCCACGATTGCATTACACAGCACAGTCCACAATACTTCACAATACACCAAACGCTTCACGGCACACTACACGGCAAAATGCACCTCCATACAACACAGATAAGCCCAACACTTCACTACACAGAATGCCCAACACTTCATCACACAACACCACATCACATTGCCACAACTCCATTAATACTAACAGCACAGTCCACAACCTAGTCAACTAATCAATATCTAACATAAATACGAGAGGTAGAGGATTATACCATCGACGGGAGAACCCGTGCATTGCTCGTTGACCGTCATAGCCGATGATGTCGACAGTGTCGTACGTGGCGGCTGACCCATGTACATTAACTGTTTAGGCGTTTGGATAGCTAGGTGTGGTCTTGGAAGGGCTCGTGATGGCCATGTGATGGTGGCAAAGGGCATAACACGGCGGATCTAGCCATGTACAGTGGCGGTCAATCACACGCAGTGACTGTCCATCACGTGCAGTGGTTACCGTGGTTTGGACCTTGGGCTTGGCTAAGGGAGGTGCGATGAATCTCGTGGTGGCGTCGAGGTGGCGCCACGGTGGCTCACGGTGGCGGATCTGGCCATACCGTGGAGGAGAAGCCGTGGGAGAGGGAGAGAGAGTGTGCTCTCGTGGGTGGCAGATCGGGGCCAATGGAGGTTGGGTTGGCTTGGTGGCGGCCTGAGGAGGCTGGACATGGCGGTCATCAGCCATGGGTGGCGGTGCATGGTGGTGCACGGCGTGCAACCCATGCGTGAGAGGGGGAGAACCTGTGAGGTAGAGGAGGGGGTTTCTGGCCATGGGTCACATGGAGGAGCTCGGGGAGGAGCCATGGTGTTGCTAGGCGGCCGTGGGTGCTGCGCACGGCGGCGCTAGGGGCCGCGCACGGTGAAGCCGTGCGTGGGTCTCCTTGTGCATGCGTGTGTGCGACGGAGTGAAGGTGGCTGCATAATAGAGGCCAAGCTCACTGGGGAGTGGTGGCCGGTGGTAGAGGAAGCTGCCGAGGGAGTGGTAGCGTTGGAGGGTGGCAGACGGCGGCGCTATGCGCACTAAGCCCATACGGGCTGTGCAGTCCCGAAATGGAGAAAGGGAGAGCGTGAGGGGGAGAGGTCGGTATGGATGGACTCGCCGGGCTGAGGCCTTTAGCCGTTCGGCGTTGAGGTGGGTCTGCGTACAGCGTACGCCGAATGAGAGAGGGAGGAGAGAGAGGGTTACGGGAAAAATGAGAGGGAAAGAGAGAGGTCTGGGTATTTAACCCAGTCCCTTCGTCCGGGGATCTACACAACGATCTAACGACGATGAATTACAATACTGATTTGAAGATGCGTAAATGTTAACTTAATTAAAAGTACTTAGAGGAATTAAGGTAAATATTATTTTAAACTAACTTTAGTTTATAAAATAATATTCTTCATCATTAATAGAATGATGAAGTCTCACTTAACATATTTAAAAGGGTTAAACCATTTAATTAATAAAAGCTTTCAACATAATTTAAATCCCATAATATCTTAAATAATTGAAATCATTTTAATATTAATATTAAAATGATTTCCAGCAATTATAACATTTTTGGAGCTCTTCAATAATATTATGATTGTCGTATTTAAGATCAAATCTTAATTCAATAACAATGGAAATACTTCTTATAAATATTTCCAGCATATATAAAACATTGGGCGTGCCCTACAAGTCACACGATATCTTTGAGACACGCCATCATGGTTCGACGCGCATAACGTGACTCACAGTTGCTAATGAGAAGGGCAGATGATCACATAATCTCTACCTTCGGGATTTGCTTATATCATAAAGATTAAACATACGTCAGAAGGAAGAAGCGTACGTAAGAAGGAAGGACCGTACGTAAGAAGAAGGAGCAGGATATCACACTCGAGTTGATCAAGGATTATGACTACACCATCAATTATCACCCAGGCAAAGCTAATGTTGTAGCTGCCGCCTTAAGTAGGAAGTTTACGGGACCAACAGTTGCAACACTTACCACTCAACCTAGGTTGTTAATGGATCTAGAAAGAGCCGTTATTGAGGTTATCACTAGTGATACAAGTACTTTCTTGGCCAGTTTGATAGTTCAACCGACCTTAGTAGATAGAATCAAGACTGCTCAAAAGGTGGATTTAGGGTTGGTGAAGCTAGTGGAGGAAGTTGGGAACAGGGACAAATTTGACTTTAGAGTTTCCAAGGATGGAGTTTTAAGGTTTAGAGGTAGATTATGCGTGCCAGCTGATGAAGAACTAAACAGGGTAATTCTTGAAGAAGCACACCGTTCCTTATACACAGTTCACCCAGGGAGTACCAAGATGTATCGGGACTTGAGAGAGTCTTATTGGTGGAATGGTATGAAAAGAGAAATCGCTAAATTTGTGGAACAATGCCTAACTTGCCAAGAGGTGAAGGCGGAGTATCAGAGACCAGCAGGATTATTACAACCACTCCAGATTCCAGAGTGGAAGTGGGAGCAAATCACCATGGACTTTGTGAGAGGCCTACCGAGGGGATTGAGCGGACAAGATGCTATATGGGTGATCGTGGATCGCTTAACAAGAATTGCTCATTTTTTACCCATTAAAGTCTCTTATAAACCGGACAAACTAGCCGAGTTGTATGTACGGGAGATAGTGAGGTTGCATGGGGTACCGGTATCTATTGTGTCAGATAGAGACCCTCGTTTCACCTCCAAGTTCTGGCGAAGCTTACAGGAGGCAATGGGTACTAAGTTAAATTTCAGTACTGCATTTCACCCTCAGACAGATGGACAGTCAGAAAGAACTATTCAAATCTTCGAAGACATGTTGAGGGCATGTGTGATGGATTTTAAGGGAACTTGGATGCAATATTTACCATTGGTCGAGTTTGCTTATAATAATAGTTTCCAGGCTAGCATTGGAATGGCACCCTATGAGGTTTTGTATGGCAAAAGTTGTAGATCTCCATTGTATTGGGATGAAGTAGGTGAAAGGAAACTTTTGGGACCATAGATTATTCAGCAGACCATAGGGAAGATAGATATCATTCGGGCAAGAATGAAAGCGGCTCAAAGCCGACAAAAGAGTTATGCAGACAAACGTCGCCGCCAATTAGAGTTTGAGGTTGGAGATAGAGTATTTTTTAGAATAGCACCAATGAAAGGAATTATGAGATTTGGAAAGAAGAGCAAGTTGAGCCCAAGATATATTGGGCCATTTGAGATTCTTGACCGGATTGGACCAGTGGCTTATAGAGTAGCACTTCCACCGGCACTTGCGGGAGTGCATAATGTATTTCATATTTCCATGTTGAGGAAATATATTCCCGAACCGACTCACATTATTGACTATGAACCACTTCAGATTCAAGAGGATATGACTCATGTGGAAGAACCAGTTCGGATTTTGGAAAGGAAAGAGCAAGTGTTACGGACTTGAACTATCCCTTTTGTTAAAGTGTTGTGGAAAAATTATGCTATTAGTGAAGCTTCTTGGGAGTTGGAGGAAGAAATGCGAGATAAGTACCCACAACTCTTCGATGGGAGTTTTGACAATTTATAACAAATTCCAAGGACGGAATTTTATAAGGGGGAGGATGTAAGACCCAGCCCACTGTCAGGTGTAAGCCCACGGAAGCGTCTCCAGATTCACGTCACAAGGTTTCACGTCCACCTTCCATTTTCATGCATGCCCGTTCACCCTTTTTCCTCTAGGTTTTATCTCCTTACTTTTTATAGCTTATATATATTTGTGTTGAGCATCCTTGACCTAACTTCAATGCCGCTACTATCTCTTCATACTCTCAGCCATTCGACCTTGTCTGAGTCCCCACCTCTCACTGTGAACCTCAGCCAGGCCGCATCACGCAACCAGCCATTTTGTCTCCGTAAAACACCAAGCCGAATGGCTTGGTTTGCACCCAGTAAACCTTCACCACCAAAGCCAGTCCACGTACCTCAACTCCACCAAACCCAGTTTGCACCCACTTTGGAAACAAAGTGGTCTTTTTATGTGTTCTATCCTGTGTGCACACTCGGGGCTCCGAGATTGAAAAAGGGGAAGTTCACTATATGACACTGCCTGGTTTGGCCACCGGGGATAGCACAACCCTTCCACGGGGGTTAAATATGGAATTCTGTTCTGATATGATGTTTCAGTTATGCTGTGCCAAGGAAATTTTGAATAAGAATATTGTGAACTTTCGTTATGATATTTTTTATAACATGTTCTGACTCTGCATTCTGAAAGAAAAAAAGTGTTTTGTTTTGTATTTTGAAATCTGTAAATGTTCATGTTTACATACTAGTATATTTTCTCTGCTTACTGAGTTGTTGATAACTCACCCCTATCTCCATAATATGTTTCAGATAATTTTGATGCAACAGCTGGGAATCAGGAATACGGAGTACTTGCAAGTTTTGTGGATCATAGAAGACTAAGTGCCCTAGGGTATAATGACTTTTGGAGTGTCTTTTGGTAGTGTTGATATTTTGTGTGCTTTGGTATGTTTAGTAATGAATATTTCTAGTCTTTGTAGAAAAGTTTATGTATATCAATGAGACACCATTGATGTGCCCTTATGTAGGAACATGGATATTTGTGTTGGACAAATATGTTAATATGTTATGGAGACTCTGGTTTATTTTAAAAGTATTATTTGGAAATATTTTTTTTTTAGGTGATATGAGTTAACTCTTAGGACCCTCGGGGACGGGGCATTACAGGTCAGGCCTTACAACATATGGCTTGAAGTAGGGTCTTAACCGGAGTGCTGCCACTACCATCGCGAATGCTAGTAACTCAATTCATGGGTAGCGCATCTCTACTCCCCATAAAGCTTGGCTAATGTAGTATATGGGCTTCGAATTCTTTCTTCTTCCCTTACCAACGTAGCACTTACCGCTTCCCATGCAACTGACAAATTTAACGCTCCATGCTTGGTCTAGCTGAGGAGGGAAGGACTAGATAGGTAGGCTTTTAATTGTTCGAAAGCCTTATCATATTCGTTGTCCCAATCTAAGGTTTTTAGTAGCACCTAAAATAATGAGAGACATTTGTCCATCTACCATAATACAACCTATTAAGTACTGCTATCCAGCCGATGAATTTCTGCACTTTGTTCAAGTTTTAGGTAGATTTCATCTCCATTATCGCCATGATTTTTTCCATGTTGGCCTCGATCTCTCTCTCTGACACCATGATGCACATCACTTTCCCTGAAGCCATGCGCACTTCACCAGGTTGAGCTTCATGTTCTACTTCCGTAAAATTGTAAAAGCCGCCCTTAAGTTTGCCAACTGATGGTCTTCCTACTTGCTTTTAACCAGGAGGTCATCTATGTATACCTTCTTGTTGCGTTTTATTTATTTCTTAAACATGCAATTCACTAGCCATTGATATCTCACCCCAGCATTCTTCAGACAGAATGGCATTACCAAGTAATAACAAAGCCCTCTATCTGTTAGGAAGAAAATCGTTTCTTGGTCATTCTCACATAGTTATATCTAATTGTACCCTGAGTAGGTGTCCATGAAACTCAACTTCCAGTGTCTTGCTATCGAATCAACTATTAGGTAGATATGTGGCAAAGGAAAGCTATCCTTAAGGCAAGCTTTGATCAAATCGGTGAAATCTGTGCATATGCGCCACTTCCAATTTACCTTCTTCACCAATACTACATTGGAAAGCCACTATGCGTAATTAAATATCTTGATGAAGCCAGCTTCTAGTAGGCGATCCACTTCCTTTGTTATTATCTCGTATTTTTCTGTGTTGAAGCTCCTCCGCTTCTACATTATTTTTTTGGCCTCGAGATCGACCCAGAGGCAATACTCTATGAACTCCGGATCTATTCCTATCATGTCGTTGTGGCTCCATGGGAAAAAAATCTCTATGCACAACAACGAGTTGCTTCATCATTCTCTGAGGCCCGGTGCCATTTGTATCCTTGTCCTTGCAAGGGCATTTGGTCGGTCTGGCTACAAGGAGACCAATTCCAATGGCTCAATAGCTTCACCTTATTTAAGGTCCTCCTCATCTCGAGTCTTTATTGATGAGCTCTGGAGGTGGGGGAATATTATCTACATCCATCATATCCTCGGCAATGCGAACTCAAACCCTCCAATTTTCATCTCTTGCACATACTATTTGCATGCTAGTACTTGCTCACTATGTACCTCCTCGACACTAGCATTTTTCGAGAACTTCGTATTTAAGTGGTACATTGAGGTGATCACTCTCATCTTGTTTAGGGTTGCACGACCAATGATCGCATTGTACGACGAGCGAACTTTCAACACCAAAAAGTCTGTCATTGTTGTTGTCGTGTGGGATCCAGCTGCTACCATGACACGTAACGTGATGGTGGTGACAAGCTGCATTGTGTTCCCCCAAAAAATGCTTCACTATGTAGGGGTTGGTTGTAATTTCTCTAGCTCAATGCTCATCTCCAAGAATACGTACCAAAGTAGGACGTCTATTGAACTCCCATTGTTAGTCAAAATCTTGCGAGTAGTGTAGTTTGCGACGAGTAGACTCACTACCAAAGCATTGTCCTGTGGATACAACACACTTTTTCCATCTTCGTTTCCAAAGGATATGGAAGTAGTGTTCCTAGTTTTAGTCTACTTTGAGTGCCTGCCAACAGCAAAAACTTCTTTGTATCTTGCTCTCCTTGCAAAGGCCAATCTTGCCAATGATGATGCCCTGCCCTCAGTGAATCACCCTATTATAGTTATGATTTTTTGAAGCTCTAGATGTGGTTTGGTAAGGCTATGGTAGGGGTAGACTACCTTCTAGTAGTCTTGCCCCTCCTTGGGCTCTCGCTACTATACTTGCCTACCAATCTTTCTATTCGCTCCCTACGGGTTCTCTAGGTGCCAGCTTGTGTTTAGCAACAAGTCACTTCACTTCTCCATTCTCCCACATAACCTCTATCTTGTGATTGAGGTTGCATCTATCTTTAGTCTTGTTGTCCCTCGTCCTATGATATGTGCAGTAACGATCAAATCCCCAACCGTCAGTGGTTTTTCATCATTCTTGCATGCCCACGCATCCTCGCCATCTTGGAAATTCATACTCAAATGTTGTCACTGTGGAAGCTATTGTGGGATTGGGAGCCTCTTTCCTTCCTTCGATTGTAGCGGTTGCCTTTCAATCTTTCCTCCTCTTATCACCCTTTACCACTTTTGCCCACCTCCTTCACCTTCCAATCTGCATTGTTCACTTTTGCCCATCGTGGATCTGTCAATGCTTTAAGCATGTCTTTCACATTGAAAAACTTTTCCACTTTATTCATGAACTCTCATAGCCATTGTCTTCATCCTCGTCAACTCCACCATGAAGGGACGTTTAGGCCAAATCCCCCCAATAGTGCTGTAAAAGTTATTTTTTGTCTTGGTCATCTGTTGTCAAACGCTCTTTATTCAACTGAGTAAGATATGTCTTCAGGCTCCTGTCCTCTTGATGTTTCATGCTGAGGATGTACATGACTTGTCGTCTTTTCCTCCTAATCACAATGATTTGCATCAAGAATTGTCTACAAAGCCCTTCAAAATTCGTTATAGTACCTGTTTGCAGATTCTCAAACACCCTGCTTGCCACTCCTTTGAGAGTTAATGGCAAAGCTTGGCGCATGATCTCTCTCAAGAATCCGTGTAGAGTCATATGGGCCTTAATGGTCTCCAGATGCTCAATAGATCTTTGGACCCATCATAAAGGCCTATTTGTAGCACCTTATCTCCTTGTTGTACGACAAATCCATGCTATTGAGCAGGTTGTGGGCTGAAGAAGATGCTCCTACTCCCTTTGCCATTTCTTATTTTTCCATGAGATCATGCAAGTTGTCAAGCATCTGCTTCTTTTAATCATGATAGCTCTAGGCTAGGGGTGCTACCTAGCCTAGAGCCGCTAGGTAGCCTCCTCAACTCCCTGCATCTATTTGGGTGGGGTGGAAAACTTCCATCGCTCCCCCAGCTCCACTCTGAGCCGCTATTCGTCTGCCCCCATCTAATGGATTGTAGTTTTCAACCTACCGCCCATGTTTCACCATCCAGGATCAAGATATACAAAGATTTCTCAACCATAAATCTTCAAATCCAACCCCAAAACCTTCATATCCAACCTCAAACTCTTCAAATCCATACCCAAATGCGTAGATGCAACTAGAAATTAAAAAAAGAAATACTTGTAGTAAGGGTTCAAGAGCATATTACCCAATGCCAACAACCACATCTTGGTCGTTGGTCTCACAAAGGCACAAACGACTAAACCATAGTTGTGGGTCATGGAAATTCATGGTCATGACTTGGCACTGGGTCTCTCTGTAGACCCATGACCAAACCATGGTCGTGAGTTTCCGCTAGGTTGTAGGCATGACCACGAGTTTGAAGACTAAAGATCCATAACACCACGCATGACCAAGCCATGGCCGAGGGTTGTAGTCTGTAGGGACCAATGCTCAAGGTCATGAATTGCTCGGCCACAACTAGTTCAAGTGACCCATAACCATGTAAAAGCGAGAAGAGAATTGGAAGAAGTGAGGAGGAGGAGAACGAGAAAAGGAGATGAAGAAGACAAAGAGAAGGAGAGGAGGTGAGTGGTTGCTACTAGAGGAGATGAAGAAGGAGAGGAAAGTTAGCAAGTAGAGAAAAATAAGTGGGGGAGGATTGGGGAGAATTAAACCCTTGTAATGAAATGACGTTGTTATGGAGATTCTGAAAACGACGTCATTTCATTAAAAAGATTGATTTTTTTAACTAAATATATAAGCTGTACCAGCCTGGCGTCTACCCCCAACAATTTCCATGGGTTGGCTTCCACCTATCCACCCTCCCCAGTCGGGCTCTAGACAGGCTGAGTACGGGTACCTGTCCCCCAGCCCTATTCTAAGCTGGTCCTCTTCACTCTGAGATTCTTCATCAGGCTAGTTGTCCTATCCTCGATCTTCGCCTCACTCATATCCAGCTTCCCTTTGCTTTAGGGCTTTGTTCGCTCTTTGCAAGGTTTCCATCTTCAAGGCCTTTGTTTGCCGTGTTTCTTGCATTTCCGTGAATCTCCTATCCAGTTTGGCATTGCAACCATTCATTGTAGTAATCCTAATCACGGATTGTGTTGGAGCATCTGGTAGTTGGCATCAGGATCTTACTTCACTAGCAAATCAATTATTGGTCCCACAAATGGAGCCAAACTGTTGATGCATTTTTCGGTGATCCCTTCCACATGCTCAACAACTGGCATTCAGAAAAAAAGTTTCAAAGAATCCAACGCGGCATACCTGTTGACCCATTTATAGAGATTGAGAACCTAATTCGGTAAAATTCTTTTTGGAGCATGGTTTTGTTGTTCATATCGCCATCCCTGCGGGAGTATCTTGTCCAGACTTCTCTATGTGAGACTTGATTTTAGAAAGACATGATCAACAGTAAATCCACACGGAGTATGATTTCAGGATTTTATACCTAACATCATATGATACACTTCATGAGATTTTTCATATAGTCGCCTCATCTCACATGAATTCCTTGTGACTGTGCCTTTAGTCCCCCGTTATCTTTTCTCCGTTACCAATGAACTCAAGTTTTCTCATTTATCGCCTGCACCTCTTTTCTCGTTCATAGCATGTATTTAGTTCCAATAGGCTGAATTGGGCTTACAGATCTTAAGACTGAGCAAATATTTTTTTTAATAGAATAATCATTATCTATAGCAATTTTAAAATTGAAATTTTCATTATTTACGAAAATTCAATGTCCAAAATACATTTAGTGCATTCACTTTGGTCTATTCTGCGTTCCAAGCCGTGCACTCCTCTGTTCCTCAACTATTTCCCAATTCCCAATTACCATATATCTCTACACGCACAACAATGACCACACTGCGAATCTTTTTATGCATTGCAAAAATAAGCGCCCATGCCTATGTGCAAATCTCTATGTGCAGCATGGTAGCTACATCCTAGCACCGTGCGATAGGCTCAGCCTCCTGTATTGATGCAATAACCGACGTCTCATTTTGAGGAACTGGATCTGTGCAAGGTTTTTTTCCTGTTCATATTCTAAACTACATGTCACTACAAGAAAAAGGCGATTTTTATACAGTCATAAAAGAAATCGCCGATAATGTTCACTAATTTCAACAGAAGTTAAATCGCCGTTAGGTTCAATGAACATGCGCCTTCATTGTGGGTCCGTGAACATACCAAACGCCTTTTGTAATGAATAGATGATCAATTGTGACGATATAAGCACTACAAATAAAACATCCCATTTTGCGATGGACATTGCCCTTGGTAATAAAAGTTTGTTGCGGTGGATTATCTTAACCGGGCGCCAAATATCACCAACATTTACAATAAGAAACGATCGTTGGGTACGAGTGTACCCCCTGTGTTTCCCACCTTTGTCTTCTCCATCTAACCCTACCAACAGCGATTCCCCATACCAAAAACTGATCGAAGACAACTCTAGCCAGCGAATTGGGCAAGAAGGTTACTAACTTAGGGTCACTAAACTCGAAAATTGATCCCACCCACCACCATCACATTCGACCCAATTCCAACCATGTAAGCTTTAGGGTTTGTTTTGATTAAATCCACTGGAAAAGGTGTTTGAATCTTCTCTAAACATTTATTCTTGCAGATAATTGTTTTAAAGTTTGTTGGAACATACAAACTCAAATTGAAGCTTCGGAGTTGAAACCCTGTACAACATGAAAGAACAAAGCACATTCAACTAGATTGCCATTTGGTCCGAGAAAAATTGCTAGAAGGTTTGATCAAGATCATTCACATTCCATCCAAACATCAGCTGGCAGACATTCTAACTAAACCACTTGGTTCCCTCAGTTTCCATCATTTGGTTCGCAAGATGGGAATGATCAATATACATTCCCATCTTGAGGGGGGGTATTGGAACATACAAACTCAAATTGAAGCTTTGGAGTTGAAGTCAAGGGAAGCTAAACAGAAAAGTTCAAATGACAGAGAAATTAAGTCCAAATGAAAATGAGATAGATTAAAAGTGTCAAGTAAAATGTCTTCTATACAGTCAAGTTAGTTAGCATATGTGTCTATAAATAGAAATGATGTAAATGTAATATTCATTCAATTCCAGCCAATGAGAAATTCACTTTGAATTTGATCTCAATTCTTCTTTTTACATTTCAAGTTTATGTTCCTCATTCTTCAAGTTACAGAATTTTACAAAGTTATTGAAATACCACTCGCAAATGTAATGGATCCAAACTGACTCGTTCGAGAGAGTCACTCTCCAAAAGTTTGTAAGGAAGAGAGAATGATAGTCGAGGAGAAGAGAGAATTATGTAGATGAATGAACTTCGGTTGAGAAGTTTTCCCTCCAACCTTCTTTATTTATATTGAATGTTCTTATCAAAATAGCAGTGTTTGACAATGTCTACTACACTTCAGTAAGTAAGAAAATGACCCCGTTACAATTAATAAGAAGAAAATGTATTAAACGAAAAAGTTATATTAAAGAAACAATGAACTAATTCTATATAATACGACATCGTTCCAATTCTTTTCTTCGAAGATAACTGCCATCAACCACCTTCCTTTTCTGTCTTCAAGCACACAGAATCCCCTCCATCAACCATCACACAGAAACACCTCCATCAACCAGGATCTTGCCCACTGCCATCTCCCCTTTCCCAGACTGCAACCCTTCCACTCCAGCACCTTCGCAACCCATAACACACCCTCCCCCTTTAAAGTACCTTGCCCACATGGTGAGGAAATTCTTGCCGAAGCTTCCAATAAGGTTCCCACGTAGAATCTTCCACTCCAACACGTTCCCATTGAATCAAAACTTCCACCACAACCCTGTTGTCCTTTTTAATACTCCTAGGCTCCAAAATTTTCTCAGGTTGAGACCTTAACTCCCCTTGCAAATCAACTAGGGGTAAGGCAAAGAGAGGTGTAAGCTGGTCTCTAATCTTTTTCTTCAACACAAAAATAGGGCTGAGCAAAAATTCGACTCCGAATCCGACTTTGCTCCGACTCCGACTTGTCGGAGTCGGAGTCATTGATGAACCGACTCCAGCTCCGCTCCGATCCGACTCCGACCCTCCACCTCCGCCTCCGACGTGACCCTCCAACTCTGCCTCCGCCTCCGCCTTCGATTTTATACATATTTTATAAAAATATGTGTTTTTCTATATATTAATTATTTAAATTTTATACAACTATATCTTATATAGTTAGTTAAACTCAATAATATACTAGTTAAATAATATATTTTTACTATAATATATAGACTAAATTTACTAATAATAGTTTAGTATTTGACTATATGTAAATATCATACTATTAAAAATTTACAATATTACTACCATTTTGTTCTAAATTACTAATGTATAAATATAATAGGATGTAATACTAATGTATATATAATATATTATAAACACTAAGATGCATAATAACATCAACATGTAATATTGTAATACAGATACTAATGGATAAACACTAATCTATAAATTTTATATAACAATATCTTGTATTAATTATATTTTTTGACCGAATAAATTCTCAACATATTCCTTTTGATAAATATATTAGTAATTCTAATATACATTACTATAATAATTAGATTTATGGCCTAATACTAATACTATTAGTAAACCACTTTAAGCCTATATATAAATTACTATATAAATCACTATAGTATTAATTACTAATACTATATTACTATATGATACTATTAACTATAGTGATATACTAGTATTAGACATTAGTATACTAATACTATCAGTGATATAGTTAGTATAATATAATAATATTTATACTAATACTATTATATAGTTATACTAAATTAAAATCACTATAGCAAATATTAATACTAATACTAATACTATATAGTTATACTATAACTAATACTAATACTAATATAGACTATAGTTATAACTTATAGTATTATAACTATACTAAATCACTATAGCTTATATTAATATAGTTATACTAAATTACTATAACTAATACTAATATAGTTATACTAATCACTATAACTATATATAGTATTAATATCACTATTAGTATAATAGTATAATATATAGTATTAATAATAACTAATACTAATATAAGTATTAGTATAACTAATATCACTACTAGTATAACTAATATTAATACTAATACTAATATACTAATACTATTAGTGTATTACTAATCTTTCGTATACGGTGCCTTTTTTTTAATATTCATATATAATAATATATATCATATATTTTTTTTATGAATTTTCATATATATATATATATATATAATATATAAAATAGATTCATATTAGTTAGTATACTACTATACAATACGGCTCCGTTTCTATTGCAATAGGACTTTCTTTTTAATTTTTGAATGCATGTTAGTATGTTACTTGTTTTATTTAGTTGTATTTTTTGTTATAATCAAAAGTTTAATTAGTTTAGATTGTAATGTTGAGAAAATTGAAACTTGAAAGCCCACAATTTTTATTTTTTTAAAAAAAGTGGGTCAAATATGAAGTTAACAAAGACAAAAAAAATAATAAAAAAATCCGACTCCGCTCCGACAAGTCGGAGCGGATTTTGTACTTCTCGGAGTCAGAGTCAGAGTCAGAGGTCGGATTCGACCTCCGACAAAGTCGGAGTCGGAGTTGGAGGTTGGGTCCTCCGACTCCAGAAGGGTCGGTGCTCAGCCCTACACAAAAACATGAAAAACAGGATGCAAGAGTGAATCTGAGGGCAAACCCAATCGATATGCCACTTTACCAATTCTGTGAGTGGTATGAAATGACCCAAAATATCTAGGTGAAAGTTTAAAATTCCTCCTGACTGCCCTAGATTGTTGCCTATAGAGTTGAAGTTTAAGATAAACCCAATCCCCTACTGAAAATTCTCTGTCAGTCCTATGCATGTCATAGTAATACTTCATTCTATCTTGAGCAAAAGATAAATTGGACTTGAGTGTAACCAGAATTGGCTCTCGTGTCTGCAATAATTATCCACTGACTGGTTTGAAGTTAAACCAGGAATGTAGGCCTGAAGCCTAATCCATAAACAGCTTCAAAAGGAATTAGCTTTGCCGAACTATGAAATGTGGAGTTATACCACCATTCAACCAATGAAAGCCAATCCACCCATAACTTTGGTTTATCACCAGAAAAAGATCTCAAAAAGTGTTTAAGGCACTTATTTACAACTTCTATTTGGCCATCATTTTGAGGGTGATAGGCTGAAGAATAGGAAAGATTAACTCCCTGCAACCTGAAAAGTTCTTTCCAAAATGAACTGGGGAATGTTGAGCCACGATCAGAAGCAATGGCTTTAGGTTAACTATGCAACTTAAAAACATTGTTGAAGAACAATGATGCCACTTGAGCAGCTGTAAATGGATGTTTCAAGGACATAAAATGGGCATACTTTTATAATTTGTCCACTACAACCATAATAACAGAATACCCCCTTGAAATGGGTAAACCCTTAACAAAATCCATTCAGAGGTTAGTCCATATTTGCTCAGGAATAGGTAAGGGCTGTAGAAAACCAGCTGGAAAGACATTTTGGATCTTATTCCTTTGGCAAGTTTCACATTCACGAATAAACTTCTTGACATCATGCTTGAGACCAGGCCAATAAAAATCCACCCTAGCTCTGTGCAAACATTTGTGAAACCCAGAATGACCAGTAGCAGGACTTGAGTGTAAGTAACTCAAAATTTGTTGCTTCAAGGGCAAAGAATCAGGCACATAAATTATGTCCTTCTTAAACAAAATGCCATGCTTGAATTTAAATGAAGAGGTAGAAGTGGGATCAAGCTGCAGTGCAGTAATCAATTTCTGCACATCCAGCTTTGCATCATAAGCTATCTTCAATTCTAAGAGCCATGTTGGTGTAGGGAATGATAAAGCTGCCAATTCCCCAAGTGTATCAACCAAATCTTTGCGAGACAAGGCATCAACCACCTTGTTCTCCACACCCTTCTTATACTCAATTGTAAACACATAGCCAAGGAGTTTAGAAAGCCATCTCTATTGTGCAACAGTGCCAATCTTCTGTTCAAGTAGATATTTAAGGCTATGGTGATCAGTTCTGACCACAAATATATTTCCCGAAAGATAAGGTCTCCACTTCTTAATAGCTAGCACTAAAGCTAGCAACTCTTTCTCATAGGTGGAAAGAGCTAAGGTTTTACCCTTCAAAACCTGACTTAGAAAGGCTAAGGGTCTTTAATCCTGCATTAAAATTACACCAACACCAGTTGCACAAGCATCGCATTCAATGACAAATGCTTTACTGAAATCAGGTAAAGCAAGAATAGGAGGACTTGAAATAGCAACCTTTAAGTCATTAAAAGACTTGGCCTCGTTTGTTTTTGCAGATAAAATGAGATGAGATGAGATTAAAGTTAAAAAGTTGAATAAAATATTGTTAAAATATATTTTTTTAATATTATTTTTATTTTGTGATTAGAAAAAGTTGAATAATTTATTTTATTTTGTATTGAGATTTGAGAAAGTTGTAATGATGAGATGAAATCAGATCAGATCAGATGAGTTTAGAAGTTTCCTGAAAACAAACAACGCCTAGTGGCAGAATCTGTCCAAACGCATCTTTTTTTAACAAAGATGCCAAAGGGGCAGTAATCTGACCATAACCACAAATAAATTTTCTATAGTAACCTGTTAAGCCTAAAAAACCCCTTAATGACTTCAAGTTTTTAGGTATTGGCCAAGTAACCATAGGCACCAACTTTTTAGGATCTGCCCTCACTCCCTCATTTGAAATCAAATGGCCCAAATACTCTATTTCTTGGCATGCAAACTTACACTTCGACTGTTTAGCATAAAGTTGATGATGCTGTAAGGTTTGCAAAACAATAGAGACATGAGCTAAATGAGATGGCATATCCCTGCTATAAACTAGATGTCATAAAAAAAACAATGACAAACTGTCTAAGGAATGCCCTAAAAACCTCATTCATGAGGCCTTGAAAGGTTGAAGGGGCATTAGTGAGGCCAAAAAGCATTACAAGAAACTCATAATGCCCTTCATGAGTTTTGAATGCAGTCTTATGAACATCCTCATCCCTCATACGTATTTGATGATATCCTACCCTAAGATCCAATTTTGAAAAAATTGTAGAACCTGAAAGTTCATCCAAGAGCTCATCCACAACAGGAATGGGGTTTTTGTCTTTAATAGTGGCTTCATCTAAGACCCTGTAAACAATGCACATTCTTCATGTGCCATTAGACTTCCTAACTTGAAAAGTGGGAGAGGCAAAAGGTGATTGACTTGGCCTAATAACCCCAGAATTTAAAAGCTCTTTAACAATTATTTTCAATTTATGTTTTCTGATAAAATGGACATCTATAGGATCTAACACTGATAGAAGAAGTTTCTTGCATCAAATTAACCTTGTGATCATGAGACCTATTGGGTGGCAACCTAGTAGGTTCATTAAAAACTTCCTTGTACTGCTATAAAAGCTGCTGCACTTGTTCATCTTGCAATAATGAGGGCTCAATGTAACTTCAAGCAACTAACTGCAAAAAACAAAAACCTTACTGCCACAGCCAAAAGTCTCAAAAAACTCATCAGCATCAATAAGATCTGACTGAGATACTGTCAAACCTTTTAAAGAAAATTTCTAACCAGCAAACTGAAACTGCATATTCATATTCACAAAGTCCCAGAGAATAGGACTCAATGTAGATAACCACTGTATGCCAAGAACTGCATCACATCCTCCCAAAGGAAGAGTAAAAACATCAACTATGAATGGTATACCCTGAATCAGCAAAGGCACAACCATACATTTCCCAATACTATCAATGAGCTGACCATTAGCCACCTTAACACTAATAGCCTTGCCACTAATACCACCTTAACACAATCAATGAGTTAACTAGGAGGGACCTGGTGATATAAAAAGTACTAATTCGCACGATAAATCCATGGTGATGGATTACCACCACGAAATCTAGGAAACTCTAGCTTAATTCCCCTGACAAAACCTCTGTCCACAAGTTCTCAGTGAGGTACTTCTCCCATGCCTCCCTCCATATCTTCATTTCTGTGCAGCGTTTGTTGATCTTGACGATCTTGATGTATTTGACCAGGATCCTCAGAATCATGACAAGAGATCTTCGAGATTTGTTGTAAAACCTCCTGAAACTTTTTATCATGTGCTTCCCTTTCCAATCTTGTAGCCTCTTGTTGCTTCAACAATAAACCAATCGCATTTTCAATTTGTTTTTGTTGTCGATCTTGTTGCTGCCGTAAGTGATTCATTGAGTCAACTATTTGAGCATACGAATGCATTCCTTCTTCCATGGCTGATACCAACTGTAATGGACCCAAACTGACTCATTCAAGAGAGTCACTCTTCAGAAGTATGTAAGGAAGAGAGAATGATAGTCAAGAGAGAAGAGAGAATTCTGTAGATGAATGAACTTTGGTTGAGAAGTTTTCCCTCCAACCTTCTTTATTTATATTGAATGTTCTTATCAAAATGACAGTGTTTAAAAATGTCTACTACACTTCAATAAGTAAGAAAACAACCCAATTACAATTAATAAGAAGAAAAGGTATTAAACAACAACGTTCTATTAAAGAAACAATCAGCTAATTTTATATAATACGACATTGTTCCAATTCTGTTCTACGAAGATAACTGCCATCAACCACCTTCCTTTTCTGTCTTCAAGCACATAGAACCCCCTCCATCAACCAGCACACAAAACCACTTCCATTAACCAGCACCTTGCCCACTGCCATCTCCCCTTTCACAGTCTGCAACCCTTCCACTCCAGCACCTTCTCAACCCATAACAGCATACCAACCGAGCACCAGGAAAATGTCAATTTCGGGCTCAATCAACAGTTGAGGAAGAACAATATAGAGATGAGTGTAGGTATTTCTATTCATTATCAAAAATCGCCTAGCCAATATTACTATTAGGTTGGAATATATACTAATTCATCAACCATATGCATACTTACAATCGTATAAATCCCTTTGCCTTTTGTTTGGTGTTCCTCGATTTGGCTATTCTTCAAGTTCTCTTTTTTTTTTTTTTTGCCCAAAAATTTCATTGGCCATAGGAAATGGACATTACAAACGTTAGTCAACCCAAATCTATGAGAAGTTACATCTGTTAGTGACTCCTACCATAAACAAACATGATCCACATTCCAAGTATATTTTAGTAATCTATGTACTTGTATCATTGCCCCTTACCAATTTCGTTTTGAGAACCTTGCAATTCATGGACCGCTTCATTAGTTATTTCATTTCCTTTATAAGATTTCCTAGTAGAGACCATGAATCTTCTACAAGGATGTATCTGTTACAATTAATAATGAATCACTCCCCATTATTATATCATAAATATCATATGCAGACATAAAAATTGACCTCTAAACACCCCTAGATCCTCAATCTCCTTTGGACCCAATACTTCCTTTGCTTTTTTACTCGCAGGATGTGCACACTTCCCTATGCTTCTATGTATATCACACGAACACCTGCTCTTTTTAGGTCACTACAAATGGTGCTATCAACATTCAGCTTCAAAACTCCCTTTTCGGCAAGATACTCTCAAAAAATTCACCCAATTGTAGAGTTCAGATAACTGGACCTTGTTTTCTCTGTGAACTTTAAGAAATGCAACAACATGTTCTATTGTCGAATCCCTCCTACTGTATTGTTTTTTCTATAGTTTAATCTGGTGCTCTATTCATTTACACTTCCCCATGTATCTGATTGCTTCTGTATCGGAAACCCAACCCCATGCATGCTATCATATATCGATGAAAAAATTTCTTCCTACTAGCATCATATACAACTAATAAGTGTTTTCTCCTATTCTTTGCAAAAACAGGGACTATTAAATGCAGGCTTAGTGTCGGGTACTGCTCCCCTGCAAAAATGCATTCTCATCTGTCAACATTCTTCTTTGATCAAAATATTTTTTATTGTATTATTCTTGCAGGCTGTCCAAGAATATCTATTTAGCTTATGCGTGAATTGTAAAGACCATAAGCCTTTCCAAACCATCCACAAGGTAATTGTGTTTATCACGATACAAATTCCAATAATCGTTGTAAATTCACAAATGTGAATCTTATTTGGCATCCAACGTGCAACGAGGTTATAATGTTGGGAAAATATTATTTACAGCGATTTTTGACACTTTTTTTGACGATTTGGCGTGCTAGAAAAGTCTATTTTTCTTGTAGTGACATTTTCTCAATGCATATTTTATTGGTCCAAAAAAGTCAAACTTTCATCCAGTAGAAAATCACAAGGATATGACACTTGGTAAGTCAATAGACATATGCTTGATTGAATGGAAGAGCAAAAAATGCTTATAATTACTCTTGATAATGCAAGTTAAAAAAAAAAAAAAAGACAATTACATATATGTAAAGAAAGGCTAAGAATGTAAATGATACATCTTGAAATATGCGTTCTTGCATATGAGATATATCTTGAACTTGAGGAAAATTGATAAATCTATCTAGAAAAGGTGGTGGGAAATATGTGAAATACACTCCACAAAGGTGGTACAGTACTTTGCTTGTGTTGAGAATGAGGAAATCACTTGAAAGGCCATTAATTCTTGTAGAGAAATTAATTCAATCCTTACCCTTAATTGTATTCCATTTAATTAGGACCTTTAATCTTTAGAGGGAATAAGAATTAGGCCCTAAGACTAATAGGCTATTAAGTCCATGGAGGTTTTAGAGATAGCCATTTGGTTGAGTTAGATGTTTTAGCGAATGGGCTAGCCGAATTAGGCAGCACGTGTGTCGAAGGAATTATGAATGGGATGCCCATCTGCTATGTGAAACATCCAAGTCTAGCACCAAGCCCAGGCCAGGCCCGCGTACTATTAATTTTTTTTAAGGTTAATATGTATTGGAAGCCTACTTGAGTTTTAACGAGAAGATTTTTGGATAAAAATTACGTTTAACAGGCCAATATTTTTGAAACCTCATTTTAGGTTTATTGGATAATTCTATATTAGCCCACGAGATATACACTTTGGTTAGATATGAGTTTAATTAGGCCCGAGAGTTAAAAAATTTATTTTAACGCCCGTCAAGGTTTAGCTGATGATTTTGAACTCAATAAATGAGTTAAGGCTCATTTAATAATTTATAGACCAAGTAGGCCCTTTTAATTTACCAGTGGCCAAGAATTTATTCTAAAAGCTCAAGCCTAGCTACTCAACATCTCATACAGCTTCCCCTACCCCTTTCCTTCACTAGGGTTTCAGCTACCTATATATATATATATACACAGAGAGAGAGAGAGGGATCCTTCCCATGCACGTAGGGAGTCTAGGGTTGCCGCTCTGCATCTCTACCATATCACCTATCAGCCTCCCTTGCTACAAGTTACAGAAGAATTTCCCAAGTCGCCAACCTAGAGCAACTACAAGGAACGTCAACCCCACCATGTGTGTTGCCAACCACCACCCTCAGTCTGTACGACCCCTCCCCATGTCTCCACGTCCAGGAAATGCCTAGGAGCAAGCTAGCCACTACGCCCAGTACGCTCAGCCATAGTGAAGCCAGCTCTCACCCTTAACCTAGGATTGCTACCTCCTACAATTGTTACCCAAACTCAGCATCCTCCCATCTTTAGTTGTCGCATGGAACAACAACAAGCTACTACATCGTGAGAAGACCCAACTGCTGCACTCTGTCCTCCACGGTAGAACCTCCACACTGTGAACCCTTCCTCCACATGAAACCAACGTCTTAGCTTGACCACGAGCCACCTAGTTGCACTAGACAGTCACTACCCTGCACCACCACTACCCAAGCTCCACAAAAGCCTTTGTTTCACCACATGCAAGTAGAGCAAATACCCTCTACCGCTGTTTCTATGTAAACTGCCCAACTACCACGAGGGTGCACAGTTCAACCATTACCAACCACTGCTCGACTGGTCACCTATTGTGTCATTGGCTCTCTGTGGGTTTTCACCTCTATTCATCGTCGACCACCACAGGGAAGGGCCCTGTTAAACATAGACTACCGGTCATCACCCCTCTTGTTCTCTCTCTCTCTCTCGATAAAATTGTTCTTCCTCTTCATGTCAAGCCTCTCTCTTTCGATTTCTCCGTGGCGAAACTAGCAATGTTTTTTAGAGTGGGACAAATTTTCTAGTGTGTGACATATTGAGATCAAAAGTCATAAAAACATAACTATATATATAATTAGATCTAGATAATTTGCAATATAGAAGTAGAAATAAAATTTTGAAAATACAATGTCTTAATATATGTTTCAGATTTTTTATGATAGTTTTTCATGAAATAATATTCATCCATTATTATTTTTGTAATGAAATATTTAGAATTTATTTGCTTCATAGAAACTATCAAGTGATTTTTTAGAATGTCATCTTTCATTCTAGTATGTAAACTAGTTTATTAAGTTTCATGTAAACTCTCGATATTTTCGTGTCACATTAATCATATAATACTATAATGGAAACCTTAAGTAAGTATTTTCTTGCTCAATGAAGTCTAGAGGACAACACCTCCCAACTATTTTCCATATAGATCACCAACCTTAAATGATGTTTCTTGTATTTTCACTTAGACTCCATATTAAGAAGCCTAATATTCTATAACAAAAGACTTTTGGATCCATATTAATAAGTTTATTATTTCTCGTAAACTTAGTTTTGATTTAATTTTTGCGAGACCACACCATTGAATATAAATAATATATAGATATTATACAAAATTCTAGAACTATAGGAAAAAAATTGGAGTGACATTTCTAAGTTTATTGGAATTTTATAAAATTTTGCACAACATATGGGAATTATAATTTTTTTTGGGAGGCTATTTTCTATATTGATAAAATTATGATTAAAAACTAGGGTATATTTTGATTTTTCAATTTTTGTTTTTTGGGGCGAAGGGGGGGGGGGGGGGATGAGATAAACGTAGGTCGACCACTACGGGTCTTTTTTTTTTCCTTCGTCTTTCTCTGAAAATGGGTATATGTCGTTGTAAAATAGCTTCTAGGCTTTAAGCCCGGATGGACATGATCTCCCTAATATTTACAAAGATTGCCATCAAGCCCTTTTGTTATGTGATTTTTCGTAAAGCACTGAAGAATTGTTTTAAATGATTTTATGTTATTGCCTTAATAGGTAAGTCTTGGCAGAGTACTTATTTGACTTGGGCTGCGCTTGACTTTTAAAATTGGACATGTATTTTAAGTTGGGCTTGATGTTAAATAGACTTGTGATTTGAGTTGGAGTTATGTTAAGTGAATATTAAGTGGAGATGTATTTTACATGGGCTTAGTTTTAATTGACTAAAAATATGTTAGCCATACACTTTATTTTATAGAAATAATTTAGAGTTTAATGTATTAGTCGGAGAAGTTAAGTGGATATCGATGAATTTGGGAAGTTGTGATATTTTAGAGTTACGAGAATTTTAGTTTCCTAGGAAAAATAGGTTAGTTTAGTATTTCAAGCTTAAATACCAGAGTGCGTGTTTAATTTGAGAATTAAGTATGTTATGTGTATGTTTTATAGGTGACAATTGATATTCATTTTACACTATTGGGAAAAAATTCAAAGAAAATAAAAAGTTCATGTAAGCGGAGTTCCTATGTTAGATTTTGCATAAAACGATTAGAATGAGGTTGATTTTATGAAACAATATGCATGTTTTGTTATGAAAAGAAAACATAAAAACAACCTTGGTCATTTATCTACATGACTCATGAAATCTGTATAAGAAGAGAAAAATATTTTTCTATCATGATTGGTGTAAACATAATCTATTTTTTTGCATTTTTCTAAATTGTGCAAAAAGAACAAATATGAAAATTTGTGCATAATTATATGACGATGATCTGTGTAACAGTCAGCTAGAAATTCATTGGTGGAATTTCTATTGACTTGAGGAAACTCGTGAAAACCCTTCAAGTTTTTACAAATCGACCAATCGTTCAAATTTTAGTCTGTCATCATAATCATTATTATCACTCACTATGATGCTAGATTTATGAGTTTAATTATTTGAGGTAGTTAGAAGTGTTATAATGCGTTATGGTCTACGCCATTAGACTCAGTGGATTATTTAGGAATTTATGGCGCAATAGCCGATTTTCATAATTCTGGACGAAAAGTCTGTTGGAAATTGTGAAATTATTTTTAAGGGCACTTCGGGATTGAATTTCGGTAAACGATTTTCACTAAAGGTTAATATGAATATTTAGAATTTTTCAGTACTAAGTTTATTATTTTTTTTGGAGTGAATAGTAACCTCGATAAGCGCATCCAGTGCAGTGTTTTCAAAATCACAGTGTGCAATGTCCAAATTAAGTTAGAAAAGTTTTATTTGGACACTTGGCAAGATCTTAGCCACACATAGTAAATAATATTAGAGACATGGCACAAAGAGGAACTATTAGATGGATTTGTGAAGGAAATCAAGGAGTGAGATCATGCCACCTAAGCAAAGCTTTGTTTCATCTGAACAACCAAATTATGCCAGACCAAAGAAAGTTTCAATCCTAGCGAAACCCTAAATGGTTGGAATCCAATTGAAACCCCAAAAGCTTGGTTGAAACCGAAATCCTAAACGATTTCCCCAAACCCTAAAGTTGGCCTCCAAACCCTTTTTAATCAAATTTCTAGCATTGTGTTTAATCACTTGATTAAATCACTTCCACATGCTATTAATTAATCAAATCTTTGTTATGACATCATTATCCAATCTTTTAAACCTTGGAAATTTGATTGGGCCAAGAAAAATTAGTTGTGGGCTTGATAGCATCTCAAACCCTAACCAAACCCCTTTAAACCCCAAATTGAAGCCCACTTGGTTGGGGCCCACCAAGGCCCATGAAATTGGCCACCTTGGCAAAACTTCTTGAAGAAATTTCCTCCCCCACATGGCAGACCATCCACTGCCATTGGCTGCAGCCCATTAGTGCCTTGATGTGAAGAGAAGTCCACTTTATCAACCTCCATCTCTCACAGCTACTGCAGGCAGTCCATGCCTCTCACTATTCTCCACTTTATGTCACATAGCCACCTCCAATCAAGGGTCATTCAAGCCCATAACTTCCCCCTCCAGAAGTCTAAAGTCGTGCAAGACATACTTCTCTCCATTTTATCACTTCTTTCCCCCGTTCTTAGAGAGAAAACCCAAAAGAGCTCTCTCGGGCAGATTTCTGGGTCTTTTTGCGTGGCCATTTTTTATCAATTTTAGGTGTTTTCGCACGATTATTCCTTCACATAAGTAGTTCATCCTTGAGTTTAGTTTCTGTGGATATCTTATTAGTCTCATTTCATGCTCACAATCTGAATCTATTGTGTTTAGAATATGTTTTGTACTCTATTATGATATGATGTGATCTCTGAAAACCTTTGGCATGACATTCTATTTTTTTTTGTTCTAACCTTGCCGTGGGTGTAAAATTGTGGCATCTGTTCACTTTGGTACTAACCTTTCTATTTCTGGTGCACCCACTTTGGAAGTAAAATGGTTTTTTGCGTGGTCTTTCTTGTGTTCACACTCAGGGCTTTGAATAATAAGGAGAAGATTTCACATTCTATTTCTACTCGGTTGGCTGTTGGGGTTTGCACAATCTTACCACAGGCATTAAACATGAAATTATGCTATGATATGATGCTCAATTATGCTATACCTAAGGATTTTTGAATATGAATGTTTCGATCTGTCACTCTGATATTTTGATAACATGTTTGGTTCTACGTACTGAAAATAAAAATGTTTAGTTCTGCATTCCAAACTCTGTAAATGCTCATATTTACATACTAGTATATATTCTCTGCTTAGTGAGTTGTTGATAACTCACCCCACAATATTTTTAGTTGTTTTGAATCTTTCAATTGGCAATCAAGAATATAAAGCATGAGTAAGGCTATATAAGCATAGTGGATTTAGTACAAAAAGGGTACTTGGATTACTGGAGATTGTATTCAGTAGATTTTTTTTTTGTTCTACTGACTTGGTTTATGGGGATGTTTTGAGACTTTTTGGATAGTGAGTTGAGATGAAACGAGTTGAGATGAAACTTGAAAGTTTAATAAAATATTGTTAGAATATTATTTATGTTTTGGTATTTGAAAAAGATGAATTGTTTATTATATTTTCATTGAAAATTTTGGAAATATGTAATGATTAGATGATATGAAATGATTTTGGTATCCAAATCACCCTTTGTCATGTCTTATATTTATTATATTGGGATATTTGATTTGAAACATTAAGTTTTATGTTTTGTAGAGAATTTGGGGAAAACGTAATGAGCGGTTTTTAAATTTTATTAGGTTTTCCAGCAATTTTCATTCTCCGCTAATAAGCTTTAATTGCCGCATATTTTTTTACGGCGAAAATGATTGCCACAAATATCATCAATTGCAGCGATTTTTCTAATCGACGGAACTTTAACACCCTTATAGTTAAAAATTATTTGTTGCAGCGACAAAAATTGTCGCTAAAGATGGAAAAGTCGTTGCAAAAAGTGAAGTCTAAATTCTCTTCCTCCATTTCCCAACTTCAGAGATTGAGCGGCAATTTGAAAATCACCAGAAATAAGATATATTTGCAGCAATTTCTTTTCCGACGATTTTAAAATTGCTGGACAAAACCTGATTTCTTGTAGTGTACATACAATTTTTACTTACACTTTTATTTACAATACTCATTTTGTCAGTTTTGTTTTTCATTTCAAATTTTGAGTTTCAAATTTCATAATTTTAAGCATATCAACAATAACTGACATGTGAGAATATAAGTTTGTTGTAAATTTTTTTAAGTACAAATAGCATTTTTCTTTTAGTTTTAGGTCTATGATCGGATCTATTTCTAACGTTTAGTTTTCCTTTGATTATTTGAAACCTAACGGTCATGCAAATAAAGTTATTATTATATTTCATTAAATTCTCCCTACAACGAGCTTACACTACCAATTAATTCACATGTGGTTCCAAACTCCTTAATAATTAAGGAGCGTTGAGCTCATAACTATCACTCCAATACTTTACTTTATTACTACCACTTTACGTTGTAACGTCGATCGAAGATGGTGTATATAATAAGTACGTCTGTGCATGCTTTTGCATTTGTTTGTACCATTCTTCTCTAATTCCCCTTTCGTTCTAACTATCATTCCAATGCTATACTTTGTTACTACCACTTTACGTTGTAACGTCAATCGAAGATGGTGTATATAAGAAGTACGTGTGTGCATGCTTTTGTGTATTTTCTAACACATTCATTAAATTGGAGTACGTTTTAGAACGAAACGGGAATTAGAGAAGAATGGTACAAACAAAACATGCAAAGTTTTAAGCATGAAAAACTTCTGAAATTGCTACACGTACAAGAACATTGAAAAACAACATGGATCCATTCCATAACATTGGCCACTGCTTATTACCAACGTAGTCAAGATGTGATGCACACTGCATATCAATCTTCCTAACGCAGGTGGCGGAATGGTTACAATAACAAATGCAAACGAAAGAAACATCAGACACTAGAGGATCTTTCCAACATTAACGATTGAGATGTCAATTTCATGGTAGGCGCCCAGCTTTAAGCTTTTCGTAGCAACCCTTGAAACAATTATCGAAGCCAAAACGGTTCACGTTTGCTTTCCACTCCTCAAACATTTCCATGACATTCAAAATTATTGTCCCCTGATCACCGACTACTATCTTGCCATGAGTACCTTTGCAGAGCTCAACCCATCCACTGTTACTTGCTCCAACCAAATTCATATTTATCCCAATGTCCGGACTATTTGAAGCCAGATACCCACGAATTATATTTAAATTATGAGTAAATCCTGCCTCCAAGCTGGTGCTGGCAATTCCATAGCACTTGAAAGTGTAATTCTTGTCATCCTGATGATGTTGAACAATAGATGTCAAACCTTAAATTGTGTTGGAAAGTAAACTATGCATAGATTCTGTTTAAGACAACATATATGATAGCTATAAGGCCTGGTTTGAATAGTTAGTTGCATTGAAATAAAATGAGATGTTAGAATATTGTTAGAGTCGAAAGTTGAATAAAAAATTATTTTGGTTTTTAGATTTGAAAAAGTTGAATTGTTTGTTGTATTTTATTTAAAAATTTGAAAAAATTATAATGATTAAATGAGATATACTGAGTGAGATGAAAAAGTTGATGTGTTATATGTATGTCTCAGGCCAAACCCCCTCACCATCTCTTTCCATTTATATGTACGTATGCATGTATTTACAGTTTCAAAAGCAACTTTACCTGCCTCGGGCCACTGTTTGGCATGCTCAATCTCCCCCTAAACTGAAGATGCAATCCTTCCGGCATTATCGCTTTTTCAGCATCCGCCGTGAAAGGGAAGGCCTTCATTCCGAATAGCCGAATCATGCGGAGAGCATTTGGATGCATCACCTCCCCTTGTGGGTTTATCACCACGACGATAGGCTTATTCTTTAAGCTGCAATATTCATTCTTCATGATCAGGAAGTCTACTACTGTTGGTGGAAAACCCTGCAATATGTACCACGGCATTTTGGACTGCAACATGTCGAACTTCGCTTGCATGTCATCGGTCCAATGCTCCACTATTGGGATCCATACAAATGTATACGGTTCATCGTTATCTCTTATCCCATAAAAAATGGGCTTTAAAATCGAGATGTCTTTAGCGGAGATGTCCATGACGTCCGAAATGAACAATAAAACATTCTTATTTTTCACCACATCGATACTCAGCTGGTTTTGCAAATTAAACAGTTAAAAGTAGAAATGAGTCAAATATATAAATAATGTTAAACTGATTAATGTGATCTCTACTGCACATATTTTAAACGAAGTAGTAACACACGATTTTGTAGGTAGTATTAATTGCTGTTTTTCCATCCCAATAAAATTACTTTGCATCAGACTTGGCCGGGAAGATACCTTACTCGAGCCTTCTATTTAATATTATCTACTTGTATTATTGTTTAAAGATATTTTTCTTAACCAAAGAGGACCTACAGATCAAAGTAATTAATTGGGTGTTTACCGGTGTAAAAAAAAAGGTGAATAATACAAGTGCTAACCAATTTTTGGGTAGAACCGTGAATAATACAACTCCCAACCATTGCCTTGAAAGCCTCCACAATTTTTGTAGGTGTTTCTGGAAGTTCCGTCGTTTTCCAATATTTGTCCACTTCCTCTGTAGTTAACAAGCATATTTGCATGGTCATCTAGCATTGTAGACCATGTTTAAGACATTATATATATATATATAGTTTGTGCAACGGTTCAAGGTAGTGTTTCCTCAAGGACGTACGAAATCAGCGTAATGGCTAACCTCTTTGTTGTTCGAATTCTTCTTCCTGCGTCTCTTGTATATTCCGGGTTATGTTCATCTTCTCAGACAAGGTCGATAGATCCAGGGTCTTGTCACTGAAATTAGGCAACCAGGGTCATTTGCACTAGGTTAAAAACGTCAAAATATTACGTTATTCTTACTCCCCTTTTGAAGACCTACAAACACAAGGTGCTATGATCATGTGTGACATGGATGGTGGATCATATTCTTAAGATCAGCATATACAGCACGTACGTGCATATCAAGTACGGACAAAGAACTTACTCATCACTGCTAAGGCAATACATTTGAGTCGTGCATGCAACAACAGTTATGATAGCCCAAAAGACATGCACTGGGATACATTTTGCCAAAGTTGCCGTTGCAAGTGTATTTCTGTAGTACTTTTCCGCCAATTCAGATATCTGTTCCAACTCTACAATTCTTCTTATTACTTCCCACGTGTTCTCGATCAACTTGCGCACCTCAATCACTTTCTGGCATTTTTTAAGGTCTGGGCGTTTTGACATGGCAGGTACACGGTTTGTGATTCCCACTGACTTGGCCAGATGGTCCAGAGAGTCATCTAACTGCGCAAGGCCCCAGAAATCTCCATAGTCCAAAGCAAAAGCCGCAATTACCAGCACCGCCTTCTCAGCCCATGAACAGCTTGAGAGCTTGTTTAGTATGGAAATTGTTGTTTTGAGTTCATTTCCCCCACCAGGAACCTTGCATACAGCCAGCTGACACATAATGGGAAAATGTTGAGATAATTATAACTAGACAGTAAAAGGATCACTTTCGACACTTTTGGGGATTGAGGTAGGGAAAAGGTAAAGAAAAACGGTGGCCATTCTGTAAAAAATACTTCTAGGGGTGAAGAAAACAAAGTGCATTTTGTTGTAATTACCTCGGACGAAATTTGCTGGAGTTTGCCCAATAGATCATCAGAACTGTTGTAGCTGTAGCACTCCAAATCCTGTCTCTCCGGCTCTCGATGAGGAGGATCAGTACCCTATTAACAGATATACTAGAGAAATTAAAAACAGAAACGCATAATCTGCTGCCTCAAATTAAAATAAAAATAAGATGTCGCATATGTGTCCACTTATATATGGAATACAAATGTTTCAGATTTTAATCGTGTTCGGATCCTAACTTTGGAGTACTAGAAGTTAAAATGCATGGGGTTAGAAGCTAGGGGAAAGAAATGCGAAAAAAAAGGCAGATAAATTTATAATATGAAGGGTACGTCGGAGTTACATATATACCAGTAAAACATTGTCAACCATACGGAACGAAAGGTCAAGAATTCTTTTGATGTCGGAGAAAAACTGTTGTAAACGATCACGATTTTGGAGAGAATCATCAGACATGGATGGCACGCTTATAAGGACCAGTACACCATTCATGGTTTGCTCTACATTTTCGGGCAAAAGGATCTCATGGTTGGCCATAGTATTGTCTTACAGTACTGAGACGTACGTTAGAAATTCAGGTTTGGGAAAAAGGATAGAAGTTTGATCGTGTCATTAATAGTGCAATAGAGTGGTCTATTTATAGCAACAAGAACGGGAATAAGGTCGCAAGAGAAGAGTTTTTGTTTTGTTTTTCTTTTTTCTTGGTGAACGATTTCTAAATTGAGAATTGCTATAGATCCAAAAATATTACATAAAATAAACTCATAAATTGATGTAATTTCCTAAAATTCATTAGATCTAGTTTATAATAAAGTAAATTTACAATTTGACGTACTACATCATTATATGTGTTTATTTTTGAATAATCCTTTTATAGTTAAAGTATTTTCCTTCTAAATATCTAGCTTGAAGCGTTAATTAAACTCGATCTCCCTTGTTCGCGTAGCTTTTCGCGATACTTTGTTCTACACCAGTGCTAAATCACGTGAATAGGTGACTTGAATAAGAAAGACTGGACATTTAGCTACTTGAATAAAGATTACAACCATGCATTATACTCTGTGTAGAGGATTCCAGTAAATCAGTTATTGATTTACGGAATCCTCCTTCATCTTATCCTCCTTGATTATAGGAGATAAGGCTTAGGAGATGCAGTTTGTATTTGTAATTTATCTTTCCGGTTTTATCTCATTGTATTTCAAATCATACTCTGTTTTCATACGTCTATATAAATGGAAACATCACCCAGAGAAGGTGTGGTGATTTTTACAAACATTGTTATGTTATCAGAGTTTTTTCTGGATTAACCTCCTCGATCCTCTCATGGCCGATTCTTCCTTCTCCTTCAACACCATGATCCACATGGTTACGATTAAGCTCTCGTCTACAAATTATCTTCTCTGGCAAAATCAACTCCTCCCTCTCCTTCAATGTCAGAATCTTATTAGCCATGTCGATGGTTCCGTTGCAGCACCTCCAACCACTATTGCCTCTGATTCTTCTTCCTCTCAACCAAATCCTAAATATACAGAATGGAAACTTCAAGATCAACCCCTTCTCAGTCTCATCTTCTCTTCTTTGACTGAAGAAGCCATGGCCGAAGTTCTTGGGCTTACTACCGCTCGAGATGTATGGATTGCTTTGGAAAATTCCTTCAGCCACATCTCAAAAACTCATGAGCTCCATATCAAAGATGACTTGCAGCTCATCAAACGTGGCACCCGAAGTGTCACTGAATATTCTCGTTCATTTAAGGCTTTATGTGATCAACTCACTGCCATGGGTCGCTCGGTTGATGACACCAACAAGGTTCACTGGTATCTCAGAGGATTGGGCACTGAATTTGCAAATTTTTCTACTGCACAGATGTCTCTCACTCCATTACCAGCTTTCAAAGATTTGATTCCCAAAGCTGAAAGCTTTGAGATTTTCCAGAAGTCACTCGGTTCCTCCCCTGTTTCTTCTGCTGCCTTTACTGCCACTAAAGGGTCCTTTCATCCCTCTCGGGGTGGTAGTAACTCCAAGTCTCGTCGTTCTCGCGGCGGCTACAATGGAGGCCATAATCATCGACGTGGCAAACGGGGTTCTTACATCCCTCGGTGTCAAATCTGTAAAATGGAAGGGCACACTGCTGACCGCTGTCGCAAACGTTATGAACGCACCGAACCTACGGCACAGCTTGCTGAAGCTTTTACCACATCCTGTTCTCTTTCACATGGCTCGGAATCTGATTGGTTTACTGATACCGGCGCATCTGCTCATATGACATCTGACCCTTCTCAGTTGGACAAGGTTGAGCCTTATCATGGTAAGGACTGTGTAATAGTTGGAAATGGTGCTTCTCTTCCTATCACTCACAGTGGCACGCTCTCCTCTTTTTCCAATCTTAAACTTTTGGATGTTCTCGTTGTTCCTCACCTTACCAAAAACTTGTTATCCATCAGCAAACTAACCTCTGATTTTCCTCTTTCTGTCACCTTTTCTCAAGATAATTTTGTTGTGCAGAATCGACTAATAGGAACGGCGGTGGCAACTGGTAAACGAGAAGGTGATCTTTATGTGCTGGAACGTGGCAACTCTGCACTTGTTTCTGTCCTTCGAAATAAAAATTTACATGCTTCTTTTGAATTATGGCATGCTCGCCTTGGTCATGTAAATCATTCTATTTTATCTCTATTGAATAAAAAATGACATTTATTTCTCACCTCTTTGTTGCCTAATCCATCTCTTTGCTCTACTTGTCAACTCGCTAAGAGTCATCGCTTGCCCTTTTCTCGAAATATTACTCGCTCTAATATCGTTCTAGGTCTCATCCATTGCGATATTTGGGGTCCCGCTCCAGTCAAATCTAATTTGGGATTCATCTATTATGTGTTATTTATGGATGACTATTCTCGTTTTACTTGGCTTTATCCCATGAAATTAAAATCCGATTTCTTTGATATTTTTCTCCAATTTCAAAAATTAGTTGAAAATCAACACTCCACCAAAATAAAAATTTTCCAAAGCGATGGTGGCGCCGAATTTACAAGCAATCGATTTCAATCTCATCTTTGACAATTTGGCATCCACCATCAAATGTCTTGTCCGTACACTCCTTCCCAAAATGGTAGAGCTGAGCGCAAACATCGTCATGTGACGGAAACTGGTATTGCCCTCCTTTTTCATTCCCATGTTCCTACTCGGCATTGGGTTCACGCTTTCAGCACAACGACCTATATTATCAACCGGTTGGCTATGCCTGTTCTTGGTGGTCTTTCACCGTTTGAAGTTTTATCTGGTAAGTCGCCTAATTACGAGAATTTCCACCCTTTTGGTTGTCGAGTTTACCCATGTTTAGGTGACTATGCACCTCACAAATTTTCTCCCTGTAGCTTACCGTGTATTTTTCTTGGTTATAGTTCCTCACACAAAGGTTTCCGTTGTTTTCATCCTGCCACTTCCGGCACATATATTACACGGCATGCTCGGTTTGATGAAAATTATTTTCCGTTTTCACATGCTTCCAGTGCTGCATCTATCACTAACCTTAGCTTTTCTAATTTTTTCGAGCCCTACTCCCTTGAACCCAGCACATCTTCTCCTACTACTACGCAAGTCCATACTAGCTCTCCTTGCAATATTTGTCCAGATGACCCTGTTGCTGAGCCCTTGCAGGTTTCTTCCTCTGCTACGGCGTCAACGTCCTCTTCAGCTGCACATGACCCTGCCGTTGAGCCTTTACAGAGTTCTTCTACTGCTACGGAGTCCACATCTACTTCAGCTGCAGTCTTGCCCGTACCTGCGTCTGCTACGGACTTGGTTCCGTCTACAGCAACTCTGGCTCCATTTGATGTCAATACTTCCTCAGCATCTTCTGGGTCTCATCCGATGATTACTCGTGCAAAATCTGGGATCTTCAAGACACGGCATCCAGCTAATCTCAGCTTTGCCAAGTCTTCACCATTGATTCATGCATTACTTGTCACTTCTGAGCCTAAGGGATTTAAATCAGCTTCCAAAAATCCAGCTTGGCTTGCTGCCATGGACGACGAGATGAAGGCGCTTAACACAAATCATACTTGGGATCTTGTTCCCCGGCCCTCAAATACTAATATTGTCGGCTCTAAATGGGTTTTCCGAACTAAATTTCTTTCCGATGGTTCCATTGATCGATTCAAAGCACATCTCGTCGCAAAGGGCTACACTCAACTTCCCGGTCTTGATTACACGGACACTTTCAGCCCTGTGGTCAAAGCCTCAACAGTTCGTGTTGTTCTCTCCCTTGCCGTGTCTCATAAGTGGCCCCTACGTCAACTTGACGTCAAAAATGCCTTTCTCAATGGCATTCTTCATGAAACTGTCTATATGGAGCAGCCCCCGGGCTATGTTGATCCACGTCATCCTCTTCATGTTTGTAAATTAAATAAGGCCCTTTACGGCTTGAAACAAGCACCACGTGCTTGGTTTCAACGTTTTAGTTCATTTCTACTAAAACTTGGTTTTTCTTGCAGCCGTGCCGACACCTCTTTATTTGTTTTTAATCAACAGGATGATCTTATTTATCTCCTTCTTTATGTTGATGACATCATTCTCACTGGGAATAATTCTGCTCTCCTCACCAGATTTATTACCCAACTACATGCCGAGTTCGCTGTCAAAGACTTAGGCCCACTGAATTATTTCCTTGGTCTTGAAACTTCGTACGTCCCAGACGGTCTTTTTCTTAGCCAAGTTAAATATGCTACTGATGTCTTGGCTCGTGCTCACCTCCTGGACAACAAACCAGTTGCTACCCCCATGATTGTCTCTCAACGCCTCTCATCCGAAGGTACTAAATTTGCTGATCCGACTCTCTATCGCTCCTTAGTTGGTGCCTTGCAGTATTTAACGATTACACGTCCTGATCTTCCTCATTCAATCAACTCTGTAAGTCAGTTTCTCCATGCGCCTACTGATGTTCATTTTCAGGCCGTTAAGCGAATTCTTCGCTATGTAAAAGGCACACTTCATTTTGGGCTTAAGTTCACTTCCTCCCCTTCAATGGGTTTAGTTGCATACTCGGATGCCGATTGGGCTGGCTGTCCGGACACAAGACGCTCCACCTCTGGCTACTCGATTTTTCTTGGCAATAATCTTGTATCTTGGGGTGCCAAGAAACAGCCCACGGTTTCTCATTCAAGTTGCGAATTCGAGTACCATGCTCTTGCTCTTACTGCTGCTGAAGTGTTATGGCTCACTCATCTCCTACGCGATCTTCGAGTTACATTAACTCACCGGCCTCTCCTTCTTTGTGACAACAAAAGTGCAATTTTTTTGAGCTCCAATCCTGTGTCCCACAAGCGTGCCAAGCACATCAACCTCGATTATCATTTTTTACGTGAGCTTGTTATTGCTGGTACTCTTCGTCTTCAGCACGTTCCATCTCATTTGCAACTGGCCAACGTCTTTACGAAGAGTGTTTCACGGGATCTCTATATCTTCTTTCGGTCCAAGCTTAGAGTTTGTGTCAATCCCACTCTTAGCTTGCGGGGGGCTGTAGAGGATTCCAGTAAATCAGTTATTGATTTACGGAATCCTCCTTCATCTTATCCTCCTTGATTATAGGAGATAAGGCTTAGGAGATGCAGTTTGTATTTGTAATTTATCTTTTCGGTTTTATCTCATTGTATTTCAAATCATACTCTGTTTTCATGCGTCTATATAAATGGAAACATCACCCAGAGAAGGTGTGGTGATTTTTACAAACATTGTTACTCTGATCTCCTCAACACTCTGCATGTCTCTTGGAAACACCTCACAGACACTCTAATCTACCATTTGTGCTTTGGGAAATGTTTGCTTACAATAAATGGCCTTATACAATAAATTTTATGCACCAACGTGCATGGTTTATGGTTCTGTAATGTAAAGTTTTTTTTTTTTTGTCAAGTATGTCTTTAGCATTACATTAAGACGTCAGCGTGTAAATTTCGTTGTATAAGATTTGTGTGTAAATCTAATACTTCTCTTTGTACTTTTCCTCATTGAAAGAGAGCTCTTCCGTCTCCCAAATGTTTATTAGTTTTTTATAGTTTTATTTTTCTCTAGTTTGAACTCAAGCTTGATTTGCTACCTTCACATGACGAAAACACAGAAACACCACCCCACGCTTCTCCCTAACCATCAATCTGTCTATATATTGCGAAATCGTTAGAAAATGATTGGTGCATGAGGCTCATCATGAGCACTACTCAAGACCTTGTGTAAGCTTCATGTGCCACCGCATCTCTACACTTTGCTAGTAACACATGTGGCCCTAGTGATGACATCATCATATTCGAAAGATTACCAGCTCAAATTCTTGTCCAAACGTGAGGCATTCAGTGAGAGATCAGTGAGTGACATATGAAGTAGACTGGACCTTACAATATTTATTGTTTTCCGTATAAATATTTCTGACAACATAAAATGAACAATAAATGTTCTACGACCCATTTTATAATATGTCACTCTCTATCCCGCTTAAAGCCTCATATTCGAGTCAGAACTTGAGATGATATTTTCTTGAAAGGGTCATGTGTATTGGAAAAAGTCAATCACCGTACTGAGGTATGCAATGGAAGTGAATTGATGTGGCATTGGGTGGAAGATAAGCTCAAGAAGGAAGTGGCATAGGCAAGCACAAAAAGTACTTTCAAGTAATTGTCCTCATGTATCCGTTATGTAATGGTTGGTTGTAGTTACCCTTAAGTTAGCGACTAAATAAATTATGATCATCTTATTATTGTACGTATGATACCCCATATTGAATGATAAGTGATGATAAGGGTAAGTGGTGTATAAGATCTCACATTGATTGGAAATGATAAGTTTTTACTCTTTATAATGTTCCAACTTACAATGGAGTTCCATTAATTGTACCATTGGCTAATCATTTTAGAATATAACCCATATGATTTGGGTCTTCTATTAGGGCGTTATTAGAGCACATATCCCAACCAGAAATTATATTAGACTTAAGCCGTGACACCTACAACAGATGGGGCTCGATGAGGACGTTGGGAATGTACGGAGATTGTGATACCCCATATTTAAGATAAGAGATAAGGGTACATAGGTAGCATATGGGATCTCACATTACTTAGAAATGAAAAGTTCTTACTCTTTATAATATTTTAATCGAACTCAAAGTGTACTATTAATTAGTCCTTTTAAAGTGTAGGTTATGTAGTCATGTGGTTTGAGTCTTCTATTAGGACGTTACAATATATTTAAGACATCAACAGCAACCAAACAAAGTAAATTAGAACGTCATTTTTCTTGCATAAGCCAACTTTTGCTTTGGGAGCTGGGTTAGGATTTCTCGAGAAAACAATCTTTGCATTTTCTTATTCACAATAAACCGAAGAAGCTGGACCAAGGTCGTATATATGTATGTCTTGTCTCTAGAGGGACAAAAGAAAAGAAATAAATTTTAAACTACTAGTACTTATGTCATTTGTACAATGTACTCATACATCTTTAGCTTTGAAGCTTTGGTTCATTGGTGGGTAATACTGCTGCTTTCAAACGTTGAGATTGTTTAATTCCCACTTACCAAGAATATTATCGAAGCCAACAACTATATATATATATATCTACGATATGGCTGCCATTTATATATCTTTATACATGTAGTAGTTGGTGCATGCAGAACAATGCAGAGTATAAACAACTAGTGCACATTAAACCATTTGATCAATAAAGAAAGAACAAAATAAACTCGATCCAGCGTTATATCTATATAGAGTACCAATTAAGCTGCTTACAACCTTAACGCAGTTCCTAGCTCTTTTCCTCCTTAATTTCTCTTATACCATGTGTGTTGCTTTTACCTAGATTTCGGAATGGACGTCAGACAGAGAAGTAATGGAAGACAAAAGCACACAACACTCGGTTTTTGAAGTACGTAGTATGACTCTTTCATATTTCACACTGACCATACACACACACAATCTACCGCTAATTAAACCACGTGATGAGTAGGAAGAGTGTTGAGTTCCAAATCAAAACAAACTTGAAATTGAAATTTAAAAGATTATCCGATTTGGCCTGACAGATTGAAGCGAGAGAATCCGGATAGACATGACCCTAATCTAGATTCTCATCCCATTCCACCTTCAAAGAGACCGGCAATCCACATTCTCCATCAGCTCACATGCCTAAGAATCTTGTATTAATTGCCAAAATCAATTACTTTCATTAGTTTAAATGTTTTAGATCAGTGATGATTTATATATATGTACGTTGCCAAAATCACTGATCGAGAAATTTTTAAAATATTGAGAAAACTGCATATAAACCTCGACGAAATATTTGGAAAAAAAATCAGTTTTGTTTTTTTCTTCATTTCTCTACACAGAAAACAAAAATTTTCCAAACTTCTGACACAGTACTCATGGTTTAAACAAAACAAATAAAAAAAATGAATGTTCTCATGTCTCTTTGTTATTGATAAAATAATATTAAATATCTTTTAAAATCCCCCAGCTTGCCCGTTCACATGATTTTGAATACAATGCACAAGAATAAACATTTATGAAAAGATCCCCGATGGACGTGCATGGAAAGCGATCATGGTTAGAACACTACAAAACTTGGTAATCCTAATCCACTTATATATATAATCAATTACGTGCAAAGATAAGCCATTGCTTTTCATTTTAGTGCTCCTCGTACAGATCACAAAACAAAAGGAGTCAGATCCAGAATGTTATTCAATTGCAAATTGTCACGAGAAAGACAAGCTAGACATAGAAAACATAATTTGATAGAAGAAAATTATAAATAGTTGGAAATTTAAGGTTCGAACTTAGCAATGATGTACTTAAAATATATATATTTCACCATGATATATATATATTAATAATGTATCCAAGCGACTAGCTTTTCTTTAAATTTTGTATCTAAAATTAACATTATTGATCAGGATAATATCCATGTGAAAAATGCTAGAATACAGTGTGCAAGCGACACATGCTTCCAATGAAAAAAGTTGATAAAAATGAGACTGACATAAAAAAAATTATTTTTTAATGTTGAAACCCAGCCACTCTTTTTCCAATAGAGTGAGCTAAGCTTCACACTTTATAACTACATGTAGCGTTACTCTATCCATTTTAATGGATTCCCACAGTTACTTTTTATTTCATTCTCGTATTCCTTCTAATGCACTAGTCTGGCGATGGCTAGAAAATGCATTTTTTTGAAACCGAAGTTACAATTGTGACTTATCAATACAGGAAAAATCCAAACTACAAGCCAACCTACGCATCTGCTCTGGAGCACGCCCAAACACAAATTTTTTGTGACGGACATTGTCTAAACTTCTATAAACTCTCTCCGAACAAACCTACCAGTTTATCTGAGAGAATAGTGCTCTGTAAAAACAGAACTAACCGACTCCTCTCCAAAAAAGAGAAGCACTATCACCTCCGTCCTCCCTAGGAGGAGGAGGAGTACTATCACTCCGTCTCCTCCCAAAGGAAGAACGGGACTCAGCTGCTATGGACACCAAGTCCAATAGCCTATTTCTTTTATTAATAAGCAGAAAAAAACTAACAAACACTAAAAACCCTACAAAAAGCAGAGATACACTGCGCAAAAAATAAAATCACAAAGATTGCCTCTAGGGTTTCATCTCCAGCAAGTCTTGCCGCCCCTCCTTTTTCTTTTTCTTTTTTTCCTTTTTCCTGCTATCATACGCTGCCTTCGCAGCCCCGTACACCACATGAGCACCTCGCTCCCCTCGTACTACCACCATCCCTCTCGGTCACGTCGCTTTGCTCCTATCGCCGCCATCTGCGCAGGCGACCTATCTACTCATGCCAATCCCCTCCACCTTCGCACATACACCGGTCATCCGCCGCACAAGCAAAGGGTGGGTGGATTGATATAAGGCTACCCAAACGTGGGATGAAAGTCAATATGAGAGATGGGTATTGGACTCTAGAAACCACAAAGGATCAAAACATAGATGGGATGAAAAGCTAGGCTGCTTTCCCCGTCGTCCAATCCGCTGCAGGATAGAGCCGGCCATTTCCACCACCATCTATCTCACCCATCACCATTTTCGTACACACATCGGCTGTGCCCACAGCTTGACACCACCGGCTCGAGTACCGACCACCCATCTCTAAAAACATCACATGAAAACCATTTCGAATGGAGATCTAGAAAAGGTTGGGTCAGGTTAATGAGTAGCAGGGGTTTTGTGGATTTTCTCAAGCATCTAGAAGGAGAAAATAGACAAGGCGTAGAGTTTGGACCACCGGTTAGACCTAAAAAACACAGAAAGAAGCAAAAACAAAACAAAAACACAAAACTGAAGGAAGGGTAATAAGGAAGTGAGGGGGGGTGGGAGTCAAGCGATTTTCAGAGTGAGGAAGTCTGAGCTTTTTCGTGAGATCCTATTTAAGTATAATGTAAAATGGATAGAAAAAAACCAAAATTCCTTGGATATAAATTGTGATTTGTATTTGGACATACTGGTTGCATAGTTCATGAGGTACGTACCAATTATTAGTTTTATCGAAGGATTCGCCTCTGATCAATCTCTCTCTCTTTCTCTCTCTCTATATATATATATATAAAGACCATTGTAACATCCCATATTTTAGTGTATTTTTATTGAAGGAATTATTTTTATGGATTCAAATTTTATTCTCTTATTTTAAAATTATTGGATTTTAATTGGGTTATTTTTATGATTTTTAGTTTACGAAAATTATTTTCGAAGTGTTTTCTTTAAATTAATTATTGTTATGTGTTTAAATTTCTTCTCGAATTAAATTAACTTATTATTGGGTTTAATTATTTACTTTCATGTTAATCACTGTGTTTGAAATATTTTATTTCACTAGCTATTTTAAAATCCTTTCCGTTGGATCATTTATGTGACCCAAGATGTGAGGATTGGACCTCATTTCTTTATCACCATTTTTCTCTTTTCTCTTTCCTCTTTCTTCTTTTATTTTCCTTTCTTTCTTTTTTCTTCCTCTTCCTTTTCTCTCTCCGCGCGCGCAGCCCCTCCCTCCCTCCCGTCCGATTTCTCCTCCACCCAGCCCGCCACCGTCGCGCCGCCGTGAGCGACACCGCCCCTCCCATCAACTTCCCCACCGGCCAGCGACCACCCCCCTCCATTTCCAGCTCCTCCATCGCCGCCATTAGCCTCCACGCACCACTCCAAGCCGCGGCACATTTTGAGCTCCAGCGCCGCCGTCGCGCCACCTCCGGCCACCAACTCTTCACCACTTCATCCCTAACCTCTTAGCAACCCAATGGACCCAACCCCGGCTCCGATCCGTCACCGGTGAAGCCCCACCAAGTCCATCTCTGATTTCGACTATTTGGCCTTAAAACCACCCCTTGCGCCGCCACCCACGGCAAACCACCACCACCATTGGCTTCACCGACCTCTCTAGGCCCTACCCTATCAATTTTGGGTCTTGGTTTGTCTCCGTTGAAAAGTGGGTTTTTGAGACCCACGGCCACAGTGTATTTTACACTGTTACGTTGCTGAGCCGCCACTTCTTGCAGCTTCGTGATCCTTCGAAAATTATTATATAGCACTGTAAGTATTTTCTCAAAGAACTTTCGTGATTTAAATGTATTTTTGCACTAACTCTTTTTAACTGTGAACTGGTTGGTTATGCCGGACTGAGTCCGAGGAGTTCGGGGGTCGGATGGATTGTGGACGGAGTTGATTGTATGTTTGCATTGTGATTTGTTGGTTGTTGGATATTGGTGTCGTGTCTTGTTCACTGCATTTGCACGCATGTTCATGTTTGTAACTGAAAACTGAGTTTTCGCATGATTGCATACATGTTCATGTGTTTATTTGAAAACTGGGTTTTCATGCGAGAAATGATTTTTGGGTGTGTTTGAAACGACTGGATTGACTGGTTTGAGAAAAAGGAAAAGAGACTGTAGGGATGGTGGTAAGCAGGGACGGTGGTAGAGTCCTGCCTGTGATTCCCGCCTACGGTGCACGCGATAGGGATGGTGGTAAGCAGGGATGGTGGTTGTGTCCCGCCTGTGATTCCCGCCTACGGTGCACGCGGTAGGGATGGTGGTATAGTCCCGCCTGTGATTCCCGCCTACAGTGCTCTGTTAAGTTTTCATTGTGTGTGTTATGTAACACCCCGTATTTTAGTGTATTTTTACTGAAGGAATTATTTTTATGGATTCAAAATTTTATCCTCTTATTTTAAAATTGGTTGATTTTTAGTGAGTTTATTTCTATGATTTGAATTTGGTGAAAAATTATTTTTATGTGCTTTCTTAATATTTATTTATTGTTATGCATTTAAATTGCTTTTAATATTTAAATTAATTACTGTGGGATTTAATTATTTCAATTTGACTTTACCATTACGTTTAAATTATTTTATTTAACTTGTGGTTTTAAAATCGTTTCCGTTGGATCATTTTTGTGACCCAAGTTATGAGGATTGGACCTCATTTCTTTTCCTTCTATTTTTCTTTCCTCCTTTTCTTTTCCCTTTCTTTTCTTTTCTTCCTTATTTCTCCTTCGGTTTCCTCTCTCCCGCGCGCGAAGCCCAGCCTCTCCCTCTCTCTCCCCGTGCGTTTCGTCTTTCCACCCAACCCACCGCCGTCGCGCCGCCGTGCGCGACACCGCCCGGCCGACTAGCTCCCCCACCGGCCGGCGACCTCACCCCCCAAATCCCAGCCCCTACCTCGCCGCCGGTAGCCCGCACGCACCCCACGAAGCCGCGGCATTCTTTCCGCCGTTGCGCCGCCGTCGCACCACCATTGGCCACCATCTCTTCACCACTTCATCCTCGACCTCTTGGCAACCCAATGGACCCAACCCCGGCTCAGATTTGTCACCGGTGAAGCCACACTAAGTACATTTCCGATTTGCACTTTTTTGGCCTAAAACCGCCCCTTGCGCCGTCATCCACGGCAAACCACCACCACCATTGGCTTCACCGACCTCTCTAGGCCCTACCCTATCATTTTTGGGTCTTAGTTTGTCTTCGTTGAAAAGTGGGCATCTGTGACCCACGGCCACAGTGTATTTTACACTGTGGTGTTGCTCAGACATCACCACTTGCAGCTTCGTGATCCTCCGGAAATTATTATATTGCACTGTAAGTATTTCTCCAAAGAACTTTCGTAATTTAAATGTATTTTTGCACTAACATATTTCACTGTATTTGTTTGACATGCCGGACTGAGTCCGAGGAGTACGGGAGTTAGTTGGTATGATGATTGAGTTGGTTTGGTTGGATTTGATTGGTTTGAATATTGATGGTTGTGAATTTGTGTTGGTGCATGTATATATCAATATTTCATGCATGATCATGTTTGTAAAGAAAACTGGAAAAGTTATGATTTCATGTGTGAGAAATTGGTTTTGTTTGGGTTGATTGATTTGAGAAAAAGGGAAAAGAGACTGTAGGGATGGTGGTAAGCAGGGATGGTGGTAGAGTCTCGCCTGTGATTCCCGCCTACGGTGCACGCGGTAGGGATGGTGGTAAGCAGGGATGGAGGTGTAGTCCCGCCTGTGACTCCCGCCTACGGTGCACGCGGTAGGGATGGTGGTAAGCAGGGATGGTGGTGTAGTCCCGCCTGTGATTCCCGCCTACAGTGCTCTGTTAAGTATTCGTTGTGTGTGTTAAGTATTCATTGTGTGGAAAGGAACTGTAGGGATGGTGGTAAGCAGGGACGGTGGTAGAGTCCCGCCTGTGATTCCCGCCTACGGTGCACGCGGTAGGGATGGTGGTAAGCAGGGATGGTGGTTGTGTCCCGCCTGTGATTCCCGCCTACGGTGCACGCAGTAGGGATGGTGGTAAGCAGGGATGGTGGTATAGTCCCGCCTGCGATTCCCGCCTACAGTGTCCGATAAATGGTTGAGTTTTGTGTAAATCATTTTTCTGGGAAAATGTTTTACGGATTTTTTTAGGCCAATGGGATTTTTGGCGTGTGTTGAAATTAATCGTTTTCGAGGAAAAATGATGTTTTGAGAGAAATGTATATTTCTTTTTATACATGCATGTTGGTCGCATTTAATGCATTTTTATTATGTGGTTATTTGGGTTATACTTACCTGCGGTACCGTTTTATGGTATCGCAGATTTTGATGCAGATGAGGATGACGAGTCTTAGGCTTTGGCTCCGTTGGGAGAGCGATCTGGGATTGCTCTCGTGCATCGATATTTATTATCCTAGTCTTTTATGTATTTACCTTTTGTAATATATATTTGGGATGACTGTATAACTGCTTTTAAACCTCTTCGGATATTTAAATTGTATTTTAAATTCTGGTACTTAGTTGACTATCCGCTGCGTCATTTTATTTATACACCGTTGCATGTACACACACTGGCACTTCGGTGGGATGTGTGACCGTGTTGTCACCATCCTGGTGTCTCGATCCCCCTGTATTTTTATAAGGGGGATTGGGGGCGCCACATGTTAAGTATTCATTGTGTGGAAAGGAACTGTAGGGATGGTGGTAAGCAGGGATGGTGGTAGAGTCCCGCCTGTGATTCCCGCCTACGGTGCACGCGATAGGGATGGTGGTAAGCAGGGATGGTGGTATACTCCCGCCTGTGATTCCCGCCTACGGTGCACGCGGTAGGGATGGTGATAAGCAGGGATGGTGGTAGAGTCCCGCCTGCGATTCCCGCCTACAGTGTCCGATAAAGGGTTTGTTTTGTGTGAATCATTTTTGGGAAAATGTTTTACGGATAATTTGGGCCAAAATGGGATTTTGGCTTGTGTTGGAAATTATCATCTTTCTGGGAAAAAACGGTATTTTATGGCTAAGTGGATTTTGTCGTATGAATGCATGTTGGTTGCATTAATGTATTTTTATCCCGAGAGTTATTTGGTTTATACTTACCTGTGGTACCATTTTATGGTATCGCAGATTTTGATGCAGATGAGGATGACGAGCCTTAGCTTGGCTCCGTTGGTGGAGTGATCTGGGATTGCTCCTGTTTATCAAGTTTCTTATTTTATCAATTTATATATTGCCCTTGTAATTTATTTGGGATGACTGTATAACTCTTTAAAGGTAAATTGTTTTGAATATTTATATTTAAATTCTGGTACTTAGTTGACTATCCGCTGCGTTATTTTATTTGTACACCGTTGCATGTACACACACTGGCACTTCGTTGGGATGTGTGACCGTGTTGTCATCATCCCGGCGTCTCGATTCCTGTGTTTCCTTACATGGGGGTCGGGGGCGCCACAACCAATGTCCTTATCTCTGATCAATTAGTTGCATGTTTGTCCCTATCTCTCTCTTTATATAAAAGAAAAAGAAAAAGCCATTTCCGTGTACTGTTATCTCCCAAAGTTAATTTATGGCTCGTCTCCGTGTTATCTCAGGCTTTTATATTCACAATAAAATTAAGTATTTATGGCTCGTCAGCCTGTGGTCAAAGCTAGCGATTTATAACCTATGCGAACATGCACGTTGTTAAAATCCCTCTTTCAGGTTCACATTTTTAATACAAAAGAAGAAGAATAAGACCTTTATTAAAAACTTCCCCGAACAGAAGCACTGGTCTCGTTTTTATGACCCTAGCTAGCCATGTACAGACAAAGCAAAATACAGAAGTCGAAAACATGAGATGATTCAATAAACAAGTCAAGAAAACATAAAAACATGAAAAGTAAAAACAATTGTAAAATATTTTTTTAATTGTGTACAAAATTTACTTCTAAGAATATTTTTATTTATTTTTATTTTTTAAAGTGCATTTTATTTTGTAGAAAATAATTTTAAAATAAATTATTTCTTAAATGTAATATTGCAGTACTAGTGTGTGCTTTATCTTTTTTGAGGATTTTTAGGGGTAATTTTATATTTTTAAACAGAAAATGGGGTACATTACAATCTTTAGATAGGCTGGAAAGATTGTTGAAATTGATAGTTTAGGAGATATTGCAAATTAGGTGATAATTATAGAGGATTTGGGTGTTTTCTCCTTAGAAAGGGTTATTTTTCCAAGTCTTTGATCACTATGATCCTTTGATGCATCTCAAAGTAACAGTACCACTTCCTAAAACCTGTTTCCGGTACCATGCCTCGGTCCTAGATCTCCTCCCTTATCAAATGCCGCAAACCCACAACGCCACCATTGGGTCCCTCCTCTTCCACATCTCTAAATTTCGTCCTTCATTCTCCTCTCATTTTCTATCATCTTTGGTTTCCATAACGTCATGATCTCCAATTTGTGCCCTCACCTCCGCCCTTTACCACTTGGCCCAAATTACACCAGATCACCCTTTCAACATTACAACAAATTTCATTTTTAGAGACGAAATTTATTATAATTTCGTACCTAAAAGTACTTATTTGGAACGAAATTTAAGTTTCATCTCAAAATATGGATGAGGTTCTCAAGGTGTTTGAATGAATAAATATCTATTCGAACAAGCTTCTCTGACAAAATATATCTTCTCAAAAAAACAAATACGTTCGAACAGGTAAAACTTTGTTCGAACAGAGAGTTAACGTATGTTTGAACGGTTTAGTGTCTGTTCGAATAATAATCTAGGCTGGAAAGTACATATAATTTTGTAAAAAAAGTTCAAAACCGTTTGACCTGAAATTTTATGTTTGAACGGGCATTTTTTGGTGGGGAAATATGGCGGAATGTGTAACACCCCGTATTTTAGTGTATTTTTACTGAAGGATTATTTTTAATTGTTCAAAAATTTATTCTCTTGTTTTAAAATTATTGGATTTTTAATTGGGTTATTTTTATGATTTTTAGTTTATGAAAATTATTTTTGAAGTGATTTCTTTAAATTAATTATTGTTATGTGTTTAAATTTCTTTTCGAATTAAATTAACTTATTGTTGGGTTTAATTATTTATTTTCATTTTAATCATTACGTTTGAAATATTATATTTAATTTGTGGTTTTGAAATCGTTTCCGTTGGATCATTTTTGTGACCCAAGTTATGAGGATTGGACCTCATTTCTTTTCCTTCTATTTTTCTTTTTTCTTTTCTCTTTTCTTTTTCCTTCCTTTTTCTTTTCTTCCTTTCTTTTCTTTTTTCTTCTTCTGGTTTCCTCCCTCGCGACCCAGTCTTCTCTCACTCTCCCGTGCGTTTCGTCGTCCGCCCAGCCCCACCACGTCGCGCCGCCGTTAACCACCACGAGCCCATTGAAGCCACGGCACTCTTTCCGCCGCCGTCGCTCCACCATTGGCCACCATCTTCTCACCATATCATCCTCGACCTATTGGCAACCCATTGGACCCAACCCCACCTCCGATCTGCCCCCGGTGAAGCTCCACCATCCACATTTCTGATTTGGGTATTTTGGTCTTCTACCGCCTATTGCGCCGCCACCCACGGCCAGCCTTCACCACCACTAGCTTCACCGACCTCCCTAGACCCTACCCTATCAATCTTGGGTCTTCGTTTGTCTCTGTTTGAAAGTGGGTATCTGTGACCCACGGCCACAGTGTATTTTACATTGTTCTGTAGCTGTTTTTCAGCTTCTTGCAGCTTCGTGATCCTTCAAAAATTGCTATATAGCGCTGTAAGTATTTCTCCAAAGAACTTTCGTAATTTAAATGTATTTTTGCACTAACTCATTTCACTGTATTTGGTTGAACATGCCGGACTGAGTCCGAGGAGTTCGGGGGTCGGATCGATTGGTTATTGGAGTTGTTTGGTTGAATTTGATTGGATTGGTAATTGTTGGTTTGGATATTGTGTTCATGTACATTGCATTTGGCACGCATGATCATGTTTGTAAAGGAAAACTGGGTTTTCGTGTATTGCATTCATGTTCATGTGTTTATGAAAACTGGGTTTTCATATGAGAATGATTTATTGGGTGTGTGTGTATCACGACCCCAAGCCGAGATGGGGCATTATCTCGGTGGAGCTCCTCTAGTTACTCGGGAGCGGAATATACTGAGTAACGTCCCCTGGATTGTCGCCGGGTGACAATGGGATCGGACGAGAGAGTTGTGCCGACTCCGTGGTCCTTCTGCTGGCGGGGACTAGAGGATGTCTGGCCACTTACGCGCTGGGCGCGGAACTGGGCATCGCTCGTTGCGTAGTGGGTGCTTGGCCACGAACACGCTGGGCGCGGAACTGAGCATCGCTATGAAGTAAGGACGTGCGGATGGTCCCTAGGGGAGGCCATGGTGCATATGGTAATAATGGATTAATGAACTATTTTCTGGGAAAATAGTGTGTGTTGGATTTCTGTGTAAATCATTTTCTGGGAAAATGTTTTACGGATATTTTGGGCCAAATGGGATTTTGGCATGTGTTGGAAAATCATCATTTTCGGGAAAAAATGATGTTTTGAGGAGAATGCATATTTCATCACATGCATACATGTGGGTTGCATTAATGCATTTTCATTACGTGGTTATTTGGGTTCTACTTAACTGCGGTACCATTTTGTGGTAACGCAGATTTTGATGCAGATGAGGAGGATGAGGGCGGGCCTAAGGAGACGGCTCCGCCCGAGGAGTGATCTGGGATCACTTGTTAGTTATTTTATTTTACTGTATTGTATTTTATTTTTGGATGATTGTATAATTATTGTTTAAACCCTTTTACTGATCTTTACATTGTATTTAAATTTTGGTACTTAGTTGACTAATCCGCTGCGTTATTTTTGTACACTATTGCATGTACACACACTTGGCACTTCGTTGGGATGCGTGACCGTGTTGTCATCATCCTAGCGTCTCGATTCCTTTGTTTCTTTACATGGGGGTCGGGTGCACCACAGGTGGTATCAGAGCAGTTCGGCTCTTGGTAAAACCACATGTCCCATAGGTGAAGTACCAGAAAGTTTTAAAGTTGTGATTTGAAATTATTTAATTTAAAGTATGTGGTTTTTATTGGTTTTATTTAGTTTATTGTATATTAATTGTTTGTTTATGTATTTTATTGCTTTATTTTATGGTAAGTTATTTTATTGTTTTAATTATTTTATTATGAACTACTTCATTGATTTTATTCATTTTGTCGTATGTTATTTTATTTTATTTATGAAATTTTATTTTATTTTGTTTCGTTCAGAGTTAAAAGGCGGGTTAAGGGTTGTGCTTTGGCAGGAATATGGTACGACTATGAATGCCCTTATTGGGCTTGAACATTTGGTGCAGTAGGCATAAACTCTTGGTGATTGGTTTGTTTTAATATTGAGGCTCGAACATCATGGTCTGAGTGAACTCTCTGGAGTAGGAACTCGAGTTGCTGCTAAGGAGGGGAATAGTTTTAAATTGCTTAGGATAATTGAGGTTTTAGGTTCCGTAGAATTTAGGTAATGTGTCTTTGTGGTAGGAGGTTGTAAGTTCAACGAATTTCAAGGTTAGATTTATGAGAAGTTCATCTAAGGTTTGAGGCCCCATAGTTTTTTAGGAAATAAGTTATGAGATTTAAGGTGGTAGGTTCAACAAGCAATTAAGGGATTGCTTAGATTAGAAGTTTTCGGTCTAGTCGACCTTGATAAGCAATTTGATAACATTTGGGGTTTTAGAATTTACAAGTTTTATAAGGTGAATGTTTTAGATTTAAGGTCATCGATCTTGAGGATTTCAGAAATGATTTTTTATCTGGTTTAAGGTTTTAGAATTGCAGAGTTGAAGGGCTGAATTTAATAGGATTGATGAGAGTTGAGTTACTGATATGAGAATTTTTTTTCAGGAAAGAATTTCTTTGGGGATGGAAGGTAAATGATTTGGTTTGTGTATTTTCTGAGGATTGAAGACGTTGATCTAGTTCGGTTAATGATTGTTTGTAGCTCGAGGTTACAGTGGCAGGTTGAGGATTTAATCCATATCAATTTTAAGGATAATAGATGGTGCGGATATAGGAAATGATTCTTGTTGATTTCGAGGATATAGGTCTAGTGATGGAAATGGTAATGATGATCACCTGCACGTTTGGAGGATTATTGGTTTTGGCTAAGGGTGCGTGAGATTGATGTATAGTAGTGGTGAGTGTTTATGGATTTCAAAGAGTTCAGGTCCTAGTCTCATTTTGGTATGGAAGAAGTGGTTTTGGTAGGTGTGGAAGAGGAGTCGACACAATAGTAGTAATTCAAGAGACCTTGGCTTGGAGTTTTTGGTGAGTTGATCGAAGCGTGTAGTCGAGTGGATTACTCAATGGAATGATGGTTGGCAATAATTATTGTGATTATCTACAGGAATTAATTGTGACTTGAGGTTACCTAGGAATTTATATTTTTGAGGTTATACTTGGAGATTGAGCACCCAATTGGTTGAATTAAGGACATTGTTATTTAACTTGAAGAGAGATTGATGGGATGTCATGTATGGTGTATGATAGGATCTTGGAAGTTGAAGTTTAGGCATCAGCGGTGGATGATATGGTCAGGTATGTGGGTTAATAAAGCTCTAGGATCCTTGGGTGCTTTGCAATGGCTTTTGGTGGATTGAAGATTTGAGCAGTATGGCTTGCCTTGAGGTTTAACAGTGATGTGCTATTGAAGGAACTAGTCGTGTTAATGCTAGCTTATAGGAGTAGAAATAGGTGGGCGAGTTACCAAGATGGTTTCGATAATGTTTAGGTGAAGTCAATGGTGGTTCGTAGTAAGTTTAGTCACCGCTAGATTAGATGTTGTTCAGAATGTAGGTGTTGAGCTTTTGGGTTTAGGTTGTCAGGTAGAAGTCTATAGGCGCTCTTATTGGTTCGCCAGGTTGGAATCGAGCCTTTTAAGGTATGCTCCTTATTGTAGATGGGAAGGATGTATTTTGGGCTGAGGTTGCTTATTTTCAATTTGGGATGCTAAGGTTGGCAGATATTGGTTTTCTGTCAATGATCATGAATGTATTTTATGGAATTTGATTTTGATCAAGATTGTGGGAGTTAATTGAGGAATTTGAGTTATAACTCGTGGTTTGGGAGAAAGTATTTTTTCTACCAAATTGTGATAAGAGTTTTGGTTAGTAGGTATGAAGCCACCTTGTACTCGATGGTGTTAGTTTTATGAGGACATAAACTTTATGCATGTGGCGAATATCAGAGTTGTCAGTAGAAGCGTGGTATTTTTGTTGTAGTCAGGAGTTCAGATTGTGTTGATTTTGAGGAATTAGTGGTGACTTGAATTTTGAGAAGATACTTGTAATTGGAGATTAATCATTTGGTTATACAATTTGTTATGGATGGTTAACCTTAGAAGTGGTTACTAGGTTACCAAAAGTAGAATTCAATGGAGGTTCAGAAGTTGTAGCATTGGAGTTGATTGAGGTTGGTGCATATTATTGTAAGGGCTATTAATCATTGGAATTTATTGGATGTTGTATTAAGGTTCTCGAGGAAATGAGATTTTGGTAAGCATAGTCACCCTAGGATTACTGGTCGTGACGTGCCGCTGGGGGACTAATACGAGTATGTTGGATATTGCCATGTTCATTGAGAGATGTCTTCGTTGAAGAAGTGTTTTGGATAGCAAGAGCCACGTTTTGTTGACCCTGAACGCATTCAACTTTAACCTAACCTTATTTATGAAGTTGCTCCGACGCAGATCGTGGATTAGAAAGAGCAAAGGTTAAGGTCTAAGACAATACCTTTGGTGAAAGTGTCATGGGGCGATCCGTTGGCTCAAGATTTCTCTTGGGAAATGGAAGCCGCCATGAATAAAGACAAGTTGCCATGAGGGAGCAATATCCATATTTGTTCGATGGATTCTGGCAGTATGTTTTTAAGTCTGCTCTTAGTTGAAGCTTATTCCTGTCTTAGCTTTAATGTTTGACCTTGTCAATTTCGAGGACGAAATTTTATTTAAGGGGGGGAGAATGTAACACCCCGTATTTTAGTGTATTTTTACTGAAGGATTATTTTTAATTGTTCAAAAATTTATTCTCTTGTTTTAAAATTATTGGATTTTTAATTGGGTTATTTTTATGATTTTTAGTTTACGAAAATTATTTTTGAAGTGATTTCTTTAAATTAATTATTGTTATGTGTTTAAATTTCTTTTCGAATTAAATTAACTTATTGTTGGGTTTAATTATTTATTTTCATTTTAATCATTACGTTTGAAATATTTTATTTAACTTGTGGTTTTGAAATCGTTTCCGTTGGATCATTTTTGTAACCCAAGTTATGAGGATTAGACCTCATTTATTTTCCTTCTATTTTTCTTTTCTCTTTACTTTTCCCCTCCTTTTTCTTTTCTTCCTTTCTTTTCTGTTTTCTTCTTCTGGTTTCCTCCCGCGTGACCCAGTCTTCTCTCTCTCTCCCGTGCGTTTCGTCGTCCTCCCAACCCCACCACGTCGCGTCTCCGTGCGCGACACCGCCCGGCTCCCTAGCTTCCCCAGCTGCCGGCGACGCCACCCCACCAACCTCACCTCCATTCGCGCCGTCGTTAACCACCACGAGCCCATTGAAGCCACGGCACTCTTTCCACAGCTGCGCCGTCGTCGCTCCACCATTGGCCACCATCTTCTCACCACATCATCCTCGACCTCTTGGCAACCCATTGGACCCAACCCCACCTCCGATCCGCCCCCGGTGAAGCTCCACCATCTACATTTCTGATTTGGGTATTTTGGTCTTCTACCGCCTATTGCGCCGCCACCCACGGCCAACCTTCACCACCACTAGCTTCACCGACCTCCCTAGACCCTACCCTATCAATCTTGGGTCTACGTCTGTCTCCGTTTGAAAGTGGGTATCTGTGACCCACGGCCACAGTGTATTTTACATTGTTCTGTAGCTGTTTTTTCACTTATTGCAGCTTCGTGATCCTTCAGAAATTGCTATATAGTGCTGTAAGTATTTCTCCAAAGAACTTTCGTAATTTAAATGTATTTTTACACTAACTCATTTCACTGTATTTGGTTGAACATGCCGGACTGAGTCCGAGGAGTTCGGGGGTCGGATGGATTGGTTATTGGAGTTGTTTGGTTGGGTTTGATTGGATCGGTAATTGTTGGTTTGGATATTGTGTTCATGTACATTGCATTTGGCACGCATGATCATGTTTGTAAAGGAAAACTGGGTTTTCGTGTATTGCATTCATGTTCATGTGTTTATGAAAATTGGGTTTTCATATGAGAATGATTTATTGGGTGCGTGTGTATCACGACCCCAAGCCGAGATGGGGCATTATCTCGGTGGAGCTCCTCTGGTTACTCGAGAGTGGAATATACTGAGTAACGTCCCCTGGATTGTCGCCGGGCGACAATGGGATCGGACGAGAGAGTCGTGCCGACTCCGTGGTCCTTCTGCTGGCGGGGACTAGAGGATGTCTGGCCATGTACGCACTGGGCGCGGAACTGGGCATCACTCGTTGCGTAGTGGGTGCTTGGCCACGAAAGCGCTGGGCGCAGAACTGAGCATCGCTACGAAGTCAGGACGTGCGGATGGTCCCTAGTGGAGGCCATGGTGCATATGGTAATAATGGATTAATGATCTATTTTCTGAGAAAATAGTGTGTGTTGGATTTCTGTGTAAATCATTTTTTGGAAAAATGTTTTACGGATATTTTGGGCCAAATGAGATTTTGGCGTGTGTTGGAAAATCATCATTTTCGGGGAAAATGATGTTTTGAGGAAAATGCATATTTCATCAAATGCGTACATGTGGGTTGCATTAATGCATTTTCATTACGTGGTTATTTGGGTTCTACTTACATGCGGTACCATTTTGTGGTAACACAGATTTTGATGCAGATGAGGAGGATGAGGGCGAGCCTGAGGAGACGGCTCCGCCCGAGGAGTGATCTGGGATCACTTGTTAGTTATTTTATTTTACTGTATTGTATTTTATTTTTGGATGACTGTATAATTACTGTTTAAACCCTTTTACTGATGTTTAAATTGTATTTAAATTCTGATACTTAGTTGACTAATCCGCTGCGTTATTTTTGTACACTATTGCATGTACACACACTTGGCACTTCGTTGGGATGCGTGACCATGTTGTCATCATCCTGGCGTCTCGATTCCTGTGTTTCTTTACATGGGGGGCGGGGGCGCCACAGAATGGTTGCAAGACAGTTTGAACTCAAAGAAATTGGGTTTGAACTAATTCGAACACCACATTGATTCATTCGAACGACTTGTTTGGTGGGAAATTATAAACAAATTGGCGAGGATTTGATTCAATACTATTCGAATGGAAGTGTTTGGTTAGAACAATATGAACTTAGTTCGAACTCAAAATAAGCGTTCGAACGGGATTGTTTGATTACAATAATTTATTGAAAGGCATCCAAAATACCTTAAAAATAAATATTTTTTTTTAATCTTTTAGTTATCATTTTCAAAATATAAAGATATAGATATATTATATAGTATTATTTATGGTGAATTGAAATATTTCATACTTTTAAATTAATTTTATGTAATTAATTTAAAAATATTTGAATGAGTTCTTTTATGTTAAATAAGATTTTTAGTTAAATAAATATTACTTTAGCAAAATAAGGAAAAATATTTTTGACAATAAACAAACTAGAAGACACCAAAAATAAAAATCATACACTAATTATATCCCAAAAATATAATGTTCGATACAACATAAAAACGTAAATTAAAAACTAAAATTATCTATCTGGTAAGTAAGTAGCTCACAATCCTCCTGTAAGGAATATATGCATCCCTCCATCTCGTGAAACTTCCCCATGATGGGCTCAACGATCTCCTTGATCAAAAGTCGACGATGTTCCTCGAGCAGAGATCGTACCTCATCTAAAGTAGCCCCAGCATGCTACCTCTGAACACCGGCAGGAGTTGAAGTTGAATCACTCGTTGTGCCACTATCTTGTGCTTCTGGAATATTTGCTCGAGTCTTGCGCAAGTGACCCTTGCTCCTGTTGAATGTCATCTTGTTAAGAGGCCCAATCTATGGCTGCCTCCACTCCATCATTTGCACATTAACCCCCAATCGGAGTAGGAGGTTAGAGATCATCAGTGCAAATGATAGACTGCCTCCACTACAATAGTGTGACTCAAATTCAATTCAGTGGAAGACATATAATGGCAGATCAATCGGCTCCCTTCGAGCTATTCGTAACAAAAATCTAGCTCGCTCGACGCCGAAATCTGTCTTGTGTTTTTTTGGATCGACATTAGTGGAAACAATTAAATTTAGCATTCTAAAAAATGTTATACAATCTACCTGCTTGATGACCTTGCTGCCATCATATGGAGAAGCCGAAGATTCCAGCATCATCTGACGAACATCATAGTCTGTGAGATCGTCATCTACTGGAGCATCATCCTCACTATCACTCTCACCATCAGTCCCTACATTAGGCGCAGGCAGTGCAGTGTATGCGCCAATCACACGCAGGATACCAATAAAATCAGAAATAACAAAGGGTGAGATAGTAATACTCACTCCTTGAACGGTAAAGGTGAAGGTATCTGCATCAGTGATACCGAGCTTATGATAGGAAATAAAAGATAAAAGATAAGGGGATCAAAGGGATACAGATATTACCACCCAAATAGGAACACCGAAGGGAGACAGAAATCACCACCCAAAGGAAACTCACTACGGATACAGAGTAAGAACTCACCACCTATCGGAATCCACCGAAGGATAAGAGTTATAAGAAGAAGCACTTCTTCATAAGCTAAAAGCTCAATTTTGTAATCAACTCAAGTCTGTCTTTTCCATTAGCATAAAGGGGTTTATATAGGAAAACTTGGAACAACCCTTCAAGCATGGGTAATTTCAAAAGACATGAGAATTTCAAAAAACTATTGCCTAGAGAATTCCAAAAGACAAGAAAATCTGAAAATTCGCAACATCCCACCAACCTTGCACACCTTTCAGTTATATCCAGATAACTTCCTCTAGAAACCTCCAAATTGCACACCGTTTGATGCGTTGGAAACTAGATACATGACGCTTTCCAATGAGATATAGCTTGCTAGCTAAGTCATCCAGAATATTTCCAGAATGACATTTCAAATAACATGTTGGACAATGGGTTGGGTAATGAGTTGGTCTTTGGAGTCATTGGGCATACTGGCTTCATTGGATTCATTGGGTTGATCCTCAAACACTCCTGTGTCATGCTCCCCTGGTTGAAAAAGACTTGCCCTCAAATCTTGCTCTCCTTCTTCATCATAATTGGGAAAAAGATCAGAAACATTGAAAGTTGTTGAAACACCATAGTCACCTGGGAGCTCAATCTTGTATGCATTATCTCCAATGCGTTGAAGCACCTTGAAAGGCCCGTCAGCTCTAGGCCTAAGCTTAGCATGATGTCCACCTGGAAAACGTTCCTTTCGAAGATGAATCCACACTCACCTTCTTTAAAAGCTGCTGGTTTAGGTGCTTGTTGGCTTGCTTCTTGTTCTTCTCAGTTTGCTTGAGAATGTGATCTCGAACCTGTTCGTGCAGCTTTTAATGAACTTCACCCACTCTTCTGCATCTCCATTAAACAGCTCGGTAGTAGGGAGTGGTGCCAACTCTAGAGGACTAATGGGATTTTGTCCATAGACAACCTCAAATCGACTATGACTAGTAGTTTGACTTCTGGATCGATTGTAAGCAAACTCGACTTGTGCTAACAAGAGATCCCATTGTCTAATATTTTTTCCCACGAAACTTCTCAACAAATTGCCCAAACTTCGATTGACAACTTCTGTTTGACCATCTGTTTGGCGATGGCAAGTAGAACTAAATTGAAGATTAGTTCCAAGTTTTCACCAAAGGTACACCATAAATGACTCGTGAACTTGGTGTCTCGATGTGAAGTGATTGTCTTAGGAATACCATGAAGTTTGACAATCTCTCGAAAGTAAAGATCAGCCCCATGAGAAGCATCAAGTGCCTTATTACAAGGAACAAAATGCACCATTTGGTTCCTTTGAGTCTTATGCTACCTCTGAACAAAATGGAGTAGTGATCAACAACCACCATAACATAATCTTTGTTCCTTTGAGTCTTAGGCAAACTCACAACAAAATCCATACTTACATCTTCCCATGGAGACTTAGGAACTGGAAGTGGTGTGTACAACCCCGTATTTTGTCCATGACTCTTGGCAATGTGACAAGTTCTAGAATGCTCCAAGTGTCGCATAACATCTTTCTCCATCTTTGGCCAATAGAAATTTTCCTTAACAAGAGCAAGTGTCTTGTCTCTTCTAAAGTGTCCAACAAGTCCACTACCATGAGCTTCAACAATAATGAAATTCCTTAAAGAGCAGTGTGGAATACATAAACAGTTGCCCTAGAATAGATAGCCATCTTGTAAGAAAAAGGGACGATGAGGACCTTCCGAACATTCTTCCCATACCTTTCAAAGAAATAATCATCCTGATATAGCCCCTTCACTATTTCAAAGCCTACAACGTTTACTCGCATAGTGGAAAGCAAGTAATGTCGACGACTTAAAGCATTAGCCACTTGGTTTTGAACACCCGCCTTATGCTTGAGATGAAATTTAAATGACTGCAAAATATCACTCCATTTGGCATGTCGGCTATTGAGCTTTTGTTGGCTATTTAAGTACTTCAAAGCTTCATGATCGAAGAAGAGAATAAATTCCTTAGGAAGAAGAGAATGAGTCCAATGGTGTAAGGAACGAACAATGGCATAGAACTCTTTGTCATAAGTCGAATACTTCTTCCTCAAATCACTCAACTTTTCACTAAATAAGGCTATAGGCTTACCTTCTTGGCTAAGAACAGCACCAATACCCACATTTGAAGCATCACAAACAACCTCAAACATTTTATCAAAATCGGGTAAAGAGAGAATCGGAGCTTCAGTAACCATCCTTTTCAGGACTTCAAAACTCTTTTTCAACTTCACTTGTCCACTTGAAATTACCACCCTTCAAACATTCGGTGATAGGAGCAATGATAGTGCTGAATCCTTTGATGAACCGCCGATAGAAGGATGCAAGACCATGAAAACTTCGAATATCATGGAGTGACCTTGGTGTAGGCCAGCTTGTAACTGCTTCGATCTTGCTAGGATCCATCTTTATGCCTTGTTGGAAACAACATATCCCAAAAAGAGAAGACTTTCAGTAAGGAAGTGACACTTCTTCAAGTTAGCAAACAACTTTTGCTCCCTTAGAGTATTGAACACTTGTCGCAAATGTTTCAACTGTTGTTCCTTATCATTGTTGTACACAGAAATATCGTCAAAATAGACAACAATAAAATGCCCAATAAATGGTCTAAAAACATGATTCATAAGCCGCATAAACGTGCTAGGAGCATTAGAAAGACCAAAAGGCATAACCATCCATTCATATAGACCATCCCTTGTCTTAAAGGTTGTTTTACACTCGTCTCCAGGCCTCATTCGTATTTGGTGATAACCATTACGCAAATCTATCTTCGAAAAGATTGTAGCACCATGAAGTTGGTCAAGAAGATCATCAAGTTGAGGAATTGGAAAGCGGTATTTGATAGTAATCTTGTTTATTGCTATACTATCAACACACATGCACCAAGCTCCATCTTTCTTAGGAACAAGAAGAGCTAGGATAGCACATGGACTCATACTCTCTTTCAACAGGCCTTTAGCCAAAAGCTCTTCTACTTGCTGCTGCAACTCTTCATTCTCCTTAAGACTCATCCTGTAAGCCGCCTTGTTAGGATTGACAGAACCAGGTACAAGGTCAATGCAATGCTAAATATCTCTCATGGGAGGGAGACCATGTGGAATCTCCTCAGGAATAACATCGAGAAACTCAGCAAGAAGTGGTTGTAAAATTGGAGGTGGCTCATTCTTTTCTTCATTTTCTTCTAACAACACAAGAGCACAAGTTTCAATAGCATACTCTAACTCCTTCTCAAGCCCAAATTTTGTGAGTAAATTAGTTCTCTCTCCTTTATCAGGTTTGGGAGTCTTCTCTAATCGACAAGGACCTAAGACAACCTTCACTCCATCTTTTACAGAAACATAGGTGTTTTTAAAACTATCATGGATAGCTCTTCTATCGTACTGCCAAGGTCTACCAACATGCATCCATAGGCACAACATTACATAGTACTTTATCTTGATAATTCTTTCCAATAGAAAATTGAACAAGACATTGCTTATTGACTTTTACCTCATTCCCCTTGCGAAACCAAGTAAGCTTGTAAGGTTGAGGATGTGGCTCTGTCTTCGATCTCAATTTGTCCACCATATTTTCTGCCATAACATTTACACAACTTCCTCCATCAATGATAACATCACAGACTTTACCATGAGAAGTGCATCTTGTGTGAAAGATGTTGGTTCGAAGTCACTCATCTTCATCTTTATGATCCACACTTAAACTTCACTGAACAACAAGAGATTCTCCATTATCAGCATAGGTGACCTCTTCTTCTTTCTCTTCACCTTCTAAATTCTCCTCAATTTCTTCGTCATCTTCTTAAAAAAAAAAGTCAGAATTCGATGATTTACACAATCCGAAGCAATATGACCAATTCCTTGGACTTAAAACATTTGCAAGAATCGGCAATTGGACGACTTGAACCAGCTCCCACTTCATTCTTTGAGAATTTAGAATTCATAGTCTTACCTCCCGAAATTTGTTTGGCGGTTGAAGCACTCCACCAGTTGGAATGGCCATCTTTTGTCACAAATCGATAGCTACTTCCACGAGCCTCCTTGAGTTGTTGTTCCACCTTCAATGCCAGCTTGACAACATTAGCATAAGTCCAATATGGCTGTAATTGGACAAAATTCCCAATTTCCATCTGCAACCCACCAAGATAGCGAGCATTAGTTTGCTCCTCTGGTTCGGCAATATCACATTTCATATACATATGATCAAATTCTGTAGTATACTCCTCCACAGTACTCTTCCTTTGCCTACGATTATGGAACTTAAGGAAAATATATTGTCGGTAGTTTTCCGGCAAAAATTTTCTCTTAAGCTCTTTTCTCATTTTTCCTTAAGTAGCAATACGACTTCTACCTTAACGAGCTTGCTGCTTCTTCTAATTCTCCCACCATAAAGAAGTGTACTTCTTTAATTTAATGGCGACAAGCTTCACCTTACGACGATCTCGAACATCTTTATAATCAAAGACCCGATCAACTGAATATAGCCAATCGATAAACTCCTTCGGTTTCATTCTTCCTTCAAACTCTGGAATATCAACTTTCACATCTAGTTGATCCCGTTGAAAACCATGATTCCGTGGAGGATGTTGACAAGGAAGAGACTCATTAGAGGATGCTTCACTTCTAGAATGGTAGAGTGGACTTCCAAAATGATTTCCTTCTTCATTATCTCCTCCAGAAGAGTGACCATCAGAATTATGATGAGAACCATTATGATCAAATGGCTCGTATCGCTCAAGACACTGCTACAATTGTTGAACTTGTCTCCTCAACTCATCCGTTTCAACATCACATAGATTTCTTTCATGACGAGGAGGTGATTCAACATTTGGTCCGTGATGACGACCCGCCATAATAACCAAAAGCTCTGATACAAACTGATACCTGGCTTATGATAGGAAATAAAAGATAAAAGATAAGGGGATCTAATGGGATACAGATATCAGCACCCAAAGGAAGATATGCTCACCACCCAAATAAGAACACCAAAGGGATACAAAAATCACCACCCAAAGGAAACTCACAAGGGATACAGAGCAAGAACTCGCCACCTATTGGAATCCACCAAAGGATAAGAGTTATAAGAAGAAGCTCTTCTTCATAAGCTAAAAGCTCAATTTTGTAATCAACTCAAGTCTATCTTTTCCATGAGCATAAAGGGGTTTATATAGGAAAACTTGGAAAAACCCTTCAAGCATGGGTAATTTCAAAAGACTATTGCCTAGATAATTCCGAAAGATAAGAAAATCTGAAAATTCGCAACATTCCACCATCCTTGCACACCCTTTAGTAAAATCCTTATAACTTCCTCTAGAAAATTCCAAATTGCACACCGTTTGATGCATTGGAAACTACATACATGAGGCTTTCCAATGAGATATAGCTTGATGGCTAAGTCATCCAGATGCATCCCAGAATGACGTTTCAAATAACATGTTGGACAATGGGCTGGGTAATGAGTTGGTCTTTGGAGTCATTGGGTTTGGTGGCTTCATTGGATTCAATGGGCTGATCTTCAAACACTCCTATGTCAATCAGCCTCCATCTCACCCATGGTACGGTAGAACTCACCGACCATGTCCGAATTGGTAACACCCCTCTGCTGACAGATCGATGCCCATCCCCAGTCGGTGATGATGGAGTATATGCTCTGTCCATCTCAGGTAATATCACGGAAGTCATCTAGAATGATCTCCCCCTCGACCAATATCAGTCTCCACAATTGAGTACTAGCTTCTCCACTAGGTTGGTCGGCTTCTCTTCCACATTGTCTTCCACTAGTTGCCATTAGTTCACTGTTGATCATAACATCACAATGAATATAAATAAAATATTAATAAAATTATAATTATATTATATTAAAGAAATAACACGTTCGAACATAAAAAATTATATTCGAACTAACCATAATTACAATCTGAAAGCTAACCATTAAGTTTGAACTAAACACACATCTGTTCGAACGGGTAAGAGTCTCATTCGAACAGGAAAATAATACGTTCTATTTTGGCCCAACAGTACTAAATCTTGACTGTTTGGCCAAAAGGACATCTAAGTTCGAACAAAACTTATATTCTTGTTTGGTAATTAAGTCTTCGAATGAAAAATGACCTTAAGATGTTGCGTGAAGCCATCATCAACATCATCATCCTCATCTCAAGTCTGATCGAATGACAAAACTCAGGAATTAGAGGAAGCAAGGCTTGAGATAGAACATTTGAGGTCCAAGGAAAAAGAGTTGTTGACCCGATTAGATCAAGCAGCAAATTTACAGGTGAGATTAGAAGAAAACATGCAGAAGAAACTGGAGATTCAATCCCAAAAAATTTTGTACAGTGGCAATCAATGATGTCATAAAACTCTATGCCACCACCACAATCCTAGAACTTATTTTTCTTCAATTGTCTTTCTATTATTCTGTCCTAGAACATTTGAACAAATGTGATGTTTAAATTATATTATTTAATATTAGTATCATATTTTTAATTAAAATCAATTATGTATCATGAGTACCATTCTAACGTAAAATATGCAGTTCGAATAGAAAATCTTTTTAACTTACATTCGAACAGGAAAACTAAACAATTTGAACAACCTCAGAAAAATCCAGTCTGTTCGAATCAAAGAACCTAGCATTCGAACGGACTTCCGTTCGGACAATCATCTTATATTTGAACTGCCAGCAATCGTTCATATTAATTGTGTTTGAACAACAATTTGTCTGTTTGAACAGACCCAGTCTTTTCGAACACTCAGTCTGTTCGTATAGGATCAAATCTATTCAGTCATTCAAATCAAGTTTATGTATTGTTCAAATTGATCAGAGTTATTCGAATGAAAGGCTTTCCAATCGAATGGGTTTTTGAGACGAAAATGTTTAGTCTGAGAAAAAATTTTTAGTTCGAATGCTTTTGACTATTCTGCCCAATTTCATCCCTAAATGTAATTTTTTGGGACGAAAATCAAGTTTCGTTTCAAAAAACCTTTTGAGACGGGCTTTTGGAGACAACTTAGAGATGAAATTTTCGTCTCAAAAAGAAAATGAGATTTTTTGGTATGAAATGTTTCATCCCAAAACCAATTCTCTTTTAGTGCTAGTTATTGTTCAGATCTTGAAGTCTTCAAGTGGGAAAGAAATAAGCAGTGGGTCCATTAGAAATATTTATATAGGCAACAATAAATGTTGTAGGACCTATTACATGTGTATATTTCTCTCTCACTTAGCTCTAATTCCAGGTAATAACTTGAGATAACCTTTTTCCCCTCGCACCATATAAACCACGTCCCAAAGCTTTTGAGCTAGAATCTTTGAAGGGGTCAAGTCATGCATTCTAAGTGATATATAAGGCAATATTCTTTTTCCCTATTTTTGGTCATAGTGGATGCATAACTTATTTATAACAATACTAATGAAATGGAAGATGCCCAATGAAATTTATATGAATAAGTCGTTTGTGATATTGGTACTTTCAATGTTACTAATCTCAGGCATGAAGCATTAATTACATCCTCTGGATATTAATAACTGTTAATTAATTCTTAGGTTGGCAATCTTGGTGCAATCTTAGGTTGGCAATCCACCAAAAACTATTGCACATCACCCATGGATCCTAATGCTTTATTAACTCACATACTTGATTATGTTAGCCACCGATGATGCCTAAGCTTCAACTTCCAAGATTTTATCATACACCATACATGGCAACCCAACAATCTCTCTTCAAGTTAAATAACAATGTCCATAATTCTCTCGACTAGACGCTCAATCTCCAAAGGAAAGTATACCCTCACAATTTAAATTCCTATGTGACCTCAATTCACAATTAATTTCTAAAGGTAATCACAACAGTCATTGCCAACCATCATTCCATTGAGTAACCCTCTTCGACTGTACACTTCGATCAACTCATCAAAAACTCAAAGCCAAGGTCTCTTGAATTTAATACTATTCTATTGACTCCTCTTCAACACCTACCAAAGCCACTTCTTCCAAGCCAAAAATGAGACTTGGACCTGTACCCTCCGAAATCCATGTATTGTCACCACTACTATGCATCGATCTCATGCACCCTTAGCCAAAACCAATAATCCTCCAAATGTGCAAGTGATCCATCACTACCATTTCCATCATCTCGACCTATATCCTCAAAATCAACAAGAATCATTTTCTAAATCTGCACTATTTATTATCCTTGAAATTGATATGGATCAAATCCTAAACCTGCCACTATAACCTTGAGCTAAAAACAATCATTTTCTAACCTAGATAAACATCTTCAATCCTTAACAAATATACGAACTAGATCATTACCTTTCATCTCCAAAGAAATTCTCTCCTGAAAAACTCCCATATCAGTAACTCAACTCTGATCAACCCCATTTTCATGGTTACATCCTAATCAGTCTCCAAAATAATTCAAGCTAGCACACCAAGCCTGCAGAATTAAAAACTCCAATCTCATTATAAATCAGTTCGTCAAGTCTACAATTATAAAATCTTAAATTATATTAGAATCACTTTTCAAAATCTGTAAAATCGATGAACTTATATCCAATCCTCAACTGCATTGGAATCGCCTCTCCCATCAAAGGTAGGTGGATGAGTGCGATTAAATTGCTCGAATGTGCAACCCTTCTCTATGTTGTTTTCGTTCAAATCTTCCAAGTTTCGTACTTGACGACGAGCAGTCATCTTGAAATCTTAAACTCGGTTAAATGTTCTTAGGAAAGAAAACAAAATATGTATAAACAATATATATATACCAGTTAAAATATTTAAAACAAGTTAAGGATAAATAAATGAATCAATAAAATCTTGAACTTGTTTTACCCAAAACAGTGATGTGGACAGATGTTCACCAAATCCTTAAACCTTTCCCAGCTGGCCTGGAAAGTCTCATCAGATTTCTGATTGAACTGATTGATCTGCTCTTGTAAATACTGAGTTCTCTGAAAATGAAATTTTTTTTGTAAGAACTCACGTTGCATATCAGACCAACTAGAGATAGAATTAGGCCTCAAAGAATTAAACCAAATCTTCGCTTTATCCTTTAAAGAGAAAGGAAATAAAAGAAGTCTAATAAATTCATCAGTAGTGGTTCTATTGATAAAAGTAGTACAGACCAATTCAAAATCTGTCAAGTGTTGAGAAGGACTTTTAGAATCCATTTTGTGGAACTGAGGTATCACTGACATCATGCCATGCTTAATGAAAAAATTAGGTGCATCATCAGGTAAAATAATGCATGATGGTGTAGTGGTGTGAGTGGGCTGCAAATAATCTCTAAGAGTGCGTGGTGCATGTGCAGCCATGGTTTGTTCAATTTCAATTTCCACGTCTGTAGAAAAAACAAAAGAGCTATCTATCTCTTGGTTGTGTATACTACTCTCAGTGCTCGATGTAACTCTAACCAACCTATTTGAATTGTCCCTCATCCATGACATGAAATATCAATCCGAATAGCATAAGTAAGGTTCAAGTGACTGAGTAGTAGGTGACAAATGAAATGTGTAATAAGAGATAAGATAGTGACAAAAACATTTGAAATAAAAAAAATAAAAATAAAAATAACGATTTTAAATTTACGTCAAGCAACTAATCTCCAGCAACGGCGCCAAAAACTTGACTCACTCAAAAATGAGCAGCATAAAGGCTATCCCAAGTGCAGGAGGATGTTGCGTAATAATTAAGAATAAATTCCTACATCATCTCCTTAGGCAAAGTTACTTAAAAACAAACTCGTTTAAAATGGTGAAAATATTTACAAAGAGAAAATAAAAATGGTGGTATGTGCAATGAATGGAAGAGTGCAACGAAACTGAAAAGGGCACTAGTCATGGACTAGATTCATCTTTTTAGATTTTTTAGTGTCAAAATGAAATGTAAAAGGCTAACGAATTGAAATTAACAATCAAATAATCAACTAAACTGAACAATCTTAATTAATCTAAAAATTAAACAATAAAACTGAAATTATTTAAGTCTTAATTAAACTTTAATCAATCGAACTAAGAGATTAATAAAACTGAGTTAAGAATTAAACTAGATTACAAAGTAATTGATAAAATACGAACTGAAAATTGAAAAGCCCCAAAATCAAGATTTTAGGGTTCATCCTTGTATTCAAATCACAAATTCTCAAAATCAATCCACAGTAATTGTAATCAATGTTCAATGAAAGGTTAAAAGAGCAAGAAAAATAACGACATTAAGTAAACTAAATAACAATTAAATTGCCCAAACTTCTAAGTCAAAAATCTCAAAAATATTCCATAAAGTTTAAACAGAAATTAAATAATGAGTAGGGAATGAAAAGAGCAAGCCAAATGAACGGAGATGGAGGTGGTAGGCAATGGAGGAGGCGGCTGGAGCGGCAATTGGACCCTGGAAGAGTTCTTCAAATGTGCGGTGCTGCTCTCCAAAAAGTTCTCAATTTTGTGCTAATGATATGCTTAAATAAGGTAGGAAAGAAACCCTAATGTCTTCAAATTCCCGCGCACAAAATCACTTAAATTTTAGGACTTAACTTGGCAGCCAAGTACATACTTTAGGAGTTTAAATTTGGAAATCCTTATTATTGACATCTTGTAGCCCTTTAAGATAGCTTTACAACGCGTTAAGAATCGTATCAATATGATATTTGAGCGGAAAGTTATGAATAAAATACTAAAGAATGTCCATTCTGTCTCCTAACGCATTTTGGACTCTGATCCGAATTACTCTCAAACCCCATCATTATCCTTATTTAAAGAGTCATACACTCGTTGAAAGTTCTTAGGTTGTTCCAACGTCTTGCCCACTTGAGAGTCTTTTGAATTTGAAATCAGAAATAAAATAATATAAATTTGAAATAAAATAAAATAAGAATAATAGAATATCAAAAATATGTTGTGCATGTAAATGATCATTGTTCAATTAAATCACAAGTTATAAAATTAAGCATAAATCATGCTATTAATCAATTTAAATCACAACTCGGATTTATTCATCTTAACCATTTTTTTATTATCTAAAATCAATAATAATGTAATGAAATAAATAAAATATATTGGTTCTAAATGTATAAAATATGCAATAACTCAGTTCAATCAACTAGATCATTACCTTCCATCTCCAAAGAAATTCTCTCCTGAAAAACTCCCATATCAGTAACTCAACTCTGATCAACCCCATTTTCATGGTTACAGCCTAATCAGTCTCCAAAATAATTCAAGCTAGCACACCAAGCCTGCGGAATTAAAAACTCCAATCTCATTATAAATCAGTTCGTCAAGTCTGCAATTCTAAAATCTTAAATTATATTAGAATCACTTTCTGAAATCTTTAAAATCGATGAACTTATATCCAATCCTCAACTGCATTGGAATCGCCTCTCCCATCAAAGGTCGGTGGATGAGTGCGATTAAATTGCTCGAATGTGCAGCACCTCTCATTGTTGTTTTCGTTCAAATCTTCCAGGTTTCGTACTCAACGATGAGCAGACATCTTTAGATCTTAAACTCGGTTAAATGTTCTAAGGAAAGAGAACAAAATATGTATAAACAAAATATATATACCAGTTAAAATATTTAAAACAAGTCAAGGATAAATAAATGAATCAATAAAATCTTGAACTTGTTTTACCCATTCTTAGCCATATCTTTAACCAACTCATATAGTCCTTCCTACCATCTATAATTGTAAACCCGACATCATTCTAAACTCCCGTACATCCTTAGAATCTAAACCACAAAAATCTAAACCTTAAATCTTATAAAGATTATCTCTTATAGTCCACAAAGTAAGCTTGTCGGATCTAGAATCCCTAAACCTCAAAACTCAATCATGAAATCTACAAAATCTAAAACTTTAAATATCCACATAATCAGCTCTTATTCCTTACAAATCTACACCTCAAATTTTAAGTTTCTTCCTAAACCCACGGATATCCAAACCTCAAATGTTTATAGTCTGCGGAATTTCAGATCTGGCTCTGATACCAACTATAACGCCCTGATCCGGGCCGGAGAGTTAATTCCAGTCACTAACATTCACATTTCAACAATAATTATAGATTCCAAATTCCCAATATCATAAAGAAATTTCAATTCAAACTAATTTCCTCAATATAACCAATTTTTCAAAATGCCAAGTCATCTTAACACAATAAAATTTCTTAATAAAAAGCGCAAATACTCATCGAGAACTTTCTATACTTAATCCACTACTCTTAAATTATCTCACCCAAAGCTTCAAAATCTTGATCCCCAGCTGAAATATCCAAAATCATCTAAAAAATATTGTGGAGATAAGGGGTGAGTTATAAACAACTCAGTAAGAACAGAACATACACTCGTATGTAAACATGAGCATTTTTAGAAAGTTCAGTATGCAGAAACAAAACATTTTATTTTCATATGCAGATCTCATAAATGAGTTTTCAGAAAATCAGAGTGACTTTTCAATCTTTTCTTACTCAAAAACCAATTGTTCATATATAAATAAACTTTTCATATTCAAAGACCATTTTCATATTCAAAAATGCTTTGGCATAATATAACTGAACATCTTCATCTTATCGTATCATATCATATCATATCATGTGATATCATATACCATGTTTAACCCCCATGGTAGGGTTGTGCTATCTCTGGTGGCCAAACCAGACAATATCATATTGTGAAACTTTCTATTTTTCAATCTCAGAGCCTCGAGTGTGCACACAGGAAAGAATACATAAAAGACCACATTGTTTCCAAAGTTGGTGCACTCATATCATATCATATCATGTTGGTACCAACCATATCACGTGAATCAGTGTCATCATATCAGAACCATACTCAGAATCAGAATCAAAACACATAAGTATGCCAAAGGTTTTTCATATCCATATCATATCAAAACACGTGCTAAACATATTCATATCATTTCCATTTGATAAAAAACAGATCCAAATCATTTCATATCACATGTATAAAAATCTCAATGATATCATATTCACTCTTTTGCATATTCCAAAAGCATGTCAAATATTGCTCATATCTACACTATTCATGCCAAAAACATTCATTTTCTCTTTCATACAAATCTCATGAGTGAATGCAAAACATATACTGAGGTTATTTTTCACCTTTTCTTTTTAAAATAACATGCACATTTTTACAAACCAATCTCAGTTCATTTCTTTTTATGCAAATTTAGCATAGGAACCCTGCTTACCTGACTCTTACGAAGAGTTACTAGAGCCTTGAACTTGAGCTCTATCAATGTCACGACCTAAACAAAAAATTATTCACTAACTTGTTAATACTACATATAAATGCGAATTCAATAAAACTAAATTATCTGATTCTATTCAGCCCACACGACATCATTTTGCTTCGGTTTCAATACATGGTATAAGCATATTCACACAACCTCTAAAACATCAACCCAACATGTCATGTCTGTAACACCCCGTATGTCATGTCTAAAACATCATTATTTTTTATTGTTCAAAATTTTATCCTCTTATTTTAAAATTGGTTGGATTTTTAGTGCGTTTATTTCTATGATTTTAATTTGGTGAAAATTATTTTTTATGTGCTTTCCTAAAATATTTATTTATTGTTATGCATTTAAATTGCTTTTAATATTTAAATTAATTACTGTGGGGTTTAATTATTTCAATTTGACTTTACCATTACGTTTAAATTATTTTATTTAACTTGTGGTTTTAAAATCGTTTCCGTTGGATCATTTTTGTGACCCAAGTTATGAGGATTGAACCTCATTTCTTTTCCCCCTATTTTTCTTTTCCTCATTTTCTTTTCTTTCTTTTCTTTTTTCCTCCTTATTTCTCCTTCCCTCCCGCGCGACCCAGCCCCCTCACTCTCTCCCGTCCGATTTCTCCTCCACCCAGCCCACCGCCGTCGCGCCGCCGTGCGCGACACCGCCCCTCCCATCAGCTTCCCCACTGGCCGGCGAACAGCCCCCTCCATTTCCAGCTCCTCCATCACCGTCGTTAGCCTCCACGCACCACTCCAAGCCGCGGCGCATTTTGAGCTCCAGCGCCGCCGTCGCGCCACCTCCGGCCACCAACTCTTCATCACTTCATCCCCGACCTCTTGGCAACCCAATGAACCCAATCCCGGTTCCGATCCGTCACCGGTGAAGCACAACCAAGCCCATCTCCGATTTCGGCATTTTTGGCCTAAAAACACCCCTTGCGCCGCCACCCACGGAAAACCACCACCACCATTGGCTTCACCGACCTCTCTAGGCCCTACCCTACCATTTTTGGGTTTTCGTTTGTCTCCGTTGAAAAGTTGGTATTTGTGACCCACGGCCACAGTATATTTTACACTGTGGTGTTGCTCAGACGTCGCCTTTTTCAACTTCGTGATCCTTCGAAAATTGCTATATTGCGCTGTAAGTATTTCTCCAAAGAGCTTTCGTAATTTAAATGTATTTTTGCATTAACATATTACACTGTATTTGTTTGACATGCCGGACTGAGTCCGAGGAGTTCGGGGGTGGGATGGAATTGTGATTGGAGTTGTTTGGTTGTTTGATTGAATTGGTTATTGGTTGTTGATTGTTATGGATCAGTGTTGGTGCATGTACATATCAATATTTCATGCATGATCATGTTTGTAAAGAAAACTGGGTTTTCGTGTATTGCATTCATGTGCATGTGTGATTTAGAAAAGTTATGATTTCATGTGTGAGAAATTGGATTTGTTTGGATTGATTGATTTGAGAAAAAAGAGAAAGAGACTGTAGGAATGGTGGTAAGCAGGGACGGTGGTAGAGTCCTGCCAGTGATTCCCGCCTACGGTGCACGCGGTAGGGATGGTGGTAAGCAGGAATGGTGGTTGTGTCCCGCCTGTGATTCCCGCCTACGGTGCACATGGTAGGGATGGTGGTAAGTAGGGATGGTGGTAAAGTCCCGCCTGTGATTCCTGCGTACAGTGCTCTGATATGTATTTATTGTGAGGAAAGGAACTGTATGGATGGTGGTAAGCAAGGACGGTGGTAGAGTCCCGCCTGTGATTCCCGCCTACGGTACACGCGGTAGGGATGGTGGTATAGTCCCGCCTGTGAGTCCCGCCTACAGTGTCCGATAAATGGTTGAGTTTAGTGTAAACCATTTTCTGGAAAAGTATTTTACGGATAATTTGGGCTGAATGAGATTTTGGCGTGTGTTGAAATTAATCGTTTTCGGGGAAAATGATGTTTTGAGAGAAATGTATATTCTTTTTATGCATGCATGTTGGTCGCATTTAATGCATTTATATTACGTTGTTATTTTGGGTTATACTTACCTGCGGTACCGTTTTTTGGTATCGCTGCTTTTGATGCAGATGAGGATGATGAGTCTTAGGCTTTGGCTCCATGGTGAGAGCGATCTTGGATTGCTCTCGTGCATCGATATTATTATCCTAGTCTTTTATGTATTTTCCTTTTGTAATATATTTGGGATGACTATATAAATTTTTAAAGATAAATTATTTTGGATACCTGTATTTAAATTTCTGGTACTTAGTTGACTTATTTATATTATCCGCTGCGACTTTTATTGTGCACCTTTGCATGCTGCACACACACTTGAGCACATTTCGTTGGGATGCGTGACCGTGTTGTCACCATCCTGACGTCACGATTCCTGTTCTTTTGTACGTGGGAGTCGGGGCGTCACAGGTGGTATCAGAGCAGTTCGGCTCTGGGTAAAACCACATGTCCTGTAGGTGCAGTACCAGAAAGTTTTAAAGTTGTGATTTGAAATTATTTTGTTCGTAGTATGTTATTTAAATGGTTTTAATTTATTGTATGTTTTTATATTTGTTGGTTTTATTTTATTTTATTTCAATTTATCTTCTTGTATTTTAAATCTATTTTACTATAATTATATTTTAGTTTGTTATAAGTTGAAAAAGGGGTTAAGGGTTACGCTATGGCAGGAAAATGGTGAGACCAAGAAGGCCAACTGATGTGCCCGAAGATGAGTTACCAAGGGGTGATGGGAACTACGCCATGGCTAGGGCGTTAAATAGGATGGCAGAGTTCCTCCAACAGAATTTTCGGCCACAGCAAGGAGAACAGTACAGGGCGATGCAGGCCGGGTGCACCTATGAGCGTTTCTTAGCGCATAGGACCCCTGTCTTTTCTGGTGAAGAGGATCCATTACGGGCTAGAAGGTGGATTCAAGATCTGGAAAGAACGTTTGAAGTCTGTGGATGCACTGAGGCCGAGAGGGTATTATATGGAAGCTATATGCTGCAAGGTGAAGCGGCAAATTGGTGGGAGACCAAGCGGTCACTCTTAGAAATGGAGTTGGGATCCTTGGCTACTGTGTCTTGGCAGCGTTTTAAGAAAGAATTTGATGACCGATTCTTCCCAGCTTCGGTGAGACGGCAAATGGCTCGGGAGTTGAATAATTTGGTTCAAGGAGACATGACTGTCGAACAGTATGCAAGGAAATTTATGGAGCTTGGACGGTTCGCTCCTCACCTCATTGCTACTGAAGAGCTGCGAGCTGAACGATTCCAAGAAGGGTTGCGCCCTCAAATCCGCAGGCAGGTCGCATGCCTGGAAATCCAGAACTTTCAGAGGTTGGTCGATGTGGCCTCTATTGTTGAGCGAGAGCGAGGTGCTGTGGTAGGCTCCCCTCCGGGTAAGAAGCGACTGAACGTTGATGGTGAAGGGAGCAGCTCCGGGTCGCCACAGAAGTTTGTACAAAGGATCGGTGCCCGAGCGCAGGCAGCTTTCGGTATACGTATTGGGGGCCGAGCTCCAGTTTGTGGCAGATGTAATAGAGCCCACGAGGGCGAGTGTCGTCAGGGTTGGAACCAGTGCTTTGAGTGTGGTCAGACGGGGCACTTTGCTCGTGAGTGCCCTAATCGGACCCAAGGGAATCAGGGTGGTCATCACGGTGGTACGACTAATCAGAGGCAACTAGTTCCGGCTCGGGTGTATGCGGTGACTCCTGGAAGTGCTGGCGATGAGATTCCAGAGACTTAGGACGCTGGAGTTATGGCAGGTATGGGTCTAATCTTACCTTTCGTAATGGATGCCATGTGTGGTTTATTCTCGGGTTTTGGAAAGTTATGCAAGCTGTACCCATGTTCGTTGGGTGTTAGAAGTTGTGTGATTCTATTAAGTCTGTTCTGGTTGCATCTGGTATCCTGTTCTAGCGTGATGTTTGGCCCTACACATTTCGAGGACGAAATTTCATTTTAAGGGGGGGAGGATGTAACACCCCGTATTTTAGTGTATTTTTACTGAATGATTATTTTTGATTGTTCAAAAATTTATCCTCTTATTTTAAAATTGGTTGGATTTTTAGTGAGTTTATTTCTATGATTTTACTTTGGTGAAAATTATTTTTTATGTGCTTTCCTAATATTTATTTATTGTTATGCATTTAAATTGCTTTTAATATTTAAATTAATTACTGTGGGGTTTAATTATTTCAATTTGACTTTACCATTACGTATAAATTATTTTATTTAACTTGTGGTTTTAAAATCGTTTCTGTTGGATCATTTTTGTGACCCAAGTTATGAGGATTGGACCTCATTTCTTTTCCCCCTATTTTTCTTTTCCTCCTTTTCTTTTCTTTCTTTTCTTTTTTCCTCCTTATTTCTCCTTCCCTCCCGCGCGACCCAGCCCCCTCCCTCTCTCCCGTTCGATTTCTCCTCCACCCAGCCCGCCGCCGTCGCGCCGCCGTGAGCAACACCGCCCTTCCCATCAGCTTCCCCACCGGCCGGCGACTACCCCCCTCCATTTCCAGCTCCTCCATCGTCGCCGTTAGCCTCCACGCACCACTCCAAGCTGCGGCGTATTTTGAGCTCCAGCGCCGCCGTCACGCCACCTCCGGCCACCAACTCTTCACCACTTCATCCCCGACCTCTTGGCAACCCAATAGACCAAATCCCGATTCCGATCTGTCACCGGTGAAGCACAACCAAGCCCATCTCCGATTTCGGCATTTTTGGCCTAAAAACACCCCTTGCGCCGCCACCCACGGCAAACCACCACCACCATTGGCTTCACCGACCTCTCTAGGCCCTACCCTAGCATTTTTGGGTTTTCGTTTGTCTCCGTTGAAAAGTTGGTATTTGTGACCCACGGCCACAATATATTTTACACTGTGGTGTTGCTCAGACGTCGCCTTTTTCAACTTCGTGATCCTTCGGAAATTGCTATATTGCGCTGTAAGTATTTCTCTAAAGAGCTTTCGTAATTTAAATGTATTTTTGCACTAACATATTACACTGTATTTGTTTGACATGCCGGAGTGAGTCCGAGGAGTTCGGGGGTCGGATGGAATTGTGATTGGAGTTGTTTGGTTGTTTGATTGAATTGGTTTTTGGTTGTTGATTGTTATGGATCAGTGTTGCTGCATGTACATATCAATATTTCATGCATGATCATGTTTGTAAAGAAAACTGGGTTTTCGTGTATTGCATTCATGTGCATGTGTGATTTAGAAAAGTTATGATTTCATGAGTGAGAAATTGGATTTGTTTGGATTGATTGATTTGAGAAAAAAGAGAAAGAGACTGTAGGGATGGTGGTAAGCAGGGACGGTGGTAGAGTCCCGCCTGTGATTCCCGCCTACAATGCTCTGATATGTATTTATTGTGAGGAAAGGAACTGTAGGGATGGTAGTAAGCAGGGACGGTGGTTGAGTCCCGCCTGTGATTCCCGCCTACGGTGCACGCGGTAGGGATGGTGGTAAGCAGGGATGGTGGTTGTGTCCTGCCTGTGATTCCCGCCTACGGTGCACGCGGTAGGGATGGTGGTAAGCAGGGATGGTGGTTGTGTCCCGCCTGTGATTCCCGCCTTCGGTGCACGCGGTAGGGATGGTGGTAAGCAGGGATGGTGGTAAAATCCCGCCTGTGATTCCCGCCTACAGTGCTCTGATATATATTTATTGTGAGGAAAGGAACTGTAGGGATGGTGGTAAGCAGGGACGGTGGTAGAGTCCCGCCTGTGATTCCCGCCTACGGTGCACGCGGTAGGGATGGTGGTATAGTCCCGCCTACAGTGTCCGATAAATGGGCTGAATGAGATTTTGGCGTGTGTTGAAATTAATCGTTTTCGGGGAAAATGATGTTTTGAGATAAATGTATATTCTTTTTATGCATGCATGTTGGTCGCATTTAATGCATTTATATTACGTTGTTATTTTGGGTTATACTTACTTGCGGTACCGTTTTATGGTATCGCAGCTTTTGATGCAGATGAGGATGATGAGGATGATGAGTCTTAGGCTTTGGCTCCATGGTGAGAGCGATCTGGGATTGCTCTCGTGCATCGATATTATTATCCTAGTCTTTTATGTATTTACCTTTTGTAATATATTTGGGATGACTGTATAAATTTTTAAAGATAAATTATTTTGGATACCTGTATTTAAATTTCTGGTACTTAGTTGACTTATTTATATTATCCGCTGCGACTTTTTTTGTGCACCTTTGCATGTTGCACACACACTTGAGCACATTTTGTTGGGATGCGTGACCGTGTTGTCACCATCCTGACGTCACGATTCCTGTTCTTTTGTACGTGGGAGTCGGGGCGTCACAATGTCCAACCAATCAGCTCACTTTCATAACTCGTTACGACAATGACAACCGACAATCGTCTCAACCCAACATGACCGTTCATAACACAAGCCCAGCAATCAACATTAACTCAAATTGTAACACCTAACAATTACAAAATTGCCATACCATACAGTCTAAATAATCATATTTATCCGCCTAAACGACCATTTATCAATTCCAATAGTGACTTAAACATCCACCATAAACAACGTCAAACCCAAAACACTAATATTTAAACCCGAAACAGCTAACAAATCCCAGCATAAACCAATCACAAACAACTCTATCATCCAATCTAACCGACCCCCTTACTCCTCGGACTAAGTCTGGCACAACCAAACCAGTTCATAGTAAATATGAGTTAGTGCAAAAATACATTTAAAACTAAAAAATTCTTTGAGAAAATACTTACAACGCTATAATATAATTTTGGAAGGATCACAGAAGATGCTAGAAGTGGCAGCACAGGAATGAAACAATATAGCTTGGACATTGGTCGTGGGTCTCAAAATGCTAGATTTTGAAAGGGGACAAACGAAGACTTGGGATGGCTAGGAAAGGGCTTAGGGGTGTTGGTGAAGCTAATGGTGGCGGCGTGGGCGGCGGTTGGAGTCCAAAAAACTCAAATCATAAATGGAGATGGATGGGCTTCATCAGTATCAGATCGGAGCTGAGGAAGGGTGGGTTAGGTAGCTTGGAGGTCGCCCGTTCTGTGGTGAAAATATGGTGGCCGATGGTGGCGCGACTGTTGCATTGGAGCCCTACGTGGTGGCTCATGGCGACGCCAGAGAGGCTAAAACTTTAAGTGGAGGGTCGTCTGCCGGTGGGGAGAAGAATGGGAGGGGTGGTGACAGCAATGGACGGCGCACGGTGACGCTATTGGAGGACGACACAAACGGATGGGAAGAGAAGGGAGAGTGTCGAGCGCGCAGGAGGAAAAATGCAGAGGGAAAGAGGAGAGAAAGGAAACTAAGGAAAAGAGAAGAGGAGAAAGAGAAAGGGAAAATAAAAAGTGAGGGAAAGAAATGAGGTTCAATCCTCACAACTTGGGTCACAAAATTTATCCAATGAAAATAATTCCAAAACAGTAAGTTGAATAAAATAATTTAAACGTAGCTAAAATAAATAATAGTAAAAATCGAACAACACAATAATTTTAAAGCCCACAACAAACTAATTAAATTAAAGAGCAAATTAAATGCAAAACAATAAGTAATATTAAGAAAGCATATCAAAATGAATTTCACAACTTAAAAATCTTAAAAATAAACCAACGAGAAGTCTGATAAACTTAAAACAAGAGAACCAATATTTAAATTAATTAAAATAATCCTTCAATTAAAATACACTAAAATACGGGGTATCACATACTTCTAACTTCAGACATGCTTGAATAAGAGCCTTTCGATCTCAGTCGTCTCTCTCTAGGCTAATAGAGATAAACTTATAGGACAAGCCACGCACGTTTATTATGCATCTTGTCTTTAGTCTAGTCTGCAGTCTTTAGCAAATAAGGGTCACCCACATGGCATTAGACCATACCTCTGGTTTTAGATAATACAACCAGCAGAGTTCTAGTTTTCCTTCCACAAACTCACTCTAGATGTGACCTTTCTGGTGGAGTATGAGTCTCTGCGTACGACACTACTGCCTTCTAAGCATTTCCATGTTATTCCGAAAAGTCCTTACAACTATATGGGTCTTGTCCTTGACCGTTACTTGCCTTAGGTTTGTATCTCACCCTTTGCATAAGCCTTTCTCGCATTCATACATTTGTTTCACCCTGTGCTAAGGTGTATCAGGCATACCTTCCACCTAGTGTTACTCGCTCTGTTGGCCAAGTTGTACTATGCAAGGCATCGATGCCTTGTCTTCCATCTTTCCAAGGAAATGCTATCTTCTTTGCCTTCTCCTTGCCCTCAGAAAGTGGCCCGTCCCCTTGCGCTGTCGCTGACCTCACAATAACTATTTCTATAATAATTTCCTTCAGTAGATTAGTTTTGTTGTTTGGCTAATCTGGAGTGGTTTTATCTATGAGAAGCTCTTTATTTTCTCACCAAAATCTTGTTTATTCATTGATTTATGTCTTTGATTATTTTGGTGGTTGTGTATGGTAGCATAATTCACCAGCATCTTTGGTAATAACATTATTTATTCATATCGAGTTATATCTTCAACAAGTAATACTATAAACAGCATTCTCATCCCATTTTATCTCACATGTATAAAATGTCGCACCTTATCATCCTTTTATCATTCTTTTTTTTATAGAAGAAATTCAATGATTGATCAATGATGCTACCTCATCACGATAGGACGAAAAGAATATGATTTGTAGAGTTTTCCATTTTTAACAAGCATTCCACCTATGACAGATGAGAGTACTTATCCTAGTTTGAATTAGACACCTCAATCAATTTTCTGATCTCTAAAATCAAAATCAGTGCAAACTAAATCTTAACATGTTCCTAGCTAATTCCTATCTATTTTTTTATAAAAAAAATAAAAATGAAATAAACAAAGAATAGAAGAAATACTGCCTTTTAGGATGGACATAGACCTTCATTCCAGCTCCAATGCATAAGAATTATTATCATACAAATGAAGGCACTTGAGCTCTTGAAAAGGAATAAGCATGACATTCATTGAGGTCTGAATATTATTTCAGATGAGTCCAATAGTCAAGGATGAAATGGTTCTACATTAAATCTTAAAATATATTTGTAATGCTTGATTTATGAATAACCCTTAAATTCTTATACAAAAAGCATTTTATTGTAGTATCCTTTTCCAAAAATTAAGACATCACTCAAAACACTGCACGTAAAATCAAATTTTTCAAAATTATGTCTAGATGGATAAAAAAAGAAAAGGAAATAAGGTTATGAAACTCGAGTCTTTTCAAAGAGTAGGTCTCATTTGGATATTGAGATGAGACTAAAAATCTGTGAATAATAGTAAAATAGTTTATGTTTAGATATTTTATAGGGTTTTGGGAAAGGAAAGAGAAAAAGTTGCGTAAAAATATTATAGAGTTAAAATATTGTTATAATATTATTTTTGTTTTGGGATTGGAAAAAGTTGAATGTATTTTGTGTTTCGTAGAAAGTTTGAAAAATTTGTAATGATTAGATAATAATTAGATAAAAAATTTGAATATTTGAAATTGAAAAATATTTATATTTGAGTGTGATTTAAAGGTTGAGATGAAATGAAATGAAATGAGATTTCTCATCTTAACTCAACTCAATAATCAATTAATATCCACCAAATGAAGGTTGATATTAATTGATTGCACAAATTAAGTTTATGTGAGCTGAGGCGATTTAATTTCCCTGTAAAAGACCCAAAAAAAGCAGGAAAATATATTTTCCCATCAAAATATATATTTCGACGATAGAGTTTCGCCGAAAGAAGTTGTAGTGACAATACCATATTTAGAAAATTTCATAATTAAATTGCAATAGAAAATAATCATAAAAAAGGCTCCCATCCATCGCACGGATGTGATGGTAGTGAATGAAGTGGTGCAATAATGTGATGTAATAAAATTTGACTTTTTTATTATACAATAATAAAAACTCACTGTATAAGAGCCCCAAAGTTCTAGAAAAAAAAATAGCCTGAAAACTCTGACATGAGACACAGAATTAAGCATATATGGGAAAATTTTTAACAAAATACTTTTTGTACAAAAACTTAGAATCCGCTTGAGATATTATTGAGAGGTACTATTGGCTATTTCAAGGGATTGGATATCCAAGTTCCAGAATTTTCGTTTCAATGTGTAAACTCACGGTCTTTGCGGCCATCACATATTGTAAACTAGTGAAGTAACTACTACTTCAGGTACTATAAAAACAATATTGCAGCAAATGAAATAGTCAATGACATTGTAAAATTAGTAGCTATGTGTCATATAAACTCTAAATAACCTAAGCAAAGGGGCACTTAATAGCATATATAATTTAGTAGACATTGTTATAGCATATATGATCTGCATCTCTATATAAGAGGTTTTGGCATTTATGACATTTATTCCATGAACATAATCTTATAATTCCTTGAACTTTCCTCTATATGAATTTTTTAACGGGTTAGAGTAGAAGTTGATCCCATGCCAACTGGTTTTTTAATGAAAGCTAAGAGCTACATTGTAATAGACGGGCCAGCACCCCCAAGCTATACATGAGCCCTATAATTTTTTTCTTATTTTAGAGTTAACATGCATGGAAAGCTCAAACCTTGTATGCCCTAATCCCAAACTATGAGACCCAAGGTTCTGTTTAGTTACAAACTCTCCACCATGCACGTCTCCTTCCACTAGGATCACGGCAGCACACAAAATTTCTACCCCCTTTATATTGCTAGGGTTTCAACAGAGCTATACACACACATATATATATATATGTATATTCAATGTGGAAAGTTAAACCTCACGTTCCACCTCTCCCCCAGCTAGGATTACCGAACGTTCCCTACCCCACGTCTCCATGTCCAAGAAGCACCCAACAAGCTGCATGACAATATACCCCAGTGGCTCTCTCTCATAGTCACGGCAGCAAACTTGTATGCGCTAACCGCCTTCCATGTCCAACACAGGCCATGGTCGCATCGCTGCCTCCTCATGTAAGGAAGCATGCCTCTCTTGAACCACTATGGACAACCAACGAAACCCGCGGCAACCTCTGCTCAGCCACCATCACGACACCCGTGGTTTTCATAGATGAACCAACGAACCGGTGTTTATCCCCTCAGCCTCACAGCTACTGGAAAACAACCGTTGTGGCGCCCCCGACCCCCATGTAAGGAAACACAAGAATCGAGACGCCAGGATGATGACAACACGGTCACGCATCCCAACGAAAGTGCCAAGTATGTGTACATGCAACAGTATACAATAAAAACGCAGCGGATAATTAAGTCTACTAAGTACCAGAATTTAAAATACAATTTAAATATCAGTAGAGGTTTAAAAAGTAGTTATACAGTCATCACAAAATAAAGTTTAACACAAGTCCCCAAATACAAATGAGTGATCTCAAATCACTCCTCGGGCGGAGCCGACTCCTCAGGCTCACTCTCATCTTCATCTGCATCAAAATCTGCGTTACCACAAAATGGTACCGCAGGTAAGTATAACCCAAATAACCATGTAATGAAAATGCATTAATGCAACCAACATGCATGCATATGAAGAAATATGCATTTTCCTCAAAACATCATTTTCCCCGAACATGATTATTTTCCAACACACGCTAAAATCCCAGTTGGCCCAAAATATCCATAAAATATTTTCCCAGAAAATGATTTATACAAAATCCAACACACACTATTTTCCCAGAAAATAGTCAATTAATCCATTTTTACCATATGCACCATGGCCTCCCCTATGGACCATCCGAACGTCCTGGCTTCGTAGCGATGCTCAGTTCCGTGCCCAGCGTGTTCGTGGCCAAACACCCACTACGCAACTAGCGATGCCCAGTTCCGCGCCCAGCACGTACGTGGCCAGACATCCTCTGGTCCCCGCCAGCAGAAGGACCACGGAGTCGGCACGAATCTCTCGTCCGATCCCATTGTCGCCCGGCGACAATCCGAGGGACGTTACTCAGTATATTCCGCTCCCGAGTAACCAGAGGAGCTCCACCGAGATAATGCCCATCTCGGCTTGGGGTCGTGATACACACGCACCCAAAATCCATTCTCACATGAAAACCCAGTTTTCATAAACACATGAACATGAATGCAATACACGAAAACCCAGTTTCCTTTACAAACATTATCATGCGTGCAAAATGCAATGTACATGAACAAAATATCCAAACCAACAATTACCAATCCAATCCAATCAAATCCAACCAAACAACTCCAATCACCAATCCATCCGACCCCCGAACTCCTCGGACTCAGTCCGGCATGTTCAACCAAATACAGTGAAATGAGTTAGTGCAAAAATACATTTAAATCACGAAAGTTCTTTGGATAAATACTTACAGTGCAATATAGCAATTCCCGAAGGATCACGAAGCTGCAAGAAGTGGAAAAACAGCTGCAGAACATTGTAAAATACACTGTGGCCGTAGGTCACAGATACCCACTTTTCAACGGAGGCAAATGAAGACCCAAGATTGATAGGGTATGGTCTAAGGAGGTCGGTGAAGCTAATGGTGGTGAAGGTTGGCCGTGGGTGGCGGCGCAATGGGCGGTAGAAGACCAAAATACCCAAATTGGAAATGATGTTGAAAATGCTTCACCGGTGACTGATCGGAGGTGGGGTTGGGTCCAATGGGTTGCCAAGAGGTCGAGGATGATGTGGTGAGAAGATGGTGGCCAATGGTGGTGCGACGGCGGCGCAGCGGCGGAAAGAGTACCGCGGCTTCAATGGGCTCGTGGTGGTTAACGGCGGCGCGAATGGAGTTGAGGTTGGTGGGGTAAGGTCGCCGGCGGCAAGGGAAGCTAATGGGCTGGGCGGTGTTGACCACCGCCGATGCACGGCTGCGCTGGGTGGTGAAGAAGGAACGGACGGAAGGGAGAGGGAGGGGGGCTGGGCTTCGCGCGCGGGAGAGAAAATCGAAGGAGAAATAAGGAAAAGAAAAGAAAGAGAAAAGAAAAGGAGCGGAAAGAAAAATGGAGGGAAAAGAAATGAGGTCCAATCCTCATAACTTGGGTCACAAAAATGATCCAACGGAAACGATTTTAAAACCATAAGTTAAATAAAATAATTTAAACGTAATGGTAAAGTCAAATTGAAATAATTAAATCCCACATTAATTAATTTAAATACTAAAAGCAATTTAAATGCATAACAATAAATAAATATTAAGAAAGCACATAAAAATAATTTTCACCAAATTAAAATCATAGAAATAAACTCTCTAAAAATCCAACCAATTTAAAATAAGAGGATAATTTTTTTGAATAAATAAAAATAATCCTTCAGTAAAAATACACTAAAATATGGGGTGTTACATCCTCCCCCCTTAAATAAAATTCCGTCCTCAAAATTAGCAAAGTCAAACATTAAACTAAGACAGGATTAAGATTCAACTAAGAGCAGACTTAGAACATACCGCCAGAATCAATCGAACAAATATGGATATTGTTCTCTCATATCGGCTTCTCTTTCCCATGAGAAATCTTGAGCCAACGGATCACCCCATGACATCTTCACCAAATGTATTGTCTTGGACCTTAATCTTTGCTCCTTCCAATCCACAATCTGTGTCGGGGCAACTTCATAAGTAAGGTTAGGCTGCAGTTGAATGCGTTCAGGGTCAACAAAACGTGGCTCTTCCTGTCCAAAACTCTTCTTCAACGAAGACACATGAAACACATCTGAACATCCCCAAAATAATCCGGCAAGGCAACTCTATAAGCAACAAGTCCAACCTTCTCTACGATCTGAAAAGGGCCAACATATCTTGGACTAAGCTTTCCTTTCTTACCAAAGCGCTTAACGCCTTTCATAGGAGAGACTTTAAGATAAACCCAATCACCTTCTTCAAAGGATAAGTCTCTTCTTCTTGTATCTGGGTAACTCTTCTGGCGACTTTGCGCTTCAGCCATTTTCTTTCTTATAAGCTGAACTTGGTCCCTCATTTCTTGAATTATCTCAGGCCCAAACAATTTGCTCTTGCCGACTTCATCCCAACATAAGGGCGATCTACACTTCCTTCCATACAAAACTTCATACGGAGCCATCTGGATGGAGGAATGAAAATTGTTATTATAAGAGAACTCAATAAGCGGCAGATGATTCTCCCAACTTTCTTCCATGACACAAGACCGCAACATATCCTCCAGAGTCTGAATAGTACGCTCTGATTGACCGTCTGTTTGGGGGTGATATGCAGTACTAAACTTCAACTTAGTGCCTAAAGCTGCCTGCAAGCTCTTCCAAAAACAGGATGTGAACCGCGGATCCCGATCCGACATGATACTCTTGGGTACTCCATGCAAACGCACTATCTCCTTGACATATAACCGAGTCAACTTACCCAAAGAGTCAGTATTATTAATAGGCAAGAAATGAGCACTCTTGGTCAACCGATCAACAATCACCCAAATTGAGTTCTTCCCACTAGGAGTCCTCGGCAAACCTACTACAAAATCCATAGAAATATCATCCCACTTCCACTCAGGAATAGGGAGAGGTTGAAGTCTACCAGCAGGTCTCTGATGCTCAGCCTTCACTTGACGGCACGTGTCACATTTCTCAATAAACAAAGCGATGTCCAACTTCATTCCTTCCCACCAAAAATTTCTCTTTAAATCTCTATACATCTTTGTGCTTCCTGGATGAACTGAATAAGGAGCCGCATGAGCTTCTGCCAAAATCTGCTCTTTAAATTTAGAATCTCAAGGAATCACTCTACGATCCCGAAACCGAAGAATACCATCCTTATCAAAGCTGTAATGCAAGGGTCCTCTAGACTTCCTGACTCTTTTCCTGATAGCTAACAACTTAGGATCCCTTCTTTGAAGAGTCTTCAGTTCTTCAAAATCCACTACTCGGACATCCAAAACTGAAGATAATAATTCCTCTTGCTGCAAACTCGAGATAAGAAGTCTCCTCATTCCACAAAGGAGAGAGTCCAAATCTGATGACTCTGCTTCGTCCACTTGTTGAGTCTTTCTACTCAAAGCATCAGCGACTAGATTTGTCTTTCCTGGATGATACTTGATCTCACATTGATAGTCGCTAATCAGCTCTAACCACCGTCTCTGCCTCATATTGAGATTATTTTGAGTAAACAGATGTTTCAAGCTCTTGTGGTCAGTATAAACTTCACAGGCTTCGCCATACAGATAATGCCGCCAAATCTTAAGAGCAAAAACTATTGCCGCCAACTCCAAATCATGTGTGGAATAATTCCTTTCATGAATTTTCAGCTGACGAGATGCATAAGCAACAACCCGTCCCTCTTGCATAAGAACGCATGCCAACCCAAATTTGGATGCATCACTAAAAATCACAAACGGCTTGTGTGGCTCCGGAAGTGCCAAAACAGGTGTCGTTGTCAATCTTCTCTTCAACTCTTGAAAACTTCTCTCACATTTGTCAGACCATACAAACTCAACATTCTTCCTTGTCAAGGCAGTGAGAGGTCCTGATAGTCGAGAAAAACCTTCCACAAATCTTCGATAGTAACCAGCAAGTCCCAAGAAACTTCGTATCTCACGAACTGTTGAAGGGCGAGGCCATGACAAAACAGCTTCCACTTTACTAGGATCTACAGCCACCCCTTCTAGAGAAATCACAAGCCCAAGAAACTTAACTTCTTCTAACCAGAATTCACACTTGCTTAGCTTAGCATACAACTGATACTCTCTTAATTTCCCAAGTGCCAGACGAAGGTGACAAGCATGCTCTTCCAAATCTCGAGAATAAATCAGAATGTCGTCGAGAAACACCACCACAAAAGAATCCAAAAATGGTCGAAACACCCGATTCATTAAATCCAAAAAAGCGGCAAGAGCATTCGCTAACCCAAAAGACATCACTTTAAATTCATAATGCCCATACCTCATTCTGAAAGCAGTCTTGGGCACATTCTTATCCCTTATCCTCAGCTGATAGTACCCTGATCTCAAGTCATTCTTCGAAAAGATAGCTGCTCCCTGAAGCTGGTCAAACAAATCATCAATTCTAGGAAGAGGGTACTTGTTCTTGATAGTCACCTTGTTAAGCTCCCGATAATCTATACACATTCTGAGCGTACCATCTTTCTTCTTGACAAACAATACGGGCGCTCCCCACGGCAAAGTGCTAGGCTGAATAAATCCTTTATCAACCAATTCTTGCAATTGAGTCTTCAACTCTTTTAACTCAGCCGGTGCCATGCGGTAAGGAGCCTTATGCACATGAGCCGCCCCAGGTTCCAGATAAATAATAAATTCCATATCGCGAACGAGAGGCAATCCAGGTAACTCATCCATGAACACATCAAGAAATTCTTCCACCACTGGAATATCCGCTAAAGATTTCTTCTCAGATGGTGTAGACATGACTTGAACCAAAAAAGCATCTGCCCCACAAGCTATCTCTCTCCTAGCTTGAATTGCTGATATAATTGATGGTCTTGCCTTTAACTTGCTTCCCACGAATTCTAAATAATCCTCATCCGAGAGTTGAAAACCAATTACTCGTCTTCTACAATCAATATTTGCAGAATAACGATACAACCAATCCATACCCAAAATTATATCAAAACCAAGCAACTTGAATACAATCAAATATGCGTCCAGTGCCCTCCCACCAAAATCCAAAGGACAACCCAAAGCAACCTTGGAGCAACACACAATCTCGCCATTGGGAAGAGCCACAACTAAGGATTGTGGTAGAGGTTCTGTGACCAAATTGCACATCCGTGCAAACGTGGTGGACACAAAAGATTGGGACACCCCAGAATCAAACAAAGTACATGCATAAAAATCATATAGACGAACTCTTCTTGAGGCAAACACATCCACCAGATAAATTCAAAAAATCCAACCACACCAAACATTAAATCGAAATAAAAACAACTAAATGCATACCAGTAATAACCCCAGCGTCGTGGGTCTCTAGAGCCTCATAGTCCACATCACCAGGAGTCACTGCATAGACCCGGGCTTGTACCAATTGTCTCTGGCTGCCCCTTCCACCTCGTCGACCTCCTCGTGCTCCTTGCCCTCCTTGAACTTGACTAGGACACTCCCGAGCAAAGTGACCCGGCTGGCCACATCTATAACACTGAATTCCCCTTTGACCGCAGTCGCCCTCATGGGCTCTACTGCATCTAGGGCACACTGGAGTCCGGCCTCCTGCACGAACACCGGAGGTTGTCTGTGAACGGGCTCCGGTCCCCTGAACAAACTTCTGTGGTGATCCAGAACTACTTCCTTCACCAACATAACTCCGCCTCTTCTGACTTGGAGGGGAGCCTACTCCAAAACTATTTTCCCGCTCTGCAATGCTGGCCAAATCCATTAACTTCTGAAATTCCATAATCTGAAGACAAGCCACATGTCTGCGTATTTCGGGGCGCAGACCCTCCAGGAAACGCTCAACCCTCAACTCTTCAGTAGCAATAAGGTGAGGAGCGAACCGTCCAAGCTCCATAAACTTCCTTGCATATTGCTCGACAGTCGTGCCTCCTTGAACCAAATTATTGAACTCTCGAGCCTTTTGTCGTCTCACCGAAACAGGGAAGAATCGGTCATCAAATTCTTTCTTAAACCGCTGCCAAGACACAGCAGCCAAGGATCCCAACTCCATTTCTAGAAGTGGCCGCTTGGTCTCCCACCAGTTTGCCACTTCACCTTGCAGCATATAGCTTTCATATAATACCATCTGGGCCTCAGTGCATCCATATACTTCAAATGTTCTTTCCAGATGTTGAATCCACCTCCTAGCTCGCATTGGATCCTCCTCCCCAGTAAAGGCAGGAGTCCTATGCGTTAGGAAGCGCACATAGGTGCACCCAACTTGGACCGCTCTATTTGGATCTCCTTGCGGCGGTCGGAAATTCTGTTGGAGGAACTCTGTCATCCTATTCAACGCCCTCGCCATGGCATAATTTCCATCACCCCTGGGTAACTCATCCTCGGGCACATCAGCTTGTCTTCTTGGTCTCACCATATTCCTGTCATAGAGCAATCTTGAACCCCGCTTAAATCCAGATAAAACCAACTCAACCAAAAGCAACACAAATATACAATAAGATAAAATAGAATTAAATAACATCAAATAACATAAAATAAAATAACAGTAAACTCATAATATAAAATAAATAACATAACTTACCACACTTAAAAAAATATATTTTAAAATAATAAAATAATTTATGGTACTATCCTAAGGGACATGTGGTTTTACCCAGAGCCGAACTGCTCTGATACCACCTATTGTGCCCTCGACCCCCATGTAAGGAAACACAAGAATCGAGACGCCAGGATGATGACAACACGGTCACGCATCGCAACGAAAGTGCCAAGTATGTGTACATGCAACAGTGTACAATAAAAACGCAGCGGATAATTAAGTCTACTAAGTACTAGAATTTAAAATACAATTTAAATATCAGTAGAGGTTTAAAAAGCCGTTATACAGTCATCCCAAAATAAAGTTTAACACATGTCCCCAAATACAAATGAGTGATCTCAAATCACTCCTCGAGCGGATCCGACTCCTTAGGCTCACCCTCATCTTCATCTGCATCAAAATCTGCGTTACCACAAAATGGTACCGCAGATAAGTATAACCCAAATAACCATGTAATGAAAATGCATTAATGCAACCAACATCCATGCATATGAAGAAATATGCATTTTCCTCAAAACATCATTTTCCCCGAAAATGATTATTTTCCAACACACGCCAAAATCCCAGTTGGCCCAAAATATCCGTAAAACATTTTCCAAGAAAATGATTTACACAAAATCCAACACACTATTTTCTCAGAAAATAGCCAATTAATCCATTATTACCATATACACCATGGCCTACCCTAGGGACCATCCGCACGTCCTGGCTACGTAGCGATGCTCAGTTCCGCGCCCAGCGCGTTCGTGGCCAAGCACCCATTACGCAACGAGCGATGCCCAGTTCCGCGCCCAGCGCGTACGTGGCCAGACATCCTCTGGTCCCCTCCAGCAGAAGGACCACGGAGTCGGCACGAATGTCTCGTCCGATCCCATTGTCGTGATACACGAAGTATATTCCACTCCCGAGTAACTAGAGGAGCTCCACCAAGATAATGCCCCATCTCGGCTTGGGGTCGTGATACACGCACCCAAAATCCATTCTCACATGAAAACCCAGTTTTCATAAACACATGAACATGAATGCAATACACAAAAACTCAGTTTTCTTTACAAACATGATCATGCGTGCAAAATGCAATGTACATGAACACAATATCCAAACCAACAATTACCAATCCAATCCAATAAAATCCAACCAAACAACTCCAATCACCAATCCATCCGACCCCCGAACTTCTCGGACTCAGTCTGGCATGTTCAACCAAATACAGTGAAATGAGTTAGTGCAAAAATACATTTAAATCACGAAAGTTCTTTGGAGAAACACTTACAGTGCAATATAGCAATTTTCGAAGGATCACGAAGCTGCAAGAAGTGGAAAAATAGCTGCAGAACAGTGTAAAATACACTGTGGCCGTGGGTCACAGATACCCACTTTTCAACGGAGGCAAACGAAGACCCAAGATTGATAGGGTAGGGTCGAGGGAGGTCGGTGAAGCTAGTGGTGGTGAAGGTTGGCCGTGGGTAGCAGCGCAATGGGTGGTAGAAGTCCAAAATACCCAAATCAGAAATGATGTTGAAAATGCTTCACCGGTGACGGATCGGAGGTGGGGTTGGGTCCAATGGGTTGCCAGGAGGTCGAGGATGATGTGGTGAGAAGATGGTGGCCAATGGTGGTGCGACGGCGGCGCAGCGACAGAAAGAGTGCCGCGGCTTCAATGGGCTCGTGGTGGTTAACGGCGGCGCGAATGGAGGTGAGGTTGGTGGGGTAAGGTCGCCGACGGCTGGGGAAGCTAACGGGCTGGGCGGTGTCGACCACCGTCGACGCACGGCGGCGTTGGGTGGTGAAGAAGGAACAGACGGAAGAGAGAGGGAGGGGGGCTGGGCTTCGCGCGCGGGAGAGAAAACCGAAGGAGAAATAAGGAAAAGAAAAGAAAGATAAAAGAAAAGGAGAGGAAAGAAAAATGGAGGGAAAAGAAATGAGGTCCAATCCTCATAACTTGGGTCACAAAAATGATCCAACGGAAACAATTTTAAAACCATAAGTTAAATAAAATAATTTAAACGTAATAGTAAAGTCAAATTGAAATAATTAAATCCCACAGTAATTAATTTAAACATTAAAAGTAATTTAAATGCATAACAATAAATAAATATTAAGAAAGCACAGAAAAATAATTTTCACCAAATTAAAATCATAGAAATAAACTCACTAAAAATCCAACCAATTTAAAATAAGAGGATAATTTTTTTGAATAAATAAAAATAATCCTTCAGTAAAAATATACTAAAATACGGGGTGTTACAACCGTTGTGTGCTCTTCCACAGCCTGCAACACAACCCGCAGAAAACCACCGTAAGAAACCTTCACTGTTGCATGTCTTCCACACCACAGCATTACTACACCCGTAACAAGAAAGCCTCTTTTTTTAAGTAAGAAAACAAATCAAGTTTTCACTCTACACCTCCGCTGCCACTGACGCAAGCTGCCAGCCACTTGCCACCAGTTCACTGTGGCTCAGCTATGAGACGTTTCCCCATGGACTTGCACCAACCACCGTCAATAACCAACTCAAAGCCGTAACACTATCTTCAATGGAATAAGCCTAACCGTGGAAAAGCCCCACCGTGAGCCACTGCCTTGCACCACCCCGAACCACGATACCCAACCTCTTGCCTTCATGAGCCACCATCACATGACATCTACACCCTTCTCGGTCGCTGCTTGACGGTATGGCCCTCATTCTCTCTCCCTTATCACTTTCTCTCAACGTCGTGCCACCGCGTTGATCGCCTTTGACCTCCACTAACCACTGCCCCATTGCGTCTCTCCTTTCCTCTGGGTATGGCCCTCATTCTCTCTCTCTCTCAATTTCTCCTCCACCCGTCAGGCTACCCCAACTATGTTGCATATATATATATATATATTGAGTAAACATATTTCCGTTTTTACCCTATTTTTTCTCTACGGGTGAATAGGGTTTATGCATTACGCCATTTGACTTTGGCCTCCTGTTGAGGCTACATGGCAGCTGCTGATGGTGGTGGCAGCCGCTGATGGTGGTTGCTGTTGTTCCGCAGCCCATCCCTAAGGTGGTGTTGCCACCCCGTGCCCCTAAGATAGTAGATGGTGAGATATATTTCCAATTTTTCAAAGAGGAAATAGAACGATCTGCTGAACCGTTTAGATACTCTGTGGTCCTCAAGTTTTTGAAACAACGACCTTCTCTGGACGCTGTCCGTGCATTCATTCATAGCCGTTGGGGACTTTCGGCTTTACCAGTGGTTTCCTCCATGCGACATCCTCGGAACGTTTTCGTGCGCATGGTTAACGAAGTAGATTTTTCTAAAGCTCTATCCAGGGATGTTTGTGAGACTAATGGCAGTTTCTATCGTGTCTTTCGCAGGTCTCTAGAGTTTAATGAAGATGCAGAACCGTCAAAGCCTTTTAGAAAATCCTTATGGCACCTATCGAGACCTTCATATGTCGGGATAATCCGACTCGATGCGCTACGAGAATTGATGGAGCACAATTGTGTGTGGAAGTGGATGCAGCGAAAGCACCGTTGAATCACTTCTGGATAGGGGCGCCGGGTTTACCTGCTAGTCGTAAACAAGAAGTTGTTTACTAGACTCTTCCTGCATATTGCGCTATGTGCAAAATGCAGGGACATAACACACGGACATGCAGAGTGGGAAAACCTGAGAAGACTAGGTAGGTTCTGCATGGGAAGAAAGAAAATCCAGAGGCAGTTAAGGCTATTCCAGAATCTAGGGAAGAACCGGTGCAACAGGTTTTTGTGCTTTCGGAAAATTTTGATCCCATAGTAGAAGAAATATTGGTGCCTGGTTTGGAAATAGAGTCTTGTGGTTGCAAAGGTTCTGAATTCGTCTACTTCGGTTACTCCGATTGACCCAATGGGTGATGCAATGGATCTCTCTGACAAAGCTTTTAATGTGGTTGTGTTGTTACCACAAGGTAAGTCTACACCAATGGGCGAAAATGCAATCCAAGATGATAACATGGTTTCTGCAGAAACAGAAGGTGGCTTGATAAATGCATCAGAAATTCCTATTCCAGTTTCTGATGAGAATGCTACGGGCTCTACAGTGGGGGAAACTCCTATGATGTTGCCAAGTGAGGGGCTGGAGCCGTTTGTGGTGCGGGATAGGATCATTGTGCATAATGAATTATCTGGGGAAGAGGAGCCTGTGGACGTTCATGTAGAGAAAAGGATTGAGATGGAGAATGCTTCTAAACCTGAACCAGACATTCAAGCAAAGGTTTTCCCGCAGGACAAAGAGTACCTTACTGAGTCTGAGGCCAATGAAGGTAAGAGGAAATATAAGAAAAAGATGTTTATAAAAATGTGCAGCTCATCTCGGGTTCATGCCCGACATTCAAACCTTGTCTAATGATTGATTCCATTTTTGTATGGAATATTAGAGGGGTTGGGACCTCCAAGAGTAGAGTTATGAAATTGATTGATAAGTTGAAGCCGAAAGTTGTTGTGCTCTTAGAACCTTTTCATAATTTAGAGGAAGCCCGTAAATTGGCGCGCTATTTGAATTTTGATAGTGTCATTTCTAATGAGGATGATGGGGGTAAAATCTGGATTTTCTGGAATAGTACTTATGTGGTGCAGGGGGTTCGAATGGGAATGCAATTTATTTCCATGCTAGTAGGTGAAGGAGTTGAGATGTTTTTGTTCATTGTGGTTTATGCTAAATGTGCTATGGTGGAGAGGTGACAACTTTGGGATGATCTCAATTTTCAAAATTTGGGATCATATTCTTGTGTGTTTGCTGGTGATTTTAATATTTTCCGTAATGATTCTGAAAGGAGGCATGGTAGGCCTCGACCTAGTATGGCTGTGGAGGATTTTAATAATTGGATTCATCAAGGAGGTTTGATGGAAATGGCTACGAGAGGAAGTATGTTTACATGGTGTAATGGGCAATTAGGGCTTGCCCGCTCCTGGGCACTTCTTGATCTAGCTCTCATGGATAGTTCCTCCCTTGCTTTGTTTCCTAATGATAATTGCTCTTATTTGTCTCTTTCTACCTCAGATCATGCTCCTATGTTTATTAAGATTAAAAATGATCCATTCTTCTATGGCCTGGCCCCATTCCACTTTCAACAAATGTGGGTGGATCACCATTTTTTTCTGGATTGTGTTCGGACTGGTTGGGTATCTCGGGTGGAGGGTTCGGCCTTTCAGATTCTGACTAGAAAATTAAAGTATACTAAGGTGGTGTTAAGGGAGTGGAATAAGCGGGTCTTTGGTCATACTTTGGGCCGTATTGATTTTCTGGAAAAACAGGTTGAGGAGATTGAGCAATAGCTTCAAGTAAATTGGGAGGAAAATTTGGAGAAGGAGTTACATATGGCAGTCTTAGATTCGGCAAGCTGGCGGCAGCGAGAAGAGATCTGTTTGGCACAAATGGCAAAATTAAAATGGAAGGTGGATGGGGATCGTAATTCCAAGTTTTTTCATTCTTGCCTTGTTAATAAGAGGAGAAAAAGAGTGCTTGAAATGCGTTCAAATGGGGTTGTGTATGAGACGCCGGAAAGCATCCATCAAGGGGCAGTGGAATATTTTTCTTCTTTCCTTCAAGGGGATCAAACGGTTGAGCCTCCTAGGCTATAACAACTGATTGATCCAGTCATCTCAAAGGAGGAAAATGTCTCCCTTCTACGTGCTCCTTCTATAGAGGAAGTTTTTTAGGCCTTGTCTTCCATCCCGTCTCAAAGTGCTTCGGGTCCTGATGGTTTTGGGTCGGGTTTCTATAAAAGTTGTTGGGAGGTGATTAAAGTTGATGTGTGGAATGCAGTTTTGGAATTTTTTATGTCCAAACAACTTCCCAGATTCTTCACGGCCTCATATTTGGTTTTAATACCAAAGGTAGATTCGCCTACAGGTTTTCACAAATTTCGTCCTATTAGTCTTTGCTCTGTTTTTTATAAAATTTGCTCCAAGATTATTGTGAATAGATTAACAGGTCTCCTGCCTTGACTGATATCTTTAGAGCAAGGAGCTTTTATTCCGGGAAGGAGTATTTTCGAGAATATTAGCCTTAACCAGGAAATGGTTCACTCTATGAACAAACATACTCATGGGGGTAATATTATGCTGCAAGTGGATATAGTGAAAGCTTATGATCGTGTGGATTGGGCTTTTTTTATTGCAGTTTTGCGCAGGTTTGGCTTCTCTTCTGAATTTTGTGAATTGGTGCATTCTTGCATTTCTAGTCCATGGTACTCAGTTATGATGAATGGTACGGTCAAGGGTTTCTTTCGGGGAGGCCGTGGTCTCCGTCAAGGGGATCCTTTATCTCCTTATTTGTTTATAATTCAGCAAGAGGTACTTTCCAGTATGATTCATGCCAGTGTGAGAGATAATAATTTTGGCCAGTTTTATCAAGCCCGAGGTACACCAGTTGTGTCTCATTTAATGTATGCTGATGACATTATGATTTTTTCCTAATGGAAACCAAAGATCGGTCCGAGCTATTCAGAACATCCTAATGTAATATGAGAGATGGTCGGGTTAGGCTATCAATGTTAAGAAATATGCATTGTATTGTTCGAAGCATATTTCTCCCATGTGCAAGCATCAACTTTTACGTCGTACTGGGTTCATGGAGGGGACCTTCCCTTTCAGATATCTAGGTGTGCCGATTATTTTGGGGCACCTTCACCTCTTTGCTGTTTTACAGGTCCCTCAAGCTACTATTAACAAGATTCATAGATTGATGAGCTCTTTCTTTTGGGGGGAATCTAGAGGGCAGGAGAAAAAGAAATGGGTGGCTTGGAGACATATTTGCAATCCTATGGAAGAAGGTGGTCTTGGGTTACGGCATCTCCATGACATGCAAAAAGCTTTACACATGCATTTTGCTTGGAATCTACTACAAGGTAATTCTTTATGAGCCAATTTTTTCAAAGCTAAATATGTGGGTTTGAAGCCTTGGGCATTAGTAGAAGACACGAAAGGTACAAGATTCTGGATAATGGTTGCTAATTGTATTCCGTGTTTGCTGAATAACTCAAAATGGAAGAGTAGAGAGGGAGAGATTTTTTTCTGGTATGATAAATGGAAGGATAATGGTTCTCTCATTAATGAGATGCCGCTTGTGGGTTAACCTTTGCTAAAAATTAAAGAGTGTAGATTGTTGGATACTTGGGATGTGGATTTTCTGGAGAGTTTAGTTGAGTAGGAGAAGGTGGATGAGATTTTAGTCTCTTTAGCCGGGCCTAAGCCTGGAAAAGATGTTCTTGTTTGGACTCTAACGGAGATAGGTATGTTCTCTACAAAATCTGCTTGGCATTGTATTCGCATTAGAGGGTCTCCCCTTGATTAGCATGATTGGATTTGGCATAAATGTCTTCCCTTAAAAATGTCTATTCATTTTTGGACGGCTTGGCATATGGCTTTGAGTGTGGATGAGTGCTTGCGCCATATTGGTATTCCCCTTGTTTCTAAATGTGATTGTTGTAATGTTGGCCATATTGAAAATATTAACCATGTTCTTTTTTAGGGTGAATTCCCACACAAAGTTTGGTCTTTCTTTGGCACTCTGTTTGGTATTCCTCTTGGTAGATCTTGGATGCAAAACTCTGGGACATGGTTTAGGCATGCTAGCTCTTCTTCTCAGGTGGGTTTTATTGTTGGCATCATTCCTATCATTATTACTTGGAGACTATGGAGGCGAAGATGTCTGGCGAGAATGGAAGGTATTCGGGAAACTCATGAAGTTGTTGTTCATTCTATTTGTGTTTGCCTTGGTTCCCTTTGTCTTGAGGCAAAAAATCCTTTGTGTTTGTCTAACCAGGATGAGAAGATCTTGGAGGCCTTGCGGATCAAACCAATCGTGCCAAAAGCTCCTTGTTGCAAATCGGTTAAGTGGATTAAGCTGTTGTCGGGTTGGTATAAACTGAACACAGATGTTAGTAGCCTTGGAAATCCGGGACCTTGTGGTATTGGTGGGGTTATTCGAAATGAGTCAGGATGTTTTGTCAAGGCTTATGCCTCTCCTATTGGTTATGGTTCAAATAACAAAGCGGAACTCCTTTTGCTCCTTCAAGGTTTGAGAATTTGCAATTCTTTAAATATTTATAATGTGATTATAGAAATGGATTCCATGGTGATTATTTCTTGGTGGATGCGAGGGTGTTGTGGTGTGTGGTACCTTGAGGATTTCTAGGAATTAATTATTGGGTTGATTCGTACTCTTCATTGCCAGTTTCTACATGTATTTCGTGAAGGTAATATGGTGGCGGATTGGTTAGCTAAGGAAGGGGCTTTAGGTGCAGATTTGGTCTATTCTAATAATTGCGCTCTTCTGCGGATTCTTCGTGGTTTGCTTCGGTTGGACTTCTTAGGTCTCCCAACTCTAAGAGTTTAGGTTCTTTTTCTGGTTTTTGTGGGTTTTTCTATTTTCCTTTGTTTTTTTCATAAGATTGTCATAGATTGTTTTCCTTGGCTGCGGTCCTGTTGGTTTTCCTATGGGCCTTTTCTTGTTACCACGATATTCCTCTGCCATAAGAGAGGGCATTATTAATAAAATTGAGAGGAGGTCACTATTGGACATGTGACTTTCTTGCTCTTTTAAAATATATATATATATATATTGAGTAAACGCACTGAGGATGTTAAAAAGCATATGTGATGTGGGCCCTGTGATGGAAATTATTCATGAAGTTGGAGTTATAAAACATGCAGGAAATTTATAGAGTTTATGTGATCTTAGGGTTGATCGTAAATTTTAAGAGAAATAATTATGTGGAGATCAAAGTATTAGAGTTGAGATACTTCAGTGTTTTGAGGATTTTAGGTTTCAAGAAAATATAGATTTTTTTTTTAATATCTCAGGCTTTTATTACGAAGTACTCAATAAATTGGAGACTTACGTAAGTTACGTGTATTTTATAGGTGACGATTGATACTCGTTCGACACTGTTGTGAGAAAACTCAGAAAAAGTTAAAAGTCCAAGTAAGCGAGGTTTCTATGTTAAACTTTGCATAAAATAAAATGAATTGATGTTAATTTGGAAAAATATGCATGTTTTGTTATGAAAAGAAATTTGAAATAACCTCAATTATTGGTTCTGCATTACTCATGCAATCTGTATAAAAGAGGAAAGTATTTTTGTCATGACTGGTGTAGAAATGAAATCGTTCAGTACTCTATTTTGACATGATGTGGCATCTGAAAAATCTTTGACGTGACTTTCTAATTTTGTATATGATTCTGTTTCTAGTCGTGATCCGATGATTTTGATTCTATTTTGCTCTGATATATGGCCCGGCCACGAGTGATAATAGTGGCTTCTGGCCCTGTCACTGGACATAATAGTAACATTTGACCATATCAAGGGATATAATAGTGACTTCTGGCCCTGCCACGAGATATAATAACTCTGGTTCTGCCACGAGATATAATAATGGTTTCTATTATGAGTGCAATCACTTTGGTATCATGGTGATTTATGTTCTGCTTGGATTCCCACAGAATGCACAACCCTATCACGGGTGATTGAGAATTTAATTCACAAATTTTCTTATGCTAAGTTGTTCAAGATTCAAGTGCTTTGCATGATTCTTAGCTCGTATGTCTAGATTTTTAGGTGTTATTTACATTTATTTAATTCTTAAGAATTCTTGGTATTTTGCAAGTGTTTAATTAGTGAATTTGGTTGAAATTGGGCTGATCTAGTCAAAACATAACACTATTTGTTTTTTTATTTCCAATTGGAGCTATGCACCTCTGTTTCAGGTGTCGTTTATCTTGTTGGACAGCTAAGAGGCAGGCCTAAAACTTTTATGAAGACTCCAAAATCCAATTCTACCATTTTGAAGTTCTAAACTTAGAAGAAACAAAGAAGTCTGAATGTAACGACCCGATCCAATATTATTAGGGACAAATTATAGATAATGTCATTGGGCCTAAATTAGGTTAACGGGCCAATGATTATAGAATCCCAATTAAGTATTCATCTATTCTTTTAATAGACTACGAGCTTAAGATTTTTTTTATCATGACAGATATCAAATTTTATTGGTCGGACATGTTAGTTAATATCATTAAATATTTATATTGTTGGATTAGGTGAAATATTTTTATGGGCCCCAAAGCCCATGAAGCCAGGAACCAACTTCCACGTCAGGCTCGTCCCATGTTTCATGCCATGCACGTCTCTCATGCACGGTTATCCTCGTTTTATTCTCATCGAGGGTTATTTCCAATCAAACTTTATAAATACACATTTTCCCTCATGCATGAAGAAAACCCAAGCAGTCGTAGCTTCCTCCTGCACCAAAACTCTTTCACCTCGCAGAACCACGAGTTACTGCAAACCACTACGACCTTGGAGAGCCAAACAGAAGCCAACCGCCACACAGTTGCCACCCTGCACCAAGAACAACCGTCGCCCAGCCATTTAAAACCACCACTAGAAAACACTCTGTTTTGCTTCACCAAAAACAGAGAAATCCCACAATCTATCGTGCCGCAAACCACCATCACCCACGTTCCTCCGCGGCAACTCCACACTACCCAAAACATGTCGACGCCACCACTAGCCACCCTAGAAGACATTGGACCATCCTCTGCCGCCAAGGCACACCGCAGCAACCACGGACGTGAAGCTTGAAGCCTCTGCTTCTCTTCCATAGTAGCCACCTCGAAGGACGCCGGATCACATCACTGCAGCCACAAAAAGTGCCAACCAGCCCAGCTCATGACACCCACTCCCTCAGGTAAGCCGCTGCCGTCGCACTCTACCTTCGCTCCCTCTCTCTCTCTCTCACTCTCGGATGCTTTTCGGCTCAACAGATCCTCACTCTCTCTCCCTCTCTCGGCATCGCACCACCATGAGGACCCTCCAGATGCACCACCATGACCCCCACCAGCCGCCAGAGCCACCATGCGATTTAGGCGCTCTCTTGGTGAGCCCCTACCTCATACGTCTCTCTCCCACTCCCCCGAGCCTCTGTTGCCCTTGATGTTTTAAGTTTGTTTTCTTTTAGATTTTAGTTACTGTAGGTGTTAAATGAGATTACATATATGCCCTTTTTAATCTAGTATCTTGGAGGATTGTTTTAAATTACATTCATAACTATATGTTAATTATGGAGACTATTATGTCATTTTATTTGAAGTTGAGTTGGGCTTAATATTTGAAGTTGAGTTTTTACTTAAATAAATATGTTAGTCGAAGGCTCATTTTTATAAGGAAATGTTTAAGGAATTTGAAATGTATTTTAAAGTATATTATTGAGCCTATTATTTTAGTTAATATCCTTCTTTGTCTATTTAGTTGGATTTTAATAAAATTATTATGTTATACTTTAAAAAAGAAAATAAAGAAATATGTTAAGAATATTTAAATGATATTATTATTTTTTTGGCTTCTTGTTTAATTATGTTAATTATAAGAATGGAAACCTATTTTAAGAATTGAAGTTTTATGACTTGTTTAAAATAGCCCAAGTATTCTACTAAATTATAATATGTTATTAGTATTTAAGTAATTTAAATACCAGGATTTATTGATTATGGTGTTAAACAAAAGATTTATTTGACTATCTTTTAGATTGTGAATTTAATTAAGTGGGATATTAGGACATGTTTTCCTAGACAGATTTAGTGACATTTAATACTTCATATAGGTGACGAGCTACGAAATGCGATTCAGGAAATAGCGATGCGAGGTAAGTAATTTGATCATAAATTAAGATCATCACAATTCAGCTTATATATAAGTATTATGAAAACCAGTTCATTGACAGTCATTATTTATGAACCACTCATGTTATATGCAAACATGTCATCCAGCATAGCATCCGATCATGTCATTCCGCATCATGTTCAAATTCAGAAATTATAATTATGTATGTATTATGTCATGCATCTCATGTGTATAAAATACGTAAGCTATCTTAAGTTCAAGTGCAAGATAAGATCAGATCAATTAATCAGATGGTCATTTAGATGCATGGAACCAGTGCAATTCAATTTCAGGGTGGATGTACAAGCCACGGACTCAAGCGTGGTCCAGCGTGGTATGCCAAAATACTATCAGCGGCTCCCTTGCTGCAGCAGGACGTGGGGCCGGTGCACAACCTCACACACAGGGTTAAGTGTGTTGGCTAGTCAGATCAGTCAGTTAAGTCAGATCAGTCAGTTAATTCAGATAAATCAAATCATGCATAGCGTAAGCATCAATATGAACAGTCATGAATTTTAAGCTCTCAGCATAAAAACTTTTATGAAAACCTTATATTTATTATGTTTACGTTGTGATAGATTTATTGCTGAGTCTTCGACTCATTTTAGTTTTTTTTCATGTTTTCAACCACCTAGGTGAGGATGATGAATATGAGCAGGCAGACCTGGATTAGAAAGAGCATTTGATTTAGTTTCAGACCTTCTAGAATAAAAACTATTTTATGACATAAATTGTTTATTCTTTTAAGTTTTTGAAGACGTTTTATTAGACAGTTTTTCTATAAAACAAGTGACACTCCTAGCCTACGGGAAGGGGGTGTTACACTGAATCTATCTAGAAGTTTATTGCAGACTAGACACAGTTTCAATTTTTAGCCTATATCTGGAATTCTAAGAGTCACAATAAAGCAAGATTAAGTGCGTTGGAAATCTAATAAAGATATCTAATACTGTTATGAAGGGCCCAACTCTAAAATATGTAGTTCTAATGCTCTAAATCTAGATGGAAGTTGGGAAGCCAAGAATTCTGAATTTTTAGCAGCAAATATGGGGAATATCTTTTGTTTTAAAATTTGAAAAAAGAATCAAGTTTAAATGGATTGGATGGACTGAAGAAATGGAAGGAGGGTTTAGAAAGTAAATAGTTCCAAAAAAAACATAAAGAGAAAAAGAATAAAGAAAAAAAGAAATCACAGAAGGAATCTACAAAACAATTCAAATTTGAAATGCGTTAGGAACAGCCTAAACGTATTTTAGTATTTTGATCGTAACTTCCTTCTCACATTTGGGATTGATACGATTCTTAATGGGTTGGAATGATAACGGAAAGGGCTACAGATTTTTCACAATCAGAAGTTCAAAATTTGAACTCCTAAAGCATGTACTCCAAAATTTGAACTCCTAAAGCATGTACTCCAATAGCCCAGAGTTTATTCTTTAAGTTTCTTTCAAGAAGGCAGATCTGGGGAGCTGAGGCAAGAGCCGCATGCTTCATCAATCGACTCCAACGAATAACACTAGTTTTATTCTTTTCCTTTTCAGTTTCAAACTAATTTTATTTTCTAGAGCTTTGATGTAGTCTAGCATTGAACACACAATTTATATTCTAAGTTATTTTATTTTTAATATTTTCATGATTGAGTGTTTATTCCTTATTCGTAATGCTTGCAATTTTCTAGCTAATTATTATTCGATCTATTGAATCGCAATGAGATCGAGAGGTGATTTGTGATTAGAGCTCTAGGATTAAGCACCATTAGTTGAGTGAAAGTAGAGATACTTTACCACGATTAGTGTAATTTTTAAGAAAAATTCAATGAACTTAATGAGGCTCCAATTAATTAAATTCACATAGAGATATAGAGTTATTAATTGGAGATATTTTTAGTATTGTCCGAAAGAAAACTTATCATCAACTTGGGATAATTATAATTCTATAACAAGGAAGATTACATTGTATGGGATTCACTAGGTGAAATCAAACGCTTTAGATCTATTCTTATTATCTTTAAAATCTTAATTTTCATGTTTATTGCTTCAGTTTAGTAATTTATTCTTTAAATTTCGGTTTCCCAATTAATAATTAATTTAGTAAATTTCAGTATTCAATAGCATAATTAATCTCTGTAGGTTCGACATCCGTTTTCTTTAAAACACTTTACTACTTCTTACGATTCTGTGCACTTGCAGATATTTTCAACACAGCAAGTTTTTGGCGCCATTGCCGGGGATTAGTTATTAGTTATTGATATTGATACTAGCTAGATTTTTACTACTTTGAATTTTATTTTATTTTTAAAAATTGGTTTAAATTAGATCTCAGTTTGGTTTTTTTCATTTTAGAAGTGCATGCCTGATCTAAATCATTAGAGCATATATTTTTCGATCCCGAGATTGAAAGAACCTTAGGTTGGATTAATAAAGAGAAGAAAAAAGAGGTCGCCGCATCTAAATTTAATATGGCCGACCAGGAGAACAAGGCATTGAGAGACTATAGTTACGATCCCACATCGACTAAGAATGAGATTGGTTGGTGGTTTATAAACCCCTAGACACCTTCCCTCGTAAGCCGATTTTCAAGAGTGAGTTCTACCTAGTGGGTTTATAACAAATGGTATTCAAGACACCCCATGTCTAAGGCCATGTTGCGTAGGTTGCAATTGTGCAGCACGTGGGGTGATGCCGACATAGCAGTATTCATCCGTGGCTAGGAAAGACCTAGCGCACAGCTAGCCCATGTGAGTGCCGAGACCGCCGTGGACGTTGGCTGCGAAGCGTGGTGGTTGTTACAATCCCACATCGACTAAGTATGAGATTGGTTGGTGGTTATAAACCCTTAGGCATTCTTCCCTTGTAAGCCAGTTTTCGAGGTTGAGTTTTACCTAGTGAGTTTATAACAACTCTATATCAATGGGGCGACATCTAGTATAAGAAGACCAGTTATACAAGCCAATAACTTCGAGATCAAGCCGGCCATCATTCAAATGATTTAACAAACCATACAGTTTGAGGGTTGTGAGGATCCTAATGTCCATATTGCAAATTTCCTAGGAAGTTTGTGATACTTATAAACATAACAGAATGACAGATGATGCAATTCGATTGAGACTTTTTCCTTTCTCACTTAGGGAAAAAGCAAAAGTTTGGTTGAACACTTTGTCATCCGGCATCGTCACCACTTGGGAGGAGTTGGCATAAAAATTCTTAGCAAAATATTTCTCTCTGGCCAAGACAGTGAAGTTAAAGAATGATATTACTACCTTTACCCAATTTGAGGGTGAACCATTATAGGATCTAACACTGATAGAAGAAGTTTCTTGCATCAAATTAACCTTGTGATCATGAGACCTATTGGGTGGCAACCTAGTAGGTTCATTAAAAACTTCCTTGTACTGCTGTAAAAGCTGCTGCACTTGTTCATCTTGCAATAATGAGGGCTCAATGTAACTTCAAGCAACTAACTGCAAAAAACAAAAACCTTACTGCCACAGCCAAAAGTCTCAAAAAACTCATCATCATCAATAAGATCTGACTGAGATACTGTCAAACCTTTTAAAGAAAATTTCTAACCAGCAAACTGAAACTGCATATTCATATTCACAAAGTCCCAGAGAATAGGACTCAATGTAGATAACCACTGTATGCCAAGAACTACATCACATCCTCCCAAAGGAAGAGTAAAAACATCAACTATGAATGGTATACCCTGAATCAGCAAAGGCACAACCATACATTTCCCAATACTATCAATGAGCTGACCATTAGCCACCTTAACACTAATAGCCTTGCCACTAATACCACCTTAACACAATCAATGAGTTAACTAGGAGGGACCTGGTGATATAAAATGAGTTAACTAGATATGTTTATGATGCAATTATGCTATGCCAAAGGATTTTCGAATATGAATGTTTTGAACTGTCGCTCTGATATTTTGATAACGTGTTGATTTTGCATCTTGAAACTAAAATTGTTTTGTTCTGCATTCTGAATTTTGTAAATGCTCATATTTACATACTAATATATATTTTTTGCTTAATGAGTTGTTGATAACTCACCCTTTATCTCTATAATATTTTCAGTGGATGTAAATGTTTCAGCTGAGAATCTAGAATAATGAGACAAGATTGTTGAGTGTAGGGGATAAGTACAAAGATTATTGGAGACTATTATTTAGTAGATTTGATTTCTTCTATGAATTTGGTTTATTGGGATGTTGACACTTTAATTAAGACTTGAGAAGTTGTTGATTTATTTGTTGAATCATTTCATTGATAACCACGAGGAGGAAAATATATGTATATCTGGGTACGAGGTGTTACAGGCATGGTATTATTTTATTTTTTGATAATTCAAAGAAAATTAATAACTTGTACTTTTAGAGAACTTTGCTGCCAAATGATTATTGTTGCCATAGCTTCGCAAAATTGTTGTATGATATATATATACATACGATTATTCTGATCTTAATTTGTGTCCAATTCCCTGCTGTAAGTGAAAATCTGAAACCCATTTGAACACTCTCTCCCCCAAGATAGGCGAATAAATTCCGAAATGCAGCCATATATTATCTGAATCAGAATTATATATCTACCACCTAATTTCTGGGGAAATTTCTAATTTCATGTATTGATTAGAAATTAAAGTAGATGCATAAAAATTTCCAATATAACTGGAAAATGATTTCCGAGAGAGAGGAGAAAGGCAAATTCCTACCCACCACTTGATTCCATTAATTAACACGAAAGAGTCCAAATTAGTACCCTCCGACACATCTAATATTTCTTTTTCATTGCATGCGTACGTACTTTAATTTTTAGTTTTAGGTCAATCGGATCCATTGCTCACGTTTAGTTAATTTTCCTTTGATTATTTGAAAACTAACGGTCATGCAAATAAATTTATTATTATATTTTATTAAATTCTCCCTACAACGAGCTGACACTACCAATTAATTCACACATGCATGTGGTTCCAAACTCCTTAATAATTAATTAAGAAGCGTTGAGCTCATAACTATCACTCCAATACTATACTTTATTACTACCACTTGTCCTTGTTACACTACAACAAATTTGAGATTTTGGGACGAAATTATTTAGGAACGAAAATTTTTTCGTCCCTGAAAGTCATTTTTTGGGACGAAAACAAAAAATCGATGAATTTAGAAAATCGTTCGAACGTCAAAATAACCATTCGAACAATATTTTCTGTGACGAATTAAATCGTCTAAAAAATTTTTTCCCGTTCAAACATAAAAAAAATACGTTCGAACAGTAAAATTTGGCGGATAATTACTTTATTATGGCGGGGAAAGTTCAAAAACGTTCGAATGATAATTTTTTGTGTTCGAACGGAAAATATTTGGTGGCAAATCCTGGCGGGAATGTTTCTAAACCGTTCGAACGGAATATATTTAGTTAGAACATATTCAAGCACCACATTTATACATTCGAAGGTATAATATTAATCTCGGTACGAAACTCAAAATATAAAAAATATCTATCATATATACAAATTCATTAATTAATTTTATGTAATTAATTTTAAAATATTTTAATGATTTCTTTTACGTTAAATAAAATTTTTAGTTAAATAAATATTATCAACCACATATATATTAATCAACCAAATAAAGCAAATTATCAAAATGCCATATATATTGTTCATAATTGTAACAAAAGAAAATATAAATAAAAGATAAAAACTACTGTGATGCGAGGTCTCTACACACATCCTCGACTGCAGCTAATTGTGTCTCTACCTGTGTCAGTCGAGTACTAATTGTGACCTGAGTTGCATTATTGGCATTAATCGCTATACGTAACTCATTAATCTCTGTACGTAACCCAGAGACGGTAGCCATAATCTCTGTACGCAACTCAGACATGGCAGTATGCACTGCATCAATCACTGCTGATGTGTGTACGCCGATCTCAGCACGCAATATGTCAGCCATCTCCTCGCGAATATATGTGCGTGATGCCTCAGCCTGTGTAGATGTCTCACCAGCCGATACTCCAGTATCTCCCGGCTGCGCATCTCTCTGAATCTCAGCCCTGTCAGGAACAGCCCCACGAAAACGAAATCTAGAGTGTCCCGTGCTCCGTGATAGGGTGGTGCTGTTGATCGGTGCCATCGAAAATCGGGAACGCTCGGCAGGTTCGGACACAACCCGGGCATGTAGCAAAAATCGAGTGATGAGGATCCCAAACGGCAGTATATCTGTCGTAATGAAACGTGCCTCTGATTGGATCCTCTCAAATATATAACCAACGAGGTCGATCGGGATGCCACGAGCGACCCATATCATAAATCTCGCTCGATCCATGCCGACCTCGGTCTTGTGCTGCCGTGGGTCAATATTGTTGGCAATGATCAAATTCATAATCTTGAAGAAAGAAGATAAATCTACCTGCCTAATACTCTTGGAGCCATCGTACACTGGAGCATCTGGACCAACAATCAAGTCTCTGACCTCGTGATCAGCAAGTGTATCGATCTCATCTGTATAATCTGGTCCCTCGTCCTGAGACATAGCTGCATCATCTGAAGGATCAGACTCTCTAGGCGGCAGGTTTGGATAAGCATCAAGAAGCCTAGGAATACCCAGATATGCAGCGAGTCCGTCCGCTGAAAATATAACAGGAGCTCCTCGGACACAGATCCTATATGCCCCTCCATCGTCTGGGCTGGCAGCACCGAGCTCTTTATAGAACTCAGTAACGATCTCAATGAAGGAAACGAGCTCCATTCCTTCTTCTCGCTGATCTAAGATTGGTGTCCAACCACGATCATTGAATACTGATGGGAGAGAATAACCCTCCCATATAAGAGCGACAAAATCAGACAGTTTTACCTGTCTCTCAAGTAAAACGGTCCGCTCTCGAACTGTTTGGATGGAAGGTTCTCCTGATCTACCACGTTTACGGCCCCGATAAGACATTATCATGATCCTGAAATTTTAAAAATAAAATATACATTCAAGATTAGTGATAATTAAAATCTAATTACGACTAAAAGATTTACAAAATTATATACTAATAGCAATTTAATAAATTAATTGATAGAATATATAATCAATTAAATGATGAAAACAATTTAATAAGCTAATAAAATGTAAATGGATTGAATTTAACAATTAGCGTTCGAACGTCTAAATATATGGTCGAACGGACAATTAATAACGTTCGAACGTTTTAAACTTGTTCGAACGTACAGGTTTACTCGTTCGAACAGATTGGTTAATACCGTTCGAACGGGAAACAGACCTAACTCGTCCATGGCTGAGTCAACTCAGCGGCCATGAAAACACTCAAAAAATAATCGATTCCGTGGTTTTTTCGACTAAAAATAAAGTACTCTTCATTTCTAAACATCCTACGATAGATTTATGATGTTCTACGGTAATTATTGATGAAAAAATCTAATTTAAAAAAAAAACAAATAAAACCATAAAATTATAAAATAAACGGTAAAATGGGTTTAAAAATACATACCTTTAATTGGGAGGAAAAGTGATTGACGTATGTGCTGATCACGACGGCAAACGGCGGTGAATGTAGTGCGTTCAAACGTTTTCTCACTTTTTCAAACGGTGGGGACGGCGGCGTGAGAGAGATCGCTGCCCACGATAACTTATACGTGCATAACCGTTCGAACTTTAATATTTAAAGTTCGAACGTTAATATAAAACCGTTCGACCGTTACTATTCTACGTTCGAACGGAAGTTTTGTAAGTGTATTAAAAATTGTATTAAATGTATACTATATTTATATTCCTATAAATTATTATAATATAAATACTATTATAGTAGATTATATATACTGTAATATATATGTAATATTATAATATATTATAATATATATTATGATACTAGAATACTTTAAATGAAAACATAATAACTTATATATATTTTTTTATAGTATAATAGTAATATATCAGAATACTTTACTATCAAAGTGTTATATATGAGATTGTAATATATATATAGTACCATATGATAGCATATGGTACTATATGGTATGAGTTTATACTTAACTAATATATGTCATATTATATATTCCATTATACTTTACCTACTAAAGTTATATATGATATTATACAGCATATATATATAGAGTATAGCTTACTAATATACTATTATCTTATAAATTTCTATATACTTTATTATGTGACCTTAGTATATTTGAGATTATATATATGTGAGTATATATTACTAATACATATGATGTTAATAATATATATGATAGTATAGGTCACTATATATATGATAATATATATTACTATATATATTATATATTTAGTATAGATTACTATATATATGATAGTATATATTACATTATATATGATAGTATATATAACTAATACATATGATGTTATAGTACTTTTCATTTAATGATGAAAAAAGTTATATTTAAACATAAAGGATATATGTTCGAACGGTACTCGTAAACCGTTCGAACACATATGTTACGTTTGAACGTATAAAAAACATTCGAACGGATTATTGCAATGGCGGAAAAAAATCCCACCAATTAAAGACAGCTGGATTACCGTTCGAACGTAATTTGTTATAGTTCGAACGGATTATTGCAGTGGTGGGAAAATATCCCGCCAATTAAACTATAGTATCATCTAATATGTCTTATATATATATTGATGTTGTTCTTTTATTCAAAGGTATAATGAGAAAAAAAATATAAATAAATCTTGAACAGTTAATTTTTGAGCTGGAATAAATCAATAACGTTCGAACATAATTTTTATACGTTCGAACGTGAAAATTAGGAGGGAATTTTCTCCCGCTTAATATTTTCACGTTCGAACGGTTAGTAAATAACCGTTCGAACATGAAATGTTCTGCAAAAACACGACAGAACCTCACAATATTCATTTCGTTCCTCCTGCGCTGTCGCCGTCGCTCGCTGCATATCAGAGGTATTCTTTCTCAAACTAGCCCCTAAGTTCAAAAATATTTTCATCTCACTATATTATTCTCGGATTACTACTTGTAGGACAGTTTGTGATTATTCTCGGATTATTCTCGGATTATTCTCGGAGTATTCCATTTTCATCTTCAAAAATTTAGGTATTCCTTTTAAAATAGAAATGTATGGTTTGAACTTAATATTTTGCAATGTTAGAAAGTTGTATGCTTTGAGATTGTTGTTTGTGTTTGTTAGAGTTTGTCATTAATGGAGTTTTCGGCGTTGTTGAAGACGACTGGAATCTGGATTGAATACGTTCGAACGGGTTAGGATTACCGTTCGAACGTTTTCATTTTGTTCGAACATGGGTTATCTTCGTTCGTACGGGTAATGACATTACATCAATAACATATACAGAATACAAATAGTTTGGGATAGTTGTAAATTATATGTACTACTAAATCACAAATAATTAGGATCAACTACCATTTAAATAGTTAATTCTAAATAAATAAAATTAATATTCAAATTAAAATACTACTAAATCTTTAAATTAAAATAGAAATAGTTAAGATTTAATAATACTTAAATACTTAATTATAAATTAATAAAATTAATATTCAAATTAAAATACTATTAAATCTTTAAATTAAAATACTTAATTATAAACAGGTAAAACTAATATTTAAATTAAAATCTGGAATAAATCTAATATTGTTCTATAAATAATATGTTGTTATTGTTTGACATATATTAGCATATTTTGTATTTTTTGTTCATCAAAATAAACCTTAGACCCGTTCGAGAGTTATCAATCCGGATGAATGCTTGATTGATAACTCTTGAATTGTCCAGAGTGGACAGTTTGGGATTGTAAGATCATTCTCGCAAACTATAGAACTATATCTGTTGTCGTCCAACATTATGATTTTGGTAGATTCATCCATTGTTCTTTGGATATGCAGTTTCGGTGATGGTGCAACGACGTGTTAATCGTCAGTGCACACAACCAAACGAGCATATTTGGAGAACTATGGGGAGATGCTGCCGAAATTTTGTTGGACGTGACAGATAATAGATCATAGGTTGGCGACTATGATCTTACAATCTCGAACGGGATAGGACCAACTACCCGGTGAAAGGTGGCATACTCATTAATTGGTACATGATACATGGTTGTTTGTTGATGCATTACAATATTGTTTGTAATGAATATAGTCGGCATGGATAAGAGTTGGATCAGAGTTAGCAATCGATTGGGTCAGAATTACAATGTATATGCTGAAGGTGTTAAGAAATTCTTGGAGTTTGCATTGGGTACACGTGATAGTGATGGGCGTATCAGATGCCCATGCAGAGAATGCAGGAATTTGCGTTCTCATAAGATAGACTTGGTGAGAGAGCATCTGTTTGTCAAAGGTATTGATAAGTGTTATACTGATTGGGTCTTACACGGCGAACCATATCCAACTTCATTTGAGGCTATGCATGTGGAAGAAGAGATCGATGAAGATGTACAACCAGAGATTGTTGGAGATGATTACGATGAGGATATGGAGGAAATGTTAGGTGACATCGGTGCGGGAATGTTTATGGATGAAGGTGACACGGACACATCAAGCTCAAATGATGGGGGCCATAACACTTTTGCACGCTTGTGGAATGATTCACAGCGTGAGCTATATCCAGGATGCAGAAGACATAGTAAGTTGTCGTTTACCGTAAGATTGCTTCACATAAAATCAATGTGTCGATTATCTATTAAGGCAGTCAATATGTTACTTGAGCTGTTTAAAGAGGCACTGCCGAAGGACAATACTTTACCTCGTAACTTCTATGAAGCAAAAAAGTTGGAACGAGGACTCGGATTTGATTACAACGTAATACATGCATGTAAGAATGACTGCATATTATTTTGGCTAGAGAATGAGCAGTTGAAGGAGTGTCCTATATGCCACGAGTCAAGATGGACATCGGACAAGGCAAATGTTCCGCAAAAGGTCGTACGCCACTTTCCATTGATACCTAGATTACAACGATTATTTATGTCACACGCAACGGCTGTAGATATGACATGGCACTCATCAAACAGAGTAAGGAACGATAATATTTTGTCACATCCTGCTGACTCCCAGGTGTGGAAGGAATTTGATCAGGAACACCCATGGTTTACTGAAGAACCGCGTAACGTAAGACTTGGATTGGCAACAGATGGATTTAATCCTTTTGGGAACATGAGTACTAGTCATAGTACTTGGCCAGTTGTACTTATGCCGTATAATCTACTACTGTGGAAGTGTATGAAAGATCCATATTTCATGATGAGTTTGCTCATCCCAGGTCCGAGGTCACTGGGAAATGATATAGACATACACTTACAGCCATTGATTGTAGAATTGAAAGATTTGTGGGAGAATGGGGTTGTCACATTTGATTCGTCAACAGGCAAATCGTTCAAGATGCATGCTGCAGTGTTGTGGACAATAAATGATTTTCCAGCTTATGGGAATTTGTCAGGTTGGAGTATTAAGGGGAAAATGGCATGTCCAACTTGTAACAAATATACCAAATCTGAATGGCTTACGTACGGGAGGAAATTATGTTTCATGGGTCATCGTCGATTTTTACCTAGTGACCATAGATGGCGTGGAAATTCTAGAATGTTTGATGAAACTGTTGAATGGGGCCAACCTCCACCATATTTGTCTGGCGAAGATGTACTTGCACAATTTATAGATGTTGGTTGTAATGAATTTGGTAAAAAACAACGAAAGAGATAACGAGCTACGAATGAGTTAAATTGGACAAAGAAGAGTATATTTTTCGAACTCTCGTACTGGTCGAAGTTAAAATTGCGACATAGCCTTAATATTATGCATATTGAAAAAAATATTTGCGAATCCGTATTGGGAACATTGATGTCAATTGAAGGAAAAACAAAGGATACAATAAACTCAAGGAAGGATTTGAAGCGGTTGGGAATAAGACGGGAAATGCAGTTGCAAGAAAATGGTTCGTCTGTCTACATGCCGATTGGGTGGTATACATTGTCAAAGAATGAAAGGGTTACATTTTGTGAGTGGCTAATGAAGATCAAATTACCGGACGGTTATGCCTCGAATCTAACAAGGTGTGTGAGAACAAATGATTGGAAAATAACTGGATTAAAAAGTCATGATTGTCATGTTTTCTTACAGCGTATCTTGCCTATTGGTATCCGTGGGTACTTGACCAGAGATGTGCGTGTGGCTTTGACTGAGTTGGGTGCATTTTTTAAAGACTTATGTGCTAGGACGTTGAATGTAGAAGCTTTGGATCGAATGGAACTAGAAATTGTCATAATATTGTGTAAGCTAGAAAGTATTTTTCCACCGTCATTCTTCGATGTCATGGTTCACCTAGCCGTTCATTTGCCACGTGAGGCTCGGCTTGTAGGATCAGTTCAATATAGATGGATGTATCCCATTGAACGATTTCTTGGAAAGTTGAAACGTACAGTGGGTAACAAGTCCCGTCCAGAAGGATCAATTGCAGAAGCATATATTGACGATGAGTGGCATACCTTCTGTTCCAAATATTTCCACGGAGTTGACACTCGGTTTGATCGGCCAGAAAGAAACTTTGACGTTGACCGAGCAAGACAACGGAATATATTTTCTGTATTTTCCCAACAAGTTCGTCCAATTGGTGCAGTGCGTGGTTATGACTTGTGTGGAAGAGAGTTCGAGAAAGCATAGTGGTACGTGCTGAACAATTGCCCTGAGATAGAGAACTACTTGAAGTAAGTTATAACTTAATCTTAATTTAAATTGCCTCATTACTTTTAAAAAAATACAAAATATAAAATATTTGTGGTAATCATCAATTTCAGTGATCATATTAACGTGCTCAAGGAACTAGGAGTAAATGATATAAATCATAAACATGAAGAGGAGTTCCCGAGATGGTTTGAAGAACGAGTAATGAAATTACATATGCGTTACTCAATAACAAATGAAAAAATATTAATTTCAACTTTGATATAGTATATGCTTTACTCAATATGTAGGTTGTACAAATGCAAGCGAATAATCCAAATGATATATATGATGAACTCTATGCATTGGCGCGTGGCACATCGAGACGCGCTGCTCGATATTCTGCATTTATTTCTCGGGGAAGTAGGTATCACACACTGGATCGAGATTGTTATAGGAAAACCCAAAATAGTGGTGTCCTAGTCGAAGGAAGTCATGATGAAGAAAATATTGATTTTTATGGGGTTATTGTCGATATAATTGGAATGAAATATTTGGGAGAGCTTGCGGTGTATCTGTTTAAGTGTGATTGGTGGGATTTAAGCAATCCTCGTACTGGAGTCCGTGATGATGAATATTTTTTGAGTGTTAATACATCAAAAAAATGGTATGAAGATGATCCTTTTATTTTTGCTTCTCAAGCATCTCAAGTATTCTACTTAGATGACCCGAAGTTAGGAAATCAATGGCGAGTAGTTCAAAAATATTCTCCAAGAAATATATATGATGTTATCCCTCAGGCGGAAGGACAAGATAAAGAAGAAGATGACTCTTCTACTCAAGAAGCATACCAAGAGAGTCAACCCGCCTTAAATTTGTTTGTGGATTTGAGCCAGTATGAGATGATTCCATTAAATAGAGAAGATATTGAGGCTGAATTTGTTGATGCAACAGTTGAGGAAAATGTTGAATCATCTGAAGTATCTACAGATGATGAAAGCGAATTGTCAAATGAAACTGATACAGATTCTGATTGACCAATTATGTGTTAACATTACACTTGATGACAAATATTTTACTTATTGAATGTATCAGTAGTTTGAAATTATGCCGCCAAAGAGGAAGGAAGTTCGCAACCCATCTCCACCTGTTCCTAGCTCTCCTTCAAACTCACCATTAGAGATTGATTCTACAGAACAAGGTAAAAATCTAATACTCATAAAAGTTATTAATTAAGGTCCTATAATAGAGATATAAATGAAATTGATTACAATGTTATATTTTATAGAATCTACAGTACAATCTCGTCAAGGTCGAGGCACCACTAGAGGGGTGACGTTGGAAAAATATCGGAAGGTGGGTAAGATCAAGGTTAACATTCCTGACGAACATACTGGGGGTGAAGGACAACCAGCAGCTTGGCTTGCATCGCATGTGGGTGCTCTTACACGAACTTACGTACCTTTGGCAACGACTTCATGGAAGAAAGTCCCCCAAGATGTTAAAGAGCTTATCAAGAAGCGTTGTTTGGTAACTACTAAAACATTGATTTAGTATAATAAATTTCTATATTTTACTTAAATTTAGAATATTATAAATGATAATGTGTTTGTGACTATTTTTTTAAGGATGATTTCGAATTAAATTTTGGTCGGAGAGAGGAGCGTAAGACTGTGGAAGAGCTTATGGGTAATGCATTCCGCAAATATAAGGCGAGGTGTCATGAGCATTATAATAAGTTTGAGAAGAAGGAAGATGCACGCCAACATCCTTTCCAGGATGTCCGACCTTCTGAGTGGGAAAAACTTTGTGACATGTTTGAGGATCCATCATATCAGGTATAATGAAATTTAATTATTTTACTTATCCTATCTGTCATTTTGCTTCATAATATTTTCAATTTATTTGCAGGAGCGAAGTTCTATAAACAAAACAAATAGATCAAAATTGAAGATTAATCATCATGCAGGCTCAAGATCTTTCCATCGCCTTTCTAAGAAATTGGTATTGCATGCTATTTTTTGTATTGGATATAGTTAATTATTTGGATGAATCATAATGACTTTATATCTTAACACATTTATTGTAGCAAGATTCAGATACTAATTATGATTTGACAAAATTATATGCTGCATCGCACACTGATCGTAATGGAGAGTGGACTCATCCTGATGCCCGTGAAAATTATGTAAGTTTTATAACCTGTTTTAATTAAATATATTAGAATATTTATGACAATATTAATTCTTTATCTTATATATGGCTAGGATAAAATGGTTGCCCTACGTGCTGAATCTGCGTCAGATCAAAATTCCTCAACAAGTGATATTGAGATTTTTACACAAGTCCTGGGTCAACGTTCAGGATATTTGAGGGGTTTGGGTCGTTGTGTAAAGCCTGGTCCCTCTTCCTCTTCTTCTGAGAATGCATCTATGACTTCTATAGCGCTAGAAAATGCGAATTCCAGAATCGAAGAATTGACTGCAAGACAGCATGAGTTAGAGGCTCAATTGGCAAAACAAGCAAATATGGAGATGCGCCTCAAACAACATGAAGAACAACAAGAAGAGTTCAGAAGACAGATGCAACTCCAAATGCAGCAGCTTATGCAACAGTACAGGCCTCCAAGCAACTGATGGATTTTGGGATTATCTATTTATGTACGAACAATGCCCGTCTCGACTGTTATTTATTTAGTTTGCACTTATTATAACACTTTTGTGAGTGTAACATCCCGTATTTTAGTGTATTTTTACTGAAGGAATTATTTTTATCGATTCAAAATTTTATTCTCCTATTTTAAAATTATTGGATTTTAATTGGGTTATTTTTATAATTTTTAGTTTACGAAAATTATTTTTCAAAGTGCTTTCTTTAAATTAATTATTGTGGGATTTAATTATTTCAATTTGACTTTACCATTACGTTTAAATTATTTTATTTAACTTGTGGTTTTAAAATCGTTTCCGTTGGATCATTTTTGTTACCCAAGTTATGAGGATTGGACCTCATTTCTTTTCCCTCTATTTTTCTTTTCCTTTTCTTTTCTTCTTCTTCTTTTTCTTTTTTCTTCTTCTTTTTCCTTCTCTCCCGCACGGACGTCCCCCTCCCTCTCTCTCCCGTGCGTCCGTCGCCTCTCCCAGCCCAGCCGCCGTCGCGCCGCCGTGCGCGACACCGCCCGGCCGACTAGCACCCCTTCCCTCCGGCGACCTCACCCCCCCAAATCCCAGCCCCTATCTCGCCGCCGGTAGCCCGCACGCACCCTCCAAAGCCGCGGCGCACTTTGAGCTCCAGCGCCGCCGTCGCTCCACCTCCGGCCACCATCTCTTCACCACTTCATCCTCGACCTCCCAGCAACCCATTGGACCCAACCCTAGCTCCGATCCGTCACCGGTGAAGCCCCACCAAGTCCATCTCCAATTTCGACTATTTGGCCTTAAAACTGCCCCTTGCGCCGCCACTCACGGCAAACCACCACCACCATTGGCTTCACCGACCTCTCTAGGCCCTACCCTACCATTTTTGGGTCTTCGTTTGTCTTCGTTGAAAAGTGGGCATCTGTGACCCACGGCCACAGTGTATTTTACACTGTGGTGTTGCTCAGACATCGCCACTTGCAACTTTGTGATCCTTCGGAAATTGCTATATTGCACTGTAAGTATTTTCTCAAAGAACTTTTGTGATTTAAATATATTTTTGCACTAACTCTTTTTAACTGTGAACTGGTTGTGGATTTCTGTTGGTACATGTACATCTCATTATTTCATGCATGATCATGTTTGTAACTGAAAATTGGGTTTTCGCATGAATGCATACATGTTCATGTGTTTGTAAAGAGAACTGGGTTTTCATGCGAGAAATTATTTTTGAGTGTGTTTGAAACGATTGGTTTGACTGGTTTGAGAAAAGGAAATGAGACTGTAGGGATGGTGGTAAGCAGGGATGGTGGTAGAGTCCCGCCTGTGATTCCCGCCTACAGTGCACGCGGTAGGGATGGTGGTAAGCAGGGATGGTGGTTGTGTCCCGCCTGTGATTCCCGCCTACGGTGCACGCGGTAGGGATGGTGGTAAGCAGGGATGGTGGTATAGTCCCGCCTGTGATTCCCGCCTACAGTGCTCTGTTAAGTATTCGTTGTGTGTGTTAAGTATTCATTGTGTGGAAAGGAACTGTAGGGATGGTGGTAAGCAGGGATGGTGGTAGAGTCCCGCCTGTGATTCCCGCCTACGGTGCACGCGATAGGGATGGTGGTAAGCATGGATGGTGGTTGTGTCCCGCCTGCGATTCCCGCCTACGGTGCACGCGGTAGGGATGGTGGTATAGTCCCGCCTGTGATTCCCGCCTACGGTGCACGCGGTAGGGATGGTGGTAAGCAGGGACGGTGGTAGAGTCCCGCCTGCGATTCCCGCCTACAGTGTCCGATAAAGGGTTTGTTTTGTGTGAATCATTTTCTGAAAAAAATGGTATTTTATGGCTAAGTGTATTTTGTCATATGAATGCATGTTGGTTGCATTAATATGTTTTTATCCTGAGAGTTATTTGGTTTATACTTACCTGTGGTACCATTTTATGGTATCGCAGATTTTGATGCAGATGAGGATGATGAGCCTTAGCTTGGCTCCGTTGGTGGAGTGATCTGGGATTGCTCCTATTTATCAAGTTTCTTATTTTATCAATTTATATATTGCCTTTTGTAATTTATTTGGGATGACTGTATAACTGCTTTTAAACCTCTTCGGATATTTAAATTGTATTTTAAATTCTGGTACTTAGTTGACTATCCGCTGCGTTATTTTTTTTAATTGTACACCGTTGCATGTACACACACTGGCACTTCGTTGGGATGTGTGACCGTGTTGTCACCATCCTGGTGTCTCGATCCCCGTGTATTTTTATAAGGGGGATTAGGGGCGCCACAGGTGGTATCAGAGCAGTTCGGCTCTGGGTAAAACCACATGTCCCTTAGGTGCAATACCAGAAAGTTTTAAAAGTTGTGCTTTGAAATTATTTAATTTAAAATATGTGGTTTTTATTGGTTTTATTTAGTTATTGTATACTATTTGTTTACTTATTTATTTTATTGTATAATAATTTTGTTGCTTATTTATTTTATTGTATTTTATTTTATTTTATTTGTTTTATTTTTAGCGGATTATTTTATTGTTTTAATCATTTTATTGTGTACTACTTCATTTGTTTTATTCATCTGTCTTATGACATTCTATTGTTAGTTTTATTCTATTTTATTTTATGTTGTATTGTCGTATTTTAATTTATTTTGCTACAGTTGTATTTTAATTTGCTTGAATTGAAAGTGGGTTAATGGTTACGCTATGACAGGAAGGTGATATGATCAAGAATGTTATTGTTAGGCTTGAACATTTAGTGTAGTAGGCCTGAACTCTTGGTGATTGGCTTGAAGGGAACGACATGGTCTGGGTGATCTCTTTGGGAAATAGGATATTTGAGATTTTAGGTTTTGTGGAAATAGGACATGAGGTTTTAGAATAGGAGGTTGTAAGTTCAACAAGCTTCAAGGTTAGATTTATGAGAAGTTTATTTAAGGTTTGAGGTCTTATAATCTTTTTTAGGAAATGAGTTTATGGGATTTACGGTGGTAGGTTCAACAAGCAATTGAGTGATTACTTAGATTAGAAGTTTTCGATCTTGTAGACCTTGTTAAGCAATTTGGTAACATTTGGGGTTTTAGAATTTAAAAGTTTTATAAAGTGAATGTTTTAGAAGTAAGGTCATTGATCTTCAAGATTTCGGGAAGCGATTCTTATCTGGTTTAAGGTTTTAGAATTGCAGAGTTGAAGGGCTGAATTAAATAGGATCGATCTGAGTTGAGTTACTGATATGAGAATTTTTAGGAGAGAACTTCTTTGGAGATGGAAGGTAATAATTGTTTCTAGCTCGAGGTTACAATGATAGGTTAAGGATTCAATCCATATCAATTTTAAGGATAATAGATGGTACGAATTTAGGAAATGATTCTTGTTGGGTTCGAGAATATAGGTTCAAATAATGGAAATGGTAACGATGGATCACTTGCATGTTTGGAGGCTTTTTGGTTTTGACTAAGGGTGAATGAGATCAATGCGTAGTAGTGGTGAGTGTGTATGCATTTCGTTTAGTACATGGGTTCTTGTCTCATTTTTGGCTTGGAAGAAGTGTCTTGGGTAGGTGTTAAAGATGAATAAATACAATAGTATTAAATTCAAGAGATTTTGATTCGGAGTTTTTCTAGTGAGTCGATTGGAGTGTGCAGTCGAAGCAGGTTATTCAATGGAATTATGGTTGACAATAGTTATTGTGATTATCTTCAGGAATTAATTTGTGACTTGAGGTTACCTAGGAATTTAAATTTTGAGGCTATACTTTCCTTTGGTGGATTGATGATTTGAGTAGTATGGCTTGCCTTGAAGTTTAGTAGTGATGTGCTATTGATGGAATTAGTCGTGCTAATATTAGCTTTTAGGAATAGATGTAGGTGGTGAGTTTTTGGGTATAGGTTGTCAGGTAAGAGTTTATAGGCACTCTTATTGGTTGGCCAAGTTGGAATTGAGCCTTTTAAAGTATGCTCCTTATTGTAGATGAGATGAATGTATTTTGGGTTGAGGTTGCTTATTTTCAAGTTGGGATGCTGAGGTTGGTTGATATTGTTTTTCTGTCAATAATCAGGGTTATATTTTATGGAATTTGTTTTTGATCAAGGCTACGGGAGTTAATTGAGGAATTTGAGTTATAACTCGTGGTTTTGAGAAAAATAGTATTTTTTTTTCTTTTCTACCAATTGTGGTAAGTGTTTTGGTTAGAAGGAATGGAGCCACCTTGTACTCGATGGTGTTAGTTTATGAGGACGTGAACTTTATGCATATGGCGAATATCAAAGTGCACAGCAGAAGCGTGGTATTTTTGTTGTAGTCAGGAGTTCAGATTATGCTGATTTTGAGTAATTAGTGGTGACTTGAAATTTTGAGAAGATTATTGTAATTGGAGATTAATCTTTTGGTTGTGCAAATTTGTTATTGATGGTTAACTTTGGGAGTGCCATTAGGTTACCAAATGTAGAATTCTGTGGAGGTTTAGAAGTTGTAGTATAGAAGTTGATTGAGGTTAGCATTGATTATTGTACGGAGCTATTAATTATTGGAATTTGTTGGATGTTGTATTAAGGTTCCTGGGGAAGGGAGATTTTGGATAACATAGCCACCCTAGGAATACGGACGTGAGATGCCATTGAAAGTCTAATGTGAGTATGATGGAATTGCCTATGGGAGTACACTTGAGAGAGCATTACTTACGCTTTTGGGTGTTGGTGATGGTATGTTGTCTCAAGCATGTTTTGGTTGTATCATGTATCCTATTTTAGCGTGATGTATGTCCCTACAAATTTCGAGGACGAAATTTTATTTAAGGGGGGGAGAATGTAACATCCCGTATTTTAGTGTATTTTTACTGAAGGAATTATTTTTATCGATTCAAAATTTTATTCTCCTATTTTAAAATTATTGGATTTTAATTGGGTTATTTTTATAATTTTTAGTTTACGAAAATTATTTTTCAAAGTGCTTTCTTTAAATTAATTATTGTGGGATTTAATTATTTCAATTTGACTTTACCATTACGTTTAAATTATTTTATTTAACTTGTGGTTTTAAAATCGTTTCCGTTGGATCATTTTTGTTACCCAAGTTATGAGGATTGGACCTCATTTCTTTTCCCTCTATTTTTCTTTTCCTTTTCTTTTCTTCTTCTTCTTTTTCTTTTTTCTTCTTCTTTTTCCTTCTCTCCCGCGCGGACGTCCCCCTCCCTCTCTCTCCCGTGCGTCCGTCGCCTCTCCCAGCCCAGCCGCCGTCGCGCCGCCGTGCGCGACACCGCCCGGCCGACTAGCACCCCTTCCCTCCGGCGACCTCACCCCCCCAAATCCCAGCCCCTATCTCGCCGCCGGTAGCCCGCACGCACCCTCCAAAGCCGCGGCGCACTTTGAGCTCCAGCGCCGCCGTCGCTCCACCTCCGGCCACCATCTCTTCACCACTTCATCCTCGACCTCCCAGCAACCCATTGGACCCAACCCTAGCTCCGATCCGTCACCGGTGAAGCCCCACCAAGTCCATCTCCAATTTCGACTATTTGGCCTTAAAACTGCCCCTTGCGCCGCCACTCACGGCAAACCACCACCACCATTGGCTTCACCGACCTCTCTAGGCCCTACCCTACCATTTTTGGGTCTTCGTTTGTCTTCGTTGAAAAGTGGGCATCTGTGACCCACGGCCACAGTGTATTTTACACTGTGGTGTTGCTCAGACATCGCCACTTGCAACTTCGTGATCCTTCGGAAATTGCTATATTGCACTGTAAGTATTTTCTCAAAGAACTTTTGTGATTTAAATATATTTTTGCACTAACTCTTTTTAACTGTGAACTGGTTGTGGATTTCTGTTGGTACATGTACATCTCATTATTTCATGCATGATCATGTTTGTAACTGAAAATTGGGTTTTCGCATGAATGCATACATGTTCATGTGTTTGTAAAGAGAACTGGGTTTTCATGCGAGAAATTATTTTTGAGTGTGTTTGAAACGATTGGTTTGACTGGTTTGAGAAAAGGAAATGAGACTGTAGGGATGGTGGTAAGCAGGGATGGTGGTAGAGTCCCGCCTGTGATTCCCGCCTACAGTGCACGCGGTAGGGATGGTGGTAAGCAGGGATGGTGGTTGTGTCCCGCCTGTGATTCCCGCCTACGGTGCACGCGGTAGGGATGGTGGTAAGCAGGGACGGTGGTATAGTCCCGCCTGTGATTCCCGCCTACAGTGCTCTGTTAAGTATTCGTTGTGTGTGTTAAGTATTCATTGTGTGGAAAGGAACTGTAGGGATGGTGGTAAGCAGGGATGGTGGTAGAGTCCCGCCTGTGATTCCCGCCTACGGTGCACGCGATAGGGATGGTGGTAAGCATGGATGGTGGTTGTGTCCCGCCTGCGATTCCCGCCTACGGTGCACGCGGTAGGGATGGTGGTAAGCAGGGACGGTGGTAGAGTCCCGCCTGCGATTCCCGCCTACAGTGTAAGGGTTTGTTTTGTGTGAATCATTTTCTGAAAAAAATTGTATTTTATGGCTAAGTGTATTTTGTCATATGAATGCATGTTGGTTGCATTAATATGTTTTTATCCTGAGAGTTATTTGGTTTATACTTACCTGTGGTACCATTTTATGGTATCGCAGATTTTGATGCAGATGAGGATGATGAGCCTTAGGTTGGCTCCGTTGGTGGAGTGATCTGGGATTGCTCCTATTTATCAAGTTTCTTATTTTATCAATTTATATATTGCCTTTTGTAATTTATTTGGGATGACTGTATAACTGCTTTTAAACCTCTTCGGATATTTAAATTGTATTTTAAATTCTGGTACTTAGTTGACTATCCGCTGCGTTATTTTTTTTAATTGTACACCGTTGCATGTACACACACTGGCACTTCGTTGGGATGTGTGACCGTGTTGTCACCATCCTGGTGTCTCGATCCCCGTGTATTTTTATAAGGGGGATTGGGGGCGCCACAGTGAGTGTTAAACAGTTTCTAATATATTTTTTCAAATAGTGTGAATGTCTATTTGGTTTTCTATTATTGATTTAAATTAAAGAGATTTCGTTCGAAAGAACATAAAACATTCGAACTCTATGTAACGACAATAGCGTTCGAACGTAAACATAATGTTCGAACGAAATTTATGTTCGTAGAGTTCGAACGATCACACAATGTTCGAATGTAAATAATTTCAGTCGTGTTCGAACATAGCCTATACCGTTCGAACCCATATACCGTTCGACCTGACCATTTAACGTTCGAACACAAAGACAATTCAAAACGTTCGAACGAATTCATGTTTGTTCGAACATATTTTGAAATCATTCAAACACGTCACTACTGTTCAAACTTAAAATTTTTTCCGTTCAAACTATTTTCTGGAACGAATTTAAACCGTGACAAAAAAAAATTTTCGTTCAAACGTGTTCGAACGGTTTCCTTCAATTTCGTCCCAAAAGAAATTTTTTGGGACGAAATGGTGATTTTCGTCCCAAAATACCTTTTGGCACAGTGATATGGGAACGACTTTGGGACGAATTGTTTTCGTCCCAAAAATTTTTTCGGGACGAAATTGGGGTCGTCCCAAAAGACCCTTTCTGTTGTAGTGTTAAAACAACATATATGATAGCTAAGATTGATTTGAATAGTGAATTGAGATGAGATGATACGTGTTATTGTTAGAATATTGTTAGAGTCGAAAGTTGAATAAAATATCATTTTTATTTTGAGATTTAAAAAATTTATTATTTATTGTATTTTATTTATAAATTTAAAAATGTTATAACGATTAGATGAGAGTTAAGACCGAGTGAGATGAAAAAGTACACCTTTATGTATGTCTCACCATCTCTTTCCATTTTATGTGTACGTATGCCTGTATTTAGTAGGCCTGCTACCCGCATGGTGCAGGGCGGGGGGTTCCCTTCCCCGCACCCTGCCCCGCACCATGCGGGGTTGGGGATTTTCGCCCCACCCCCCGACCCCGGGTGGCGGGGGCGGGGTCCCCCGCCCCGGTGCCGGGGGGCGGGGGAACCCATCCGCCCCGCCCCCTGCCATTATGTGAAAAAAAAATTTTTTTGGTCTAAAAATATTTTTTTAGACCAAAATTATAATATAATTTAAATAATAAATTAAAGTTTATAAATATAAAAAAATTTAAACTCATTAGAGTTAGATTTTGGATTGATTTGGCCTCCTAGGCCAATCTTTATATAGGAGGCCAAGGCAATACAATAGTCATCCTTAAGCAATGTGGGACTTACTACTAAGCCCCACATTGCTTAAGGATGACTATTGTATTGCATTGGCCTCCTATATAAAGATTGGCCTAGGAGGCCAAAACAATCCAATGACTTGAATATAATTTTAAGTCTTTTATAAATTGTGTATACCTATATACAATATATTTATTTAATATATATAAATAAAAAAAAATTCTTAATGTGGGGCGGGGGCGGGGCCCCGCTGGGGTCATCCCGCCCCCTGCCCCCGCTATGCCCTCTCTATGCGGGGCGGGGGACCCCGCCCCCGCATGGGCGGAGCGGGTTAGCCCGCCTGCCCATGCGGGGGCGGGGCGGAAGCCGGGCGGGGCAGCGGGGGCGGGGCCCCGCTGCCCACCCCTAGTATTTAGAGTTTCGAAAACAACTTTACCTTCATCGGGCCACTGCTTGACATTGCGAACACCTTAGATTGAAAATGGTGTATATAACGATCGAAGATGGTGTATATAATAAGTACGTACGTGTGTGCAGGCGCGTTTGTGTATTTTCCAACACATTCATTAAATTGGAGCATGTTTTAGAACGAAACGGGAGTTAGAGCAGAATGGTACAAACAAAACATGCAAAGTTTTAAGCTACATGTACAAGAACATTAAAAAACTACATGGATGATCCATTCCATAACATTGGCCACTGCTTATTACCAACGTAGTCAAGATGTGATGCATATTGCATATCAATCTTCCTAACATCAGTGGCGGAGTGGTTACAATAACAAATGCATGTAAACGAAAAAAACATCATACACTAGATCAGGATCTTTCCAACATAATTAACGATTGAGATGTCCATTTCCTGGAACGTAGGCGCCTTTAACTTAGAGCTTTCGGTAGCAATCCATGAAAGAATCTTCGAAGCCAAAACCATTCACTCGTGCTTTCTACTGCTCAAAATTTTTCAAGACCTTCAAAATTGTTGTCCCGTGATCACTGACTAGTATCACGCGGCCATGAGTACCAGCTTTGCAGAGCACAACCCATCCACTGCTAGTTTGGAAGGAACGTAACAGCTTCTTGGGATCCGGTTGCTTCGTATTCACTAGATTCCGGACATCCTCTCTTCTGCTGCTTTCTCCAATCAAATTTTCACTAATCCGAACGCTCGGACTGTTTAAAGCCTTCAGATAACCACGAATTTCATTTAAATGAGTAGTAAATTTGTCCCTCAAGCTGGTGTCGGCAAATCCATAGTTGAAAGTGAATTCCGAGTCATCCTGATTCTGAACAAGATATAATGTCAAACCTAAAATTGTGTTGGAAAGTACATTATGCATGGATTTTGTTTAAAACAACATATATGATAGCTAAGATTGATTTGAATAGTGAATTGAGATGAGATGATACGTATTATTGTTAGAATATTGTTAGAGTCGAAAGTTGAATAAAATATTATTAAAATATTATTTTTATTTTGAGATTTAAAAAATTTATTATTTATTGTATTTTATTTATAAATTTAAAAATGTTATAACGATTAGACCAGAGTTAAGACCGAGTGAGATGAAAAAGTACACCTTTATGTATGTCTCACCATCTCTTTCCATTTTATGTGTACGTATGCCTGTATTTAGAGTTTCGAAAACAACTTTACCTTCATCGGGCCACTGCTCGACATTGCGAACACCTTAGATTGAAAATGCAATCCTTCAGGCATTATCGCTTTTTCATCTCCCGCCGTGAAAGGGAAGGCCTTCATTCCGAATAGCCGAATCATGCGGAGAGCATTTGGATGCTCCACCTCCCCTTGTGGGTTTATCACCACGACGATAGGCTTATTCTTTAAGCTGCAATATTCACTCGTAATGTCTACTGTTGGTGGAAAACCCTGCAATATGTACCACGGCATGTTGGACTGCAACATCTCGAACTTCGCTTGCATGTCATCGGTCCAATGCTCCACTATTGGGATCCATACAATTTTATACGGTTCATCCTTATCTCTTATCCCATCAAAAATGGGCTTTAAAACCGAGATTTCTTCAACGGAGATGTCCATGACGTCCGAAATGAACAATAAAACATTCTTATTTTTCAGCACATCTATACCCAGCTGGTTTTGCAAATTAAACAGTTAAAACTAGAAATGAGTCAAATATATAAATAATGTTAAACTGATTAATGTGATCACTACTGCACATATTTTAAACGAAGTATTAATTGCTATTTTCCCATCCCAATAAAATTACTTTGCACCAGACTTGGCCGGCCGGGAAGATACCTTACTCGAGCCTTTAATTTAATATTATCTACTTGTATTATTGTTTAAAGATATTTTTTCTTAACCAAAGAGGACCTACAGATCAAAGTAATTAATTGGGTGTTTACCGGTGTAAAAAAAAAAGGTGAATAATACAAGTGCTAACCAATTTTTTGGTAGAACCATGAATAATACAACTCCCAGCCATTGCCTTGAAAGCCTCCACAATTTTTGTAGGTGTTTCTGGAAGTTCCGTCGTTTTCCAATATTTGTCCACTTCCTCTGTAGTTAACAAGGATATTTGCATGGTCAGCTAGCGTTGTAGACCATGTTTAAGACATTATATATATAGTTTGTGCAACGGGTTCACGGTAGTACTGTTTCCTCAAGGACGTACGAAATCAGCGTAATGGCTAACCTCTTTGTTGTTCGAATTCTTCTTCCTGCGTCTCTTGTATGTTCCGGGTTCTGTTCATCTTCTCAGACAAGGGAGATAGATCCAGGGTCTTGTCCCTGAAATTAGGCAACCAAGGTCATTTGCACTAGGTTAAAAAGGTCAAAATATTACGTTATTTTTACTCCCCTTTTGAAGACCTACAAACACAAGGTGCTATGATCATGTGTGACATAGATGGCGGATCACAATCTTAAGATCAGCATATACAGCACGTACGTACATATAAAGTACGGACAAAGAACTTACTCATCACTGCTAAGGCAATACATTTGAGTCGTGCAAGCAACAACAGTTATGATAGCCCAAAAGACATGCACTGGGATACATTTTGCCAAAGTTGCCGTTGCAAGTATACTTCGGTAGAGCTCTTCCGCCACCTCAGATATCTGTTCTAACTCTACAATTCTTCTTATTACTTCCAACGTGTTCTCGATCAACTTGCGCACCTCAATCACTTTCTGGCATTTGTTAAGGTCTGGGCGTTTTGACATAGCAGGTACACGGTTTGAGATTGCCACTGACTTGGCCAGATGGTCCAGAGAGTCATCTAACTGCGCAAGGCCCCAGAAATCTCCATAGTCCAAAGCAAAAGCCGCAATTACCAGCACTGCCTTCTCAGCCCATGAACAGCTTGAGAGCTTGTTTAGTATGGAAATTGTTGTTTTGAGTTCATTTCCCCCACCAGGAACTTTGCATGCAGCCAGCTGACATTACACATAATGGGAAAATGTTGAGATAATTATAACTAGACAGTAAAATGATCACTTTCTTTCTACTTTTGCGGATCGAGGTTGGGAAAAGGTAAAGAAAAACGGTGGCCATTTTCCAAAAAAAGTTCTAGGTGTGAAGAAAACAAAGAGCATTTTGTTGTAATTAATTACCTCGGACGAAATTTGCTGGAGTTTGCCCAGTAGATCATCAGAACTGTTGTAGCGCGCCGGTCTTGACGAGGAGCATCAGTACCCTATTAACATGAGATATACTTGAGAAATTAAAAACAGAAACGCATAATCTGCTGCCTCAAATTAAAATAAAAATAAAATGTCGTATATGTGTCCACTTATAGAATACAAATGTTTCAGATTTTAATCGTGTTCGGATCCTAACTTTGGAGTACTAGAAGTTAAAATGCATGGGGTTAGAAGGGGAAAGAAATGCGAAAAAAAAGGCATATAAATTAATAATATGAATGGCACGTCGGAGTTTCATATATACCAGTAAAACATTGTCAACCATACGGAACGAAAGGTCAAGAATTCTTTTGATGTCGGAGAAAAACTGTTGTAAACGATCACGATTTTGGAGAGAATCATCAGACATGGATGGCACGTTTATAAGGACCAGTACACCATTCATGGTTTGCTCTACATTTTCGGGCAAAAGGATCTCATGGTTGGCCATAGTTTTGTCTTCTACAAAGCACACTGAGACGTACGTTAGAAATTCAGGTTTGGGAAAAAGGATATAAGTTTGATCGTGTCATTATTAGTGCAATAGCATGGTCTATTTATAGCAATAAGAACGGGAATAAGGTCGCAAGAGAAAGAGTTTTTTTTTTTTTTTTTTTTTTTTCGGGTGAACCATTATTGTTACCTATATAAAAAGATTACATAAAGTAAACTCATAAATTAATGTAATTTCATGAAATTCATTAGATCTACTTTATAATAAAATAACTTTACAATCTGACGTACCACATCATTTTATGAGTTTATTTTTAAATAATTCTTTTGTGGTTAAAGTATTTCCCTCCTAAATATCTAGCTTAATTGAAGCGTTAATTAAACTCGATCTCCCTTGTTTGCGCAGCTTGTCGCGATACTTTGTTCTACACCAGAGCTAAATCACGTGAATAGTTGACTTGAATAAGAAAGACTGGACATGATTTAACTACTTGAATAAAGATTACAACCATGCATTATACTCTGCTCTCCTCAACACTCATATTAATGTCTCTTTTTTTTTTTTTTTAAATCATATTAATGTCTCTTGGAAACACCTCATACACACTCTAATCTACCATTTGTGTTTTGGGAAATGTTTGCTTTACAATAAATGGCCTTATACAGTAAATTTTATGTACTAATTTGTGGTTTCTTGTAATCATTAGATTGTAAAATTTTTTTTTGTCAAGTTTGTCTTACGCATTACATTAAGCACATCAACGTGTAAATTTATTTGTATAAGATTTGGGCGTAAACCCAATACTTCTGATCTTCTACTTTTCCTCACTGAAAACGAGTTCTTCCCTCTCCCCAATGTTTGTAAGTTTTTTATAGTTTTATTTTTCTCTACTTTGAACTCGTGCTTGATTTGCTACCTTCCCATGACGCTTCCCAGAAACACATCATTAATGTCTTACGCATTGGGAAAAGTCGATCACGTGACTGATGATGAGGTATGCAATGGAAGTGAATTGACGTGGCATTGGGTGGAAGATAAGCTCAAGAAGGAACTGGCATAGGCAAGCACAAGTAGTACTTTCAAGTAATTGACCTCATCATGTATCCGTTATGTAATGGCTGGTAGTAGTTATCTTTAAGTTAGCGACTAAAATAATTTATGATCATCCTATTATTTTACGTATGATACCCCATATTGAATTAGGGGTGTACAGAACTGCCAGATCGACCGTTGTCGACAGAGATCGGCCACCAAATTCAGGAACCGACCGGTAGACGATGGAAATTTGATGAAACCGACGTCGGCCAGTTCGATTCCAGTTTGAACCAAGTTCAAACCGCCGAACCAGTCGATATAATATACATATATATTTTTATATACATATTTTAAGTAAAATGACGATGCTGTTTCACGTAAGTGATACGACGTCATTTCAAACATATCATTTAGAAAAAAAAAATTAAATGAAACGATGTGGTTTGGTTTAAATGGCATTGTTTGGAATTAGGGTTTGAATGAACCCTTCCCCTCCCTCTTCTTCTCCCGGTCTCATTTCTCTCTTTCATTTTCTCACTATTGACCTTCTCTGTTTCTCATTCCTCTCGCTCTCTCTCTCACGCAGCACAGTTACGACCTTTGTTTCCTCCGTAAGTTCCTCTTCATACACTCTAGAGAAAGATTTCATGAAGGACAACAAGTGTTTGTGAATCTTGGCGGCCAGAAAGATTTTCTCCGTAAGTTCCTCTGTTTCCTCTTCGTTCCTCTTTGTAAGTTCCTCTTCAACCTCTGTCAATCAATGGAGTTTGTGAATCTATGATTATTGCGTTCAAGTGTTGAGTTGGAGTAGGTAACCCATAATGATTTCATGGCAGACAACAGGCGCAGTCGTTGACGTTCTCTCCATTCTCTCTCTCATCGTACCACCGAAGACACTGACAAACTGACCAGATTTACACCGAGACCAACATCGACGATTTTCTCCCCCTTCACCAACCGGTTTCGGTCGAGATTTAGACATTTTCTCCTTATCTGTGCGGTTTCAGTTTTGGACCTAAACCGCACCGATACCTTTAGTTTTCCACCCTATATTGAATGATAAGTGATAAGTGTAGGTGATGTATGAGATCACACATTGATAAGGAATGATAAGTTATTACTCTTTATAATGTTCCAACTTACAATGGGGTTCTATTAATTGTACCATTGACTAGACCTTTTGGAGTATAACCAATGTGATTTGGGCTTTCTATTGGGGCATTACAAATAGCGTTGTTCATCTGGGTTTTGGTTCAGAAATCTGGGTATACCAAAACCAGATTAGCACAGGTCAGACTTGGCTTTGAACCCGGATGAATTCGGGTTCTGAGTTGAACCCAGTTTTTTTTTTTTACATTACAATTCACAAAACAATTATTAGATAACTAGTGTAGTATTTCTTTTTCCTAATGCTATGCAAAAGAGATTATCCAAATCTCCCGCTCTTCTTTCACTGGATCTGCCATTACCATGGCCATTCCCGTCTTCAGAAGAAGAAGAAGAAGAAGGGGACGACGAAGACGATCGACATTAAGAAGGAAAAAAGAAGGGAACAATTTAATAATGACAAAAAGCTATAGATAAAGACAAAATATAAGGAACCCAAAAAGTAGGTGCTAGAATAAAAATGTATAGTGGTAGTTTTATTTCATTTATGGGAGGTGGGTTTCTTTGCTTTCTCCCGCTCTTCTTCAATTGTGCGGTTGACAAGAAAAAGAAAACGAAGCAAAAAGGTAACCACGAGCGACGACGAAGACGATGTAGAAGGAAAACAAGATAAACAGGTATAGCTGTTGTAGCGACTACCGAGGATTCTTCTTCAATATCTCATTTTTCAAGATAAGACAGAATCTGAGGGACCACAAAGAGGGTGCCAAAACAAAAAACTAGGTTTTATTTCATTTATGGGAGTGGGGTTCTTTGGTTTCCGGCACTGCGAAGATGACGAGGTTCTATAAAGACTAATTCATAAATAGTAATTCTGCGTTTGTGCATTCTGTCTTGAAAAATTCTTAATCATGAAACCCCTTGATTACAAATCCCATTCATCATAACTAATAAATTAAACATTGCATTTTTTAAGACTGCAATATTTAAACTTGAGTTTTCTTTATTTTTAAAATATTAGTTAGCACACCTACTCTACTTAATTTATTTTTACAGATAATATGAGATAAATGAGTTGAGTTGAGATTAAAATTAAAATTTAAATAAAATATTATTATAATATTATTTTTATTTTGAAATTTGAAAAATTTAAATTATTTATTTTATTTTGTTTAAAAATTTGTAAAAATTATAATGATTAGATGAAATGAGATGAGATGAGTTAGAGAAGAATTGTAAAAACTATATCTTGGAATGACTAGATTCGGCCGGACAAGCTAACGCCACGTTGAACACTATGTGGCCAAATTTGACCGCAATTCATTATAGCAGGAAATATTGATCACACTATGCGAAAGAAAATACTCATTTTAAAATAACTGGTACACCACAATATGACCGGATTTGATCGACCAAACAAAGCCATTATGATGTCAAACCACCACAAAACTAACACTTTTTTTAAGATAAAGCAATTAATATGTTGTCGACGTTTTACTAAAATAGTTTCATCCACCCCTTCTCTCCATCGTGGACATTGCATAGTACGTGAGTTTTCCACGAAAATTTAAGGATATTGGTCATGCCTAAGAATTTTGTATTTGCAAAACATGCAGTCAGGATATAAAAATTAAAAACTAATTGCTTTCATTAGTTTAAATGTTTTAGAACAGTGATGATTAATATATATGTACGATGCCAAAATCACTGTTCGAGAAATTTTTTAAAGAAAAAATATTTGCATCAATCGTATCTGCTGCACACTCAATATATATGTATTGAGTGTAAAAAAATATATATATATATATGGGATGTGCAGCGGATACGAGGTGATGCCCATCGAATCTCATTTTTAAATATTAGAGAAAACTGCATCAATACCTCGACGAAATATTATTGAAAAAAAATTAGTTTTGTTTTTCTGACACAAAAAACAAAAGTTTTCCAAACTTCTGACACAGTACTCATGGTGTAATCAAAACAAATAAAAAAATGAATGTTATCGTGTCTCTTTGTTCATGATCATAAAATAATATTAAATATCTTTTAAAGTCCCTTGCACGTTCACTTGATTTTGAATACAAAGCACAAAAATAAACATTTATGAAAGAAATAATATTGGCCTTGGCTTTTTGATAATTAGTTGTTTTCTCTGCGCCCTTACGAGGGTAGGCTACAACCTACTCAGATTAAGTTTGAATCAGAGATCTTCTGATTACAGATGCATAATCTACCTCTCGGGAAGATGACAAAGGAGTGTGGAGAACAAATAGGTGCCTCTGTTGGCAAGGTCTTAGAGGTGGATGTAGCGGATGACGGTGTAGGATGGGATAGATTCCTTCGTGTGAAACTTGACATGCCCCTGTTTAAACCTATTGCCCGTGGGAGATTTATTCACTCGTCAGGTGAGAAGATATGGGTTCCCTTTCAATATGAGAAACTCCCCAAGATTTGTTTTAGGTGCGGATGGCTGGTTCACGATGCTGATGGTTGTTCTAAAAGTGTACCAGGTTTTGTTAGGGATGATAATTTATCCATGCAGTACGGTGCATGGCTTCGTGCGGAGGGGGGTCCCCGGCGTAAACTGCCTTCTGTGGCTTCAGCTGTAAAGGAGGGCACTCAGGAGGGTGATGGTGGTGTGATGAGGGAGGAGCGTGGCCATCAGACTACGGTGGTGGAGGAGACGCAGTCAGTGCTGGATGAGGGGGTAGGTGGTTATGGCAATGGCAATTTTCCAGGCATGATTCTCGGAGAAGGGTCAATTGCCAGTCCACAATTGGATAGTGGGGGTCAGGATAAGCAGGCGCTAAATGAGCGTGGTTCCGGTTTTGATAGTAGCCAGTTTTCAGGAATGAAATGCGGGAAAGAGTCAAATGTACCTCAGGAATTTGTAAGCGAGTGCATTTCAGACCAACGGTTACATGTGACTAATAGTAATGTTATTGTAACTCCATTAAATCTGCACTCTTCTGTTGATGACAAATTACAAAAGGTAGACCATGATGGGCCTTTGAGGCCAGTCCTTTTAGCTTCTTTGGATTTGGTTAAGAAGCCCAATAGGACAACTTTTAAAGGGGGCCGGTCCAGCAATCCTAAAACCAATGTCTCCAAGGACTCAACGGCAGCTTTGTTAGTTACTTCAACCGAGTCACAGGTGGTTCAGGAAAGTGGCAGTGATCCTATCCAGTGTTTACAACCTCAGAGTGGCAAGTGGAAAAGACGGGCTCGGCTCCAAGCTCAGTCTGCTTCCTTACTTGTCTCTCAATCTGGACAGAAAAGATTGGTTGATGAAGCTGAAGATGAAGATTTTTGCATAGGCACAGTATTTTCGAAGAAAGGTAGACTTGAGGGGGATTCACAAAATGTTTTGGCGGTGGCTGTATGTCAGCCCCGCCAAGCATTATGAAAATCCTAAGTTGGAACTGTCGGGGGCTTGGGAACCCCCGAACAGTTAAAAGCCTTTGCTCCCTTGTGAAGGCTAAAGGGCCCGAGGTGGTTTTTGTTATGGAGATGAAGTTATCAGTCCAGCGTGCCAGAGTTATAGCTACGAAAGCAAGATATGCAAATTGCTTGGGAGTGGATGCTATTGGCAGGAGTGGTGGTCTTCTGCTAATGTGGAAACATGATCAAAATGTTGATTTGCTTAATTATTCTAGTAGGCATATTAATGTCGTGGTTTCTGATGCGTGTGGTGAGAATAAATGGCTTCTTACCTGTTTTTATGGTCATCCTGAAGTTAGTCAGCGGAGGAGATCTTGGGAGTTATTAAAATCTTTTCAACCTGTTCTCTCAAGCTGGTGTGTCATTGGAGATTTCAATGAGATTCTCTCCAATGATGAAAAGGTGGGAGGTAGTGTGCGTAATGAGATGCAAATGGAGTTATTTAGACAAGTTTTAGAACAGGGACGACTGTATGATTTGGGTTGGCGTGGGGAGAAGTATACGTGGAGTAATCGTCATACGGATGATACCTACACCAAGGAGAGACTTGATAGAGTGCTGGCTACTCAGACCTGGATAGATAGTCATAGTTTGTATAAGGTTGACTCTCTGCCAGCTATTTGTTCTGATCATCGACCTATTCTTCTTGATTGGGGTTCGGGTAGTGCAGTTCGGCGATGGGGTTATAGCAGTTTCAAGTATGAATTTAATTGGAGTCGAGAAGCTGGTTGCAGTGAGGTAGTTGCTTCAGAATGGCAATCTGGAATGGTGGGGACCAATATGCTAGCAACTGTGCAGTCTAAACTACTGCAGTGTAGTAAAGGGCTCAGGAAATGGAGTAAGAACTTGGATAGCGAGAGGACAAAAGCCATTAAGGAAAAATCTATATTGTTGGACCAGCTTCAACAAAATGAAGACCTGTGTTCTATGACTGCTCAGAAACAACTCCAAAAGGATATAGATTTTCTGTTGGATCAAGAGGAAATTAAATGGAAGCAACGGGCAAAGAAACACTGGCTGGAGAAGGGGGATCGAAACACTAAATTTTATCATGCATGTGTCAATCAGAGGAAGAAGAAAAATTTAGTCAAACAAGTAGTCAATGCTGAAGGTGTGCTTCTGACAGATTCTAGAGACATTTTTCAAGGTTTTTGGAAGCACTTTTCTCAGGTATTTCTCTCTACTCATCCTACTAGAGATATCATCGAGCAGTGCTTAGCAGGAGTGGATACTAGAATTTCTGATGACATGAGACAAGATTTGGAGAGGAGTTTCTCGGGAATGGAGGTCTTATTTGCCTTAAAACAAATGTCTCCCTTTAAATCCCCCGGGCCAGATGGGTTTAGTGCAGGTTTTTTCTTAGAACACTGGGATATTGTGGGCACAGATGTCACTAATGCTGTTTTGGAATTCTTGAGCACTGGAATTATGCCTGCTGGACTAAATCATACTCTAATTGCTTTGGTGCCAAAAGTTAACTCTCCTTCTTCTATGCATGACTTCCGACCAATTAGCTTATGTAATGTTTTATATAAGCAAATTTCAAAAGTATTGGCAAACAGAATGAAAAAGGTGTTGACTAAGGTTATCTCCTGGAACCAAAGTGCTTTTATCCCAGGTAGGCTCATAACTGATAATATTATGGTAGCCTATGAACTTCTTCATTCTATGCAGTCTCGTCAAAAGAGTAAGGTGGGGAGTATGGCCATTAAATTGGATATGTCCAAAGCATATGATCGAGTGGAGTGGGATTTTTTGGAAGCCATGATGTTGAAGTTGGGATTCGGGAGTAAGTGGACAGGTTTGATAATGGCTTGTGTGAAATCTGTTACATACTCGGTTAAGGTCAATAGGGTTCCTGGTAGCCTTATTTTCCCCTCTAGAGGCCTTAGGCAAGGAAACCCATTGTCTCCTTACTTATTCCTTCTTTGTGCTGAGGGCCTCAGCTCTTTATTCTAACAGGCAGAAAGAAGTGGTCTTCTTAAGGGTGTTGCTGCCTCTAGGGGAGGTATTCCCATTACTCACCTTCTTTTCGCTGACGATTGTGTTATCTTCTGTAATGCTAAACAAGAGGAGTGGAGTCATGTAGAGCACCTTCTCTGGCAGTATGAGTGTGCTTCTGGGCAGACTTTGAACAATCAAAAAACGTCTATTTTATTTAGTTCAAATACGGCTACTGCTGCTAGGGAGTTAATCATTGAGTCAACAAACGGGGTTATTTGTGGCAATTACAACAAGTATTTAGGCTTACCCACAATGGTGGGTAGATCTAAGTATAACACTTTTAGATGTCTGAAAGAAAAGGTTTGGCGTCGCATTAATAGTTGGAAAACAGATATGTTATCGGCAGCAGGAAAGGAAATTCTTATCAAAAGTGTTTTGCAAGCTATTCCGGCAATACTATGAGTGTATTTAGCTTACCTTCTTCTTTGTTAAAAGAAATAGAAGCTATGATTTCTAGATTCTGGTGGAGTCACAAGCAAGCTGGTAAGGGTATTCATTGGAGGAGTTGGGACAGATTAGGGGCAGGAAAAGATAAAGGAGGTCTTGGTTTCAGGAGCTTAATCAGCTTCAATAGGGCTCTCTTGGCTAAACAAGTTTGGAGATTACTCAAAGAACCAACTTCTTTGGTGGCTCAGGTTTATAAAAGGAAATATTTCCAAAATTGTCATATTTTGGACTCTAAACCAGGTTATTCTCCTTCTCATATATGGAGAAGTATCTGGTCTTCTATTCAATTGGTTAAAGAAGGGGTAGTGTGGCAGGTAGGGAATGGACATAGTATTCGGGTATGGCATGACAGATGGCTTCCACAGCCTCTTTCTTATAAAGTTCAAACTCCAATCAATGGTATTTCTACAGACTCAACAGTGGCCGAGTTGATTGATGCAGATTCTTTATCATGGAAGGTTGACTTAATAGAGACAGTTTTTTATTCTGATGAGGCAAGACTAATTTGTAGTATTCCACTGAGTTTGAGGCAGGGCAGTGACCAACTGATATGGGTGAGAAATAATAAGGGTGATTTTTCTGTGAAGAGTGCTTATTTCCTGGATTGTTTTTTGAATCAACAAGCAGTTGGTGAAGCATCGACTGAGGGGGAGGCTGATGAGCTCTGGAGGAATCTATGGCAGTTACATGTTCCAGGGAAGGTCAAACACTTTCTATGGAAGGCTCTTACTGATATTCTACCCACCAAACAGGCGTTGCTGAAAAAACATATTGTGGAAGATGGAGTGTGTCCCATTTGTCAAGGCCATGAGGAGTCTGTTATTCATGTTCTCTGGAACTGTTTTGCTACTATGGATGTTTGGGGGGAGAGCGAGAGCCCGTTGAGCAAATGAGGTTCTTATTATATGGATTTTAGGTTGTTATGGTTGGACATGGTTAAAAGGTTGGAAGTAGAGCAGCTGGATCGAGTGGCTATGATTCTTTATAAAATCTGGGCTAGAAGGAACTGTTTTGTCTTTAAAAACAGATTTAGTAGTCCAATTTTGTTGGTCAAGTCAGCTTTGAATGAGGTGGATGTTTTTCATGAAGCTCAGTTGAGATCAAATTCTGTTGCAGACAGTTTCACTAATCTGATTAATGAACTAGTATGGAGGCCACCCGCAGATTCTTTTTACAAACTCAATTTTGATGCAGCTTTTGATGCTGAGCAGAGGCTGATGGGTATTGGCATCGTTGTGAGAAATAGTCGAGGTGAGGTGTTAGCTGTGGTTTCTGCTCCAAAAAGTCACGTTTGTTCTGCTTTTTCTGCTGAATGCTATGCTCTTTTACGAAGTATCAAGTTGTGCCAAGAGTTAAGTTTTTCTCAGGTTGTGTTTGAGGGTGATGCCAAAACAGTAGTGGATAGTGTTAATGGTTATAACAACAATCATTCCTGGCAAGGGATTTTGGTTGAAGATATTCAATTCTTATTACAGGGCCATGCAGACTGGAGCGTGACATTCACTAAGAGAGATGGTAATAAAGCTGCTCATACTGCAGCAAAATTAGGCATGTTTTTAGATTGTGAGTCAGTGTGGATTGAGGAGGGCCCTTCGGAAGTGATGTCAGTTATTTTATTTGAGAAGCCATGTACTGTTTTGAGTTGAAGTAATGGAATTATGTTCTATTTCAAAAAAAAAAAATACATCATAATAAAATGACAAAAATACCCTCACAACAAAATCCACTTCACTCTCATTTTACACATTTCATTTTTAAAATTCCTCTCTCTCCTCCCCTGTCGCCCGTCCTCCCCCCACCCCCATTGCCCGATAATTCGAAATAGTACAAGGTGGGCTTTGAGAGAGAGCTGATGAAGGAATGAGAGAGGGAGTGAGGGAGATGATGGATGAGAGGTGGAGAGCGGGAGAGAGGTGGACGGCGAGACAGAGAGAGCGAGAGAGAGGTGGAGGGTTTGGCTAGCTCAGAAGAGCTTGGGGAGGTGTCGCGGTGGTCAGGGGAGGTGCTTGGTGAGGCTAGAACCGACGCACGGCGGCGATAGGGCCATCGGTGACCCCGAGCTTGTGTGAAACTCACCATTTATGGGTAGCTTGCGTGTGTATGACGGAGAGGGAGAGGGAGGTTCGTGGTGGCTGGGTCTGCGAGAGGTGGTCGCCGGTGTGAGGTGGTGGAGGTGCGATGGTCTGGGTGGCAGCGTACGACGGCGCAAGGGGAGAGAAATGGGTGAAACCCAATTCGGTTGGGTTACCGCATGGGAGAGAGAGGACTGCGCATGGGGAGATCGGTGGCAGTTGGCTTGGTCGCCGGCGTGAGGGGGAGTTGTCGGTGGTGGCAGTGAGGCTGGACGGCTCACGGCAACGCCGGGCTGAGCTGAAGGAGAATCAGGTGGAGGCTTCCGTCGGGCTGAGATAGTTGATGAGAGAGAGAGGAGTAGATGAATTTGAGTGATGCGTTATGCATAAAAAAAAAGAAAAAAAAAAAGAAAGGCAGACATGTCACGTGTGCTATGGATCAGCCGTGAAATAGGGGCTGATTCGTAGCATTACTCTTTATGAAAGGTCCCCGATGGACGAGCATGGAAAGGGATCCTGATCGGAACGCTACAAAATTGTCTTCACAAATAAATTGAGATTAAAATTAAAAACTATATAAAATATTATTATAATATATTTTTTTAATATTATTATTTTTTTAAAATTTTAAAAAGTTAAATTATTTATTTTATTTTGTATACATAAGAATTTAAGAAAGTTATAATAATTAGATGAGATAATATGATATGAGTTTATAGAAATTGTGAAAACAAACCCATGTTATATCATCAATTACATGCAAATTAAGATAAGCCACAGCTTTTCATTTTAGTGCTCCTTGTAAAGACAAATTAACAAAAGGAGTCAGATTGGCCTAGAACGTTATTCAATTGCAAATTCTCATTGTTAATGTCTAAAAACGCACAGTCTGGAAGGGAAGAAAAATCCATTCTTGGGACGCGCTGAGGTAAGTTGGGCTTGGATCGGTATTGTTTGGAGCTCCCGAAAATGATCCAATACGGTTGTACGGTATTGGTGCGTATATCCATGACGTTGAATAGTATTTAAATGTAGCGAAAATAAGAAGAGATGAATATACAAATTTACATAGTTCGGCACTAGGCCTACGTCTACGGGGGCTTGGAGATGGGAGATTTCACTATAATATGCTTGTTTACAGTCTCTCATTGCCTCTCATATCTTACTGTACAAGGGTAGTTGAAGATCTACTTTCTGGAGAAGATGTTCTCCCTCTAGAGGTTGAAGAAGAACCCAAAAGTCTCTGAAACCGTAGGCTCCATGTCCCTTTTATCTGACCATCTACTTGCGTGTGCCTCGGTAGTGGTGAGCGATGTCTCCTTGGCGTGTCTGACCCTCTCTCATTTTCCTACTTTCCCTTGACTCCTCCCTGTCTCCTAACACTCTCACCCTTTAGTCCCTCCTTGTCTCCTCTCCCTCTCACTCATTTGTCTTCTAGTGATGTCCCTTTAGATGGGGTGGGTCTTGAAAATCATTTTGGGACTGATGTATTTGACCCTCTCACAGTTGCCCGCAATTCTTAAAGGCAATTTGTTCAAAAGAAGACCTTTAGAATCCTCATAGGTAAAATATGCAATCGACTTGATCCGCCTCCGTCCGTATAGAAATAAATTCTGGGAGCTGGCCCTGTCATCCGTTCCTCTCATGTTAAAGATTTTTGAGCACAGGATTAGGCGGGAGATGGGCTCAACAGCGTAAGATGCATAAGGCGTGAGCACGTCCTAGCGTGCCAAGCGAAAGCTAGGCTCGACCGCATGGAGCGCGAGTGCGAAGCCCGTCCTGGCAAGGTAATCGGGAGGTAGGCTTGACCACATGGAACGCGAGCTCGAAGTCCTGGCAAAGTAAGTCGAAGGTAGGCTCGACGTAGGGTGCGAGCACTTAGCTCAGCTAGGTAAGCGGGAGGTGAGCTCGACCGTGTAAGATGCGTACAAAAGTTGGCCGGGTAGTCAAGTGACCTGCTTTCTTATTCGGATGCCTAGGAGGTCGGGCAGTCCTTGACCTTTCCCGCCTTTTGACTTTTATGAAAATGGTAAAAGGGGGCGAGCAGTTTGTAAGATTGGACTCACCCTAAGCCTTGTCAAAAGGTGTACGTTCTTCCGGCATTTTTCTTTTTGATGATATTGGTGAACTTTCATTTTTTGATGTGAATTGCGGTTAATGTTAGAGTATGTCTATTGCAACCCGCGCGGAGTGGTCAGGGAACTAGTCGATCGTCTAGGTCCACTTCAGACAGTTATGGAGCTTGGAGGCATGTTAACTTCGAAGGCTTGTTCCCAAAGGTAACCTGCTAGCAGTGGTCATGCCATGAGTGCGAACGCTCGCCGTTTGCTTGTTGAGATGCTGTCTTGAAAGTAATTTTGGCCTGTCGAAAGACTGGACCCGCACTTCGCTGTGAGGCAGGCTAGACCACCTTAAGGTTGGATCTGGCTGTTGACCCTCAGGAGAAGGTAAGTAGAAGATGCAGCAAAAGTCAAACCTACTAGTGCAAGTATTTTCCAATCACAAGTGCAAAATTTGGAAACCAGAGCTGTCTTGCAGGGGTTCGGTGAAGGTCCGAGGCGCCATCCGTTTTGCGTTCTGTTGCTGGCGGTGGCGTTCCATTGCTGGAGATTCCATTGGTGGAGATTTCGTTAATGGAGATTCAGTTGATGGAGATTCCGTTGATGGGGATTCCGTGGGTGGAGATTCCCTTGGTGGAGATTTTGTCTTCGGGTAGCCGAATGCTGACTTGCACTCCTCCGTGAGAGGGATAAAGTAGCCTTAGGCATTACATTCATCATTTTTGCCTCGCGAAGAGATAAGTTGCTGCTGGAGATTTCGTTGGTGGAGACTTTGTCTTCAGATAGCCGAACGCTGACCCTCACTCCTCCGTGAGAGGGATAGAGCAGCCTTAGGCATTACACTTATCCATTTAGCCACTCGAGGAGGTAAGTTGCTGATGGAAATTCTATCCTCGGGTAGCCGAAGGTTGACCCACACTCCACTCTAAAAAAAATAGAAGGCACGAAAAAATTAAGGTGAACATCCCTAATAACTTCACTAGGGGTGTGGATGTAGTGCGTCATTGCTTTTCTCCTATGTCGGAACACTAGTCCGAGCTTATGCACCATTTTATGTGTGATCATGGCGAGATGTTCCAAATGATATTAAGGATCACATTCGTAGTAGTGTACTCATGGCTAGATGTTCCAAATGATATTAAGGATCACATTCGTAGTAGTGTACTGGTGAGTTTATATACCATAGTTTTTTTAGAGATGTTTTAATTTCATATTTTTTATGCAATTTACTTCTTAGAATGAATTCGACCTAAATTTTGGCCGTAGCGAGGAAGTGCGAACAATGAATAAGTTGATGGCTATGGTATCATCAAGGACGATGTCATGACCGATTCAAGGAATTTGAGACGTTGGAAGAGGTTGCTCAGTCCCCTTTTTAGAAAATGAAGTTAGACGATTGGAGAATGTGTTGTGATCTTTTCGCAAGCCCAGATTATCAGGTATTCTAGATTTATCCTCTATAACTTATTTACATCAATATTAGTTACATATATTGTATTTAACATTGTTAATTTTTCATGTAGCATTTAAGTTCTATAAATGCACAGAATTTGACAATCCACCATCACGTCGGTTCAAGGTCATTCCAATGCCTTGCCGATAAAATAATAATTAATAATTTTTTAAAATTTGGTTATTTTTATCATATTTTTTTATTTAAGTACTAACAAGATTTTTTAAATTTACTAATGTGGCTTTGTTAGAAACACGATGATCCCTCATTCATGTTTATGCTGCTACTCACACCGATGTGTACAGCGAGTGGATTGATCATGTCACTAAAACTAATTATGTGAGTTCATTTTGTGTCAATAAATTATGTCAACATGTACGTGAAAGATATTATGTTTAGTTACTATTTCTTTTAATATGTTACTTAATGTGTATTTTCTTCCTAATTGTAGGAAAAAATGATTGAGATACAGTCAGCCTCTGATGAATCTTCTCCTAGCGACATAGACATATTTACTCAAGTCCTTGGAACCAAGTTTGGTTTGGTAAGAGGTTTGGGACTTTCTTTCAAGCGTGTCGGTTCATCCTCCACGACCTTGACTTCAGAAGTTAATAATATTACTCAAGATTTGGACACCGCACGCCAAGACAGTAGGAGTCGAAGGCACTCTTATTGCAACAGTCCAATTTAGAGATGCATTTGCAAGAGCGACAAAGAGACCAGGAGGAAAGAATACGCATTGAAGTTCAAGAACAAGTCTAGATAGATATGTTGGTCCAGATGGAACGTGTTATATCACTGCAGCAGGATCGCGTTGGGAGAGAAAGAAGAAGAAATAAACCTATTATTGTTCAAAACTTTTGTTTTCTAATTTGCAACTCTATAAAACATTTTCATCAAATAATGCTATTAGTGGTGTAATATGATACAATTTGTATGCTTTTAATTTTATGAAATGATTAGTTCTGATCGGTACGTTTGAATGTAAGGAAAAAACGTTCGAACATGGCTTTACGTTCGAACATAGTTACATCGACGTTCGATAAATACGTTCAAACGTATACACTCCACAAACGTTCAAACTTATTCAGTTAACGTTCGAATGACTAAAAAAGATACGCTCGAATGCACTAATTAACCATCTGAACGTTAAGTCTTTGACGTTTGAACAATTCCCCATTAACGAGCGAATGCAATACGTTCGAATGTAAAAAAACAAACGTGAGAATGAAAAATACTGAACGTTAGATATTTATGGTTCAAATGCTAATCGGTCAAGTAAACGTTTCAATGTTATTCTGTACGTGCGAAAGGTACTTTCTATGTTGGAATTCAACTATCACAAAAACTCTTAACGTTCGAACGATCTATCTCACATAAGACTTCTAACCGTCAGAGAAAAAAAAAATTTAGTGACGGTTGTACCGTAAACCATTACAAAATACTTTTTGTGACGCCTTTTTGGTGACGGTTGTGGGGATTGTCTCAAACCGTCACATTTTGAATACAGCAACTTAATATATTGGCTTTAGCTAATTCTCGTTCGGTACTATTGTTCCTTGCATGTGTACTATTTAGTTTTAGGTTATTTTGGATCCATTCCTTTGATTATTTGGATCCATGCACAAATTTAATTTTATTATATTTTTTATTAAATTATTACCAATCGTCACACAAATTATTAACACGATGAAAAAAACTAATAATACTATACTTCATTACTACCATGCAGTACACTTCTCTTTAATTTGTAACGAAGATGGGGTACTATATATATATATATATATGTACGTGCATGTATGCATGCGTTTTTGTATTTTCTAACATATTCATTAATGGATCATGTTTTAGCGTTTTAGCACGAAAGGAAAGTTAGAGAAGAATGGTTCAAACAAAACTTACAAAGTTTTAAGCATGAAAACGTCCAAAATGCAACACAAGAACATTAAAAAACTACATGGATCCATTCCATATCAATCTTCCAAACACAAGTGGCGGAATGGTTACGATAAGAAATGCAAACGACAAAAACATCATTATTTGAGACTCTAATGAATCTTTCCAACAACGATCGAGATGTCAATTAATTCCTGGTAGGCGCCTCATGTAGTAGTCCTCGAAACATTTATCGAAGCCAAACTGATTCACAGAATTTTTCCAATCATCAAACTTTTCCAAGACCTTCAAAATTGTTGTCCCCTGATCCTTGACTACGTACTATCTCGCCATGAGCTCCGATCCTTTGCAGAGCTCAACCCATCAACTCATGTTACTTGCTAGATTCTGGACATCCACGCCATGACTACTATTTATCCGAATGTCCGGACTATTTGAAGCCAGATACCCACGAATTATATTTAAATGATGAGTAAATCCTGCCTCCAAGCTGGTGTCGATCGGCAATTCCATAGCACTTGAAAGTGTAATTCTTGTTATCCTGATGATGTTGAACAAGAGATGTCAAACCTAAAATTGTGTTACACTATGCGTAGATTCTGTTTAAAACAACATATATGATAGCTAAGGTTTGGCCTGTTTAGATAGTGAGTTGAGATGAAACGTTAGAATATTGTTAGACGTCTGAAATGAACAATAAAACATTCTTATTTTTCAGCACTTCGATACTCAGCTGAGTTTGCAAATTAAACAGTTAAAATTAGAAATGAGTCAAATAAATGATGTTAAACTGATTAATGTGATCTCTACTACATATTTTAAACGAAGTAGTAACATAATATTTTGTAGGTAGTATTAATTGCTATTTTTCCATCCCAATAAAATTACATTGCATCAGACTTGGCCGGGAAGATACCTTACTCGAGCCTTTAGTTTAATATTATTATTTATTTGTATTATTGTTTAAAGATGTTTTTTCTTAACCAAAGAGGACCTACAGAAAATAATTAATTGGGTGTTTGCTAGTACTTTAAAAAAAAGTGTTTATACAAGCACTACAAGAGATTGTGTTTTGTGAGAAAAAAAATTGTCTCAAAAAATACAATTTTCATCCCAAATTATATTTGGAGACGAAAAAATTTTGTCTCAAATTTGTCTCAGAAAGACGGTCTCAAAAAGTTTTTGGAGACGAAAATAAAAATTCATCTCAAAAAATCATTTTTAGAGACGAAATTGGGTTGATTCAGTCGAAACCGTTTGAACGGATAATTTTTTTTTAGACGAGCCAATTTCGTCTCAATATATTGTTCAAATGAAATATTTCTTCATCCGAACCGAGATTTCCATTCGAACAATATGAAATATTCATTCAAACTAATGTTTATATTTGATCATGTTCGAACGAACGGAGTGTTCGAATAGATTTTATGCGTTCGAACTAATAAATTTTTCAAACAACTTGTGTTCGAACAAAAATGATGTCTGTTCGAACAGAAATTTTATTTTCGAAAATTATATCCGTTCGAACGGGATATTGCACATAACTGTTGTTCGAACAAATAATTTATTGTTCGAACGTCCGTATTTCCTTTTTTTCATTCGAATGGGTTAGTTTTTGTTAGAATGGGTCTGTTTTGGTTCGAATGTAATTACAAATGGTAATTTATCGTTCGAACTGCATTAATCATACAGATCATAATTTAATTAAAAATATCATACTAATATTACACAATTTGTAATTCAAATATCAATTGTTCAAATGTTTTGGAACATCATAATATAAATGCAATGAAAGAAAAGATAAATTTGAAGACTATGGTGGTGGCATAGAGTTTTGGGACATCATTGACTTGATTGTTCAAACATTTTTTGGTTATTCAACTGCATCCTCTCTTCTAATCTCGCCTCCAAATCTGGTGCTTGATCTAATCGGGCCAGCAACTCTTTTTCCTTAGACCTCAATCGTTTTATCTCAAGTGCTGCTTCATTCGATCTGGCTCGAGAATAGAATGATCATGATGAGGATGGTTTTACGCAACGTTCGAGAGACTGTCATCTATATCGCATATATACTCAGTCCTAAACTCTAATGTTAGTACAAATTTCGACAGCATTTCCTTACAATTCTCCAAGTATGCTACTCACGATAAGTCGTCAACCCTATTAATGGGCCGAAAAACTTACAGACCACATACCCGAAGAATGTAAAGAATCGTTGAACCAAAATTTTAATTGACTAATACAAGAGTTTAAAATGAATATATCTGCCGTATAGATGATAGAATCTCAAACTGTCCACTTTGGACAATTCAAGAGTTGTATCCAAACATTATTTAAGAGAATATTTGGCCACAGCTCTCGATCGAGTTTAAGGTTTATGTACATATAATAAAAAGAACCCTAAAATTCAAAACTATCCAACTCCTAATACAATTATACAATAAAATCACATTCCAAATCACATTAATTTAACTATTAACAATTAGTAACTATGTTATATCTATATTTTAAGTTTCTAATTTATTTTTAGTGCATAATATTTTGTAATTTTATTTAATTATTTTTATTTTATAATTAATTATTTTTAAGTATTAAACATTAATTTAACTATTAACAATTGCTATGTTATATCCATATTTTAAGTTTCTATTTTAATCTTAGTGCATAATATTTTATAATTATATTTAATTATTTTTATTTTAGAATTAAATTTTTTATAAGTATTAAACATTAATTTAACTATTAACAATTGCTATGTTATATCCATATTTTAAGTTTCTAATTTAATTTTAGTGCATAATATTTTGTAACTATATTTAATTATTAAAGTTTTTATAAGTATTAAACATTAATTTAACTATTAACAATTGTTATGTTATATCTATATTTTAAGTTACTATTTTAATTTTAGTGCATAATATTTTGTAATCATATTTAGTTATTTTTATTTTATAATTAAATTTTTTATAAGCATTAAACATTAATTTAACTTGTAACATCCCGTATTTTAGTGTATTTTTACTGAAGGAATTATTTTTATCGATTCAAAATTTTATTCTCCTATTTTAAAATTATTGGATTTTAATTGGGTTATTTTTATAATTTTTAGTTTACGAAAATTATTTTCAAAGTGCTTTCTTTAAATTAATTACTGTGGGATTTAATTATTTCAATTTGACTTTACCATTACGTTTAAATTATTTTATTTAACTTGTGGTTTTAAAATCGTTTCCGTTGGATCATTTTTGTGACCCAAGTCATGAGGATTGGACCTCATTTCTTTTCCCTCTATTTTTTCTTTTCCTTTTCTTTTCTTCTTCTTCTTTTTCTTTTTTCTTCTTCTTTTTCCTTCTCTCCCGCGCGGACTCTCTCTCTCTTCTCTTTCGCCGTGCGTTCGGGCCTCCTCCAGCCCGCCGCCGTCCGCAGGCGGTGGTCGACACCGCCCGGTCCCTTGCATTCCCCTGCCGCCGGCCGTCCTACCCCACCAATATCACCGCCGTTCGGGCTGCCGTTAGCCCCCACGAAGCCCCCAAAGCCGCGGCGCCACTTTCGCTCCAGCGCCGCCGTCGCTCCACCTCCGGCCACCATCTTCCTACCACATCATCCCCGACCTCTTGGCAACCCATTGGACCTAACCTCGGCCCCGATCCGTCACCGGTGAAGCCACACTAAGTCCATTTCCGATTTGCACTTTTTTGGCCTAAAACCGCCCCTTGCGCCGCCACCCACGGCAAACCACCACCACCATTGGCTTCACCGACCTCTCTAGGCCCTACCCTACCATTTTTGAGTCTTCGTTTGTCTTCGTTGAAAAGTGGGCATCTGTGACCCACGGCTACAGTGTATTTTACACTGTGGTGCTACTCAGACATCATCACTTGCAACTTCGTGATCCTTCGGAAATTGCTATATTGCACTGTAAGTATTTTCTCAAAGAACTTTTATGATTTAAATATATTTTTGCACTAACTCTTTTTAACTGTGAACTGGTTGTGGATTTCTGTTGGTACATGTACATCTCATTATTTCATGCATGATCATGTTTGTAACTGAAAATTGGGTTTTCGCATGAATGCATACATGTTCATGTGTTTGTAAAGAAAACTGGGTTTTTATGCGAGAAATGATTTTTGAGTGTGTTTGAAACGATTGGTTTGACTGGTTTGAGAAAAGGAAATGAGACTGTAGGGATGGTGGTAAGCAGGGATGGTGGTAGAGTCCCGCCTGTGATTCCCGCCTACGGTGCACGCGGTAGGGATGGTGGTAAGCAGGGATGGTGGTTGTGTCCCGCCTGTGATTCCCGCCTACGGTGCACGCGGTAGGGATGGTGGTAAGCAGGGATGGTGGTAGAGTCCCGCCTGTGATTCCTGCCTACAGTGCTCTGTTAAGTATTCGTTGTGTGTGTCAAGTATTCATTGTGTGGAAAGGAACTGTAGGGATGGTGGTAAGCAGGGATGGTGGTAGAGTCCCGCCTGTGATTCCCGCCTACGGTGCACGCGATAGGGATGGTGGTAAGCAGGGATGGTGGTTGTGTCCCGCCTGTGATTCCCGCCTACGGTGCACGCGGTAGGGATGGTGGTAAGCAGGGACGGTGGTAGAGTCCCGCCTGCGATTCCCGCCTACAGTGTCCGATAAAGTGTTTGTTTTGTGTGAATCATTTTCTGGAAAAATGGTATTTTATGGCTAAGTGTATTTTGTCATATGAATGCATGTTGGTTGCATTAATATGTTTTTATCCTAAGAGTTATTTGGTTTATACTTACCTGTGGTACCATTTTATGGTATCGCAGATTTTGATGCAGATGAGGATGATGAGCCTTAGCTTGGCTCCGTTGGTGGAGTGATCTGGGATTGCTCCTGTTTATCAAGTTTCTTATTTTATCAATTTATATATTGCCCTTGTAATTTATTTGGGATGACTGTATAACTGCTTTTAAACCTCTTCGGATATTTAAATTGTATTTTAAATTCTGGTACTTAGTTGACTATCCGCTGCGTTATTTTTAATTGTACACCGTTGCATGTACACACACTGGCACTTCGTTGGGATGTGTGACCGTGTTGTCACCATCCTGGTGTCTCGATCCCCGTGTATTTTTATAAGGGGGATTGGGGGCGCCACATAACTATTAACAATTGCTATGTTATATCCATATTGTAAGTTTCTAATTTAATTTTAGTGCATAATATTTTGTAATTATATTTAATTATTAAATTTTTTATAAGTATTAAACATTAATTTAACTATTAACAATTGCTATGTTATATCTATATTTTAAGTTACTATTTTAATTTTAGTGCATAATATTTTGTAATCATATTTAGTTATTTTTATTTTATAATTAAATTTTTTATAAGTATTAAACATTAATTTTACTATTAACAATTGTTATGTTATATTTATATTTTAAGTTTCTATTTTAATTAAATATATTATAAGTATATTTAATAATTATATTATATTATTCTTTAAGCAATTACTATATTATGTAATTATATTATATTATAATTTAAGCAATTACTATGATACTGTTCGAACAAGATTCTTATCGTACAGGGTCCCGTTTGAACTAACATTATAGCGTTCGAACGGGACTAACCCAGATTCAAGATACTAAACAGAGACAAAACATTTGCCACAAACATAAATATATCAAAAATCTTAACGTAATTAATTAAAAACTATAAATTATCAAAAATCTAAAAATTATAAATATTACCTGGAATTTAAGCAATCCAAACAAATGTATCAATCCACAATACCAACATAAGCATAAGACACATTATGAGAAAACCTAAATCATGTGCAATAAATTAACATTAATGAAACTCGAAAAACAAAAAAACATAGAACAAAAAAAATCATACCTTTTATAAACCTCTCCTCTCTCTCTCAAGAATCCCTTCTCTCACTAAGTCTGTTCCTCTCTCTCTCTCCACAACACTTTCTCACACACAAAATCGTCTGCCTCCAAATAAATTTTCATTAACTGTGAAAATGAACTGGAGGTTAAGGTATTTGAATCTGTGAAGTCCCGTTCGAACTGGACATTTACGCATTCGATCAAGAAATTTTCGAATAGGTGCCAAATCTGCCACGATTTATTTCACGTTCAAACGTGTAATTTTGTTGTTCGAACTAACAAATCAGAATATGCATTGGCATATTCTTCAAATGTAGACAAACTCAAAGGGTATTTTTGTAACACTGTTTGACCAGTGCGTTCAAATGATGAATTTTCACATTTGAATAAACAAACATTCAGAGTATTTGGAGTGAAGTTTCCCTCCAAACACATTCCACGAGATAAAACCGTTCGAATGAGACGTTATTGGGTTCGAATTAATCACAAAATATTTTAATAATATATAGTATATAATAGCTATATATTATAGCAACCATTTTATATTATAATTGATATTATATAATGTACTACAAGTCTAATAGTTAATATAATAATTATATTATATACTAACTATTAATATATAGTACTTATTAATATATATATATATATATATTTGGTCTCTAATTTTGCACTATATATTATATAACTTACTACCTTGTAATATAAAATATAATAAGTATAGTTATAGTAACTTATAATAGTAACTAGTAACTACAGTAACTAGTTACTATACTTATGATAACTTCTATACTTATCATAACTTATAATACTTACACTGTAGTAGCTATATAACTAATAGCTATATATATATATATATATATATATATTATTTTAACTTGTATAGTCATCATAACATATAATATTTACACTGTTTTAGTTATATAACTAATAGCTATTATATATATTAACTATATTAACTTGTATAATTATCATAACTTATAATAGCTATAGTTATATAGTAACTATATATATAATACTTACACTATTGTAGGTATATAACTAATAACTACTATATCTATATTTATATTAATTACATTAACTTGTATAACTATCATAACTTATAATAGATATAGCTATGTAGTAACTATATATAGTACTTACACTACAGTAGCTAAATAACTAATAGCTACTATATATAGTTAATATAGTTACTATATATATATATATATATATTAACTATATTAACTTGTATAGTTATCATAACTTATAATAGTTATAGCTATTTAGTACCTATATATATAATACTTACACTATAGTAGCTATATAACTAATAACTACTATATCTATATTTATATTAATTATATTAACTTGTATAGTTATCATAACTTGTAATAGATATAACTATATAGTAACTATATATAATACTTACATTATAGTAGCTATATAACTAATAGCTACTATATATATATATTAACAATATTAACTTGTATAGTTATCATAACTTATAATAGTTATAGCTATATAGTAACTATATATATAATACTTACACTATAGTAGCTATATAACTAATAACTACTATATCTATATTTATATTAATTATATTAACTTGTATAGTTATCATAACTTATAATAGATATAGCTATATAGTAACTATATATAATACTTACACTGTAGTAGCTATATAACTAATAGCTACTATATATATATTAACTATATTAACTTGTATAGTTATCGTAACTTATAATAGTTATAGCTATATAGTAACTATATATATAATACTTACACTATAGTAGCTATATAACTAATAACTACTATATCTATATTTATATTAATTATATTAACTTGTATAGTTATCATAACTTATAATAGATATAGCTATATAGTAACTATATATAATACTTACACTGTAGTAGCTATATAACTAATAACTACTATAGCTATATAGTAACTGTATATAATACTTACACTGCAGTTATATAACTAGTAACTATAGTTAATGTTATAATATTATATAAAGTATACGAGTATAGTTATTATAACTTATATATAGTAGCTATATAATTAAGCCATTGTAGTTATACTAAGTACTTAGTATGTACTTACTATAATAGAATAAATATATTTACAAATAATATACTAAATATATTAATTAAAAGTATTATAATACTATTATTAGTTTTATTTTTATACTTTTATACTTTGTAATATTAGTATTATTATATACTAATATTATTAATATAATTATAAATATATTAATATAATAACCGTTCGAACGGATATTTATCCAGTTCGAACAAGACACCACGGTCATTATAGACGTAGTTCGAATACAATTCCACAAAACTCTCTCATTCGAACCAGCAACCGCCGAGAGCCTCCGAGTTTGCCCCTTATCTCCGCCGCGAAAACCGCCACTCAATCGCCGTACCAACCCCACGTTTGAACTTCTAAGAGATATGGGTCAACTCTCCACCTCTATTGTTTAGTTTTTTTCACGAATGTCTTGTGTTTGGGAGGTGTGGATTTCGAATCCGAAATCCACCCATTTTGGTGTATTCCGGAGAAATAATATCAAAATAATCGGTAGAAATAATTGGGCTTCACTCCTTAATCATTTCTACCGATTAAAACAAATGATAACATCTAGATAGGAAGTTTTTCAGTTCGGGGCTAAGTCGATCAACCATGGTTGTTTGGCTTCTTCCCGTTCGAACTAATCTAGTCCGTTAGAACGCTTAGTTGCCAAACAACATTATTTCTGTTCGCACAACATAAATTCGTTCGAATGAACAAATGAACAGAATAGTCCATTTGAATATATTTGACTATTTCGAACAGAATATGTTCCGTTCGAACGAATTATTTCAATTCATTTCTGTATACTATAATTCTTCAATAATATAATTTAAATATTATGGTTAATTATATTCGTACTTTCCTTATGATTAAACAGTATATCAATGGCATCCAACAAAAGAAAACGTGCGAGAGATCAGCCCAGCCAAAGTAGTGGAGCAACTCATGGTCAGGAGACGAGGCCGATACTTGTCGAGCGTCCAGTCATTTTGTCTGACTTCTCCAATTGTTCATGGGAGGGACGGAGCATACAGTCCATCTTCACCGAGCGGAGATGGATACTGATCTGTGAGCAGCTGGGGACTGCATATCCAGAGATGGTTGGTGAGTTCTACAGTGCCATGGGAGAACTTAGCGCTGATGCTCTGTTCTACACCCATCGGTCCGGGGAGTGACTATTAATTTCTCTCCCCGCATTATTGCTGAGTTCCTTGACATCCTGCGCGTGGCTGACGCAGATCTTGCAGCGGCTACACGGGGACCAGCGGCTGCACCATCTGATTCTGACACACCGGCAGCATCCTCCACGCTAGCCCCAAATGTAGATTCGGGTGCTAGTTCGGATGGTAGTGAGGATGAGGATATACCTGATGATCGTCTCACAGACGATCAGGTGCATCATCTAGTGCGAGACCCATCAGCCCCTCCATATGATGGGATCAAGGTGATCCGACAGGCCGATTGTATAGCATTTTTTAGAATGCTTAATTTGATTGTTGGCTATAACATCGATCCGAAAAAATACAAGACTGATTTCGGGATCGATCAAGCCAAATTTGTGCTGCGGATAGCACGGGGGAGATCCCATTGATCTGGCATTATAGTTTTTACTCTGCATTCGATCGGAGTCACGATTTTCCAGTGGAGGTAGTCTACTATTTGCACTGCTGATATCTAACCTCCTACTCCGATCGGGGGTTACAGTGTCGGCCATTGAGCGGAGGTCGCCACAGAAGGGGCCCCTTAACAAGATCACATTCAGCAAGAGCAAGGGGCACTTGCGGAAGACTGCACCAGAATAGCCTAGTGATCCTCCCACAGATCTAGCTTCTAGTAGTGCTGCTGCTGTTGAGAGACAACCTCCTGGGGCTAATTTGGATCAGGTACGAGCTCTTTTTGTGGAGTTCGTTGATCCCATCATTGATAAGTTTAGGGATCTGGAAGGATCTATTAAAATGTTGCAAGAGAATGTTGATCTACTAAGGACCCAATGATCGTTTTAGTTATTATTTTTCTTTTTTATGTTGTATTGAACATTATATATTTGAGATGTAATTAATGTATGGTTTTTATTTTTCGTGTTTACTACTTTGTTTATTTTTTTCATTTTACTTGCCGTTCTTGATAATATAAAAAATGATACTATCTTTAAAGTTATATTTATATAAATTTAACATAAAAGAAATCACTATAAAGTTTTGAAGTTAATTACATAAAATTAATTTATGAATTTATAAATATTTTAACTCACTGCAAATCATAATATATAATATATACACATTTTTATATTTTGAAAATAATAACAAATTAATGGAAAAAATATTTATTTCTTTAATGGAAAAAATATATGCACAAATCCATACTAATAAAAAAATTAATTGAAAAAATTTCCTTTCGAACAAATAAATTTAAGTTCAAATGGTTATTAACTTTTTTCGGAAAAAATAAATTAATTTCCCGGCCAATATTATTATTCGAACAGATTATATACTGTTCGGACGGACATTAATTCAATGTTCGAATCTATTTTGTTTCGTTCGAACGGTTTTCTTTTTTTGAGACGATTTTGTTCATCACCAAATATCTTGTTTGAGTGAATAGTTTTCCGTTCGAACGAATTTCGTAGCTCAGGCTTTTTTGGAGACATCTCCAAAAATGATTTTTAGGGACGAAATTTAATTCGTCCCTTACAAATTTCATCCCTAAAAGTCAAATTTCTTGTAGTGTATACAAATAAATTTACACGCGTGCTTAATGTAATGCTTAATACATAATTGACAAACAAAAAACTTTACAATCTAATGGCTTACAATAAACTACCTTAGTTCAAAAAATTTATTGTATTAGGCCATTTATTGTAAAGCAAACATTTCCCAAAGCACAAATGGTAGCTTAGAGTGTCTATGAGGTGTTTGTAAGAGTTTTATTTAAACTCTATGTCCCACACACTCATCTTCATAAAGTTTGGACTAGCTCATAAACATATCAATTAATAGATGAGTTATAATGGGATAAGAAAACTGTTAAGGGATAAGATTAACTCTATATCTCTAATCACAGTTAAACACAAAGTTTTATATCTCACCTACAACATTAGAGTGCCACTATCTATTGGAAGACACTTAGGAGGCTAAGTTGTTAGGACGATCCTTCTCTCATACTCAGATCAAATTCTTAATCAAACAGATGGAGAAATGTACGTATTTAATTATCATTGTTTTGTTATTGTAGATCATGAAAAATTAAAGATCCGATTATTAATGTTCATGTTAAAATATTTAAGATATGGTATCAAAGCTTTAAGTTGTAAATTTTTTATGATCTCGATAAAATGTACAGTGAATAAACATTTATTTTTATTTGTACTTTCTTGTATGTGATTATCATGCTATGAAAGAATAAAAGATTGCCTCGTTTAAATAGAAAGGAAAATTACAATATACTCTCTTTTATTGTTTGGTTTCTCAAAAAATAAAAAACTATGCAATGATACACATTCATTAATGTATTCGGCTTCCAGTGTATCTATCTCTCTCTTTGTCGTATCGTGCATCAACTTTTACTTTTGGTTTTATTTCATGCTTTCCTCTATGTATTGTTTACATTGATTGCATGTTGAGAAACCATGAGTCGCCGACCGCTGTGTTGTATGTGTTGTGATGGGAAGGAAAATGACAAACCGGTTAGCTGCTATGTATGGTGTAGTCATTGGGTGTGGGGCAGAGCGCCATGTGTGGTGGCTGGTGGCTCAACACGATGCTAGTGTAAAGGGGCTGAGGAGCCCAATCACCGAAAATAAGGTCCTGTCGTAAAGGGGCCGAGAAGCCCAAAACCCCTGCCTAATTATATATGGTTCTCACCGGATGTTTTAGTGAGGTCGGCGCTAGGAGGAGTCGAAGTCTCTGTGACGACGGTAGAGGGCTCTAAAGCCCACTGCCGCTGTGGTTCTAAGGCAACCAAAAAAAAAAAATGGAACGTGACCTGAAGGTCACCGGCGGAAGGAGGACGAAGACTTCTTGCCATCTCCTCTTCACCGATGACGCGACACAACCATGCAACTTAAGGACTGGGAAAGGCTGTGCGGCAGCTAGGGGTTGAAGAAAAGGAAGGGTCACCGCACAACTTAGGCTTCCTTTTTCTTTTAGGTTATAAGACTTGGGCTACTGTGCCGGGCCGTTGGTTTTGGCCTAGTTCAAGAAGAAAAGAACAACCAAAGTGGATGAATGGGCCACTGCTGTGGCCCAGCCCAATAACAGGAAAAAAAAAACCAAAGGGAAAGAGTATCAGGCTTGAATAGTAGGCCCGACCATGGTGGGACTCATACCCATTTAAATAAATCGGGTCTCGGCCCAGTATACTGAATCGGTCCGGTTCAGACCCAAACCGATCAGATTAAAATTTTATATTATTAAAAAAAATTAAAATTTATGCATGTTATTATTGTTACATATATGTATTAAGTCTTATGTACATGTTATTGTTATTAAATACATGTATGAATTGTTTATTTTGGCTCTTATTATCATGCCATGTATATTCGTTTATCCAATATGGGGCAAATGATTCACATCAAAATTAAAGAAAAGATTAGATGCCCAAAGGTACAAGATTTTCTTAATTTTTAGTGACAAATCATTAAACCCCATAGTAAGGTGGATATGGTGAAGTGAACACTTTGTGTGTCAAGATCTACTCTCAAATGATGATTTTGATGACATTACTAGTTCATCTATCAAAGTAAAGTTGGAGTGAACAATTTGTTTGTCAAGATTTACTCCCAAATGAGGATTTTGATAACACTACTAGTTCATCTCTTAAAATAAAGTTGGAATGAACACTTTGTATGTCAGAGTTTACTCCCAAAGGAGAATTATGTTGATACAGCTAGTTCATACATATAATTTAAAGTTGGAGAGAACACTTTGTATGTCATAATTTACTCCCAAATCAGAATTTTGGTGATACAGCTAGTTCATCCATATAATTTAAAGTTGGAGTGAACACTTTGTATGTCAGAGTTTACTCCAAAAGGAGAATTATGGTGATACAACTAGTTCATCCATATAATTTAAGTTGGAGGGAACACTTTGTATGTTAGAATTTACTTCCAAAATATAATTCTAATGATATAGCTACATCCACAAAATTTAAAATTGGAGGGAACATTTTGTGTGTTGGGTTCACTTCCAAACGAGGGATTTCGATAAAACTATTAATTCATCCATAATGGTTTAAATTCTATTATTGTTTGTGAGTGTCAAACTCAAAACATTAATGTGATTATTAAAATATTTTTCTTGCAGTAAGTATACAAATATCTTTACAAGATTTCCTGTATAGAATGGACTCTACATTAGATAAACATAAGCATGCCAAATTTACACTAATAGTTTTAGACCTTGATTTGTCTGTTTTAAAGTTTAACATCAATTATTATTGAGAATAGTTGTAAAGTTCATAAAAGTACAATGTTTAAGAAGATTGAATTAATTGCTACACATCAAACTGTAGGAATTTCTTATATTTGTGCATACATGTTTACTTCAGGGGCATTATTATGAGATATGAACAAGTTGGTAGCACAATTGTTAGCTAGATACAAATTTATTTTGCTAATTTGTATGAAAAGTAAATTGTATTTTTTGGGAAAGGAAGGAAATTATGCTGATGAAAATATAAGAATTGTATTAATTGAATTTTGAAAGAAACAATGATACATGAAGGTTTAGGTGCCCTAAGCATAAGACATGATTTGTAGGGAAGGGTAAACCTTTTTTTCTGTATAAGTTTCGAATCAAATCTTATACATGTTTATACATTATTTTTTACATTAAACTTGAGTGTAAATGTTCATATTTATTTCGTCAGTATAAGTTTCAAATCAAACTCTATAAATGTTATTACTTATTTTAGTGGTTTAACTTGAGTACAAATGTTCAAAATTTTAAATTGTTTCAAAATGCCATTTATGTTTGTTCCATTTTTCCTCCCAATAAAATTTTTATTTGCCTTCATAATAGTGTTTTTGTTAATAGGTTTTCCTTTTCACTCATGAGGGATGTATTGGAACCAAATGAAAAATGATTTTGGAATTTTTTTTTTACAATTTATGGCATAGAATTTGAAATATAATTTGTGACATAAAAGTCCGGAGAATATCTCAAAGAAAAGTTATAGAGGTTAGCATATAAAATATTTTCCACATTTAGATTTTCTAATATTAGAATGTGTGTTGATTATATAAAAGGAAAAAAAGTCAAACATATCAAGAAAAGATGATACAAAGAATAGAGAGTTTCTTTTGATAATGCATATAGACGCATGTAAATCTTTTTCTCTATAATGTTTGATAGATATAAGTATTTCATTACTTTCATAGTTGATTTTCATGGTATGGATGTATCTATCTGCTACATGAGAAGTAATTCTTGAGGTACTTCTCATGGAGACGAAATGGAACTAGGTAGAAAGGTGAAAATTATTGAATTGGATTGAAGTAGTGAGTGCTAGGAAAAGTATTATGAGTTAGGTCATAACCCTGACTTATTTTGTTAACTTCTTGAAAAAATATATAGTAAAATTATTAAAGACAATGGTATATATCTTAAATTGTATTCCTAGTAAGTAGTCTCAAAGACTTATTTTGAGTTGTGGAGTGATATGATACTTGATTTAAGACATATACATGTATGAATAGTCAATCTAAAGTAAGACTTTACAATCCAAATGAATGAAAGTTTGATCGTATAATAGTTAATGGGTCCATTATTGATTACTCAGGAAGATCCAAATGATTTAGATTGCATATACATATATGAATAGTCAATCTAAAGTAAGACTTTACAATCCAAATGAAAGAAAGTTGGATAATATAATAGTGAATGGGTACATTATTAATTACTCAGGGAGATCCAAATGATTTAGGTTGTATTGTCTCTATCCAGAGAAATTGAAATGTCAAATTCCTTATGGTTGGCAAAATCAGTGAGAGTATAGAAACTAGAGATGCGATTGTTGTGAAATACATTATTGTACTTAGAAAATGCTTATAGTTTATTTTATAATTATCTTAATGATAACATGAAACAACAAGCAAATGATCATTTACCTCATCAGAGAAACACCACTGAAGAATTGACCATGAAGACATCAGAACAGGTAACCTCATGTAATCTTCTTGATTTGATTTTTGGTTACGTGGTGTATTTTTAAAATTTGAATTTGACATAGAAATAAATGAATGTTTGCATATGTTTTCACAAATTATAGAAATAAGTAATTTCATAAACGACCAATGCATAAAAGAGTGATTGAAGTCCATGAATCAATATAAAGTCTATAATTTCATCTAAATTGTCTGAAATGTATAAAAATTTGAATGTAAATGGGTGTTGGAGATAAAACCTTGACTTTAAACGCAATGTTGAACAATATAAAGTTAGACTTGCAATTAAGGATTTCACAAAAAAATGAGCATTGATCAGAGAAAGTTTCTATTAAACCTGAAAGAACTCATTAAGGATTACTATGATATTAGTAACTCATTATGGTCTAAAGTTACATCAAATAGATGTTAAAACAATTGTAGAAAAGAGTACAAGGTTATTTGCAATAAATTAAAGACTATATTGTTGCCGTAAGAAGAACTGATACTCTTAAGGTAACTAGATATTCAGAACCTATTTTGTGGGATTACTCTAAAGATAGAAAATACAGTTATGGTTATGTATTTTACTATCTAATATAGTTATTTTATAGAAAAGTATGAGGCAAAACTCTTACTGCTTCATGTACATCATGTGCAATAGGGACTGAGTTTGTGGTATGCTTTGAGGCCACACTGTATGGTATCTGAGTGAGAAAATTTATCTTAGGACTTAGAATTGTCAACTTGTAGCCAAGCTACTAATAAAGTATTGCAAGAATTCCTCATAATATTTTTTTCCGAATGATAAGTATTTAATGAAAATTTAAATACCTAAGTGTTAAGGAGAAAATACAAAAACAAATATGTACATAACAATAGTGTGTTAATGATTATACTTCAAAAGACATGTTGAAAAGATGGGTCATATGCTTATACCCATAATGTAAACATGGTAAAGAGATCATTGATATGCTGAGTATTTTGTTAATGGACATTGAAAGATATCTATTATAGTTGTTTCTATTTTCTTGTATTTCCACTTTGTATGTACACTAAATGGTGTGGATGAATGATAACAAGATAATGTCTACAATAGACATGAATTAGAACCCAAGACATTACAGTATTAGCCTTAATTGTCCGAATTAAAGATTGTGTTGAATTAAGTTACTAGTGTTGTGATACATGGAAGGAAATTTGTTGATCATATAACAGAGGACCGTCATGACTCGCACTGGTAGTTGTTTTGACATTGATATTACGGAACTTATGTAATGTATTCTGAGCTATGAAAGTTTTCTAGAAATGAATTTGCGCACTATGGTTAATTTCCTGTAATAAATCCATAAACGGAAAATATTATTTTACGGGCGTATAGGCCAAGTGGCAGAATGTAAGAGTTTTATTTAAACTCTATGTCCCACACGCCCGTCTTGATAGAATTTGGAATAGTTCATAAACTTCTGAGTTACTAGATGAGTTAATAATGTGATAAGAAAACTCCTAAGAGATAAGACTAACTATATATCTTTAATCACAGTCAAATACAAAGTTTTAAATTTCTTGATGGTCAGAAGTCTATAAATAGTACTGAGAGATTAAAGGGTTCTCACCTACAACATTTGAGTGCCTCTAGCCATCGGGAGACACTTAAGAAGCTAAGTTGTTAGGGCAATCCTTCTCTCATAGTCAGATCAAATTCTTTATCAAACAGATGAAGAAATGTATATATTTAATTATCATTGCTTTGTTATTATGGATGGTGAAAAATCAATGATCCAATTATTAATATTCATGTTAAATGATTTAACAGTGTTTCCAAGAGACATGAGTGTTGAGGAGATCAGAGTATAATGCATGGTTGTAATCTTTTTTTAAGTAGTTAAATATCCAGTCTTTCTTATTCAAGTAAACTATTCACGTGATTTAGCTCTGGTGTAGAACAAAGTATCACGACAAGCTGCGCAAACAAGGGAGATCGAGTTTAATTAATGCTTCAAGCTAGAAATTTAGAAATGGTTCACCCGAGAAAAGAAAAAAACAAAGACTCTTCTCTTGTGACCTTTTTTTTATTTTTTTATTAAAGAGCCGAGAATCATCTGTCCATGAGTGACCCCATCCCAATTTTATTAATAAACCCTCACTTATGGCAGAGGAAAACCGTGGTTACAGACTAATACTTGGAGATACAATATAAAGTTCTGAAACTAGGCATCAAAATAGCCTAGATTTTGTTGACCAAAAAACAACAAACCAAAGACAAAACAAGCAAAAAACCCCAAAACTTGCACCTGGCACCCCAAAACCCCACGGTGGATACCCTGGCTTCCCAAAATTTTTAATGTAAGCTTGCACCTCGAAACTTGGAGGAAGGGAGGATAGAGACAAAGTGTGCAAGTCCAGCTCGGCGTTTTGTAACAAGTGCTTTTGCATTCGTGATCCGAGATCGGATCTCCACGGAAAGTTTGGCGACGTCATCCAGACGAGACCTCAGGCCGGCAATCTCTATGTTGCGAGATAGGAGGTCAATGTTCTTTTGGATCCCTAACTGCAAAAGCTCACCAATGCGTGTCTTCGCCTGTCGCAACTGCTCCCTTAAGTGTTGGGCCTCATGAGAATGCCTAAAATGCCCGAACAACGTTGTCCGACAGCTAGAGCTCGATCCCGTCGTGATTCCTCCATCTCCCTTTGGGTGGACTCAGTCTCCTCCCTAGACTCTCGCAGTTCCCTTCTGAGTAGACTCCAACTGCTCTCGAGTGGCCTCCAACTCCGCTTCCCGAGTGACCAAACTCCATTCGGAAGTTTGGTGAGTCTCTTCGCTGACGACAACCGAAGGATATCCCAGTCGACATCGCACAATAACCCTTAAGGGCCTTCTTCTTCTCTTTACGCCTTGCTGCGATCGCCTCCAAGTGATGGTTTTGTTCGTTCACATACACCACCTCGTTGATCAGCTCCTTCCGCTCAGTCTTGAGATTCTTTATTCTTCGGGCTGCCTGCTTTATCTTGAAATATCCAAAGTGCGACACGGTCCCAAGCTCCCAGTTGGCCTCCTCCAGCTCTCCTAGTTCCCCACAGATCGTCGTGGCCAACTGGTCTGCGGCTTGCAAAACAATATATATATATAAGTAAGAAGCAAAAGGCTGGAGAAGGCTCGGCATAATACGTCAAACGAAGGAAGAGCCTACCTAGGCGAAAATGGGTCGCAACATCTAGCCCACACGCTTGGTGGCAACGGCACGAGCCTCATCTAGGGTTGAGGCTAGGGCTTGGGTACCCTCTGCCCCGGAGGAAGATGAGAGGCCAACGACCACTAGCTGCCAAGAAAAATCCGGAAGGGATCCCAGGTCTCGCTGCATGGCCCAAGCGCCACGGGAGATAGAGCATCAGAGTCATCATCATCACTCAAATCTATGACAATGGGAGGATCTTGGAAATCTGGGTCGCGATTGGTCCCGCTCGGCCCAGTAGATGAAGCGGGGGCACAACCCCCACAACCGGAGAGGGAAGGTATGACGGCCTCCCCCGAGCTTCGAGTTTTAGCAAGAGGAGCTTTGGGTCTCAGCCCTTCTCCTTCTCCACCGTCTCCATCTCCTTCTTCTTTATCTTCTTCTTCCTCATCTTGGAAGATGAATTCTGCCCCCATCCCTTCTTGGCTTGTGGCTCGGTAGGGCTTGGCTCAGCCTCCCGTGACCCGGGCCTTGAGGCCTTCTCTTCTTCATTGCCCTCAGTGTCTCCATGGCTTGTGTCCTAGGAAGGAGTCCACTCTACGTCTCGGGGCCCGGCCGCCGAGCCAGCTTGGGGGACCTAGTAGACAATCTCCTCCCGAAGTGTATCCTCGAAAGAAGTCAAGGGCTCAAACGAGCTAGACCCGCGAGGCAAGGGGTGTGCCAAAGAGTAAAAAAATGCCGCCTAAAGGTAACAAGTGTCCAATTCTTCTGCGGAAGGAAGCAACGGGTTTGGAAAAGATTCAGCGGGAGTTGGCTGGGAGCACGTCGGAGTAGAGGGCCTAGCAGCAGAGCCTAAACCACCAGAAGATGACGTTGTGCTCCCCCATTATGAAGGAATCGGAATCTCCACACATGCGAACTCCCGGTCGCGAGGTACGTGGGATCGGGTTCCTGGCTCCTAGGCGTGACCACTGGAAAGAGAAGAACCCCCAACCTCACCACTTTTCTAGGGAGGATCGTGGCGAATCTTTGGTAGCTTTGCCCAAGGACTGGAAGAACTCAAGGCGCGTTTCCGGGTCTGAGGAGAGAGCCCAGCCCGGGGAGAAGGGATACCACCCAAGAAATTTCTCCCTATAGCATCTGAGTGATTGGCCATAGACAAGTAATTGCGAATGTTCTCGTCTGAGAGGACCACATCGGTCTGCGATTCGTCAGGATGGGCCCGCACCCAAGCTGTTACCAACTCCAACAGAGCCTCTTCCCTCCGATTGAGGGTAAGTTCTAGGCTCTTTTCGGAAGGGGGGAATCCCCAACACGCCAGAATAGGATACTCCTTATGGGCAACCTCCCCCTCGGGGTACTCCCAGTCTGTGCCCGACACGAGGAAAAAGTTTCAGGACCACTCATTTATGCTTGAGTGGTGCAGCTCGAGGCACGCGATCTTCCAACCCAGAGACCGGGCTTGGAAACTGCAGACGCTACCCGGCCAGTAGCTGCCATGCATTGGGATGGAGTTGCGCTGGGGCTAGCCCGAGATAATTTTAGAACCTTGTGAACCGGATGACAGAACGGGAGGCGTAGACCATTGGTGAACATTAACTAGAAAAGAGCCACCCTTGTCGCCGTGCCATCAGGATTCACCGTATGTTCGCCACTTCGAGGAATCTCCAGAACAACGGAGGGAGGAATCCTGTACTTAGAGTGGAATGCCCTGAGGTCATCACCGGAGATGGAGGAAACCCAGCATTTCCCTCCAAAATACGGAGGAACATGATCGACTTTGGGTGCCATGACAGTGGTAGGAAGCACCAGGAAAAGCACGACGGCTTGGAACACGGTGGCTGGAGAAACAAAGGGGAGAAAAGCGAAAAAACTGGAGAGAGGACGAGAGAAATGGTAGGAACATGGTGGCTGGAGAAAAGAATAGAGTGGAGCGACTAAGACACGCAAAATAGTCAAAGGAAGAAATGGTGGAAAAAGAAGGAGAGGAGAACTTTATATAGGAGAGGAAGCCTAGAGGGAGTGCGGTAAACGATGCAGCAATGACAGCAGCAAATGCCACATCCCATCAAACGATGCGGTACTGACGGCAATGACCTGCACATGGTAGCTATCGGGTCAAGAGAGTGGGCAGCATAGACCAATGAGGTCCCAGGACGTGAAGAAAGACAACCGGCACATCCCATCAATCGTCGAGTGACGGGACGATCGCAGGAAACGAGGAGAAGCTTTCATTTATTGAACGGGCAAGTGGCCTCAAGAAGCCGAATCAGCAGGAACCGAAGGGGTGACCTCCGGAAACTTGAAGCGATGGACGCCGAATGGGCGACCCCATAACTAAAAGTGTTATGAATTCCCACCATGTGCCCATGATAGGAATTTGCGAGGTACTATGAGGGAGGGGCCCATCCGAGAAGGGCCCAGGCCCAAGGAGGTCAAGTTACAGAACTTCAGGCCCAAAGACGAAACCCAGCCGTGGGTTGTGAGCTTGAGCCAGATGACCCCGTGCCGAGCCCGTAACCACAAACCAACCCAGGAAGGCCTTCCGACACCGAGCTCGGATATGCCAAGGAGAGCGTCTCGGGACTCGGCAACCTACCGAGCCCTATCGTATGGCACCAAGAAGAACGCCCTACTATATGCGGACGGCTGGACGTGCCCAATTGTGGTCTCGTCAGGCTCAAGGTACATTGCATTTAGTGCATGTGTCAGATGGCCCGGCACGCAACGGTGTGCCCCCAAAGCGTGTAGGACAGCTCGGTCATGACCTGACACCCAGTCCTAGTAGAAAGGAGGCGGCAGGTCTGACCTAGCCCTGACACGCCACGATCTCCCTCGGTCGCCTAAGCTACGGATTGACACACTATTGCAACAGCGAATGAGTGGCAGCAGGTCTGACTCAGATATGGCCTGACACGCTATGATCTCCCTTGACAATGGAGCTCGAATTAGGTATAAATAGCAGTCATCCCTTCTATGGGGAGGCGTTGGTAACCCTTTATTATTCCCTTTTATCTTTTGAGTTTACTCGTCCCTAGAGGATTATTCACTAACTTTGGCATCGGAGTGACCCCGGAAGTCCCAAGACCATTGTCCCTATCTCTGATCAATTAGTTGCATGTTTGTCCCTATGTCTGATCAATTAGTTGCATGTTTTTCCCTAGTCTCCCAAAGTTAATTATGGCTCGTCTCCATGTTATCTCTGGCTTTTATATTCACAATAAAATTAAGTATGGCTCGTCACCCTGTGGTCATCAAAGCTAGCTATTTATAACCTATGCGAACACGCTAAAAAACCACTTTCTGGTTCACATTTTTAATTCAAAAGAAGAAGAATAAGACCTTTATTAAAAACTTCCCCGATGAGAGCAAAGGGAAATCTTTTTCGAGTATATACTCAAGTTCGAAGACAAGCACTGGTGTCGTTTTTATGACACTAGCCTTGTACAGACAAAGCAAAATACAGAAGTGAAAAACATGAGATCATTAAAAAACCAATAAACAAGTCAAGAAAACATAAAAACATGAAAAGTAAAAACAATTCTAAAATATTTTTAATAGTTTAAAAAATTATACTTCTTAGAATATTTTTATTTTTTAGATTTTTTAAAGTACTGCACTTTATTTTGTAGAAAATAATTTTAAAACACTACAACACAATTGTTTTTTAGTGACGGTTGGGAAATTGTGACAGTCCCTAGACCGTCACTAAAAGGCATTTTCTGTGACAGTTTCTGGAAACCGTCATTAAAGATAGAATGAGATTTTTTTACGTTCCAACGTATGGGAAATATGCGTTCGAACGTTACATATACGTTTGAACATTATGTCTGTTTACGTTTGAACGTAAAATGTTTTGGCGCAACCGTTCGAATTTTATTAATTTTACGTTCGAACGTAAAATGTTTGCACCAATGTTCGAACGTTAAGTAATAACATTCGAACGTTCATTGTAAATTTAAATTAAATGACTTTAATTTAAAAATTATGTGGTTTTTATTGTGCATAATTTGTGAACAAGTCTAAAAAATTGAATTGTATATATTTATATATACACACTTTGTAATATATAAATATATTATTGATTTATATATATTTGAAATGCAGTGATTTAGTATTAAAGTTAGAAAATATAACATCAAAGAAGATTAAAAATTGAAATTAAAAAACGATAGAAATATTCAATAATATTTTTCGTTACAAATATTAAAAATAAAATACAAAATTTGATAGAATGTAGTAAACGACAGTCAGATGATAACGTTATCCGCAAAAGTCGAACTCCGTACCTCCTCAGTCAAGGTATCAACCTTGTCGTTGAGGATAGTTACATGATGGGTGAGTTCGGCAACAGACGCCGATATAGCCTCGAGCGATCGATCGATCTTATGATCGATATGCGCAGTCAGCTGTGAGATGACCGCATCAACCCAAGCAGGCCGCACATCTCCTGCAGATGTACTCGGCGTATGCTGACTATTACTCCTGACATGACCTGGCTCAGGCTGCGTCAGAGGAACTAGATCCTCTACAGGGGGTGGCTGACGTCCCCTCGCCTGTCCAATGCTACGTCGATGCGTGGTCATGTCGAGGGGGCTCATCTGATCTTTGACCCGCTCCTCTGGTTGGGTCGGCACTCCCAGTGCAAGTAATAGTCGGCTGATGAGGACACCATATGGGAGATTATCCGTGAAGACGATGCTCACCTAGTAACGGATCCTCTCAAAGATGTGCAATGGCAAATCTATAGGATCTCCACGTGCCACTCGTATCAAAAATTGTACCCGAAGCCGACTAAATGTGGTTTTATGAGCCACAGGATCGACATTTGTTGCAACAATAAGGTGCAACATGCGGAAGAAATGCAGTAGATGGTTCTGGTTGAAGGCGTTCTTCCGCTCGATCTGCATGCGATCCCTCCCGGTGAGGATGTAGAAATCCTCGTCTCGGTCATCATCCCGAGCCTCGACGCCAGTATCCTCAGCCTCTGACTGACCTGCATCTCTGGCTGATGCTGGCTCACATCCCCGGCCATTAGATGATGTAGAAATGCCTACATCCTCACGGGGTGTCGAGTGTGCAAGTGTCTCAACTCCTCGACGAATCCCAAGGTGCTCGCCAATGACATCTGCTGATACCTCAATGGAAACACCGCGTACAGTCACGGTGTGAGAGGATGCATCCTGAGGTACGTCACACATCCCCATATAGAAATCTTGAACCATTGAGGGATATACCTTCCCCCTCAATGTGCAGATATTTCCCCAGCCTCTACTGAGGAAAACATCTCTTAGGTTCGTCTGCTGCCAACAAAGTTCGCTGAACTCATTAATTAAGACCTCTCGCTCTACCATAATAGTACGAGCTCCGATACGGGCAGTGTCCGACGTGGCTCATTCCCTCCCTCGTTTCCTAGTATGCAATGGAAGAGCCATATCCTGAAAATAGAAAAGGAAAAAAAAATTATTTACAATAATGCATTTTTTTGTATTAATTTTAAGCTGCTCTGCCGTAACGTTCGAACGTTTTATCTTTAACGTTCGAACGTTAAAGATAAAACGTTCGGACGTTTATTTATACGTTCGCATGTAAAATAATGTCAATAAATTTACGTTCGAACGTAAAACAAATACGTTCGAATGTAAAAATGTATGTTCGAACATAAGCAGTAAATAAATATTGGCTGACGTACGTTCGGACGTTAAAACAAATACGTTCGAACGTATTTGTTTTACGTGTGAACGTAAATATGAACGTCCGAACGTCGAAGCATGAATAATGTAGAAAATCATTACGTTCGGATGTTATAATTAAACGTCCGACCGTATGTGATTTACGTGCGAAAGTAAAATATTCACGTTCGAACGTATGTCGTTTAATAATATTTAAAAAGTAGTATGTCCTGACGTAGACAATTAACGTTCGAACGTGGAAGCCATAACGGCTCTGTAATTTAAACGTCGTACGTTCGAATGTCTTGGTGAAATGTTCGAACGTTTCGACGCAGAATGACTGAGTCGACTCCGCCATTATTGAAATCTCAAAAATTTCTCTACAAGGATCTAAATACCGAAATGTCACCGTGGAAATGAAGTATACACTTCAAGAAACATTTCTACGGTGACTATTCGGCCAATGACTGGCCGTGGTGGCCGGAAAATGAAGTTAAAAATCCGGCAACCACTTATCCAGTTTTAAACAAAAATCAATCCAAATCTCAATCCAAATCTCAATAAAAATACATGTTACTTGAATAAAAGATGAATGCCTACCTTTTAGTGACTGTTGTGGCGGAGTTGACGGCGGCGGTGAAGGAGGCGTGGCGGCGTGCAACGGAGTAGACGATGATACGTATTGGAAATGTCGTTTCGACGTTCGGTTTTGGCCTTATATACACAGAACGTTCGAACGTACTTATTATTACGTTCGAACGTTTTTCAATTTAATATTATATTATAAATGTTTATGTTATATATTAGGATGTTATATAATATTATTGACAATTAGATTATTGGTTTTTTTGTGAGTGCTTGTTATATTTCTAAAGTTTAGCAATATGTTTATACATGTTGTTGTGATTTTATGCTTACTCTTGAAATAATTGTGATTATTGTTTGTGAATTTTGTGAATAGTTTATGAGCTTATGGTGTTTATTGATGATTTAATAAGTAGTATATAGTTATAGATATATAAAATGTAGTATATATATTATAGTATAAGTTAGTATATAATAAAGAATTTAATAAGTAACAATTTAATATATATTATTGATTTATATATATGGTATAATTTATATATTATATACATTTATGTTCTTATTTAAAGTATTATGCTATCATACTATACAATATAGTATATAGTTATAGATATATAAAATGTAGTATATATATTATATTATAAGTTAGTATAGTAGGAATTGTACGTTCGAACGTTTCAAGTTAACGTTCGAACGTTAAACTAAGAGGCGAGAAATTTCCCGCTCGATTAAGGTATCTGTGTGATTATTCAGACTTTCGGACGTTTTTACTATACGTTCGAACGTTATTTGATGAAAATCACCAAAAAACTATGTACATCCGGACACCAAATCTGTTAACGTTCGAACGTTAGTTAAATTAGTGTGGGAAATTTCCCGATCAAATATGGTAACACTTTGATGAAATGTATGTTCGGACGTTTAAGTTAAATGTTCGAACGTTCATCTGTAAATCTACGAACGTTCGAACGAAAAATTGTGATACATTCGAACATATATGAGGAAAGTGCGGGAACTTTCCCGCTAGATTTTATGTTATACATAAGAAGGGTACGTTCGAACGTGTACTGTAAACGTCCGAACGTTCTGGGCGGAAATAATATTAGAATATAACGTTCGGATGTACAACTTAAACGTTCGAACGTTTAAATTAATAATTTTAGAACTTAATCAGTACGCGCACGGGAGGAAGCGGATCATTTCTTCTTCTCCCGTGCGCGCAACACACAGAGAGAGAGAGAGAGAGAGGGTGTTAGAGTGAGAGAGAGTTGAGTTAGAGAGTTAGAGAGAGTTGAGTTTTGGTAAGAAAAATTTTTTATTTCTTGTCTTTATTTGAATTTTATGATATTTGTAGAATGTGTTTTTGTTATAGAATATTTCTAATAAGTTAGTGTTGTATTTTTTTGAAGGATTGCTTGTTTTGGGAAGTTGAAAGATTTTGATTTGTAAGAGGATATTGTGAGTGCTAGGTATATTTCTAAACTTTATCAATATGTTGTTGTGATTTTATGCTTACTCTTGAAATATTGTGATTATTGTTTGTATAGTTTGTAAATAGTTTGTGAGTTATTGTAAATATGTTGTGATATGAATTTGAAATATTGTGTTTATTATTAGAAATATATTTTCATTAGGCTTTGTTAATACATGTTTATTGCTTACTCAACTTTAGAAATATGTTAATACATGTGGCATGTTATTTTGTGAATATATTGTGAGTTATTGTAAATATATTGTGATATGGACTTGAAATATTTAAATTATTATTTGTGAATGACGTTTGAATATGTTTACATTGTTACAAATATATTGTCCTTAAGCTTTGTTAATACATGTGGCATGTTATTTTATGCTTACAATTGAAATATTGTGATTATTATTTGTATAGTTTGTAAATAGTTTGTGAGTTATTGTGAATATGTTGTAATATGGATTTAAAAAATTGTGATAATAATATTTGAAATTAAGTAATAACAAATAAAACTAACTCTTTAAGAATTATAATATTTAAAATTATATTATACTTCTTTTAGAATTTAAGTATAACAATTAAAATTATATTTTAAGAATGATAATAATTAAAATTATAATATAACCTTTAAAATACTCTTCAATAAAAAAGTCTTGAACCTACTAAATAAGTAGAGTTTGAATATGTAAATATACTTATTTATTATAAACTAAAGAGAAAGAAAATAAGGATCAAATAGATTCTTATATAAAAATTATATACTTATTGTCTATATAAGTAAATAACTCACTCAATTAAGTATAACAATTAAGATTATAATTGTGGAATGATTATAATTAAAATTATATAATAACCTTTAAAATTATATATAACAATTATAATCTCTAAATTTTAGTCTAATTGCTTGACTGTCATAGTCTCTTCGGCCTTGGGAGTTGTCAAGGTCAGACAGTTTGTGACGGTTAAGTAATTAGACTAAAATTTAAACAATTCTTCAAGATCATTCTCCCTCGTTGTGTACAAGACATGAAACGTAGGGTCACATAATCTTCCATCCCTCTTTAGTTTAATAATATAACACTACTTGAAGGTGACATTGTTAATTTAAACAACATGGAGATATTGTTGTATGATTTTTTGCTAGATGCGTGTGACATTGCATAAATACCCTTAGACCCGTTTGGGAATCAGTGTACATTTATGTATCCACTGATTCCTGAATTGTCCAGTGTGGACAGTTTGAGATTATATTATCTGTATTGCACATTTTTGTTACTCGCTACTTTCCACGTTTAATATGAAGTTTCGGTGTCTTCTTCTACTGTTCTTCGGGTATACTGTTCGTAGGGTCACAATCCAGATATTTGAACATGTATACTTGGAGAATTATGGGGAGGTGCTGCCGAAATTTCTACTAACGTGGAAATTAGTAGAGTGACGAGATTTGTGCAATATGGAGAATATAATCTCGAATGCGATAGGACCAACTACCTTATCAAAAAAGTAATGGGAATTGGAGCATGACATGCATGTGAATTTTCAATGTACGTGTTATTAATATATAGATGTTTTTAGAAATGGACAAAAATTGGATGCGTCTGGACGATAGACTTGGAAAGGATTACGTACCATATGCATGTGGAGTAAGAACTTTCATTGATTTTGCACGGGCTTCTGCTGATAGTCGTGGTTACATTAAGTGTCCATGTCGAGGGTGTAAAAATTTGTGTGCGATAGGATTGGATGAAGTAGAGCGTCATATATTTGTGAACGGTATGGATCTGGGGTATACGCGATTGGTACTGCATGGTGAGCCGTATGAAGGGTCAGCAGATGTATTGGTCGATCATCACAATTATTTGCGGCACATGGATGATGATTATGAGCATGATGAGATGGAGGAGATGTTGGGTGACATTGGAGCTGGGATGTTTATGGATGAGGTTAACGACAATGCCTCAACTGGTGGATCAGGGACTGATTGTGAAAATTTTCCTTCACTGTGGGAAGATGCAAAGCGCGAGCTTTACCCAGGTTGTACAAAACATTCCAAAATGTCGTTTATTGTGCGGTTGCTTCACATTAAATCATTGTGTGGGATGTCGACGAAAGCAATAAACATGGTATTGGACTTATTTAACGAGGTGCTTCCTGAAGGGTCTGCATTGCCTAAGAACTTTTATGAAGTGAAACAGTTGAGAAATGGATTAGGATTTGAGTACAAGTCCATACATGCATTCAAGAATGATTGTGTATTGTTCTGGAAGGAGAACGAGGAGAAACAAGCATGTCCTGTATGTGGAGAGTCGAGGTGGAAAGGTAAGAAAAACGTGCCGGTTAAGGTGTTGCGGTATTTTCCCTTGAAACCTAGGTTGCAAAACCTATATATGTGTAAGAAAACAGCTCATGATATGAGGTGGCACGAGGAGAAAAGAGTTAAGAATGACGGGTATATGAGGCATCCAGCTGATTCACTTGCGTGGCAGTCTTTCGATAATCAGTATCCAGAGTTCGGGTTAGAAGCTCGGAACGTGCGCCTGGGACTCACAACCGATGGATTCAACCCTTTTGGGAATATGAGTACAAGTTATAGCACTTGGCCCGTGGTATTGATTCCCTACAATCTTCCACCATGGAGGTGCATGAAGGCGCCAAACTTTTTGTTAACTTTACTCATCCCTGGCCCTAGATCACCTGGGAATGATATTGACGTATTCATGCAGCCGTTGATTGAAGAGCTAAAAGAGTTATGGGAAACAGGGGTTAGAACTTATGATGCATCTAAGTCGACATCTTTTCAGATGCATGCTGCGGTAATGTGGACTATAAATGATTTTCTGGCGTATGGGAATCTTTCCAGCTGGAGTACGAAAGGGAAGTTAGCGTGTCCGACGTGTAATAAAGAAACTGCTAGTGAGTGGCTAAAATTTTCTCAGAAGTTGTGTTTCATGGGTCATCGACGTTATTTACCAGCAAATCATGCATGGAGAAGAGAATGTGCCAAGTTTGATGGGAGAGTAGAGGATAGGATTGCACCAAAAGAGTTGTCTGGAGAAGAGATAGTGGAACAACTGCAACATGTTAGAGCGAACAATTTTGGCAAAGGTCGGGGAAAGAACAAGAGAAAACGAGCCGTACCAGAATTGAATTGGACAAAGCGTAGTATTTTTTTTGACTTGCCGTATTGGTCGTCATGCAAGTTGAAAAATTGTTTGTATGTAATGCACATAGAGAAGAATATTTGTGATAATATACTGGGTACATTGATGAGTATTAACAAAAAGACGAAAGACACGATCAAGACGAGGAAAGATCTTGAGAGAATGAGAATTAAACATAATCTGCATTTGCGGGTGGAAGGCAACAGGGTGGTCATGCCGCATGCATGTTTTACGATGACGACGGAGGAGAGGATGGATTTCTGCAAATGGTTGCAAGGTGTGAAGTGGCTAGATGGTTATGCTTCAAATATTGGTAGATGCGTGAGTCCTAATGATTGGAAAATCAATGGATTGAAAAATAATGATTGTCACGTATTTTTGCAGAAGTTATTACCTGTGGGAATTCGTGGGAAGCTTACATCTAATGTACGTGTCGCCATATCTGAACTATGTATGTTTTTCAAGGATTTGTGCGCTCGGGTAGTAAACGAGATGTGTTGTCGAAATTGGAAGAAGACATTGCTACTATACTATGTAAATTCGAGCAGATCTTTCTACCATCATTTTTTGATGTTATGGTCCATTTAGCAATACATTTACCGCGAGAGGTACTTCTGGGTGGACCGGTGCAGTTCCGTTGGATGTATCCAGTTGAAAGATATTTGGGTCGATTGAAGCGCACTGTTGGGAATAAAGCCAAAGCTGAGGGTTCAATAGCAGAGGCCTATATACACGATGAATGGTTAACATTTTGCTCTCTATATCTTCGTGGTGTTGAGACACGATTTAATCGTCAAGAGCGAAATGCTGATCTTGCTACTCCGCCTCCTCGTGAGCTATCAGTGTTTTCCCAGAATGTACGACCCTTGGGTGCACAAACAGGTTACGATTTAATTGATGGAGAGTTGGGTAAAGTTCGGTGGTATGTGCTAAATAACTGCCGAGAGATTGATGATTATCTTAGGTATGTCATTTCATTTCTTTGAATAATTATAGTTTTCTTTAAATTAATTAGAATTGTTGTGCTCAAAATATACTTCTTTTGCAACATGTTATAACAGTGACCACATGGACAAACTTAGGACGGAAGGCGTAGAAAATATAGAGGCAAGACACGAGGAAGAACTTCCCGGATGGTTTGAAGAACGTGTATGAACTAAAATTATATATATGTTATATTGTGAAATTTTTAACTCTGGATAATGAAATAATAAATATATACTATTTCAATTTATAGATTTTGGAACAACGTGCTCGTGATCCCGGATCAATTTCTTCTGAATTGTATGCATTGGCCCTTGGTCCCTCAAATAGAGCACTTCGATATACTGCATGCACGGTTCGAGGTTATAGATTCCATACTTTGGACCGTGAACGTAATAGAAAAACTCAAAACTGTGGTATGTTGGTCGAGGGGAGTCATGGAACAGATGATATTGACTATTATGGTGTCATACGTGATATTATCAGATTGAAATATCTGGGTGGGTCTATAACATATGTCTTTAAATGTGATTGGTGGGATCTAGGCGGTGGTCGGGTTTCGATACATAGGGATAATCACTTTACGAGTGTCAATACTGCATCTAAATGGTACGAAGATGATCCATTCGTATTGGCTTGTCAAGCTACCCAAGTCTATTACTTGATTGATCCAATGAAAAGTGCTGATGAAGATAGTGGGGAGATAACTTGGCGAGTTGTACAAAAATTTGTTCCTCGAAATATATATGAAGCAGGAACGAGTGTAGATTACGAGAATAGTGGAGATGAAGATGACACTCCGATTGTTGAGGCATACCAGGAAGATGGAGAGGGTATTAACTTGTTTGTTGACCTCGGTGCACTCGAGTTGCTCCCCTTGTGTAGAGATGATGTCCCACCCGTACATCTCGACCCGTCTGTATTAAATGATCATTCAATTCAAGTCAGTGAGGAGGAAGAAGAAGAAGACGAGTCAGAAGATGAAGACGAATCAGAATCCGGGCAGGAGGTGGATAAAGATGATGAAGAAGAGGTGCATGATGATGATGAAGATGTTATTGATGGAGATTCTGAAACAAGCATGGAAAATTCATCTGAAGAATAAAAGTACTAAATATTTTATTCATATAGGTGACTATAAAATATCTTGAATTTTCATAATTTCTTCTAATTAATTTTCTTTGATATAATTAATTATTTTAAAGAATGCCGCCAAAACGACAACGAATAAATATGCCTCCGCCAAGTCCAAGTCCTAAATCCATTGAGGACTCCCCACTCGAGGAATCTGTTCTTGAAGATCAAGCTAACACAGAAGAGAACAACAGCCAGTCGACACCTACCAGTAAGGAAATATTGTCGTTGATAATTATATATATAGTTAATACTTTTTTCTCAATAACTATATAATTATAATTATAGTATATCTATTATCATGTAGTTGATGCATCTGCACGTCGTGGTCGTGGCTATACACGTGGAATCTCTCTTGAAAAAAATAGAAGGCACGGTAAACTGAAGATCACAATTCCTGATAATTCCACTGGAGGAGTGGATGATAGTGCAGCAGCGCTTTCCTCCTATATTGGCACAGTAGTTCGAGCTTATGCTCCATTTTATGTGCGCTCATGGCGAGATGTTCCGAATGAGATTAAGAAGCACATTCGAAGTCGTGTGCTGGTGAGTTTACTTTTCAGTACATTTTTTTCACCTAGATTAATATATTATATTTTTTACCTGATTCCCTTGTTAGGATGAATTCAACCTCGACTTTGGCCGTAGCGAGGATTTGAGAACCGTGAATGAGTTGATGGCTACACTATTCCGACGTCACAAAGGACGATGTCATGACCACTTCAAGAAGTTTGAGACGTTGGAAGAGGCTGCGCAGTCTCCTTTTTAGCGGATGAAGTTAGATGATTGGAGAAAGTGTTGTGATATTTTCGCATCTCCAGATTATCAGGTATTTTATATTTATATCTTTTAATTATTTACATTCATATTCGTTTTATATATTATATGTATACATATTACAATTAATATTTTTAATATATTTTGTAGCACTTGAGTTCTACAAATGCACAGAATAGATCCGTTCTGACTGTCCACCATCGTGCCGGTTCAAGGTCATTCCACCATCTTGCTGAAAAAATGGTAATTAAAAAATTATAGAATTCATTTATTTTCCTTATATTATTTCTGATAAGTACTAACATTATCTTTTTAAAATTGCTAATATTGTCGCTTTGTTAGAAACGTGATGATCCTGAAAACTTTTCCCTCATTCATGTCTATGCTGCTGCTCACACTAATGAGCATAGTGAGTGGATGGATCCTGTCGCTGCAGATAATTATGTAAGCAGTGTTAATTTTGTTAAATAAATTATTTATATAACATTTTAATAGTTTATTTCTTATTTCTATTTCTTTTAATACGTTACTAATTATTTACGATCATTACCTTTTAAATTGCAGAGCAAAATGTTGGAGATTCAGTCGGCTTCTGAGGAATCCTCTCCTAGTGACATAGACATATTCACGCAAGTGCTCGGGCCGCAGTCTAGTATGGCAAGAGGTTTGGGACGATCTACCAAGTATAAATGTTCATCCTCCTCAACCTCATCGGCTTCACAAATTAATAATCTTACGGCAAATTTAGAAGTTGCACAGCGTGAGAATGAGTATATGAGGTCGAGACAACAAGAGTTAGAGTCTCTCTTAGAACGACAGTCTCATTTAGAGACGCGTTTGCAGGACCAACAGAGAGATCAGGAGGAAAGAATACGCAGTGAAGTGCAAGAGCAAGTGCAACGGGAGATGATGGTGCAAATGGAGCGTGTTATGTCGTTGCAACAGAATCCCCATGGGCGAGGGAAAAGAAGAAATAAATTTTATCAATATTTCTGACTAGTTTTAATATATAATTTTGTGCTTTTATAAGACATTGTTACTTGTTAATTGGGTATGTAATATGATACAATTGGTATTATGTTTTTAAATTTCATGAAATTAGTATTTCTGATCTGTACATTTGAATGTAAATAAAAATCGTTCGAACGTTGGTTCACACTGTAACAAACGTTCGAACGTAAATACAATTGAATCGTTCGAACGTTAAACTATACGTTCGAACGTACTCACGCTAAAACGAACAAACCGTTCGAACGGTAAAGCGACTAACGTTCAAACAAAGAACTTGCATTCGGACGCTCCTTCGTTTACATTCGAAATAACGTCCGAACATTAAACGCGCTACATTTGAACATTTACGTTTACGTTTGAACAAATATTCGAACGTTTATTGTAATTAACGTTCGGACGCATTAACATTCGAACGTAAATATGATACGTTCGAACACGATATCCAATGAACGTCAACTTCTCTCATTCGAACGCCAATCGGTCGGGTATAACGTCCAAACGTTTGATTTTACGTCCGAACGTGATTTTCTGTGACAGTTCATAACCGTCACAAAAAAAGGAACGTTCGAACGTTGTACCGAATGGAACACTTCCAACCGTCACTAAAAATATTTTTTGTGACGGTTGAACAGTAAATCGTCACCAAATATTTTCTGTGACGCACTTTAGGTGACGGTCATGGTGACGGTTTCAAACCGTCACCAAATATGTTTAGTGATGGTTTGCCATTTTTTTGTGACAGTTTCCTCTGTCACAAAACACACATTCTGTTGTAGTGAAATAAATTATTTCTTAAATGTAATATTGTAGTGCGCGATATTATTTTTTTGAGAATTTTTATGGGTAATTTTTCTTCTTAAACAGAAAATGGGGTACATTACAATTTTTAGATAGTTTGGAAAGATGGTTGAAATTGATAGTTTAGGAGATCATATTGCAAATAAGGTGATAATTTGAGAGGATTTGTGTATTTTCTCCTTAGAAGGGTTATTTTTCCAAGTCTTTGATAACTCTGATCCTTTGATGCATCTCAAAGTAACAGTACCACTTCCTAAACCTTGTTTTCGGTACCAACTCGGTCCACTCTTCCCTTCTCAAATGCTGCAAACCCACAACCACCATTAGTCCCTCCTGTTCCACATCTTATCTCAACCGTCCTTCATTCTCCTCTCTCATTTTCTATCATCTTTGCTTTCCATAACGCCATCACCAATTTGTGCCCTCACCTCCGCCCTTTACCACTTGGCCAACATTGCACCAGATCACCCTCTCAAGTTATTGTTCAGAACTTGTAGTCTTCGAGAGGGAGAGAAATAAGCAGAGGCCGCAGGTCCATTAGAAATATTTATATGGGCAACAATAAATGTTGTTAGACCTATTCCATGTGTCTATTTTTCTCTCACTCAGGCCAGCTAGGAAGGCCATTTAGGCCATTGCCTAATACCCCCACCCTATCTAAGGCTCTCAAAAATAAAAATGAGTTTTTTTTTTTTCATTTTAAAAATAAAAATTGTTTCATTAAATAAAATTTAAATAATTTTTATAGCTTTCAATGTGTGCAAGGCCCCATAATTCTGAATTTAATATTTAATGCAATGAATTTTGTTGTTTGATTAGTAATACAATGAATTATTTATATTTTAAATATTTTTTTTAAGATCTTGTTAAATTGAGGCACAAAATTGCATTGAGGCCCCATTTAAAATATAATGATTATTGTAAAGTTTGAAAATATTCCATATAATAATTTATATTTTATTGTATTATAATTACAAATACCTCACTTAAATCTCGCCTTAGACCTCAATTTGTATTTAGCCGCCTTTGCTCTCAATTAAGGCTCTCAATTCCAGGTAACAACTAGAGAGAATCCTTTTCCCGGCCCTCACACCATATAAGCCACTTCCCAAAGCTTTTGAGCTAGAATCTTTTAAGGCATCAAGTCATACATTCTAAGCCTTGTTTGGATTAAAAAATGAGTTGAAATGATTTTTTATGAGTTGAATAAAATTATATTGTTAGAATATTATTTTTAATATTATTATTGTTTTAAGATTTGAAAAAGTTGAATTGTTTATTATATTTTATGTTGAAATTTGAAAAAGTTGTAATGATGAGATGAGATGAGTTTCGAATACAAACAGAGCCTTAAGTTATATATAAGGCAATATTCTTTCCCCCTTTTTTTTGGTCATAGTGGATGCTTAACTTATTTATAAGAATATTAATGAAATGGATCGAAGATGCGCAATGAGATTTATATGAATAAGTCGTTTGTGATATTGGTACTTTCAATGTCACTGGTCTCAAGCGCGAAGCACTAATTACATCCTCTAGATATTAATAACTGTTAATTAATTCTTAGGTTGGCAATGTTGGTGTCATCTATACTTTGATAGAATCTTAATTTCTAGCTTGGGTATTGTATTTATTTTTCAAAGTGATCAATGTATTATAAAATATAAGATTATTATATATTGATATCAACCATGAACAGAACTTGTTTGGACAGTCCATGTTGTATAATTTATACTTCAAACAAAGAAACTCAAATGAAAAGTTGGTCGCATGAGATTCAAATGAGGTACCTTTAGAAGAAGTGGATATATTCTTGCAAATTCCTACAGTAAACCTTTGAAGGAAGTGACATCCTGACGGACGATAGTCACATATTCTATATGTCACAGATGACCTTGACTAAAGTAAGGTTGGGGTCGCTGATCATCATATTCACATGATGCATTACAAATTAATCACCTAAATAACGTACTGTATGAAGAAGGTTCGGATGTACAACTGCAGAAATCCTTGAAACCATTATTCAATCAAGAAGAAATGGCATGAAGTTCAAACGTCATGTCATATGAAAATTTCCAAAACGATGTGTTAATGCAAAACCCCGTATTTAGATTGGGAATAGGCGTCAATTTTCATAAGGAAGTGCACATGTAAGCAAAATAAACATGTATATGCTTATCGCAATAGAATGAGTAAAGGTTTAATAAAAAACTAAATGCTATTTGTACCATAGGTCTAAACCATAAATAGATTAATTCATTACCACAAAAATATCCATATATCATTGTCACTTCCAAAATAATATAACACAATACCATTTGATCACTTCCTACATCCAAGTCCGACATACCAAACATGATTTATTGTCTGGCTAATTAGTACATCTCCCAAAAATACAAATAACTATTAATGGAGACTGACCTCCGTTATTGTTGCTCCGGCAGGTTCAATCCTTCTTCCTCGAAAACCTCTCCTGAGCTACCTTTGCATCAAAGTCTACGATTTTGATAAACGAAACTAAAGATAGGTTAAACAGTTGTAACAAAACTACTAATAAGAGACAATCCAAGTGAAGATGTAATGCACACTTCCATGTAAAAGATCTGTGAACACATATATTTATGCGTCGCAAAGAGTCACCCTCAAGATAAAAATACATATATTCATAGTTATGGCAATGAACCACCCTATGAATAAAGCACGAGTATATAAGCATGGCAATGAATCACCCTCTAAGGACCCTTTGTTCAAATCTCAAGTATACATATTTATCATGAAACAAGGAACCACCCTCTTCTCAAGCACATAAAACTCATCAAATCACATCATATAAATCTTGCAGGGAGTCACTTTACCTTTCGACTCAGGGACTCACTCCCACCTGGCCAACAACTTGCTAGCATGTTCCAAATGACACAACACCCACCGAGATATACTAGATTGGCCCAAGGACACTCTCTACCCAGTTAAACAACTCAAGGAAACCACATAGGATACACAAGGAGAATCTGTTTGACCTGTCTATCAAGTGAGGCGAATACGAAAGTGTTCCACCCCGATCATTATGAGGATCATTACTCCTAAAAAAAATGGGAAGCTGTGAACCGGACTGAATTGGGTTCAATGAGGTAGTAGTTCCTATTTAGCAAAACCAATTGAAAATTGGTCCAGATCTGGTTTTGGTTTTCAGAATACAAGTTCGAACTGAACCGGAACTAGATTTTTTATATTATATTATATATATTATATGTTAAATTGTTAATTAATATAACATGAAATTTTAAAATCTTATTATTCATGTCTATTAATCTTATAACATAAAGTAAATATAACATTTGATATAACATAAAATTAATCTTATAAATCTTAATATAACATTTGATTATGATATAACATAAATTAATCTTATAATATTTAATATAACATTTCAATTTTGATATAACGTATAAATTTTAATTTTATAACATAAAATTAATATCACTTGCTAAATGTTTGTTGGAGTGTGATTTTGTTTATCCTTAGAATTGGAAAAACAAACCGGACCGAAACTGTAAAGATTGAAAGTTCTAGTTTCGGTGGTGAATCAGTCGAGTATCGATTCTTAAATGTCCAAAACAGCACCGAACCAGACCCATCATACCCCAATTGTTGGGCTAGTTATAACGTTTAAATCATTTGCTGAATTTCATGCCATCAGATTGTGATTTATGCATGTAAATTGGAATCTAAGATATTGTTAGTTTTTGGGGTTAAATAGTTTTACGTGAGTGCATGAGTATCACAATGACACGCTAAGATGGGGCATTATATTGGTGGAGCTCCTTTGGTCACTCAGGAACACATAAAACTGAGTGACATTCCTTGGATTATCATTGGATGACAACATGCTTAGGAAGACGGAGACACTCTAGGAACAAAGCATGGCCTCTCTAATGGCGGATGCTAGAGGACGATGTGGTCAAGGATAGGGTGAGAATCCAGACGTCACTCATTACGAAATCACACACACGGTCGTTACCTATGGTGTGGTGGAGGGAGCCAATGTGTATGGACGACCCAATATGGGGAGGCTGCGGTTCTTATCACATTAATAGAATGGATGTTTTAGAAAACGAGATTTTCTTTTGGGTATGTTACAACATACGTGGAAAATTGTGTTGTGTACTTGAGTTCTGTTACTCGATTACTCTTAACTTGGTTAAATTTGCAACATCAATTATCATATTTCCTTGCATCAATTATTTGCATAATTTGATTTTCACTTGCAAGCTTTTTTGAGAATTGGTCTTTGTTTTACTTACTGTGATTTTGCAAAATCTTACTCTAGGAGTCCCAATATAGTTCCGCTCCTCGAAATTATAAATTTTGATGCAAATGAAGATTTTGGTAGTAGTTATAGTCATGGAGATCCATCATAGTCAAAATATTGAGGATTAGGGTTTTCCTTGCTTTGTTAAGTTGCTATGTTTAATTTTCTTGAAAACAAAAATAAATGACTATAAATATTCTTTTGCTTATGGTTTGGAGACATGTGGCTTATGGATATTATAGTTATGAAGCACTTAAATTTTTCTAGTACTATTATTTAGATTTAATGACTAACTTTTTATTTTCTGTAGCGAATCAATCATATACTTTTTTTGAGCATGTAAGCACAACTTGTCATCACAACATGCAGGGGGTATATGACCTAAGCGGCCAACATCCCAACGTCACAGCTTCCACCAAATTGTAAGTGAGACTCAAGGGCATCACGGACTCCATTAACCTCAGACGTCAGTCATCTTTATGTCAGTCCAAAAGTTCAATTTTCATTAACACCTTTTTTTATATTTCTTGCTCTTTCTTGCTTATGAGAGAAAAGTCAATCTTGTAGGTATGTTTTATTGTTCATTGTCTTAGCCTAGCACAACTACAAATCAAGTTTTACAATGGATAGAGAAGAACAAGCACATCGTGATGAAAATATCCAAAAATTAGATCAATGCAGTGCACACAATCTATTGGACTAACAAAAACATTTAAAATAGAGGTAAGTTTCAAGAGATGTTTTCATAGCCATGCCCTTGAATGAACAAGATTTAAAAGGTGTACAAACAGTATGAAACTACAAATAGTGGAGACAGGTTAGATCTAATAACCAAGTTGTACATCTAGTCCCTCTTCACAACAATTACTTTCAACTATGAACACATTTCACTCAGAATTGAACAAAAAAGTCAAATAAACATGTTGGTGATAATTTAAGTGGACCGGAAAAAAAGCATACCATGCCTTTATGAAATTCTCACACAACTAAGAGTCGCCTTGGTTGTATGAACTTCGGTTTGCTCAGTACTATGGTGAACGACAACGGTGAGTCGAAGGGTGCAACGATTTGAGAGCTAGGGTTCAAACACGGGTCGGGACTCAAGAGGAGCTTCTGGAGGCTAGAGCCAGGTCAGTTTTACACCCCCAACATGCAAACCCATTGCAAAACGGGTTGGAGATCAAACCCAATACTAACTGGACCAAATCGAATTGGATCCATCGATGGATCGGGTCATAAGCACATCCTTGGATTGAATGGCCATTTAAGGAATGTTTGGAAAAAGTTTCCATCTCATTCTATCTCATCTCATCTCATCTTATTTCCTTCCCAAATATTATTTAAATACAAACACCTTTATTCTAATCATTACAACTTTTTCAAACTAATCATTACAATTTTTCCAGACTTTCAAATAAAAGACAAAGAATAATTCAACCTTTTTAAATCCTAAAATAAAAATAATATTAAAAAAATAAATTCTAACAATATTTTAACTTTATAATATTTTTAATTCAACTTTTTCTCTCATTTTCCAAAACTCAAAAAATACTCAACTCAAACCATCTCACTACTATTCACAAACTATCTTACTACTATTCACAAAGTTCTCATCACATTCTCCAAACAATCCCTTATTCAAAAAGAGTTTGGAATAAAGAAAGATAACACCATTTGAGTAAAGAAAGTCCATGAGAAAGTTCAGTATCATGCATGGTTTATGACGTCGGTTGTCATTACAAAAGCATAACCTTCCTCATAAGTACTCCCACTATAACATAATTACTTTTAGTGACAGTTGAGAAATTGTGAAAATCCTCAAACCATCACTAAAAAACATTTTCTGTGACGGTTTCTGGAAATCGTCACTAAAGATAGATAAGATTTTTTTTACGTTTGAACGGAGGGGAAGTTTATGGCTACTTACGTGCGAACGTGAAATGTCTTGGCACCAACATTTGAACGTTAGTAATTAACGTCTGAATATTAATTGTAAATTTAAATTAAATATGAATATAATTTAAAAATTATGTGGTTTTTATAGTGCTTAATTTATGAACTAGTCTAAACATTTGTAATATATAAATATATAAATATATATTTATGTTTATATATATTTGAAGTGTAGTGATTTAATATTAAAATTGAAAAATTTAACATTAAAGAAGATTGAGAATTGAAATTAAAAAGCAATAGATATATTAAAAAATATTTTTCCTTACATATATTAAAAGTAAAATACAAAATATGATATAATTTCGTAAACAATACTCAGACGAACGCGTTGTTCACGAAATTCATACTCTGTATCTCCTCAGTCAAAGTATTAACCTTCTCGTTGAGGATACCTACACGATGGGCTATCTCAGCGACAGACTTCTCTACAGCCACAATCTATCGTGGAGACGATGCTCTCCTCGTAACGGATCCTCTCAAAGATGCGCAGTGGCAAATCAATGGGATCTCCACGTGCCACTCGTATGAAAAACCGTGCCCGAATCCGACTAAATGTGGTCTTATGTGCCACCGGATCTAGGTTTGTTGCAACAATAAGCTACAACATGCAGAAGAAAGGTAGCAGATGTATTTGGTTGAAGGTATTCTTCCTCTCGATCTGCGTGCGGTCTCTCCCGGTGAGGATATAGAAATCCTCGTCTCGGCCATCATCCTGAGCCTCACGGTCAGTACCTTACGCCTCTGACCGGTATACATCTCTGGCATCACCTACTGGCTCAACTAGGCCAGTAGATGATGTTGAAATGCCTACATCTGCATCGAGTGTGCCATGTGCAAATGTAGATGTGCGAACCACAGCTGTGTCGCCAGTCTGAGAGTTAGCTGTAGTCGATGTCTTAACTACTCGAAAAATCTCGAAGAGCTCGATGATGACATCCGGTGAAATCTCAAATGAAACACCGCGTACAATCACGGTGTGAGAGGATGCGTCCTGAGACATGGAGCACATCCCCATATAGAACTCCCGAACCATTGACAAGTATACCTTCACCTCTCAATGTGTAGATATTTCCCCAGCCTCTACTGATGAAGACATCTCTGAGATTTGTCTGCTACCATCTGAGCTCGTCAAACTCATTGATCAGGACCTCTCGCTCTACCATAACAGTACGAGTCCCAATCTGAGAAGTGTCCTGAGTGGCTCCTTCCCTCCTCCATCCCCATTCTAACTCATTGATGCATCTTTTGTATTAATTTTAAACTGATCTGCATTAACGTTCGAACATAATATAACATATGTTCGAATGTTCAGATAAAACATTCACACATATGTGTTTAACGTCCAAACATAGCAATTGACATTCGAACGTATAATATTCACGTTCGAACGTTAAGGGCATAACGACTAAGAATTTTGAATGTGGTACGTTCGAACGTTATGCCTTTCATGTTCGAACATATGTGTTTTACGTTCAAACGTAAAATATACACGTTCAAAGGTGGAAGTCAAAACGGCGAATAAATTGAAAAGTAGTACATCAAACGTTAACATTCAACATTCGAACGTAAATGCTATGAAAAGTAATGTTCAAATGTACAAAATATACATTTGAACGTAGAAGGCATAACAGCTATGTACTTGAAACAACGTACGTTCGAACGTTATATCAAAACATTCGAACGTTACGACACTACTCAGCCATTCTTGAAAATCACATACCACGGTTCTAAGTGACCAAATGCGACCATAGAAATGAGTTATACACTTCAAGAAACTTTTCTACAGTGACCATTTGGCCAATGACAACTCATATTGGCCGGAAAATGGAGTTGAAAATCCGACTTTACAAGTTTTCTACGAAATCTTTAAAAAAAAAACATGTAAGAGGACAAAAGAGGGATGCCTACCTTTTTGCAACGGTTGTGAAGGGCTTTGACAACGGTGGCGACGGTTTAGTGGCGGCGTGCAACGATAGAGAGATAATGGTAGAGACATGAAAATGACGTTTCCCCGTTTCGGTTTTGGGCTTATAGACACGAAACGTTTGAACGTCATTCTGAGTAACGTTTGAACGTTTCGCAATTGAATTTCAAAAAATATATTAATAATATATTATACTATTAATATATGTTATATATTATAATGTATACTATATCTAATATTACATTATAATATAGTATAGTATAGTATAGTATATAGCATATATATAGTGTATTATATATATATAATCTATTATATAGTATATTATATATATATATATAACGTATATTATATATAGTTAATACATAATATAAAATATTATATTTTATAGTATGTATTATAATTAAAATATTATAAAATATTATATTTTGTAGTATATTTAATTAAGTATAACAATTAATATTATATAATAACAATTAAAATTATAATTTAGGAATAATAATCCGAGATCAATCATTATAGTATTTCGCATAAGATAGCCCCAGCCAATCCAAGATCACTATAAAATACTTTGTTGCCTGTTGAAAAATCTGAAGCTTCTTTTCCATAACTAATAATCTTTATTTTTTTTATAAATTAGCAATTTCAAACAAATAGTAGTATTATATTCTTAAACTAGAGAGATGGAAGAAAATGCTCACAAGCTTCCTGTCTTATAGACAACGAGGGAGAATGATCTTGAATAAATGTATGTCAAATTGCTTGATTGTCAAAGTCTCTCCGGCCTTGAGAGTTGTCAAGGCCGAAGAGTTTGTGACAATTAAGTAATTAGACTAAAATTTAAACATTTCTTTAAGATCATTCTCCCTCGTTGTCTACTGATAGGAAACTTGTGAACATATTCTTCCATCTCTCTCTAGTTTAACAATATAACACTACTATTTGTTTGACATTGTTAATTCAAACAACAAGGAAATATTGTTCGTAGTGTTTTTTGATAGATATTGTGTGACATTGCATAAATAACCTTAACCCATTTGGGAATTAGTATATATTTAGGTGTCCACTAATTCTTGAATTGTCCAGTGTGGACAGTTTCGGATTATATTATCTGTATTGCACATTTTTGTTACTCCTACTGAACACGTTTAGTATGAAATTTTGGTGTCTTCCTCTACTCTTATTCGGGTATACTGTTCATAGGGTCACAATCTCTCTATGTAAACATGTATATTTGGAGAATTATGGGGAGGTACTGTCGAAATTTCTACTAATGTGGAAAGTAGTAGAGTGACGAGATCTGTGCAATATGGATAATATAATCTCGAATGGGATGGGATCCAACTACCTTATGAAAAAAGCAATGAGAATTGGAGCATGACATGCATGTGAATTTTCTATGTACATGTTACTAATAGATAGATGTTTTTAGAATTGGACAAAAGTTGGATGCGTCTAGGCGATGGACTTGGAAAGGATTACATACCCTATGCGCGTGGAGTAAGAACCTTCATTGATTTTGCTTGAGCCTCTACTTATAGTCGTGGTTACATTTAATGTCCATGTTGAGGGTGTAAAAATTCTTGTGCGATAGGGTTGGATGAAGTTGAAAGTCACATATTTGTGAACGGTATGGATCTGGGGTATACCTGATAGGTACTACATGGTGAGCCATATGCATAGTTAGCGGATGTATTCTTCGGTCATCCGAATTATTTGCAGCCCATGGATGATGATTATGAGTAGGATGAGATGGAGGAAATGTTGGGTGACATTGGAGCTTGAATGTTTATGGATGAGGTTGACGACAATGCCTCAAGTGGCTGTACAAAACATTCCAAAATGTCGTTTATTGTGTGATTGCTTCACATTAAGACATTGTGTGAGATGTCAACGAAAACAATAAACATGGTATTGGACTTATTTAACAAGGTGCTTCTCGAAGGGTCTGCATTGTCGAAAAAATTTTATGAAGCGAAACAGTTGAGAAATGGATTAGGGTTTGAGTACAAGTCCATACATGCATGCAAGAATGATTGTGTTTTGTTTTGGAAGGAGAACGAGGAGAAACAAGCATGTCCTGTATGCTAAGAGTCGAGGTGGAAAGGTAAAAAAAACGTGCCAGTTAAGGTGTTGCGATATTTTCCCTTGAGACATTGGTTGCAAAGACTATATATGTATAAGAAAACAGCTCACAATATGAGGTGGCACGAGGAGAAAAGAGTTATGGATGACTCATATATGAGGCACCCAGCTGACTCACTTGTGTGGCAATTTTTCGATAATCAATACCTAGAGTTTGGGATAGAAACTCGGAACGTGCACCTGGGACTCACAACCGATGGATTCAACCATTTTGAGAATATAAGTACAAGTTATAACTCTTGGCCCGTAGTGTTGATTTCGTACAACCTTCCACCATGGAGGCGCATGAAGGCGCCCAACTTTTTGACATTACTTATCCCTGGCCCGAGATCACCTGGAATGACATTGACGTATTCATGCAGCTGTTGATTCAAGAGCTGAAATAGTTATGGGAAACAGGTATCAGAACTTATGATGCATCCACGTCGACATCTTTTTAGATGCATGTTGCTGTAATGTGGATGATAAATGACTTTCTGGCATATGGGAAATCTTTCCGGATGGAGTACTAAAGGGAAGTTAGCGTGTTCGACGTGTAATAAAGAAACTGTTAGTGAGTGGTTAAAATATTCTCAGAAGTTGTGTTTCATGGGTAATCGACGTTATCTACCAGCAAATCATGCATGGAAAGATAATGCGCTAAGTTTGATGGGAGAGTAGAGGACAAAATTGCACTAAATGAGTTCTTTGGGGAAGAGATAGTGGAACAACTGGTACATATTAGAACGAACAATTTTGGCAAAGGTCGGGGAAAGAACTAGAGAAAATGAGACGCAACAGAATTGAATTGGACAAAGCGTAGTATTTTTTTTTACTTGCCGTATTGATCGTCCTGCATGTTGAGACATAGTTTGGATGTAATGCACATGGAGAACAATATCTGTGATAATATACTGGGTACATTGATGAGCATTAACAAAAAGACGAAGGACACGATCAAGATGATGAATGATCTTGAGAAAATGAGAATTAAACATAATCTACATTTGCAGGTGGAAGGCAATAGGGTGGTCATGCCCCATGCACATTTTACGATGACGAGGGAGGAGATGATGGACTTCTGCAACTGGTTACAAGGTGTGAAGTTGCCAGATGGTTATACTTCAAATATCGGTAGATGCGTGAGCCTTGATGACTGGAAAATTAGTGGATTGAAAAGTTTTCAAATCATGACTGTCACGTATTTTTGCAGAAGTTATTACCGGTGGGAATTCGTGGGAAGCTGACATCTAATGTATGTGTCGCCATATCCAAACTTTGTATGTTTTTAAGGATTTGTACGCTCGGGTAGTAAATCAAGATATGTTGCGAAAGCTGGAAGAAGACATTGCTACTATACTATGTAAATTCGAGCAGATCTTTCCACCATCATTTTTTTTTGTCATGGTCCATTTAGCAATACATTTATCTCGGAAGGTACTATTGGGTGGACCGGTGCAGTTCTGTTGGATGCATCCAGTTGAAAGATTTTCGGGTTGACTGATGCGCACTGTTGGGAATAAAGTCAAAGCTGAGGGTTCAATAGTAGAGGCCTATATACACAATGAATGGTTAACATTTTGCTCTCTATATCTTCATGGTGTTGAGACATGATTTAATCGTCAAGAGCAAAATGCTGATCTTGTTGCTTCGCCTCCTCGTGAGCTATCAGTGTTTTTCCAAAATGTGCGATCCTTGGGTGCACAAATGGGTTACGATTTAATTGATGGAGAGTTGGGTAAAGTTTGGTGGTATGTGCAAAATAATTGACGGGATTTTGATGACTATCTCAGGTATGTCGTTGCATGCTTCGAATAATTCTAGGTTCAAAATTTTAACTATAATTTTTGTGCTCAAAATAATATTCTTTTGCACTTATACACAGTGAGCACATGGACAAACTTAGGACGGAAGGCGTAGAGAATATAGAGGCAAGACACGAGGAAGAATTTCCTGGATGGTTTGAACAACATGTATGAATTAAAATTATATCTATCTTAGATTTTGAAACTTTTGACTCTGGGTAACTTTTAATAAATATATACTATTTCAATTGTTAGATTTTGGAACAACATACTTGTGATTCCGGATCTATTTCTCCTGAATTGTACGCATTGGCCCATGGTCCCTCAAATATAGCCCTTCGATACACTGCATGCACGGTTCGAGGTTATAGATTCCATACTCTGGACTGTGAATGTAATAGAAAGACTCAAAACTATGATGTGTTGGTTGATGGGAGTCATGGAACAGATCATATTGACTATTATGGTGTCATACGTGATATTACCAGATTGAAATATTTGGGTAGGTCTGTAGCATGTCTTTAAATGTGATTGGTGGGATCTAGGCGGTGGTCGGGTTTCGATACATAGGGATAATAACTTTATGAGTGTTAATACTGCATCTAAATGGTACGAATATGATCTATTCGTATTGGCTTGTCAAGCTACCCAAGTCTATTACTTGATTGATCCAATAAAAAGCGTTGATGAAGATAGTGAAGAGATAACTTGGAGAGTCATACAAAAAATTTTCCTTCAAAATATACATGAAGAATGAATGAGTGCAGATTACGAGAATAGTGGAGATGAAAATGACACTCAGATTATAGAGGCCTACCAGGAAGATGGAGAGTATTAACATGTTTGTTGACCTCGATGCACTCGAATTGCTCCCCTTATGTAGAGATGACGTCCCACCCGTACATCTCGACCCGTTCGTATTAAATGATCATTCAATCATGTAAGTGCGGAAGAAGAAGAAGAATTTGGGGAAGAAGTGGATAAGGAGGACGAATAAGAGATTGATGATGATGATGAAGATATTATTGAGGGAGATTCTGAAACAAGCATGAAAAATACATCCAAAGATAAAGAATAAAAGTACTAAATATTTTATTCATATAGGTGACTATAGAATATTATACCTTTTCATAATTTTTTCTAATTAATTTTCTTTGATACAATTAATCATTTTCAAGGATGCTGCCAAAACGACAACGAAGAAATCTGCCTCCTCCAGCAAGTCCAAGTCCCGAACCCATTGAGGACTCCTCACTCAAGGAATCTGCTCCTGAAAATCAAGTTAACACACAAAAGAACGACATTCAGTCGACACCTACCAATTAGGAAATGTGGTTGATAATCAATTATATAATTAATATTTTTGTCTCAATAACTATATAATTATAATTATATTATTATCTATTAGTTGATGCATTCGCTCGTCGCGGTCGTGGCTATACACGTGGCATCTCTCTTAAGAAAAATAGAAGGCACGGAAAACTCAAGGTCACCATTTCTGATAATTCCACTAGAGGAATGGATGATAGTGCAGCAACGCTTTCCTCCTATATTGGCACAGTAATCCGAGCTTATGCATCATTTTATATGCGATCATGGCGAGATGTTCCGAATGAGATTAAGGAGCACATTCGGAGTCGTGTGCTAGTGAGTTTACTTTGAGAGTACATTTTTTTCACCTAGATTAATATATCATATTTTTGACGTAATTCACTTATTAGGATGAATTCAACCTCGACTTTGGTCGTAGCGAGGATTTGAGAACTGTGAATGAGTTGATGGCTATACTATTCCGACGTCACAAAGGACGATATCATGACCATTTCAAGAAGTTTGAGACGTTGGAAGTGACTGTGCAGTCCCCTTTCCAGCAGATGAAGTCAGACTATTGGAGAAAGTGTTGTGATTTTTTCGCAACTCCAGATTATCAGGTATTCTAGATTTATATCCTTTAATTATTTACATTTATATTCGTTCTATATATTATATGTATATATATTACAATTAACATTCTTAATTAATTTTGTAGCACTTAAGTTCTACAAATGCATAGAATAGATCCACTCTGACTATCCACCGTCATGCTGGTTCAAGGTCATTCCACTGTCTTGCTGAACAAATGGTAATTAAAAAGTTATAGAATTCATTTATTTTTTTGATATTATTTTATTTAAGTACTAACATTATCTTTTTAAAATTGCTAATGTCGCTTCGTTAGAAATGTGATAATTCTGAAAACTTTTCTCTCATTCATGTCTATGATGCTGCTCACACTAATGAGCATAGTGAGTGGATGGATGCTGCTGCTACAGATAATTATGTAAGTGGTGTTAATTTGTTAAATAAATTATGCAACATGTGAATATTTTATTTTTTATATGTATTTCTTTTAATACCTTACTTATTGTGTGTTTTCTTTCAAATTGCAGGAAAAAATGATGGAGATGCAGTCAGCTTCTGGGGAATCCTCTTTAGTGACATAGACATATTCACGCAAGTGCTCGGGCTCAAGTCTAGTAGTATGGCAAGAGGTTTGGACGATCTTTCAAGCATTCCGGTTCATCCTCCTCAACCCCATCGACTTCACAAATTAATAATTTTACCAAAGATTTAGAAGCTGCACTGTGCGAGAATGAGTCTATGAGGTTGAGACAGCAAGAGTTAGAGTCTCTCTTAGAGCGACAGTCTCATTTAGAGACATGTTTGCAAGACCAACAAAGCGACTAGAAGGAAAGAATACGCAGTGAAGTCCAAGAGCAAGTGCATCGGGAGATGATGGTACAAATGGAGCGTGTTATGTCATTACAACAAAATCGCGGTGGGCAAGAAAAGAAGAAGAAATGAATTTTATCAATGTATATAACTTTTAATATCTATTTTGAGACTTTATAAGACATTGTTAGTTTTTAAATGATGGTGTGTAATATGATACAATTGGTATGTTTTTTAATTTTCTGAAATTAGTATTTATGATCTCTACATTCGAATGTAAAAAAAAATCATTCAAACATAGGTTCACATTCGAACCAAAGTTCGAACGTAATTACACAAAATTATAACATAACATTCAAACATACAACTCAACATTCGAACGTACTCACCCTCGAACGAACAAAACGTTCGAATGTTTAAACGATTAACGTTCGAATGTACATCTTGCATTCGAACGCTTCTTCGTTTACATTCGAACTAACGTCTAAACCTTATACCCATTACGTTCGAACATTAGTCCGTTAACATTCGAACATAAATTCAAACATTTATTGCAGTTAACGTTCGGACGTATAAACATTCGAACGTAAATATGATACGTTCGAACTATAATCAACGAACGTCAACTTCTGTCATTCGAATGCCAATTGGTTGGCTTGACGTTCGAGCATTCGATTGGACATTCGAATGTTACTTTCTGTGACAGATCTCAACCGTCACAAAAAAATGAAACGTTCGAACATTACACCAAACGGAACACTTCCCGGTAAACCATTACCAATTGTTTTCTGTGACGCACATTAGGTGACGGTCGTGGTAACGGTTTCAAACCGTCACCAAACGCCTTTAGTGACGTTTTGGTTATTTTTTGTGATGGTTTCTTCTGTCACAAAAAATAAATTGTATTTTAGTGTGTTAGGGTGCCGCCTAACAATTGGTCCTGCCCTTTAGGCTAAATCTTTTCTTTTCTTTTTTATTATTTTTCATATCTTTTTAAACATCTTTAAATATTTAAAAAAAATCAATATATTAATAATTATTTTCTTAATCATTAAATTAAAAAAAATTAAATAATAAACTGTCAAATAAGGAACAAAATAGGAGGGATACTATCCTCTTCCTTCCTCGTAACTGCCTCCTTTCTCGGTTACTACAATGGTAGGTGGCTCATGTGATATGCATGCTTCACCAAACTCTTTCCCGTACACGCACTAGACTGATAGGTGGCACACGTGATATGCATGCTTCACTAAACTCTTTCTCATAATATTTTCTAAATCTGCACCTAGATTGCATTTATGTGTGCAAGAGAATGAGGATGAGAATAATATAACGTTTACTTCCCAATATAAAGCTTCGCTTAGTTTTTCTGGGAGATAGTACAAAGCAGATCAGCAGCGAAGAAGCTGTCAGTACTTGTAGTCAACCAGGTGCTTTCATCTCTTAATTCCTAGATCTCTGTCATTCTACCAATCTCTCTGTCTCTTGTTAAATTACTTTCGCGCTCATTTGAAAATCTTGGTTTATATTTATACTTCGAACCAGGATGTGCAGTACTACGTAGATTGAACATTTTTCTGATACAAAATGTGGAGTAGATTGAAATTTTTCTTTCTTTTAGTATTTACTTCATGAAGTTGAATATTTATTTAATGTTTCCCAGATTAGAACATGATATTACATTTAGCATGCTGCAGTGAGATGATTTGATGTCTCCACAAGATGGGATATGGTACTAAATATGGAATTAATTATAAGACTAGGAAAATTTATGGTAGCATCTGATCGTTTATGATTTGATATCTCCACAAGAAGAAAATATGAATTTTCATGTACCGTTTGGATGATTTTTAGAGTAGAAACCGCTCATTACATATAGTTGTCTTCCCTAAGAAATTCACCCACATAATGGGCTTTGCTTACCAAAACAAAGAAACCACAACTTGCAAAAGTAAACTAAGGCTACGGCCTAAGCCCATTAACTATTACAACCAAAAGTCCAATAAAATAGTCTAAATCCTAACACACAAGGATAAAAGATGTAAAAGTAAAAAGGATAAAGGCGGTCCATGGTTTGGATTGGGCCCAAGTTAATTGGCTTGTTACATTGTTGTCCCCTTCAAAGAACCTTGTCCTCAGGATTAGAAGCACCGATGCAACTCTATGACTTGATCTTTGTAATGGAATTTCCAATAAGAAAATGCTACAGACTTCGCTCATTGATCCCGCTTTCTCTTCTTGTTTGACGTGGCCGCTCCATGTTGCATTGTTTTACCTTTTTTTTTTTCCCACCTTGCATAAAACACATCCCTCGAGCTTGGTCTCCTTCTCCCCAACCCCATCACTCATCGACTTCACCTCCCAGACCAAGCTCAGGGGATGTGTTTTACGCAAGGCGGGAAATAAAAAAGTAGAAGCAGTGCAACGTGGAGAGGCCACGTCAAATGGGAAGAGAAAGCGGGATAACCGAGCGGGGTCTGTAGCATTTTCCTTTCCAATATATGATTCCATAGTCCCACATGAAATCCTCCCTCTTGCTCTATTACATCAAGAATCATCTTGACAACCTCATCAAGAGCCTTGCAAGATACAACTGTAGCATCAATATCACCAGTAGGCCCCTGCTTATCACTACACAAGGCTATAAGCAAGTAGAAGGCAACTGATGCCAATTGATGCCATCCGTATTTGACTATGTACCAGTCATTCTCATAACAATCCAATGTAAGATACATGCGATCACTACGACCATAAAAAAGGAGGATTTTATTTTTACTAATCTTGTCACACTTCTTTTCTTTTGTCCCTACTTTCAGTCCCTGCCAAGGAAGACATTCTCTCAAGAAGTACATAAAGACATCCAAGGGATTCTAAATCATCCCTCTAGCTTTGTTATATACCCATGAGTTTTTATACTTGCATATCTATCTATGAGACTAGCCAGCCATTGCTCATTCATCTTGATCTTACACCTTTTAATACAAGTATGGGTCCATCTTCCTAAATACTCTTCTTTTGCACATACTATCCACTTCCCTAGTTTTGCTAAACCAAATTTCATATATTATGCATTTGAAAACGTGTCACATCCATGTCGGAGGAGAAAAGTATTGAAATGTAAGAGATTGATGAAAGCAAATGCTTAGTAATTAGCTTACGGATAAAAAAAGAGGGTACATGATTACAACGTAATCGACTCATAAGAGAATCCAAAGATTTGATGAATTATCCCATTGGCTACTAGGTAGTTGCAGAGGAACACCACTAGGTGATTAGAAGATTTTCCAACATGTACTCTTACTTTGGGTGACATAATGCATGAGCCCAATAGTGGAAATAATTATTTTCCCAAATTGTCATGAATCAGACAAAACATCTTCTCCACACAAGCAGCCAACTATTGTTTGAATAGTGTAGCAGGATATCTTGGTTCGACATGTGACATGCCATCCTCAAATCCACCAATAAATTTGAAAGGAGATTTCAGACCATGTCCCACCTTGCAAATTAACAAGAATACCTGACGGAATGCTGAGTAATAGTGGTCAGAAAATCTTTGAATCTTAAATTTCTTTGTAGGAGGCACAAAAGTCCTGATGCATTAGACAGCCAATAGGGCAACGTAACATTCTCATCCTTGACTTTCAGGACTTCATTGACTCCCTCTATTATAAAGTCAAACATTAGTGTCTGCTCAAACTCAAAGGCATACCAGTGTAGCAGCCATTTATAAGTGATGCATGCTGCTTGTGGTTTACCACCTTTAAACCCCAAGTCTTCATTAATACACCTTGAAAGAAATTCATGATTCTCCTGACCCTTATTGAGCACACTTCTCTTATAAATCAAGAACAAGAATGATTGTGCAAACAAGTTAATCCTAGGAAAGCACCTCACAGGATAAAATGTCCAGTAACAACCCACTCTCTGAGCTGTGCTTAAGTCTTTAATACATTTTGCATCAACCATCCCAATTCTCTCATTAAACCTAGTCTCCAGATTGACTTCACTTAATGACTCCAAAAGGCCAAACCCCAAAAGCACTATCCCTTCAAGATTTTTGTTGTCACAACCCAAGTTATAAGTTCCTCAAAGAACTTCTCTGCACAACTATCCCACTAATCCCATAAACCTGCACTTCCAACATGAAACCCACAACTGAGCTACACTTCCTACACATACCTTTTCCCAACACCATAACTCTTACCCATGTGTCTTGCCCTAACCCTCTCTCCTCCACACACAACATCACCCCCTTTTTCTCTACCTCATCCTCAACCTGACATGTTTCATAAGCCTCATCTCCATCAACCTGGAGCTCAATGAAACTTTGTCCCTTTTGTTAACAGTCAAGATGGGCTAAATCCTTTCTCTCAAAGTGTATTTGAACATGGTTTCTATCTAGACACAGACACCTTCAACATAATCAATAGCCACAAGAGCACGAAAACCATTTTTCCCGACTTGCTTGTCAGTTGGGTCAACGAGAAAGTGAAAGGGAGCTATGGATCGGATGTGTGCTTGGGATACCTAGTACAACCAAGCTCTTTGACACCGAACTCAGTCTTGTAGAATGGGAATATGTGCTCTACAGCTACAACCCTAGTCTTGACAACCTCACAAACTGTAATGCGAGAGTATTTGAGGTACTACCCACAATCAGTTTAGAAGGCAGAGACGTTGGAGATTTTTGTAAGTGGCTTTCTGGAGCTAAGGATCCCATCGACAGAGAGAGAGAGAGAGAGAGAGAGAGAGAGAGAGAGAGCCATACATGGTTGTGGTCGGATCCAAGTTTCTTGTTAAGGCTTTTATTTAGTGGGGATGATGACTCAAATTAAAGGAATTTAGAAACTAGGGTTTGGGATTTTTGGGAGTTAATAGAGCTGTTGCAGCCCAATAAAGAAGATTGAGATTCTGCGGAAGACATGGTGGAACGAGTAGAAATATCCCAGGTCTCTCTGCTTGGGCCATGGGTGAGTGAGTGATGCCTCCTAGCCATGGAAGATGCCATACAAGATGTGGCCATTTGTTTGGGATTATTCCCATTATAGCCTAAACATTATTTTTAAAAATACAATGCATATAACTAATTAACCAAATAAAAAAATCTTAAAAACAAATAGACTAAAACAATTGCAAATGCAACGACTAAAGTAAAAGGTCCAACTCCAAAGCATATAAAACAAGTTACAAAATAACTGATTACCAACTACTTAGCTTAAAAAAAAATTAAAATTACAAGTTATATTTATAGATATAAATGTACTATTATACTTATACCCTATTATATGGAATATTATTATATTACTCCATAACAACAATATAAAATATAACAATATCAATAGCCAATGGCTCTCATACCAAATAATGTATCCCAGGTAACAGTTGTAATTAGTTTATAATATAATAATAGGCGATATAACCATCCATATACATGAAACAATATATACAGGTGGTATAACCGACCATATGCATGAATTATTAATTATATAAACATAAAATATAGAAATCATAGCTGATAACTTTGACTTCATTAAAACATAATACTTACATGGAGGTTAATTCTCAGAAGGATTGAAAACAAAAGACATGAAAGAATTTTTACACAAAGAGATTATTTCGGAAGTGAGGACTGAGAGAAGGGAAGGGCTTTAGATGAGATTTTTCTGCCTTCCTTTGATTATAGATTTCCTTTTACAGACATTAAAACAGTAACTTTATACACAAGAATTTAATAATGGACTCCTAAAGTTTTGTCTTCATGCATCGACAGATAGAATGAGTGGCACCAATAATGCTTCTAAGTGGAATGAACAATGATCTGATAATGGGTGCCAAGTTGCTTGTCTTTATCTGTTGGTGGATCTGAAGAGATAATGCTTCTGACAGTAATTAATAATTCTTCTACTTTTGTCTTAAAGTGACTGCCATGTTGAATAATTGAGAAAGCAATAATTTTCTGGCATCACATCATAATCTGAGGGTCATAATCTGCATGTTACAGATCAAACGGATCTTGAAAGTCCATGAGATGTGCTGGATGAAAAGATGAGTTGGCATGAGAATGAGAGGCCTGTTGAGTTTGAGAATGAGAGGCCTATTGCACTAGTGATGATGTGGCTTGTTGTGATGGCGATAATCTAACTTGATGCAGCATTAAGTCTTCTTCGCCATCCATGTCTGAGACTTGTGACATTGCCTAACCTAATTTCTTCAAGTCCTTATTAAGACTCACTGACATCTAGTCTTCCCAATTGAGTCTGAAATCCAACTCCTGTATGATTCTCATAAATTACTTGATGCATTTCTCTTGTCAAATTGGCATTATGTTCCACAAAATATTAAGAAAACCAAGCATTTTTATGAGTTTATATTAGTAGACATATTCAACTATTCTTTCTGAAATCTCTTGTTCTCTTCAAACCCAACCTTCTCCACCTGCATTTCCAATTATTCTCTTTCATAAAGTAAACATTAAACAAGTCCTCACATTGGAACAATAGGAAAAAAATCTTTATTTTACGAAGGAAACTTTCTCATCCTTGTGATCCGTCATATTATAAGTATTACGATTACCAACAAGTATAGACAAAAATATTTTAACAAATAAAAATTTGCGTCATTCCTGATTCCTTCACTTTGGCAAATTACAAGAAATCAAGACATTCTCGCGATGGTTTTTACTATGGTGGGATTATTATGGACTTAAACATCTTCTTCTTCCTATCCCACTCCAAGAAAGTTTTAAAATCTTATCATCACAAAATAATTATCCACCCGCATTAAAACATTGGCTGTCTCCTCTTTTCTTTCTCAAGACAAAATTAAACTGGATTATGAAGTGAGAATATGTTATCAAACATCATCCCTCTTTCAATACCATTATGTTCTTAGCCAGCCAAGTCTCCATCAAATGGTGGGAAAAATATAATTATGATCATGTCGTAAAAATGTTTTAAAAATTTACCAAAACCCCTAAAGTTCTAGTCTAGCAAAGTATATTTCATGCTCAATTAGTATCCATTACTAGTAAGAAAGACTTGGAGAAATTAGCTGAAACAATGTCACAAGTCTCAGACAGCAATGATGAAGAAGACTCACCACTTCATCAAGTCAGATTATCTCCATCACAACAAGCCACATCATCACCGGTGTAACAGGCCTCTCCTTCTCAAACTCAACAAGCATCTCCTCCTCATGCCAACTCATCTTTCCATTGAGAACATCTAATAGACTCTCAAGATCCGTTTGATCTAGAACTTACAGATTATGACCCTCAGATTATGATGTGATTCTAGAAACTTATTGCTTTCTCAATTATTCAACATGGCAGTTACTTTATGACAAAAGCATAAGCATTATTGATTACTTTCTGAAGCATTATCTCTTCAGATCCACCAACAGATAAAAACAAGCAACTTTAGGCCCCCATTATCAGATCACTGTTCAATTCCACTCAGAAGCATTATTGGTGCCACTCATCCATTATCTGCCGATGCATGAAGACAAACTTTAAGCATACAATCCTTCCTACTCTGAAGCCATTTCCTTCTCTCAATCCTCATTTTCGAAATAATCTATTTGTGAAAAACTTACTTAAGGTCTTTTACTTCCAATTCTTCTAAGAATTAATCTCCTTGTAAGTATTATATTTTTAATGAAATCTAGACTAAGAATCTGGAATAAAATTGTTAATAAAGATAAATATTACCATAAAAGAAAATTAACCAAAAAATGAAAGAGTTGACTAAAATTGACGCTTTGGAGGTAGAAACGGCTGATTTTGGGATCGAGAAAGGTCCCACTAGGCCAAGCTTGGTGACCATAATGTGTGCGCCGAAAAGAGGTTTATGAGGGGTAAGTCGCCACTTCTCGCCCAACCAAGAGATAAGTCTCCTCGCCTAACCAAAAGATAAGTCTCTTCGTGCAACCGAGGGATAAGTCGCCTCGCCCAACCAAGGGATAAGTCTCCTCGCCCAACCAAGGGATAAGTCGTTCCTCACCCAAATCTGCCACTTCTCACCAAAATCTTTTACTTCTCCCCCAAATCCTAGGAATACTAATCATTGGGACTTGTTGGATGTGGAAGTAACGGAAACGGCTATGTTCATTGCAAACGATTTGGAGGTACTTCTTCAGCCTTTCACATTTTGTGGCGAACTGACCCAACACCTAGCTAACGACCTCTTGGGAATCAGCCGTCACTTCTACCTCCTCTGCTCCTAACAACCGAGCAACCGACATCCCAGTCAAGAGCGCTTCATACTCAACCTCACTGTTGGTTACTTTGAATGGAGCTTGACTGCATAGTTGTGCTCCTCACCCCATTTGGTCACTGTATGCACCCCCACACCCCTGCCAGCCAGGTAGGATGAGCCATCTACATAGTCCGCTAGCACCTATCTTTGATCGCGGCGTGGAGCAAGTACTCCATTTTGAATTTTCTGAGCTTGATCGCCCATTTGGCAAGGCTTCCCGAGGTGTCTGGCTTCTACAAGACTTTCTTGAGGGGAAGGTCGGTGAGTACTTTCATTGGGTGGACCTGGAAGTATGGTCTCTGTCTTCTTACAGTGATGACCAGGGTGAACACCAGCATTTCCATTCGTAGATACCTAGCTTCGGCTCCACGGAAGGTCGACTAGTGTAGTAGATGGGATGTTGTCCTTCTTCCCTTTCCCGTACTAGCACCGCTAACACGGCATGTGGGGACACAACTAGGTACACAAATCCGTTTTGGTTTCATTTGGCTTAGCAGCGGGGGGTGGCTCAGGTACTTCTTTAGGTCGGCGAAGGCCTCTTCGCAAGTTGCATCCTAACCTTGGGCCTTCCTCACAACTTGGAAGAAGGGGAGACACCGGTCGATTGATTGGGCGATGAAGCAGTTCAGAGCTACAAACCAATTGGCCAGCCTTTGGACTTCATGAAGGTTGCGTGGGGAGGGCATTCCCATCACTGCTTCCACCTTTTCTGGATTATCCTCAATCCCCATCTCGAAGACCATGAACCCCAGGAACTTTCTCGACTCCACCCCGAATGCACACTTCAACAGGGTTGAGCTTCATTTGGTATTGACGAAGGACGGAGAAGGCTTCTCGAAGATCTATTAGATGATTCCCAGGCTCCTTGCTCTTTACTAGCAGGTTGTCTACGTACACTTCCATATTTCAACCGATCTATTCCTTGAACATCCGATTGACCAACCATTGGTAGGTGGCCCCAGCATTTTTGAGGCCTCGATCCGTGATGAACACGATCTTCTCTTCATAGTTTGGACTCATCCTGATCTAATTGTATCTCGAATAAGCGTCCATGAAGCTGAGAAGGGGGTGTCCCACTGTTGAATCTACAATCAGGTCGATGCGTGGCAATGTAAAGCTTTATTTAGGTCAGCGAAGTCGACATTTTCCACCTTTTTCCATTGGCTTTCTTTACCAAGACCACATTGGAGAGCTATTCCGTGCAGTGAACTTTCCGGATAAATCCCGTCAACTATCGCTGCGTACTTCTCGGCACTAAAGCTTCGTCATTTCTACTTGACTTTTCGAGCCTTAGGGTCAACGCAGAGTCGGTGCTCAATGATGGACTTTTCAATCGCGGGCATCTCCTCGTGGCTCCAAGCAAACACGTCTTGGTGTTCGATGAGAAGACGTTTTAACGCCTCTCTCAACTCCGGCCTCAGCTTGGTCGCGATTCAGACCGTGTGTTTCAGTCTCTACTGGTTGACCAGTACCAGCTCCAAGGGCTCGTTGGGTTCTGCCTACCGAAGGGCTTCCATGTCGCAAAATTCCTCATTCCATTCAGCCAGGATTGGTGGTGAACTTGGCCCGGGCGTCTCTCTAGCTCTTTCGACTGTCGCGACGATTTTGACCTCATGCTTCAGCTCTAGAGCATAGCACTCTTGAGCCAACACTTGCTCGCCATGAACTTCACCCACCCCAAGCTGGTTGGGAACTTCATCTTGAGTTAATAAGCGGACGTCACCACCCTCAAGTTGTTCAGGGTGGGACGTCCCAATATCGCATTGTATGCGATCGGGGCTTTGGCGACCAAGAAATTGGCCATGATCGCAACGGTCTTGGGTGCCTTCCCCACCAGGACAGACAGGGTGATGGCCCCCATTGGTTCAGCAATGTCGCCTGTGAAACCTTTGAGCAGCATAGGGGCAGGGAGTAGTCAATCTGGGCTGATTCCCATCCGGACGAAGGCCTCCCTAAACAAAATGTCTGTCGAGCTGCTATTGTCAATCTGGATCCTTCGGGTCATGAATTTCACAACTTGCATCGTTACCACCAATGCGTCATAGTGCGGGTGGAAGATGCCCTCCTCATTCTTCTCACCAAAGGTAATCGCGGCGTTCCTGGGATGTCGTGGTGTCTTGACGGCAGTTCTCGCGGTGGTAAACACCGTTTCATAGCGTGCCCTACTGGCGTGCACTCTTTAGGCCGACGAAGTGAACCTTCCTCTTGCATATCCTCCAGCGATTATGTGAATTTCTCCAATTGGCCTATCTTCCGCCTGGGGGCTCCTCCAAGCTTCGTTCCTCGCACCTTACCGTTCTGGGCTAGCACCCCGCCTTGCTCCCCACCCCACGCTGATCTTCCCAGTCCTCCAATTGGCGTCTCCGGTTCTGTTGATCTGCCTCCCTTCTCCTTTTCAAGGTGTAGCAATCCCTAGTGCTGTACCGGTCAATAATGTGGTGCTCAAAATATTGGTGGCTCTCTCTATCTCAAGGCGGCTCTCTCCATGGGCTCCGTTCCCGATACCTTTCTACGACCAAACTCGTGTGAGCGTGCAGCCGGGTCGGGACTTCCCCATTTTCCTCATGTTCGGCGCTTCTCTTTTTCCCCCTTCGCGGCCATGACTTCCACTTTGCCCAGCCGCCTTCCAATCTGCTTGCTCCATCTCGGTCCATCACGGAGCCGTCAGGGCTTTGAGGGTCTCTTTGGCGTTGATGAACTCATCCGCCCGATCCATGAACGACCTCAGCGTGGTGGGAGTCCTCCACACTATTTCTACCATAAACGGGTTCCTAGGGCAAATCCCCCCCAGGAGGGCTGCTAAGGTAATCTTCTTATCTTGGTCATCCATCGTTATGCGTTCTTCATTGAACCAGGAGAGATACGACTTCAGGCTCTCTCCATCCCGATGCTTAACCGTGAGGAGGTAAGCAGCAGAGCGCCTCATCTTTTAGCTTGCCATGAACTGCATCATGAAGAGGCCAGCCAGCTCGTCAAAGCTATCTTCTGTCCCAGGTAATAGAGATCCGAACCAGGCTTGGCAGGCGATTTCACTGGGAAGCCGTGTAAGGTCATATGGGCCTTGAACTTCTCAAGGTGTTCCAATGGGTCTTCGGACCCATCATACACCTCAATCTGGGGAACTTTGAATTTGGGCGGAAGAGGTACCGCCATGACTCTTGCGTTGTATGGTAGGTTGGTGCTGACGAGGTGCATCTTGCTTCTCTCCTCCTGCATTGTGGAGTGCACGGGGACCTGCTGAAATCCACATGCTCGGTGCCGCTAGGTTCTCCTCTTCCCACCAACGTCTCGTTGGTCTGCTTGAGCGCTGCGTTCTCTTGGCGGAGCACTCCCGTTTCCTCCGTCAGCTTCCTTATCGTCTCCTCCATTCACGCGAGTCTTGCCTTCATTCCTTCGTCTTGGTTCTCTTCCCCCTGTAGTTTGGGACCATGTTGCTGCCAGCATGCGAAGACACGTTGTTTGTGGAAAGTATCCCATAGAGGCGGTCACGGTCCTAGGGTGGAGTTCTTGGCATGGTTGAGCTCGATACCAAAACCTTTCCGGATGGGCATATGGATGTGGGCTCGGTACGCAATTTGCTAGCCTGGTCTTCTGGCCTGTTTTGGGTTTTTGCCTGTAGGGCCTGGGATCTTCGTGGCTTGATCTCTTTAGTCATGGGCCCCTCTCTCAGAGGGGCCCCCCTCAAAGATACGTTCCACTTCATGCAACCAATCAATGAAGCCCTTCGCTTGCAGAGTACCAGAAAATTCCGGTAGATCCACTCTGAAACCGAGGTCCCCATGAAGCTCCTCTCGACCATGGTACTCCCAGAATAGAGCACAGTTGTGATACGGGTTTTCAAAACTGGATTCAGACTTTTGATCATAAGTTTGACCCTCAAGGTTTTGTGCCTCTAGATGTTGGGATAATTTTGTTATTTGCCTATGCTAATCTACAATCATCGCGTCCTATACATTACGATCGCAGGCAGGGACCTCCTCATTCGGAACCTGTCCACGTTGACCATGACCTCTACCACCAGCCATGCAAACTGACGATAATTCATATCTGGAAGACGCTAAAACTCTGATGCCAACTGAAGCCGAATAGAGTAGAAGATTATTCTAAAGGCTAGTTAAACAACGGAAGCTAGAGATTGAGATTGTGAAAACTCACACATAGAGAGAAACTCTAAGATACACTTTGAGATTAAAGTTTAAAGTAACATAAATCAAATCCTCATTTTTGAAGCCCACAAGCTAGGTTTAAATAGCTTATGAGAAATGACAAATCTGTAATTAAGGCCAACAATAGAATACGTAATAAGATAATTATGACTAAGATCTAGCCTACGAATCCGGAATAAAGTCGTTAATAAAGATAAATATTATCATGAAAGAAAATTAACCAAAAAATAAAAGAATTGACCAAAGGATAAGTCTCATCGCCCAACTCAGGGATAAGTCATTCATTGCCCAAACCTGCCGCTCCTTACCCAAATCTTCTGCTTCTCACCCAAATCCTAAGAATACTAATCATCGGACCTGGATCCTCCTGTATCAACTATCTATTATTATATTATAAATTAATTATAACTATTACATGGAATATGTTATTAGGTATCAGAGCCATTAGCTATTGATATTGTTATATTGTTATATTGTTGTTATGGAATATTATTTTCCTTATAGTATTGGTTATCATGATCTTTATGATTTAAAATGTTTAGATTATAATACAAGGCTTGAATTAAAAATAATGATGGATAAAATAAAAGACATATATAGAAGTTTGGTTTTGCCATTAGGAGTTTTAAGCTGGAAACTTAACATATGGAAGAAACAGTGAGTGGGAAATTAATTCGACGAAATGCATGTGCTTCAACAGAAAGTGATCAACACCTGGTTATGAATATCGAGAGCACTAAAGAATTAGAAAGTTCAGAGCCTGATCTCTTGTCACCTAATCGTTGTATCTACAAGGTTCCAGATCACTTACGCAAATTGAACGAAATGTCTTACACTCCTCGAGTTATTTCCATAGGGCCTTTACATCACGGGAATAAAAAATTGCAAACCATGGAAAACTACAAAGTGAAATATCTCAATGATTTTGTGCTACGAGCCCAAACAAGCTTGGAGGATTTAGTAAGAATCGTAAAGGATAGTGAAGAAATGGTACGTGAATGTTACGCAGAAGACATCGAACTTAACAGCGATGAGTTTGTGAATATGATTCTACGTGATGCGGCATTCATTATTGAGTATTTCTTGAGAAACAGGTTCCCAAAACAATGGACGGATGAGGACAAGATAGTGATAAAGCCATGGCTAACTGCTAGGATGCAGTTGGACTTCCTGTTACTTGAAAATCAGCTTCCTTTCTTCATTATTGAGAAATTATATGAGTTTCTTTTGGTCACTGACACAACTAATTACCCACCCTTTATTGAGGTTACCTTTTCTTACTTCAGCTTTTTGAACCCTCAAGATCACAAGTACTCTTCTCGTTCAGAGTTCCGAATAATTAAGCATTTCGTTGATTTGCTTAGGAGCTTTTATCTACCTCTACAAGCTGGAAGAGATCTTTTTTTTGAGAAACAAGGAAGAATTTCAGAAAGAAAATATGGCAATGATCATTATGTTGAGGAAATGTACAGTGCATCTCAGCTGGCCGAGGCTGGATTGATCTTTAAGAAGAGTGCAAGTAGGTGCCAGCTTGACATCAAATTTAAAGACGGAGTGTTGGAAATCCCAGGCTTTACGTTAGACAAGAGCACAGAGCTTTATGCTCGAAACCTGATGGCCTTGGAGGAACTGCATGACTATCCAACAGCAGCATATATTACTGATTATTTTCGCTTCTTGGATTTCCTTATTGATACAGACAAAGATGTGGGTTTACTTCGTCGAAAGAAGATCCTCGTTAATAGGCTGGGTGACAACTGTGCAGCTATTGTCAACAATCTGTGCTCAAATGACGTCGCAGAAACACCTACGGTCTATTACTACCAACTCTGTCGGGAATTAGTTGATTTCTATTATAACCCTTGGAATTCTAATTGGAAGATTAAATTAAGACGTGATTTAAGCACTCCTTGGGTAATAGTTACTACTACTAGTGCTATTTTCTTGTTGGTGCTCACATTAGTGCAAACTGTATGCACCGTCATCTCAACGGTAAAATAGAGCATCTGAAGCGAAGCTGCGTGCATGCCTTCTTGTGTTGGGACTTTTTGCAATAGATGTTATATAAGTGATCTATCCCGTACTGGACTTTTTTTTAACAAATATATATATTCACAGTGCTATGTACGATTTCAATTCCCTAATAAATATATATTTTTAGATTTTTTTATTTCGAATTTAATTATATATTTCAATTTCTTACTAAATTTTTAAAATTTAACAGTTACAAAATATTACCGTTGCAAACAGCCCCTTCTCGAGCAACAAACTCAGTCTCACCCTCTGTTTTAAGCAGCCCGAAACAGAGCAGCATTGCCCCACCGCAGACGCCTGCGCGAAGAGCCTCCAAGACTCCACTTCACAACAGAACCATCCGCCATGGTCAGCCTCCACCGTCCAGTTCAGGCCCTTCAAAACACAAAAGCCACCGACCAACTCCCTGCTACTAACTATAGTCAACCATCATCAACTCAAACAACACAATCACAGGAGTTACCAAGTGAAGCACATGCAACGGCTCTAGAATCCACACAATCAGAAGACTTACCAGCTCATGCAACGGCTACCCAAGTTCTCAAAGGAAAGTCCATCACATGCAACGGCTAGATAATTCCTTTTTTGGTTCAATATTCATATCTTTGTATTTACACTTTCCATGTATAAATCAATGTGCCTAACGGCATTATACATCCTGTATATTGTACTCTATTATAAAATAGATAACAAGAAAACTCTCAGATACTCACGGTTACTGAGGTTTTTTGCAAACACTTTGTGTGCACAATTGTCTTTATGGTATCAGAGACCGTGTGAGTGAAGAGAGTCTTCCTCCATGGCCACCATTTCCTTGAACGTAGGAAATTTTGTGACCCTACGTCTCTCCAACAGTAACTACCCACTATGGCATGAACAAATACTAGCCTTGGCTGAGAGCCAAGATCTAGTCCACCATCTGCTACAAGCAGACTCTGCCCCTCCCGAATTTGAGATCCCTACCGATGGATCATCAAACTTGAACAAAACACAAACAGAGCCCTACCTCCAGTGGCGCAAGTCTGATAGACTTTTACGGGGGTGGATTATTGGCACCCTCTCGGAAGAGGCACTTGGCCTCGTCGTGGGTTTGGATTTTGCCCACCAAGTTTGGGCGGCACTCAAGGCAGCGTACGCCCATGACTCTCAGGAGCGAGAGTTTCATCTCACTCAACAATTGACATACCTCAAGAAAGAGCCCACGACGCCTCTTGCAGATCATCTCCGAATCTTCAAGGGCTTGTGCGACAACCTAGCTTCAATCGGACGGCCCGTTGCAAACAAGATGAAAGTTTCCTCCCTCTTGAACAGTCTCGGTGCCCGATACGAACCGTTCACCACCTCAATGCTGAAACCCCCCATGCCCACTTATGCCGAGATTCTTCCTCTTTTTCACGGGTATGAAATCCGCACCTCTCTCCATGAATCTAACAGTTCTTTTGCTTTCTATGGTCATCAGACAGGTGCGCCGCCCTATAAGGATCACCGTGGAGGTGGTGGTCTCTCCCAGCAGAGAGGGTTCTCCTCTCGGGGTCGTGGGTTTCATCCCACAGCTCAATCGGGTAGAACCTCTTCAAATATGGGCTCTCAAACCGTGGGGTCCTCAAATGCTCCCTTTACACGTGATTCCAACAGTAGGGCCAACGATGTTAAAGCCCAAGACCCACTAGATATCTGTCAAATTTGTGGTAAAAAGGGCCATGTTGCTCTTAAGTGCTAGAATCGATTTAATCACTCGTATCAGCCTGATGATATTCCTCAAGCTCTAGCAGCAATGACATTGGAAAATATTTCTCCTGATAATGAATGGATTGCAGACACTGGAGCGTCTGCTCACATGACAGGTAATCCAGGTATGCTTGAAAATTTACGTCACTATTTTGGTACTGATGCTGTTATTATTGGGGACGGTAGCTCCCATGCTATTACTCATGTTGGTGATACGTACATAAATAATGGTAATACTAGAATTAAGTTACATGATGTTCTTTTAGTGCCGGCACTTGCAAAAAATTTGTTATCTATTGGGCAACTTACAAATGATTATCCATATATCTGTGAATTTTATGGTGTTGCTTTTGTTGTTAAGGAACGAGAGACCAACCGTGTCCTAATGAGCGGACGCCGGAAGGGTAATCTTTACACCTTATCTGCACCTTACGAAGCACACTTCTCCACTCGTTTCCGGACTGCCTCTGAAGACGTGTGGCATCAACGTTTGGGTCACCCTCAGGCCTCTGCTATCCAAACCCTAAAATCCAAAGGACTTATTCAAATTATTGGCTCCAATAAATCTCAGTCTGTCTGTGAAAGTTGTCAGCTAGGCAAATTGAGCAAATTTCCTTTTTTACCCTCTTCTAGTTTAACTCATGCTATTTTTGATAAAGTTTATTGTGACTTGTGAGGACCTGCCCCTATTATTTCTGTTGGTAAATTTCATTACTATGCATGTCTAGTTGATGCTTTTTCTAAATTTATGTGATTTATTCCACTTCGAAAAAAATCAGAATTTTTCTCAACTTTTTTATTTTTTGAAAAATATGTAGAACGTCAATTTAATAAAAAAATCAAAGTTTTTCAAACCGATGGGGGTGGTGAATTTGCTAATACTCAGTTTACCTCTCATTTAAAAAATCAAGGCATTATTCACCAGTTTTCATGTCCTTAAAATCGCAATAATTTTAAAAATGTTATCGTACCCACGAAAAAAAAAATTCTAAATTTTATCATTACCCAAAATGGTTCATATCAGAACTGCAGTGCGTTAATGGACACATTTTCATCAACCTCTAGTAAGGTCAATAAATTTCTGTCAAAAAACCATGGCCTGCCACGTAGCACTTTCTCCTTATCCTGCACTTGCTGAAACTCAATCTAAAAGCCTAGGTCATTTAGATCCTTGAAACGCACCCATCCCTCTAGCCTCCACACTTCAGACATAGTCACCCTAAGGGGCCTCATTATTGACTATTGTTTCAGATAAAACTCTACCAATAATGCAGAGTTTCCCACGGAGGCCCCCTTCCTTTCCTCCTTCAAATTTGACTTGGAAAACAGAGTTCTCTTCCTAAGATAAATGGAGTCGCTCCCAGCGTTTGGTCAGCTCTTCCTCTTCCATCCCCTTTGAAATCACACAAGGTAACAAGAAAGTGAAACTTATGCCTATGTCAAGAACAGAGGCACTAAACCCTACTATGTCTCGAGAGAGAAGAGAGCGGACCCCGACAAGTCTTTCTTCTCTACTATTAGAAGTTATGATAACTATTATAATTACTATATAAGTTAATATAATTAAGTTATGATAACTTACTATACTTATATATAATTACTATATAAGTTAATATAATTACTATATATTAATAAGTAATACATATATAATCAACATGATTATATAGCTACTATACTATAAGTATTATACATGGTTACTATAAAACTATTAGTAACATATATTATATTATATAGTAATATTTAATAATATAGTGCATACAGGGTTGAACATTACAATTGAGCGTTCGAACGGTATTACACTGTAAAGGGAACCAGCACCGCGAACAGCCTCATTTCTATTCAAACATTAAAAACCTTCAAACGATAGTTGTATCGACACCATTTCACCGTTGTATCACTGTCGACCAACAATACTTCTATCAAAGAGGTACATTTTTTTATTTCGTATTTTTTTATTTTTGTCGTTATTTTTCATTATTATTTAGAATTTATATAAAACTTATTCTAAGTTTAGATTTAGTACTCTATGGCAGCAAAACACAAGGCCGAAATGGTTCTATGAATGTAACAGCCCGCTAGAAATTCATTGATGGAATTTCTATTGACTTTAGGAATCTTGTGAAAACTCCATAAGTTTTTACGAATCGACCAATCGTACAGGTTTTAGTCTGTTAACATAGTCAGTGTTATCACTCACTATGGTGCTAGAAATATGAGTTTAATTATTTGAGATAGTTAGATGTGTCAGAATGTGTTTTGGTCTATGCCATTGGACTCAGTTGATTATTTAGGATTTTATGGCTTAATAGCCCATTTTCATAATTTCGGACGAAACGCCTGTTCGAAATTGTAAAATTATTTTTAGGGGCACTTCGGGGTTGAATTTCGATAAACTATTTTCTCTATAGATTAATATGAATATTTAGAATTTTTCAGTACTAAGTTTATTATGCATTTTTTTTGAGTGAATAGTAGCCTCGATAAGTGCACCCAGTGCAGTGTTTTCAAAATCACAGTGTGGAATGTCTAAATTAGGTTAGAGAAGTTTTATTTGGACACTTGGCAAGATCTTAGCCATACATAGTGAATGGTATTAGAGATTTGGCACAAAGATGAACCATTAGATGGATTTGTGAAGGAAGTCAATGTGTGAGATCATGCCACCTAAACAAAACTTTGTTTCATCAATTCAACCAAATTGGGCCAGACGAAAGATGGTTTCAATATTAGTGAAATCCTAAATGGTTGGGATCCAATTGAAACCCCAAAAGCTTGGTTGAAACCGGAACCCTAAACGGTTTCCTAAACCCTAAAGTTGGCCTCCAAACCCTTTTTAATCCAATTTTTAGTATTGTGTTTAATCACTTGATTAAATCACTTCCACATGCTATTAATTAATCAAATCTTTATTATGACATCAGTATCCAACCTTTTAAACCTTGAAAATTTGATTGGGCCAAGAAAAATTGGTTTTGGGCTTGATATCATCTCAAACCCTAATCAAGCCATCTTTAAACCCCAAATTGAAGCTCACTTGGTTGGGGCACACCAAGGCCCACAAATTTGGCCACCTTGGCAAACCTTCTTGAAGAAGTTTCCTCCGCCACATGGCAGACCATCTACTGCCATTGGCTGCACCCATTAGTGCCTTGATGTGAAGGAGAAGTCCACTCCATCAACCTCCATCTCTCACAGCTGCTGCAGGCAGTCCTTTGCCCTCATTACTCTCCACTTTAAGTCACATAGTCAACTCCAATCAAGGGTCTTTCAAGCCCATGACTTCCCCTCCAGGAGTTTAAAGTCATGCAAGACACACTTCTTTCTATTGTATCACTTCTTCCCCCGTTCTTACAGAGATACCCAAAAGAGCTCTCTCGGGCAGATTTTTGAGTCTAAGTCTTTTCTCACAATGACTCCTCATAAAAGTTGTTTGTATTTGAGTCTAGTTTCCGTGACTGTCTTATTAGTCAAATTTCATTCTCATTTGATCACTCAAAAGTATTTTTAACTATAGAAAGGTCATTGTGGGCGTGAAACTGGCGAGCATGATATGTTTTGGAATTTTTGACCAAGCTAGTGGACATATCTTGGTCCGAAAATTTATGGATTGTTGTTAGCATGTGTTTATGAATGTTCATTGAGGTTTTGTTGCATGAATAAAGCTTTTGATGATATATTTCCTTAGACATAGAAACTTGAAAACTGAAAGTTGAAAAACAGTTTTTGTTTTATGAAAGTTTGAATATTTCGTGATTTAATCTTATTCCAAAGGTTTTGATATTTTTATATGATGATCCTAAGCCTCTTATATACATGTTAGGATATTATTTCAAATATATTTAGTATTTTATTTAAAGATATGATTTTCTATGCAAGAGGATTTCGGTTTGGCCTAAGATTTGATGTTTTTGGGTTAGATCCATGTTTTGTTGAATTTTAGCCATGTGATTTTAAGTTTGATGGTTGGATCTTCTTTAGGACACATTTTTAAACCATGATATGTTTTAGTTTGAAGATCAGAAGTCTTTAAACCAAGGATCAATAGATTGATCAAAGTTAGTTGAGAGAAAAGTTTCTGTTTTGGACTAAGTTTAAAACCAAAAAACTTCAAGTGTTATTTTGTGATTTTTGGTGACTTTTGTTTGATGATTTAAATCATGATTGATCTTATGATGATGTTATCAATATGTTAGAACTAAGATTTGATTTTTTTGGAATTCTTAGAGATGTTTTTATTATCGCAAAAACTTGTGATTTAAGAGTTTAGTTTTGTTAAAAAGTTTGGGTCGTTTTACAAAAAGTTTGGTGTTGATGATTAACTTTTCTTAATGGATATTTTAAGTGTATTTTTAAACTTAGGATAGGAAGATCCTTGTTACAAAATTTTGGTTTAATCATGGGTTTTGAAGATGGAAGAAATTGCAACCAAAATCAAGAGAAATGACCTATGAATGTTTCGGCCATTGTGAATTTTACATAGTTGTGAATGGTTTTAAATTTTTCTGAGTTGATATTTGAGTATAGGACAAACTTTACATGAAGGATGTAAATTTTAGAGTTAGGATGTGAAATCCTTAAGTTAGGGGTAAAATGGTTATTTTCCCACATGTAGAGGGTAAAATGATAATTTTACTCTAAGTTGTCTCTTTCCACATTTCTAATTGTTAGTAATTAAATTTTTAACTTTTAGAATACCCTCTTACAGTTCCTCGTGTTTTGCACTTTATTCTTGTAGAACGCGACGATTGAGGTAAGTTAGCTCTTAACTTGCTATCAGTTTACTGTGTATGTGTGATGGGTAAGGGAAATACATTTTATGTTCGTATGTTGTTATATATGACATGTCATCATATGTTTATCTACTACACGAATTATTCTGTCATGAAATACTTATCTGTTACATAATATATTCTGTCTCATGTTATTATCTGTTGCAAGTATGTCACATTATGTATGCTATCTGTTACATATATGTCATGTCATGTAATATTCACTGTCACATGTTATGCCATGTTATAAAATATTGTCTGTTACATCTTATGCCATGTTACGAAATATTGTTTGTTATATGTATGCCATATTATGAAATACTGTCTGTTATATTTATGTCTCAAAGTATGTCATGTCTGTCGTCTCATGTTCATGTCACATCACATTACGAAATGTCATGTATACCAGTTAAGTTATTCATGTCAATCACGAACCTAAGCGCTAAGATAGGGTAATAGCCCAGTGGAACTCCTTTATTCATGCTGGAGTGTCTAAATAGGTGTGAGATTTCATGAGTTGACGAAGTATAGTCAACAGGTTGCGAATGAGGCCTAACTAGCTGGTCACAACAATGACATAACTAGCTGGAACTCCACCGGAGCGTGCTAGACACTAATGCCGGTGGATCCACACTTTATGTTACGTGTGTCCACAGCAAGTGTGGCACAAACAATTCATGGGGCCACAACAACTGTGGAGCATACACTAAGTTAGACACAGCAATTATGACACGTAGAATACGTGGGCCATAGCAACTGTTGAGTACGTATTAACGCACTCACAGCTGGTATAGACACCTGTGTTGTGATGCGGTAATCGGCAGGGAGACACGGCTCAAGGGGACTCGTGTAGCACCCGTATGGTAACTTTTATTAATTAAGTCTATTGAATAAGATTCCAAGTTCATGTATTTCACGTTATGTTATGTTCAAGTTTATGTTCATGTCAAGTTTCAAGTTCATGTCAATCATGGTAACCCCATGAGGTAAGAATACGCAATCATGGTAACCCCATGAGATAAGATTACTCAATCATGGTGACCCCATGAGACAAGAATATGTTTCAAGTTCATGTTTATGCCAAGTCATGTTCATGTTCATGTTATGTTCAAGTTCACATTCATGTTATGTCATGTTCACGTTCACGTTATGTTCCAAGTTCACATTTATGTTATGTCATGCTTAGGTTCATGTTATGTTCAATTTCATGTTCAAATTATGTATGTTCACGTTCATGCTATGTTCCAAGTCTATGTTAAGTTTCAAGTTCACGTTCATGCTATATTGCTAGTCTATGTTATGTTTTAAGTTCATGTACATGCCATGTCACTTCAAGCTAAGTTTCAGTTTCAGTTCAAGTTATATCATTTATGCCATGCTGTATGTCAAGTTATGCTGTACTTACTTATGACTTTGATTATGTGTTCATACTTTTACTGACATGCATGCATCATTAAACTATGTGGAAGTTTCTTGTTAACTTGCTGAGATTTGTAATCAAGTCTCACAGTGGTAGTCCCAACTACCATTCTCTCCGAATGATAGGCGATATCTTAGGATCAGAGCAGGGAGCAGACACGGGCAGACTGGAGGAGGTTGACTAGATGCCGTAGATGCAACACGGAGCTTGTAGCCTCCATAGTTAGGTCTTTGGATAGTATCCTGACATCGTTAGTCGAGTTACGTGAATTACTCAACGAACTTGCCCAATAGTATATTTTGGCATTGTAATTATGGAGCCAGGTCTCCGTTGTTTTTGAGATTACAGTCTTTTAAGACCCGTGCTGTAATCGTGAATGTTTTAAGTATGTATAGTTTATGTTTTAACTATTTGGGATATTATAAGTTTGGTGCATAGTATTGCTAAAAAAAAATTATTCGCTGCGAATATTGCATAATGCTATATGCATGTTAGGAACATTGCATCTTATATGTCATAAACGGGGGCAAGTAACCTTGTGTTGTATGTCCCGATGCTTCGGATCTCCGTCCGATCCCAAGAGGAATCTGGGGGCGTCACAATGAACATTTCAACCTTGGTGGATTCCTTTCGTTTCAATGGCCATTATGTTGACTCGACCATTACTAAGCTTGATCCAGTTACCGTTCGAACATTTTCAATCACGTTCAAATGGTAAGAACCGAAAATACTTTATTGGGAACAATGTCTCAACCATTCAATTGCCTATATATAATAGCGTTCAAACGGCCGTATACCACTCGAATGATTAGAACTGAAAAGACTTTCTTGGGAACAGTGTTTCAACCGTTCAAACGGTTGAGACTACCTCTACACATTATCGTTCGAACAGTTGTATACCGTTCAAATGATTAGAACTGAAAAGACTTTCTTGGGAATGGTGTCTCAACCGTTCAGATGGTTTGATGTCAATCGAACGAGTAGAACCCAAAAGATTTTCTTGGGAACAGTATCTCAACCGTTCGACTGTTTATATACAACACCATTCGAACGCTTTGTAAGCGTTCCAACGTCTATAACCCAAATCAAAACCTTTCGAATGCTATTTGCAATGTTCGAATGGTTGAACATAGAAAACGGATTTCTATTGTTTCATTAATTGTATAATTTTATGATTGTTTTATATATTATATTTTGTAATTAATCTTTTTAATTTTATTATTTAAATTTCAGGTTGGAATGTCTGCTAGGGGAAGGTCAAAGCATGCCAGACCAGGAGAACTAGGTTCTTCTAGTAGTATGGTCGATACATTGTTAGGCTGCAAAAGTTTTACTGGAGTGTCAAGTGAAGATCGTCGATTTTCAAGATCTTCTCTTTGAGAGCTGCTCCCTTGACATCTGTATTCGTGGAGCGCGGTTGGTCACCGATTTTGGATCACAAGGACAAGGCGTTCCACTTCATGGCATATATTAATCTTGTCACCGACTTCTATAGAGGGCTTGGTGCCTCTAGTCTGGATGCTAAGGGTAAATATATTATCGGCATCCGAGATATTTCATTCCCGTTCTCGGTAGACATACTTGTCGATTTTATTGGTATCACACATTAGGAGACTACATATCCAAACATGGTGCCCAGGGAGTCTACAGCTGGTGAGGAGATAGTTGAGGACGAGTGCACTGATCCTAATGGATTGGATGGCCTCTCGGATGCAGAGGTGAGGCAGTTGGTTGTTGGTACAGATGTTCCTCCTTATGATGGGATGAAGAACATCAAACAGGTTCATTTATCAGATTTTTTCAAGATTCTGAATTTAATTATCGCCCACAACATTGACTCTCGGCAACACAAGACGGAGGTTGGCATGGATAGGACAAGATTTATGATACGTGTCACTTGTATGATGCCTATCGACCTAATGGGTTATATATTCACTAAGATGCGATTAGAGGTTTCATACGTTACGACAGATATTTTGCCGTTTGGCCTCCTGATCACACGATTCCTATTGTCGGTTGGGGTCTTATCTGATGTTACTGAGTGTATTCGAGAGCCGATTGGATTGATCAACGCCTCCACCCTGTCACGAAGCATGGGACACTCGAGACTTCGTCTTCTTGCTCCTACCATAGAGCCGGTCGATACTCAGGCTAGAGATGCACACCCGACTAATCATGGAGTATCAACCGATTAGACATCCACGTAGCCCGAGGCATCACACACTCTTACTGCTAATCAGATTGCTAATATAGTGCGTAGAGAGATCCAGATTGCCTTCGGAGGCTTACGTATAGAGTTCATGGGTGCCATTGATCGCGTGCTCGGACTCAGGAGACGATATCTACTCGATTGACACAGATAGAGGCAAAAGTATATTCAATCGAGGATATTCTCAAAGAGTTGGGGACATAGTATTTTATATCTTTTATTTTGTATTTTGTTTTATTTTTTGTATAGACAATACTTAATGTTTTCAAAGTTTAATTAATTATGCATTATGTCTTTCTTTTATAAATTAATTGTTGATTACTATTATTAATTCTTTAATTGATTAATTTTTTTCTTAAATTAGAGTCACCGTTCGAACGTTAACTGATCGATTGAAACTAGTGATTTACTAGTTCGAACGGTTATAATGGACATTCGAACGGAAAATTACTTTCCCACAAATGACCCGCCAATTTTTTCCACAACCGCGAATGATTATTTCACTAGGCAAGAAATTTATCGTCCCTTAGTATAGCATTCGAACTAGAAGCATGTTTCAAAATCTTTTTGGGACGAAATCAAGATTGTGTCCTTAAATCTTACATTTTGGGACGAAATCAAAATTTTGTCCTTAAATCTTACATTTTGGGACGATTTTAATTTTGTTCCAAAGAAAAATCGCCGTTGTAGTGATTGTTTGAACTAATTTGCTTATGAATATTACAAAACACATACATTGCTTTAATCAAACTCTAATACAAAACAAATTGTTTGCAAAAAATAGAATTTTTTCCATCAATTAGCTCTTCTTCCAACAATCACAGGATAGTGGTTTTGACATGCTCTCTTGACTGAATTAGAAATTGTGGTATGTTAATTTTCTCCGTGAAAATTCCAACATTTCCAATTAGGCCAATCTCGCTGTTTCACAATTAATGTGGCAATTTACAAGCCTAAAGAATATTTTCACACACAAAAAAAGGAGATAAGAATCATAAACAGTTCAGGTACTAGAACAGAAGACAATTCATCAGCTTCAAAGTCTTGCTTGGCCAACAGTATATTGAATACGAGGAAAAAGACACCACAAAAAACAAATATGTGAGTTTAATTTATTCCATATTGAAATAGAAAAATAAAAAATAAATAACAAGAATCATCCCACTTTGGTAGAGTCCAGATAAGAACAAGCTAATGACAACAGTAATATTACAGTATAAATTAACAGAATTCCATTAGAATGGAACAAAATGTAGGCCAAGTGGCAAGTACTGACGTGTATACACCTAGACGCAGGACCTTGATGACCACTCTCACAAGGTTGATAAATGGTAAAGAATCAATGGCCGGCATCCAGATATATATATATATAGCTAGTGATACGCGCGCCACTACAAGAAAAACGGGTATTTGTGATCATTTATTTGCGACGAAAAGACTATTTCTGATCAAAATAGACTCATTTTAGTTGTAAATAATCATTTCGCTGGAATTAACTGGCTGCAAATAAGTAGTTTTCTTGTAGTACGCATGTGCATCTATTGATTTCACCAAGTTCATAGTTTTGAATTTTGAAGGCATGTGGGAAAAAGCAGTAAAGAAAACACATCGGAAAGACATTAGAAATAAGGGTTGAAATAGACTTGGAATAACAAGTAAATGTTAAGCCTACACCTTGTATGTACACATGATCTTGCGATCATGTAGAGTACTATTGAATTTGACTAGTTTTTTTTAAATATGAAATGGTGCGAGCGAGATTGCTCGGTTTGGATTGAGAGGGGCTCTCAATCCATCTCATCTCATTTCATCTTATCATTACAATTTTTATAAATTTTCACACAAAATACAATAATCAACTCAACTTTTTCAAATTTCAAAATAATAATAATATTAAAAAATAATATTCTAATAATATTTTATTCGACTTTCAACTTTCATTTCAACTTATCTCATTTCAACTCTTATCCAAACTTAATTTTAAATATTCGTGGAATAAGTACAAATTATCTATGAAAAAAGGCTTATAATTTGCAAAGAAGAATATTCTTGTTTGCAAATTAAGAGATGCTTCATACATACAGCTGGCGTCAAGTTGTATTAATTTTAAACCCTCCTGTTAATTAATGATAATCAAATCGAACTTGTATTTCTTTGGCAAATGAAGATTAAATTGCATGTTTTTGTGTGCGAGCACATGTAAGATCAGAGAAAGAGGAAGAGAATAATAATATTATAACGTTTACTTCCCAATATAAAGCTTCGCTTAGTTTTACTGGGAGACACAAACACTACAACAGAATGTGTATTTTGTAACAGAGAAAACTGTCACAAAAAAATGGCAAACCGTCACTAAACATATTTGGTGACGGTTTGAAACCGTCACCGTGACCGTCACCTAAAGTGCGTCACAGAAAACATTTGGTGACAGTTTACTGTTCAACCGTCACAAAAAATATTTTTAGTGACGGTTGGAAGTGTTCCGTTCGGTACAACGTTCGAACGTTCCTTTTTTTGTGACGGTTATGAACTGTCACAGAAAATAACGTTCGGACGTAAAATCAAACGTTCGGACGTTATACCCGACCGATTGGCGTTCGAATGAGAGAAGTTGACGTTCGTTGGATATCGTGTTCGAACGTATCATATTTACGTTCGAATGTTAATGCGTCCGAACGTTAATTACAATAAACGTTCGAATATTTGTTCCAACGTAAACGTAAATGTTCAAACATAGCGCGTTTAATGTTCGGACGTTATTTCAAATGTAAACGAAGGAGCGTCCGAATGCAAGTTCTTTGTTCGAACGTTAGTCGCTTTACCGTTCGAACGGTTTGTTCGTTTTAGCGTGGGTACGTTCGAACGTATAGTTTAACGTTCGAACGATTCAATTGTATTTACGTTCGAACGTTTGTTACAGTGTGAACCAACGTTCGAACGATTTTTATTTACATTCGAACGTACAGATCAGAAATACTAATTTCATAAAATTTAAAAACATAATACCAATTGTATCATATTACATACCCAATTAACAAGTAACAATGTCTTATAAAAGCACAAAATTAGATATTAAAACTAGTCAGAAATAACACGCTCCATTTGCACCATCATCTCCCGTTGCACTTGCTCTTGCACTTCACTGCGTATTCTTTCCTCCTGGTCTCTCTGTTGGTCCTGCAAACGCGTCTCTAAATGAGACTGTCGTTCTAAGAGAGACTCTAACTCTTGTTGTCTCGACCTCATATACTCATTCTCACGCCGTGCAGCTTCTAAATCTGCCGTAAGATTATTAATTTGTGAAGCCGATGAGGTTGAGGAGGATGAACATTTATGCTTGATAGATCGTCCCAAACCTCTTGCCATACTAGACTACGGCCCGAGCACTTGCGTGAATATGTCTATGTCACTAGGAGAGGATTCCTCAGAAGCCGACTGCATCTCCAACATTTTGCTCTGCAATTTAAAAGGTAATGATCGTAAATAATTAGTAACGTATTAAAAGAAATAGAAATAAGAAATAAAATATTAAAATATTATATAAATAATTTATTTAACAAAATTAACACTGCTTACATAATTATCTGCAGCGACAGGATCCATCCACTCACTATGCTCATTAGTGTGAGCAACAGCATAGACATGAATGAGGGAAAAGTTTTCAGGATCATCACGTTTCTAACAAAGCGACAATATTAGCAATTTTAAAAAGATAATATTAGTACTTATCAGAAATAATATCAGGAAAATAAATGAATTCTATAATTTTTTAATTACCATTTTTTCAGCAAGACGGTGGAATGACCTTGAACCGGCACGATGGTGGACAGTCAGAACGGATCTATTCTGTGCATTTGTAGAACTCAAGTGCTACAAAATATATTAAAAATGTTAATTGTAATATGTATACATATAATATATAAAACGAATATGAATGTAAATAATTAAAAGATATAAATGTAAAATACCTGATAATCTGGAGATGCGAAAAGATCACAACACTTTCTCCAATCATCTAACTTCATCTGCTGAAAAGGAGACTGCGCAGCCTCTTCCAACGTCTCAAACTTCTTGAAGTGGTCATGACATCGTCCTTTGTGACGTCGGAATAGTGTAGCCATCAACTCATTCACGGTTCTCAAATCCTCGCTACAGCCAAAGTTGAGGTCGAATTCATCCTAATAAGGGAATCAGGTAAAAAATATAATATATTAATCTAGGTGAAAAAAATGTACTGAAAAGTAAACTCACCAGCATACGACTTCGAATGTGCTCCTTAATCTCATTCGGAACATCTCGCCATGAGCGCACATAAAATGGAGCATAAGCTCGAACTACTGTGCCAATATAGGAGGAAAGCGCTGCTGCACTATCATCCACTCCTCCAGTGGAATTATCAGGAATTGTGATCTTCAGTTTACCATGCCTTCTATTTTTTTCAGGAGAGATTCCACGTGTATAGCCACGACCGTGACGTGCAGATGCATCAACTACATGATAATAGATATACTATAATTATAATTATATAGTTATTGAGAAAAAAGTATTAACTATATATATAATTATCAACGACAATATTTCCTTACTGGTAGGTGTCGACTGGTTGTTGTTCTCTTCTGTGTTAGCTTGATCTTCAGGAACGGATTCCTCGAGTGGGGAGTCCTCAATGGATTCAGGACTTGGACTTGGCGAAGGCACATTTATTCGTTGTCGTTTTGGCGGCATTCTTTAAAATAATTAATTATATCAAAGAAAATTAATTAGAAGAAATTATGAAAATTCAAGATATTTTATAGTCACCTATATGAATAAAATATTTAGTACTTTTATTCTTCAGATGAATTTTCCATGCTTGTTTTAGAATCTCCATCAATAACATCTTCATCATCATCATGCATCTCTTCTTCATCATCTTTATCCACCTCCTGCCCGGATAGAAATACGTCTTCATCTTCTGACTCGTCTTCTTCTTCTTCCTCCTCACTGAATTGAATTGAATGATCATTTAATACAGACGGGTCGAGATGTACGGGTGGGACATCATTTCTACACAAGGGGAGCAACTCGAGTGCACCAAGGTCAACAAACAAGTTAATACCCTCTCCATCTTCCTGGTATGCCTCAACAATCGGAGTGTCATCTTTATCTCCACTATTCTCGTAATCTGCACTTGTTCCTGCTTCATATATATTTCGAGGAACAAATTTTTGTACGACTTACCAAGTTATCTCCCCACTATCTTCATCAGCACTTTTCATTGGATCAATCAAGTAATAGACTTGGGTAGCTTGACAAGCCAATATGAATGGATCATCTTCGTACCATTTAGATGCAGTATTGACACTCGTAAAGTGATTATCCCTATGTATCGAAACTCGACCACCACCTAGATCCCACCAATCACATTTAAAGACATATGTTACAGACCCACCCAGATATTTCAATCCGATAATATCACGTATGACACCATAATAGTCAATATCATCTGTTCCATGACTCCCCTCGACCAACACACCACAATTTTGAGTCTTTCTATTACGTTCACGGTCCAAAGTATGGAATCTATAACCTCGAACCGTGCATGCAGTATATCGAAGTGCTCTATTTGATGGACCACGGGCCAATGCATACAATTCAGAAGAAATTGATCCGGGATCACGAGCACGTTGTTCCAAAATCTATAAATTGAAATAGTATATATTTATTATTTCATTATCCAGAGTTAAAAATTTCACAATATAACATATATATAATTTTAGTTCATACACGTTCTTCAAACCATCCGGGAAATTCTTCCTCGTGTCTTGCCTCTATATTTTCTACGCCTACCGTCCTAAGTTTGTCCATGTGGTCACTGTTATAACATGTTGCAAAAGAAGTATATTTTGAGCACAACAATTCTAATTAATTTAAAGAAAACTATAATTATTCAAAGAAATGAAATGACATACCTAAGATAATCATGAATCTCTCGGCAGTTATTTAGCACATACCACCGAACTTTACCCAACTCTCCATCAATTAAATCGTAACATGTTTGTGCACCCAAGGGTCGTACATTCTGGGAAAACACTGATAGCTCACGAGGAGGCGGAGTAGCAAGATCAGCATTTCGCTCTTGACGATTAAATCGTGTCTCAACACCATGAAGATATAGAGAGCAAAATGTTAACCATTCATCGTGTATATAGGCCTCTGCTATTGAACCCTCAGCTTTGGCTTTATTCCCAACAGTGCACTTCAATCGACCCAAATATCTTTCAACTGGATACATCCAACGGAACTGCACCGGTCCACCCAGAAGTACCTCTCGCGGTAAATGTATTGCTAAATGGACCATGACATCAAAAAATGATGGTGGAAAGATCTGCTCGAATTTACATAGTATAGTAGCAATGTCTTCTTCCAATTTCGACAACACATCTAGATTTACTACCCGAGCGCACAAATCCTTGAAAAACATACATAGTTCAGATATGGCCACACGTACATTAGATGTAAGCTTCCCACGAATTCCCACAGGTAATAACTTCTGCAAAAATACGTGACAATCATGACTTTTCAATCCATTGATTTTCCAATCATCAGGACTCACGCATCTACCAATATTTGAAGCATAACCATCTGGCAACTTCACACCTTGCAACCATTTGCAGAAATCCATCCTCTCCTCCCTCGTCATCGTAAAACATGCATGCGGCATGACCACCCTGTTGCCTTCCACCCGCAAATGCAGATTATGTTTAATTCTCATTCTCTCAAGATCTTTCCTCGTCTTGATCGTGTCTTTCGTCTTTTTGTTAATACTCATCAATGTACCCAGTATATTATCACAAATATTCTTCTCTATGTGCATTACATCCAAACTATGTCGCAACTTGCATGACGACCAATACGGCAAGTCAAAACAAATACTACGCTTTGTCCAATTCAATTCTGGTACGGCTCGTTTTCTCTTGTTCTTTCCCCGACCTTTGCCAAAATTGTTCGCTCTAACATGTTGCAGTTGTTCTACTATCTCTTCTCCAGACAACTCTTTTGGTGCAATCCTATCCTCTACTCTCCCATCAAACTTGGCACATTCTCTTCTCCATGCATGATTTGCTGGTAAATAACATCGATGACCCATGAAACACAACTTCTGAGAAAATTTTAGCCACTCACTAGCAGTTTCTTTATTACACGTTGGACACGCTAACTTCCCTTTCGTACTCCAGCCGGAAAGATTCCCATACGCCGGAAAATCATTTATGGTCCACATTACCGCAGCATGCATCTGAAAAGATGTCGACTTAGATGCATCATAAGTTCTAACCCCTGTTTCCCATAACTCTTTCATCTCTTCAATCAACGGCTGCATGAATACGTCAATATCATTCCCAGGTGATCTAGGGCCAGGGATGAGTAAAGTTAACAAAAAGTTTGATGCCTTCATGCACCTCCATGGTGGAAGATTGTACGGAATCAATACCACGGGCCAAGTGCTATAACTTGTACTCATATTCCCAAAAGGGTTGAATCCATCGGTTGTGAGTCCCAAGCGCACGTTCCGAGCTTCTAACCCGAACTCTGGATACTGATTATCGAAAGACTACCACGCAAGTGAATCAGCTGGATGCCTCATATACCCGTCATTCTTAACTCTTTTCTCCTCGTGCCAGCTCATATCATGAGTTGTTTTCTTACACATATATAGTCTTTGCAACCTAGGTTTCAAGGGAAAATACCGCAACACCTTAACCGGGACATTTTTCTTACCTTTCCACCTCGACTCTCCACATACAGGACATGCTTGTTTCTCCTCGTTCTCCTTCCAGAACAATACACAATCATTCTTGCATGCATGTATGGACTTGTACTCAAATCCTAATCCCTTTCTCAACTGCTTCACTTCATAAAAGTTCTTAGGCAATGCAGACCCTTCGGGAAGCACCTCGTTAAATAAGTCCAATACCATGTTTATTGCTTTCGTCGACATCTCACACAATGATTTAATGTAAAGCAACCGCACAATAAACGACATTTTGGAATGTTTTGTACAACCTGGGTAAAGCTCGCGCTTTGCATCTTCCCACAGTGAAGGGAAATTTTCACAATCAGTCCCTGATCCACCAGTTGAGGCATTGTAGTTAACCTCATCCATAAACATCCCAGCTCCAATGTCACCCAACATCTCCTCCATCTCATCATGCTCATAATCATCATCCATGTGCCGCAAATAATTGTGATGATCGACCAATACATCTGCTGACCCTTCATACGGCTCACCATGCAGTACCCATCGCGTATACCCCAGATCCATACCGTTCACAAATATATGACGCTCTACTTCATCCAATCCTATCGCACACAAATTTTTACACCCTCGACATGTACACTTAATGTAACCACGACTATCAGCAGAAGCTCGTGCAAAATCAATGAAAGTTCTTACTCCACATGCATAGGGTACGTAATCCTTTCCAAGTCTATCGTCCAGACGCATCCAATTTTTGTCCATTTTTAAAAACATCTATATATTAATAACACGTACATTGAAAATTCACATGCATGTCATGCTCCAATTCTCATTACTTTTTTGATAAGGTAGTTGGTCCTATCCTATTCGAGATTATATTCTCCATATTGCACAAATCTCGTCACTCTACTAATTTCTACGTTAGTAGAAATTTCGGCAGCACCTCCCCATAATTCTCCAAGTATACATGTTCAAATATCGGGATTGTGACCCTATGAACAGTATACCCGAAGAACAGTAGAAGAAGACACCGAAACTTCATATTAAACGTGGAAAGTAGCGAGTAACAAAAATGTGCAATACAGATAATATAATCTCAAACTGTCCACACTGGACAATTCAGGAATCAGTGGACACATAAATGTACACTGATTCCCAAACGGGTCTAAGGGTATTTATGAAATGTCACACGCATCTAGCAAAAAATCATACAACAATATCTCCATATTGTTAAATTAAAGAGGGATGGAAGATTATGTGACCCTACGTTTCGTGTCTTGTACACAACGAGGGAGAATGATCTTGAAGAAATGTTTAAATTTTAGTCTAATTACTTAACCGTCACAAACTGTCCGACCTTGACAACTCTCAAGGCCGAAGAGACTATGACAGTCAAGCAATTAGACTAAAATTTAGAGATTATAATTGTTATATATAATTTTAAAGGTTATTATATAATTTTAATTATTATCATTCCACAATTACAAGCTTAATTGTTATACTTAATTGAGTGAGTTATTTACTTATATAGACAATAAGTATATAATTTTTATATAAGAATCTATTTGATCCTTATTTCCTTTCTCTTTAGTTTATAATAAATAAGTATATTTACATATTCAAACTCTACTTATTTAGTAGTTTCAAGACTTTTTTATTGAAGAGTATTTTAAAGGTTATATTATAATTATAATTATTATCATTCTTAAAATATAATTTTAATTGTTATACTGAAATTGTAAAAGAAGTATAATATAATTTTAAATATTATAATTCTTAAAGAGTTAGTTTTATTTGTTATTACTTAATTTCAAATATTATTATAAATATTTAATTATCATTCTTAAATTTCAATGGTTATACAATAATTTTAATTATTATAATTCTTAAAGAGTTATTTTTATTTGTTATTACTTAATTTGAAATACTATTATCACAATTTTTCAAATCCATATCACAACATATTCACAATAACTCACAAACTATTTACAAACTATACAAATAATAATCACAATATTTCAATTGTAAGCATAAAATAACATGCCACATGTATTAATAAAGCTTAAGGACAATATATTTGTAACAATGTAAACATATTCAAACGTCATTCACAAATAATAATTTAGATATTTCAAGTCCATATCACAACATATTCATAATAACTCACAATATATTCACCAAATAACATGCCACATGTATTAACATATTTCTAAAGTTGAGTAAGCAATAAACATGTATTAACAAAGCCTAATGAAAATATATTTCTAATAATAAACACAATATTTCAAATTCATATCACAACATATTTACAATAACTCACAAACTATTTACAAACTATACAAAAAATAATCACAATATTTCAATTGTAAGCATAAAATAACATGCCACATGTATTAATAAAGTTTAAGGACAATATATTTGTAACAATGTAAACATATTCAAACGTCATTCACAAATAATAATTTAAATATTTCAAGTCCATATCACAACATATTCATAATAACTCACAATATATTCACAAAATAACATGCCACATGTATTAACATATTTCTAAAGTTGAGTAAGCAATAAACATGTATTAACAAAGCCTAATGAAAATATATTTCTAATAATAAACACAATATTTCAAATTCATATCACAACATATTTACAATAACTCACAAACTATTTACAAACTATACAAACAATAATCACAATATTTCAAGAGTAAGCATAAAATCACAACAACATATTGATAAAGTTTAGAAATATACCTAGCACTCACAATATCCTCTTACAAATCAAAATCTTCCAACTTCCCAAAACAAGCAATCCTTCAAAAAAATACAACACTAACTTATTAGAAATATTCTATAACAAAAACACATTGTATAAATATCATAAAATTCAAATAAAGATAAGAAATAAAAAAATTTTCTTACCAAAACTCAACTCTCTCTAACTCTCTAACTCAACTCTCTCTCTCACTCTAACACCCTCTCTCTCTCTCTCTCTCTGTTGCGCGCACGGGAGAAGAAGAAATGATCCGCTTCCTCCCGTGTGCGTACTGATTAAGTTCTAAAATTATTAGTTTAAACGTTCGAACGTTTAAGTTGTACTTCCGAACGTTATATTCTAAAATTATTCCCGCCCAGAACGTTCGGACGTTTACAGTACACGTTCGAACGTACCCTTCTTATTTATAATATAAAATCTAGCGGGAAAGTTCCCGCACTTTCCTCATATATGTTCGAATGTATCACAATTTTTCGTTCGAACGTTCGTAAATTTACAAATGAACGTTCGAACATTTAACTTAAACGTCCGAACGTACATGTCATCAAAGTGTTACCATATTTGAGCGGGAAATTTCCCGCACTAATTTAACTAACGTTCGAACGTTAACATATTTGGTGTTCGGATGTACATAATTTTCTGGTGATTTTCATCAAATAACGTTCGAACGTATAGTATAAACGTCCGAACGTCTGAATAATCACACAGATACCTTAATCGAGCGGGAAATTTCTCGCTTTTAGTTTAACGTTCGAACGTTAACTTAAAACGTTCGAACGTACGATTCCTACTATACTAACTTATAATATAATATATATACTACATTTTATATATATATTTATAATTATATACTACATTGTATAGTATGATAGCATAATACTTTAAATGAGAACATAAATGTATATAATATATAAATGATACCATATATATAAATCAATAATATAATATTAAATTGTTACTTATTAAATTCTTTATTATATACTAACTTATAGTATAATATATATACTACATTTTATATATCTATAACTATATACTACATTGTATAGTATGATAGCATAATATACTTTAAATGAGAACATCAACGTATATAATATATAAACTATACCATATATATAAATCAATAATATATATTAAATTGTTACATATTAAATTCTTTATTATATACTAACTTATAGTATAATATATATACTACATTTTATATATCTATAACTATATACTACATTGTATAGTATGATAACATAATATACTTTAAATGAGAACATCAACGTATATAATATATAAACTATACCATATATATAAATCAATAATATATATTAAATTGTTACTTATTAAATTCTTTATTATATACTAACTTATAGTATAATATATATACTACATTTTATATATCTATAACTATATACTACATTGTATAGTATGATAGCATAATATACTTTAAATGAGAACATCAACGTATATAATATATAAACTATACCATATATATAAATCAATAATATATATTAAATTGTTACTTATTAAATTCTTTATTATATACTAACTTATAGTATAATATATATACTACATTTTATATATCTATAACTATATACTACATTGTATAGTATGATAGCATAATATACTTTAAATGAGAACATCAACGTATATAATATATAAACTATACCATATATATAAATCAATAATATATATTAAATTGTTACTTATTAAATTCTTTATTATATACTAACTTATAGTATAATATATATACTACATTTTATATATCTATAACTATATACTACATTGTATAGTATGATAGCATAATATACTTTAAATGAGAACATCAACGTATATAATATATAAACTATACCATATATATAAATCAATAATATATATTAAATTGTTACTTATTAAATTCTTTATTATATACTAACTTATAGTATAATATATATACTACATTTTATATATCTATAACTATATACTACATTGTATAGTATGATAGCATAATATACTTTAAATGAGAACATCAACGTATATAATATATAAACTATACCATATATATAAATCAATAATATATATTAAATTGTTACTTATTAAATTCTTTATTATATACTAACTTATAGTATAATATATATACTACATTTTATATATCTATAACTATATACTACATTGTATAGTATGATAGTATAATATACTTTAAATGAGAACATCAACGTATATAATATATAAACTATACCATATATATAAATCAATAATATATAATAAATTGTTACTTATTAAATTCTTTATTATATACTAACTTATAGTATAATATATATACTACATTTTATATATCTATAATTATATACTACATTGTATAGTATGATAGCATAATATATTTTAAATGAGAACATCAACGTATATAATATATAAACTATACCATATATATAAATCAATAATATATAATAAATTGTTACTTATTAAATTCTTTATTATATACTAACTTATAGTATAATATATATACTACATTTTATATATCTATAACTATATACTACATTGTATATTATAATAGCATAATATACTTTAAATGAGAACATCAACATATATAATATATAAACTATACCATATATATAAATCAATAATATATATTAAATTGTTACTTATGAATTCATCAATAAACACCATAAACTCATAAACTATTTACAAAATTCACAAACAATAATCACAATTATTTCAAGAGTAAGCATAAAATCACAACAACATGTATAAACATATTGCTAAACTTTGTAAATATAACAAGCACTCACAGAAAAACCAATAATCTAATTGTCAATAATATTATATACCATCCTAATATATAACTTAAACATTTATAATATAATATATTATAGATAAAATTTTGGAAATTAAATTGACAAACGTTCGAACGTAATAATAAGTACGTTCGAACGTTCTGTGTATATAAGGCCAAAACCGAACGTCGAAACGACATTTCCAAAACGTATCCATCGTCTTCTCCGTTCTTTGCCGCCATGCCTCCGTCACCGCCGCCGTCAATTCCACTACAACCATCACTAAAAGGTAGGCATTCATCTTTTATTCAAATAACATGTATTTTATTGAGATTTAGATTGAGATTTGGATTGAGTTTTGTTTAAAACCGAATAAGTATTACCGGATTTTCAACTTCATTTTCCGGCCACCACGGCCAGTCATTGGCCGAATAGTCACCGTAGAAATGTTTCTTGAAGTGTATACTTCATTTACATGGTGACATTTCGGCATTTAGAACCTTGTAGAGAAATTTTTGAGATTTTAATAATGGCTGAGTCGACTCAGCCATTCTGCGTCGAAACGTTCGAACGTTTCACCAAGACATTCGAACGTACGACGTTTAAATTACAGAGCCGTTACGGCTTCCACGTTCGAACGTTAATCGTCTTACATTCGGACGTGAATATTATTAAACGACATACGTTCGAACGTGAATATTTACTTTCGCACGTAAATCACATACGGTCAAACTTTTAATTATAACATCCGAACATAGTGATTTTCTACATTATTCATGCTTCGACGTTCGGACGTTCATATTTACGTTCACACGTAAAACAAATACTTTCGAACGTACATTCGAACGTATTTGTTTACTGCTTATGTTCGAACGTACATATGTACATTCGAACGTATTTGTTTTACGTTTGAACGTAAATTTATTTACATTATTTTACGTTCGAACGTATAAATTAACGTCCGAACGTTTTTATCTTTAACGTTCGAACGTTAAAGATAAAACGTTCGAACGTTAATGCAGAGCATCTTAAAATTAATACAAAAAAATGCATTATTGTAAATAATTTTTTTTTCCTTTTCTATTTTCAGGATATGGTTCTTCCACTGCATACACGGAAACGAGGGAGGGAAGGAGCCACGTCAGACACTGCCCGTATCGGAACTCGTACTGTTATGGTAGAGAGAGAGGTCTTAATTAATGAGTTCGACGAACTCTGTTGGCAGCAGACGAACCTAAGAGATGTTTTCCTCAGTAGAGGCTGGGGAAATATCTGCACATTGAGGGGGAAGGTATACCCCTCAATGGTTCAAGAATTCTATATGGGGATGTGTGACATGCCTCCGGATGCATCCTCTCACACCGTGACTGTACGCGATGTTTCCATTGAGGTATCAGCAGATGTCATCGGCGAGCACCTCGGGATTCGTTGAGGAGTTGAGACATTTACACACTCAACACCCCGTGAGGATGTAGGCACTTCTACATCATCTACTGGCCGGGGATGTGAGCCAGCATCAGCCAGAGATGCAGGCCAGTCAGAGGCTAAGGATACTGGCGTCGAGGCTCGGGATGATGACCGAGACGAGGATTTCTACATCCTCACCGGGAGGGATCGCATGCAGATTGAGCGGAAGAACGCCTTCAACCAGAACCATCTGCTGCATTTCTTCCGCATGTTGCACCTTATTGTTGCAACAAATGTCGATCCTGTGGCTCATAAAACCACATTTAGTCAGCTTCGGGCACAATTTTTTTTACGAGTGGCACGTGGAGATCCTATAGATTTGCCACTGCACATTTTTGAGAGGATCCGTTACGAGGCGAGCATCGTTTCCACGGATAATCTCCCATATGGTGTCCTCATCAGCCGACTATTACTTGCACGGGGAGTGCCGACTCAGCCAGAGGAGCGGGTCAAAGATCAGATGAGCCCCCTCGACATGACCACGCATCGACGTAGCATTGGACAGGCGAGGGGACGTCAGCCACCCCCTGTAGAGGATCTAGTTCCTCCGACACAGCCTGAGCCAGGTCATGTCGGGAGTAGTAGTCAGCATACGCCGAGTACATCTGCAGGAGATGTGCGGCCTGCTTGGGTTGATGCGGTCATCTCACAGCTGACTGCGCATATTGATCATAAGATCGATCGATCGCTCGAGGCTATATCGGCGTCTGTTGCCGAACTCACCCATCGTGTAACTATCCTCAACGACAAGGTTGATACCTTGACTGAGGAAGTACGGAGTTCGACTTTTGCGGATAACGTTATCATCTGACTGTTGTTTACTACATTCTATCAAATTTTTTATTTTATTTTTAATATTTGTAACGAAAAATATTATTGAATATTTTTATCTTTTTTTAATTTCAATTTTTAATCTTCTTTGATGTTATAATTTCCAACTTTAATACTAAATCACTGCATTTCAAATATATATAAATCAATAATATATATTTATATATTACAAAGTGTGTATATATAAATATATACAATTCAATTTTTTAGACTTGTTCACAAATTATGCACAATAAAAATCACATAATTTTTAAATTAAAGTTATTTAATTTAAATTTACAATGAACGTTCGAATGTTATTACTTAACGTTCGAACATTGGTGCAAACATTTTACGTTCGAACGTAAAATTAATAACATTCGAACGGTTGCGCCAAAACATTTTACGTTCAAACGTAAACAGACATAACGTTCGAACGTATATGTGACGTTCGAACGCATATTTCCCATACGTTCGAATGTAAAAAAATCTCATTCTATCTTTAGTGACGGTTTCCAGAAATTGTCACAGAAAATGCCTTTTAGTGACGGTCTAGGGACTGTCACAATTTCCTAACCGTCACTAAAAAGCAATTGTGTTGTAGTGAAAGAAGATCAGCAGCGAAGAAGCTGTCACTTTTCTTCAACTAGGTGCATTCATCTCTTAATTCCTAGATCTCACTTTGTCATTCTACCAATCTCTGTCTCTTGTTAAATTACTTCGAACCGGGATGTGCAGTACGTAGATTGAACATTTTTCTGATACAAAATGTGGAGTAGAATATTGAAATTTTTCTTTCTTTTAATTAGTATTTACTTCATGAAGTTGAATATTTATTTAATGTTTCACAGATTAGAACATGATATTACATTTAGCAAGCTGCAGTGAGATGATTTAATGTCTCCACAAGATGAGATATGGTACTAAATATGGAATTAACTATAAGACTAGGAAAATTTATGGTAGCATCTGATCGATAAAAACCCTGGTCTCCCTTGATGTATTATACATAAACCATAGTACTATAATTTATTTAGTTTGACTCTTAAGTTTTCCTCAATTTGTTCTTAATTATTTAATAATAGACTAATTTGCTTGTTGTCTCTCAAAAAGAAAAAGCCCTTGCTTTCATGCAAAGGGGTTTTAATTACAAACACAATTTATGGAAAAGTTTTTATGTATATTTACAGGATAGTCAATCAAGGAGCTAGCGTATTTTGTGCCCTAATAACTGTAACACACCTCCAAAGGGTTAGAAAGAATAATCTCACTTCGAAAGTGAGGGCCTCCTGGAAAAAGAAAAGATAGAAGGAAAATTTGAACTTTCTTGTACCGTTTGGATGATTTGCAGAGTAGAAACCGCTCATTACATATAGTTGTCTTCCCTAAGAAATTCACCCACGTAATGGGCTTAGCTTACCAAAACAAAGAAACCACAATTTGTAAAGTAAACTAAGGCTACAGCCTAAGCCCATTAACTATTACAACCAAAAGTCCAATAAAATAGTCTAAAGCCTAACACACAAAGATAAAAGAAGTAAAAGTAAAAAGGATAAAGACAGTCCATGGTTTGAATTGGGCCCAAGTTAATAGGCTTGTTACATTGTTGTCCCCTTCAAAGAACCTTGTCCTCAAGGTTAGAGCAACGATGCAACTCTATGACTTGATCTTTTTAACGGAATTTCCAATAGGAAAATGCTACAGACCTTGCTCGTTGATCTCGCTTTCTCTTCCCGTTTGACGTAGCCATTCCATGTTGCACTTCTTTTACTTTTTTTTTCCCACCTTGCGTAAAACACATCCCTCGAGCTTGGTCTCCTTCTCCCCTGCCCCATCACCCAAAGACTTCACCTCCCAGACCAACCTCGGGGATGTGTTTTACACAAGGTGGGGAAAATAAAAGTAAAAGCAGTGTAACGTGGAGGGGCCACGTCAAACGGGAAGAGAAAGCGGGATCAACAAGCGGGGTCGGTAGCATTTTCCTTTCGAATATATGATTCCACAGTCCCACACGAAATCCTCCCACTTGCTCTATTACATCAAGAATATGCTTGACAACCTCATCAAGAGCCTTGCAAGACACAACTGTAGCATCAATATCACCAGTAGGCCCCTGCTTATCACTACACCAGGCTATAAGCAAGTAGAAGGCAACTTATGCCAATTGATGCCTTCCGTATTTGACTATGTACCAGTCATTCTCATAACAATCCAATGTAAGATACATGCGACCACTATGACCATAGAAAAGGAGGATGTTATATTTACAAATTTTGTCACACTTCTTTTCTTTAGTCCATACTTTCAGTCCCTAAAGAAGTACATAAAGACATCCAAGGGGTTCTAAATCATCCCTCCAGCTTTGTTATATACCCAGGTGAGTTTTTATACTTTCATATCTATCTACGAGATTAGCCAGCCATTGCTCATTCATCTTCATCGCACACCTTTCAATACAAGTATGGGTCCACCTTCCTGAATACTCTTCTTTTGCACATACTATCCACTTACCTAGTTTTGCTAAACTAGATTTCATATATTCTGCATTTGAAAACGTGTCACATTCACGTCGGAGGAGAAAAGTGTTGAAAAGTGACAGATTGATGAAAGCAAATACCTTGTAATTAGCTTACGGATAAAAAATGAGGGTACATGATTACAACGTAATCAACTCATAAGAGAATCCAAAGATTTGATGATACTATCCCATTGGCTACTAGGTAGTTGCAAAGGAACACCTCTAGGTGATCTAGATGATTTTCCAACATGTACTCTTACTTTGGATGCTAGAATGCATGAGCCCAATAGTGGAAATAATTATTTTCCCAAATTGTCACGAATTAGACAAAAAATCTTCTCCACACAAGCAGACAACTGTTGTTTAAATAGTCTAGCAGGATATCTTGGTTCCACATGTGACATGCCATCCTCAAATCCACCAATAAAACAGAAAGGAGATTTCAGACCATGTCCCACTGTAAATTAACAAGAAGACCTGACGGAATGCTAAGTAATGGTGGTCAGAAAATCTTTGAATCTTAAATTTCTCTGCAGGAGGCACAAAAGTGCTGAGGCATTAGACAGCCCAATAGGGCAATGTAACATTATCATCCTTGACTTTCATGACTTCATTCACTCCCTCTATTATGACGTCAAACATTAGTATCTGCTCAAACTCAAAGGCATGCCAATGAAGCAGGCATTTATAAGTGATGCATGCTGCTAATGGTTTACCACCTTTAAACCCCAAGTCTTCATTAATACACCTTGAAAGAAATTCATGATTCTCCTGACCCTTATTGAGCACACTTTTCTTATAAATCAAGAACAAGAATGAATGTGCAAACAAGTTAATCCTAGGAAAGCACCTCACAGGATAAAATGTCCAGTAACAACCCACTCTTTGAGCTGTGCTTAAGTTTTTAATAAATTTTGCATCAACCATCCCAATTCTCTCATTAAAATTACTTGTTATATTTATAGATATAAATGTACTATTATTCTTATACCCTATTATATGGAATATTATTATATTACTCCATAACAACAATATAAATATAACAATATCAATAGCCAATGGCTCTGATACGAAATAACGTATCCCAGGTAATAGTTGTAATTAGTTTATAATATAATAATAGACGGTATAATCATCCATATGCATGAAACAATATATACAGGTGGTATAACTGACTATATGCATGAATTATTAATTATTTAAACATAAAAGATAGAAATCATAGCTGATAACTTTGACTTCATTAAAAACATAATACTTAAAAGGAGATTAATTCTCAGAAGGATTGGAAACAAAAGACATGAAGGAAGTTTTACACAAAGAGATTATTTAGGAAGTGAGGACTGAGAGAAGGAAAGGGCTTCAGATGAGATTTTTGTACCTTCCTTCCTTTGATTATAGACTTCCTTTTACATACACTAAAACAGTGACTTTATACACAATAATTTAATAATGGACTCCTAAAGTTTTGTCTTCATGCGTCGGCAGATAGGATGAGGGGCACCAATAATGCTTCATGTGGAATTGAACATCTGATAATAGGCACCAAGTTGCTTGTCTTTATCCGTTGGTGGATCTGAAGAGATAATGCTTCTGACAGTAATCAATAATACTTCTACTTTTGTCTTAAAGTGACTGTCAGGTTGAATAATTGAGAAGGCAATAATTCTCTAGCATCACATCATAATCTGGGGGTCATAATCTACAAGTTCCAGGTCAAACGGATCTTGAGAGTCCATGAGATGTGTTGGATGAAAAGATGAGTTGGCATGAGAAGGGGAGGCTTGTTGAGTTCGAGAATGAGAGGCCTGTTGCACTAGTGATGATGTGGCTTGTTGTGATGACAATAATCTGACTTGATGCATCAGTAAGTCTTCTTCGCCATCCCTGTCTGAGACTTGTGACATTGCCTAAGCTAATTTTTTCAAGTCCTTATTAAGACTCATTGGCATATAGTATTCCCTTTTGAGTTTAAAATCTACCATCTGTCTGATTCCCAGAAGTTACTTGATGCCTTTGTCTTGTCAGATTGGCATTACGTTCTGTAAAATATTAAGAAAACTCAGCATTTTTATGAGTTTATATTAGTAGACATATTCAATTATTCTTTCCGAAACCTCGTGTTCTCTTTAAACCCAACCTTCTCCGTATGCATCTCCAATTATTCTCTTTCATAAAGTTACCCCTAAACAAGTTCTCACCTTGAAACAATAGGAAAAAAATCTTTATTTGACAAAGGAAATTATTTCATCCTTGTGATCCGCCATATTATGATTATTACGATTACTAGCAAGTATGAACAAAAATATTTTAACAAATAAAAATCTGCACCATTCCTGGTTCCTCCACTTTGACAAATTATAAGAAATCAAGACATTATCGCGATCGTTTTTACTATGGTGAGATTATTATGTACTTAAACCTCTTCTTCTTCCTATCCCTCTCCAAGAAAGTTTTAAAATCTTCTCATCACCAAATGATTATCCACCCGCATTAAAACATTGTCCGTCTCTTCTTTTCTTCCTCAAGACAAAATTAAGCTGGATTATGAAGTGGGAATATGTTATCAAACATCATCCCTCTTTCAATACCATTATGTTCTTAGCCTGCCAAATTTTCGTCAATTGGTGGGAAAAATATAATTATGATCATGTCATAAAAATGTTTTAAAAAATTACCAAAATCCCTGAAGTTCTAGTCCAGCAAAGTTGATTTCAGGCTCAATTTGTAACCATTACTAGTAAGAAAGACTTGAAGAAATTAGCTGAAGCAATGTCACAAGTCTCAGATAGCACTGATGAAGAAGACTCACCGCTTCATCAAGTCAAATTATCTCCATCACAACAAGCCACATCATCACCGATGCAACAGGCCTCTCTTTCTCAAACTCAACAAGCATCTCGTTCTCATGCCAACTCATCTTTCCATTGAGAAATCTCAAGGACTCTCAAGATCCGTTTGATCTAGAACTTGCAGATTATGACCCTCAGATTATGATGTGATTCCAGAAACTTATTGCTTTATCAATTATTCAACATGACAGTTACTTTAAGACAAAAGCAAAAGCATTATTGATTACTTTCTGAAGCATTATCTCTTCAGATCTACCAACAGATAAAGACAAGCAACTTTGGGCGCCCATTATCAGATCACTGTTCAATTCCACTTAGAAGCATTATTGGTGCCACTCATCCATTATCCACCGACGCATGAAAACAAAACTTTAAGTGTCCAATCATTCCTTCTCTGAAGCCATTTCCTTCTCTCAATCCTCACTTCTGAAATAATCTATTTGTGAAAAACTTCCTTCAGGTCGTTTACTTCCAATCCTTCTAAGAATTAATCTCCTTGTAAGTATTATATTTTTAATGATATCTAGCCTACGAATCTGGAATAAAATTGCTAATGAAGATAAACATTACCATAAAGAAAATTAACGAAAAAATGAAAGAGTTGACTAAAATTGATGCTTTGGAGGTAAAAACGGCTGATTTTCGTGTCAAGAAAGGTCCCATCAGGCCAACCTTGGTGACCATAATGTGTGTGCCGAAAAGAGGTTTATGAGGGGTGAGTCACCACTTCTCCTCGCTCAACCAAGAAATAAGTCTCCTCGTCCAATCGAGAGATAAGTCTCATCACCCAACTGAGGGATAAAAACCTTGGTCTCCCTTATATTATACGTATACCATAGTACTATAACTTATTTAGTTTGACTCTTAAGTTTTCCTTTTTTCGTATTTAATAATAGACTAATTTGCTTGTTGTCTCTCAAAAAGAAAAGCCCTTGCTTTCATGCAAAGGGGTCTTAACTACTACAAACACAATTTATGGAAAAGCTTTTGTAACAACTGGGCTTTAAGCCCAGCCCGTTGGAGAAGCCCAGTCCGTTGGAGAAGCTCAGCCCGCGAGTGGATGAAGAAGGACCGAACGACGCCGTTTAGTGAAGGGATTTATTCTTCCCTTTTACGGAAATACTGTTTCTCTCCTTCGCGTGCCTCCCCCCCTGTTCTCTGCAAATCCGGATTTCACTCACCGTGCGCACCAACCCACGACTCCAGCAGTTGATTTTCATCTCCTTTCACACTCAAGGTTCGGTTTCACTCACTTTTGCAGATTTCCCAATCGGGTTCCCTCATTGTTTTTCTTCTTCTTCATCTCTTCACCGTGCGCTCAACTCAAGGTTTTGAACTATAAATTGTTTTCCACTGCAGTTTTGTTCGACGTCTTGATCAGAGGTTGGTAATTCATCTCTTTTGTTTATTTTATTTTACTTCTTCTCCTTCCTTCTTCTTTCGGTTTTACGCGTACGGGTCTCTTTACAAATTCGGTTTCCTTCCCTGTTTTGATCACACGCACACACTCAGATTCTCCAACTTTCCTTGTGTAGGTCACTTTCTCTTTCACTAGAGATTTCTGTGAATATTTTTGGACGTGAATTGTAGTGACCCATTCGAAGCGGTTTGGAGTTTTGGGAATTTTCTTTCTCTTGGGGTAAGTCCTCCGAAGCTTTTGGTAGCTTTTGAATGATAGGTGTGGATTGTGAAATGTAATAGAGTTACTGTTTTAATGGTGGTTGAGTATGATGGAATTTTTATGTTGAGGAGTATGATTTTTGGATGGATTTGTGAGAATGTTTTGGACTATCATTTGAAACTATTTAGTGTAAATTGATGGGTGTTTTGGAGCTAGTTGTAGTAGATTTTTATGCAAGTCTTCAATGGTTCAATGACTAGAATATGGATGCTTACACTGAAATTATTTTATTCGAAGGTTGGAAGTGAAGTTTGGTTTGGGTCATGTTTTAATTATTGGAGTTGCTGTTGTTGGTTTTGGAAATAATTATAGTTGGTTTGGTGTTAATAGAAGGTGATGGTTGTATTGGGTTTTTAATGCGAATGGATGAAGAGAGTTGTTCGGGTTTAATTATTAGGATAGTTATTGAGTTGTGAAGGGACTGCTTTGATTTATTACTCAATAAATAGCAGTCTACTAGATTGATTATTAATTGTTGGATATATGTTCTTTTGGTTAGGTGGCGTTACTATTAGAGTTCCGGCTCAAGGTGTTGATAATACGAAGAAGTCAGGTAAGCGGGGTTCATATACTAGTTTTGCATAAAATAAATAAAATGAGGTTGACTTTGAGAATAAATGTGTTTATTTTCTTTTGAAAGAGATGATCTGAAAACAACCTCAAATGTTTATTCTGCATATGCATAAATTCTATATAAGAGAGAGTGTTTTTCTGTCATGACTAGTGTAGACATGAGCTAGTTTTGTGTACTGTATTTCTGAACTATGTAAAAGAGCGAATAAGGAATTCTAAAAGTTTTGTTATGAACAAATGAGATTACTTTGTTTATGTTTATCTCGAACATGTGAAATGATCTGAAGCTTTTAGTGTTTTGTTTTGATATAATGTGCCATTTGAAAATCTTGGCATGGAGTTCTGATTTGGTATATGTGTGTAACCGGATTTTCGATGAAATCCGTTCTGTTTCTGTTAAGGCCCAGCCACGGGTATAATGGTGGTTTATAACCCTACCACGGGGGTGAAACATGGTATACGGCCCAGCCACGGGTATAATGGTGGTTTATAACCCTACCACGGGGGTGAAACATGGAAAATGGCCCAGCCACGGGTATAATGGTGGTTTATAACCCTACCACGGGGGTTAAACATGGTGTTGTCCCGAAGTGATGCTAAGAGATGTTTTAATTATAATATTTCAGTTTGGAAATGCCAACGGTTGTTCTTTTAGGAATAAGTTTATTTTTTTCTGAAAATTTCACTCTAAAGTTTTTGTACAAGTTTTGTTTTTTTTTTTTGCATTCTGAAAGTAAATGTTTTGTTCGGCTTATTAAATGTTATAAATGCTCATGTTTACATGCTAGTATATGCTCTCTGCTTGCTGAGTTGTTGATAACTCACCCCCTTATCTCCATAATATTTCAGATAACATTGAAGGTTCAGCTGAAGATCAGTATTAGAGTCTATGGAGAAGATTAGCAATGATTTGTAGTTGGGTATCTCATGATATTAGTGTTGGTGTTAGATATTAATTATCTTTCTTAAGTTTATTTCAATAGATTTAGACGATTTGTGGAGACTATGTTAATGTTTTATTATTCCTAATTGTTATTTGAGACATGAAGAAGAGTTGATTTTATTTGGATTGTTGGACTGAATATTGGATAAATGAGTTTATTTGATTATTTAATTGAAGTATTTACGTTCGACTTGAGGTTTGAAAGATGGATATATTCTTGAATTTGGAAGTACTCTAGCCTTATTAGAGCGGATTATCAGGTTTTATGAGTTAACTCTCCGGACCCTCGGGGTCGGGGTGTTACAGCTTTTATGTATATTTACAAGATATAAGTCATTAATTGGGGAAATATTTTGTGCCCTATTAACACTATGGGTTACCCGTCTCCTTCTGGCATTGTGCAAGCTGAGACATTTATTAATTTTAATGCACGTGACACTCGTTTTTGTCGTTAGGAATTTTAAGGAAACAGCTTGACAGATGGCAGAAACAGCGAGTGGGAAATTAATTCAACAAAATTCAAGTGTCCAAAATAATAACGGAGTCGTTGGTTTGGTTCGGTTGGTTTTTCAATTTTCTTACCCGTAGTTGGTTGGACGTTGTGTCCAAAATAATAACGGAGCCGTAGGAATTAGTTGCATTTTGTGTTGTTTTTCTGCTAATCATCAGTAGCACTAGAACTGTGGTCGAGCATGAGTACTACTAATACTCTTTATCTATGATTTGATTAAAGCATGCACCTTTTGCATGCCCGTCTCCTTCTGGCATTGTGCAAGTGACATTTGGTTTTGCCATTAGGAGTTTTAAGCTGGAAACTTAGCAGATGGAAGAAACAGCGAGTGGGAAATTAATTCGACGAAATGCATCATCTGCTTCAACAGAAAGTAATCATCACCTGGTTATGAATATCGAGATCCCTAAAGGATTAGAAAGTTCAAAGCCTGATCTCTTGTCACCTAATCGTTGTATCTACAAGGTTCCAGATCACTTACGCAAATTGAACGATATGTCTTACACTCCTCGAGTTATTTCCATAGGGCCTTTACATCACGGGAATAAAAAATTGCAAACCATGGAAAACTACAAAGTGAAATATCTCAATGATTTCGTGCTACGAGCCCAAACAAGCTTGGAGGATTTAGTAAGAATCGTAAAGGATAGTGAAGAAATGGTACGTGAATGTTACGCAGAAGACATCGAACTTAACAGCGATGAGTTTGTGAATATGATCCTACGTGATGCGGCATTCATTATTGAGTATTTCTTGAGAAACAGGTTCCCAAAACAATGGACGGCTGAGGACAAGATAGTGATAAAGCCATGGCTAACTGCTAGGATGCAGTTGGACTTCCTGTTACTTGAAAATCAGCTTCCTTTCTTCATTATTGAGAAATTATATGAGTTTCTTTTGGTCACTGACACAATTAATTACCCACCCTTTATTGAGGTTACCTTTTCTTACTTCAGCTTTTTGAACACTCAAGATCACAAGTACTCTTCTCGTTCGGAGTTCCGAATAATTAAGCATTTCGTTGATTTGCTTAGGAACTTTTATCTACCTCCACAAGGAAGCGTCTTTGCTTTTTTTGAGAAACAAGGAAGAGTTTCAGAAAGGAAATATCGCAATCATCATTATGGTGAGGAAATGTACTGTGCATCCCAGCTGGCCGAGGCAGGATTGATCTTTAAAGACGGAGTGTTGGAAATCCCAGGCTTTACGTTAGACAATAGCACAGAGCTTTATGCTCGAAACCTCGTGGCCTTGGAGGAATTGCATGACTATCAAACACCGGCATTTATTACTGATTATTTTCGCTTCTTGGATTTCCTTATTGATACAGACAAAGATGTGGGTTTACTTCGTCGAAAGAAGATCCTCGTTAATAGGCTGGGTGACAACTGTGCAACTATTGTCAACAATCTGTGCTCAAATGACGTCGCAGATACACGTATGTCGCTCTATTACTACCACCTCTGTCAGGAATTAGTTCGTTTTTATAATAACCCTTTGAATTCTTGGAAGATTAAATTAAGACGTGATTTAATGTAAGACCCAGCATTACTGGACCCATGCACGGGGTTCACATTTTCATAAATAGTTTCACGGGTTCACGCCACGCCACGCATCGCACGGTTCGTTTCCATTTTCGTGCATGTCTTTCTTCCCTTTTATTTAGGTTTGATCTACTTTCTATTTTGGTCTATATATATATATGAAGCAACTACAACCCTAGACTAAGTGCCGCTCGGTTCCCTCTTCACAGAAGCCCACGGTTTCTCTGCAAAGCACCAAGCCGAAACCTCGGTCTGCACCAACAGATGGCCACCCGCAGAGCCACTTCCGTGCAGCAACTCCTCCACGCACAGTCTCGCCGGTAGCTCAAGCACTCAGAGTCCCTCCCCCAGTCGTGCGCCACCGTCCCTCCGGGTTCCACGTCCGGTTTCTCAGCCACTAGATTAAGAGCCCCTCCCCTGTTTTCACGCCTAAAAACAGAGGAATTCTCCCTCCATCTGTGTGCTGCCAACTTGGCAATCCTCACCGCCAGCCATCGTCGCACCACCATCAGTCCACCGCGCGCAACCTCTGCCCCTCGGTAAGCCACGGACACTCCATCCCCATATCTTCCACTCCACCTCTTCTCTCATTTTTTACGGCTCGGTTTCAGCTCTCCCTCTCTCTCGGTTTCAGCTCTCTCTCCCTCTCTTCCCGTGCGACGCCGTCGAGGAAGGTCATCACCACCTCTGTCCAGCGTCTGTCGCACTCCCACGGTGCTGCTGCCTCGAGTTTCTTTCTCGTGAGTATGTCTCTACCGTCACTTGCAATTTTTTTTGCCTCTTCTGATTTTAGTTTTGCTGTTAATAACAGTTACTTAATAAGGAAATTGTGGTTTTCTCGAGTAACAGGTAGGAGAAAAATGTCTTTTTACCGTTTCGCCCTTTTGTTTAAATCATCAACTAAGTTGATATTTTTTTTTTTACTGAAATGTGTTTCGGATGAAGGGTATTTATCTATTTATTTATTTTTGTTGTTATGTTAAAATGAGTTTTAGGTTTAAGTCTCATAAAACATTATTTTTGTGTAGAAAATATTTTAACAATATTGTTAACAAAAACTCTAATTTTTTTAGAGGAGTTTTGCATGGCGTATTTTATAAGACTTTTAAAGTAGTTTAAATATTCTATTAATTTATAATACATTGTTGGTACTTTAGATATTTTTGAAGATTACTCTTTATTGAGTTCCGCAAGTGCCTAAATATTTGTTCGATTAAATCTCTTATTCGGTACGAATTCGACTAAGTGGATATTAGTGGTTTTAGATAATGGTGGTATTATAGGAATTATTAGAATTCTAGGTTTTGAGGATTTAAAATAGGTTCTTAGGTTCAAATATCGAAATACATGATTGATTGAAAATTTACAGAATTTGCGTGATTTTTATAGGTGACGATTAATATTTATTCGGCTTCGTTGAGGAATTTTGAAAGATTAAAGAATCCAGGTAAGCGGGGTTCCTATGCTGGATTTGCATAAAAAGAAATGAACTGAGGTTGGTTTGTAAAAATGTGCATGTTGTTTTAAAAAGAAAAAAGAAAAAGTGAAAAACAACCTCAGTATATGTTTTGCTTTCCCTCATGAGATACGTATGAAAGAGAAAAGAAATGTTTGACATGAAATGTGTAGACATGAGCAATATTTGACATGTTTCTGAAATATACAAAAGAGCGAATATGATATCATTGAAATTTTATGCATGTGATATGAAATGATATGGATTTGTTTTTGATCAAATAGAAATGATATGAATATGTTTCGCACGTGTTTTGATATGATATAGATATGATAAAACTTTGGCATACTTATCTGTTCTGAATATGGTTCTGATATGATAATACTGTTCACGTGATATGGTTGGTACCACCATGATATGATATGAGTGCACCCACTTTGGAAACAAAGTGGTCTTTTACGTGTTCTTTCCTGTGTGCACACTCGGGGCTCCGAGATTGAAAAATGGGAAGTTCACCACACGATACTGCCTGGTTTGGCCACCGGGGATAGCACAACCCTACCACGGGGGTTAAACATGGTATATGATATGATATGACAAGATGAATATGTTCAGTTATGTTATGCCAAAGCGTTTTGAATATGAAATGGATCCTCAAATATGAATTGTTGACTTGAGTATGAAATGCTTGGAAAAGTCGCTCTGATTTTCTGATAACACGTTTTTCAGAGATCTGCATATAAAAATAAAATGTTTTGTTTCTGCATATCGAATTTTCTGAAAAGGCTCATGTTTACATGCTAGTATATGTTCCCTGCTTACTGAGTTGTTGATAACTCACCCCCCTTTATCTTCATATATTTTCAGATGATATTGATTTCCCAGCTGGGGGTCAGGAATAGAATTGAAGCTGGCTAGATATGGATGGAAGGATTGGGTACATTAGAGTTGTAACGCCCCAAACCCGGATGGTCTGGAGACTTACTACCTGTCTCTAAAGAACTTATAATCCAACAATTTAAAATGAAACTCATATCTTTAATAACAAAACTCAATATCAAGAGTTCTAAATAACCACCTTGACAACTCCACAAAGTCATTACTGCAGCTAAAATAAACTAAGGAGTCCGTAATCTCTCGGTAATCATAACAACTCAGCCAATAATTTCATACCTCTTTCTGAAACCCAAGATATTAATAAAGCTCAAAAACATTAAAACTGAGAACATCAAAAGTCATTCTTCCAACAACATCTCCTCAGTTTAAACACTTTCAGAAATCTACTCCAGGTCCTCATTTGGACTCTCCACATCATCTGAAAAATATTATGAAGATAGGGGGTGAGTTATCGACAACTCAGTAAGCAGAAATCATATGCTAGCGTGTAAACATGAGCATTTACAAAGTAGAACATGCAGAACAAAATATTTTCCCGAGTTAACATGCAGAACAGAACATATTTTCAAAAGTAACAGAGCGATGGTTTTAAGACAAGTAAAACCCTTAGTGCTTTGGCATAACATAAACTGAGTATCATCATCAGATCCAAACAGAGCATCAAACAGAGCAGAGACCATGTTTCACCCCCGTGGTAGGGTTGTGCTAACCCCGGTGGCCAAACCAGGCAGAGACAGAGGTGAAATCTTTCCTTTATTCTTCTCGGAGCTCCGAGTGTGCACACAGGAAAGACCACAATAAAACCACTTTGTTTCCAAAGTGGGTGCACTCAGAGACAGAGAAGTTGGTACCAACCCAAACAGAGCAGAGCATAACAGAGCAGAGCAGAGCAAAGCAGAGACAGAGTCAGATACGAAAAACCAGTACACCATGCCAAAGGTTTTCAGATGTTGTATCAAAATAATACAAAGTACCAAAACAGATTCAGAACAGTTTACACACGCTGTACACAAAAGCCAGAACAAATAAATGCACAACTTTTCATATTCTCAATATCGCTCGTTTTTAGATTTCAGAAATCACATGACAAAATTTAGCTCATGTCTACACAATGCATGTCAGAATATATTTTCCTTTTTCACACAGATTTCATGAATAATGCAGATAAGAGACCGAGGTTGATCTTTGTTTTCACAAGTTCCCAACACAACACAAATTATGCGAGTTTTCATAAAATCAACCTCAGTCTTATTAACTTGTATAAAACCCAGCATAGGAACCCCGCTTACCTGACTCCTGAAGCGCATTATCTATAACTTGAATACGGTCTCTATCCGTCTCGTCACCTATTCATAAAATAAAATAAACTAAATATTAAAGTCCAACAATACAAAATTTGTCTTAGCCAACTCTAGACCCAAACTCTAGATCATAATTCAGCAAGTTTAATCAAACTCCATCAGCCAAATAACAATCCGGACAGCCCTCACTTCGACCCAAAATATTCTATATCAATCTCAGTATTGTCCAATACAAGCATCAAGACCAATGCCAATTCAAATTCCAATAACTCACACTTATTCCAACAGTTCGCAGTCCCAAACAATTACTAACAATTTAACCAACACTAAACAAAGCACACTTCTTCCCATTCACAACTCCATAACAGAAAAATATAAACTAATACCTCCAAAAATTAAACTGCACTCAACAAAGAAAATTAATTCCCCTCTAAATATTCTCTCAACCATAAATCCAACCGACCCCCCCTTACTCCTCGGACTCAGTCCGGCACAACCAACAAATTCACAGTAAATATGAATTAGTGCAGAAATACTTTTAAATCTCAAAAGTTCTTTGGAAAAAAAATACTTACAATGCTATAATATAATTTTTGAAAGATCACGGAGGTGCTAGAAGCGGCAACGCAGCAACAAAACAGTGCCAAATGCACTGTGGCCGTGGGTCTCAAAAACCCACTTCTGAACGGGTGCAAACGAAGACCCAAGATTGATAGGGTAGGGCTTAGGGATGTCGGTGAAATCAATGGTGGTGGTGGTTTGCCGTGGGTGGCGGCGCAAGGGGTGGTTTTAGGCCAAAAATGTACAAATCGGAAATGGACTTGGTGGGGCTTCACCGGTGACGGATCGGAGCTGGGGTTGGGTCCAATGGGTTGCCAAGAGGTCGGGGATGAAGTGGTAGGAAGATGGTGGCCGGTGGTGGAGCGACGGCGGCGCAGGAGCGAATGGTGGCCGCGGCTTTGGAGGGTGCGTGAAGGCTAACAGCGGCGCGGATGGAGCTGAAACTGGAGGGAGGTGGTCGCCGGCGGCAGGGGGAGGGGAGGAGCCCGGCGGTGTCGACCACCGCCGGCGGGCTGGAGGAGGCCCGAACGCACGGCGAAAGAGAAGAGAGAGAGAGAGAGTGCGGCGCGCGGGAGAGGAGAGGAGAAAAAGAAAAGAAAAGAAAAGAGGAAAGAGAAAAATGTAGGGAAAGAAATGAGGTCCAATCCTCATATCTTGGGTCACACAAATGATCCAACGGAAACGATTTTAAAACAGCAAGTAAAATAAAATAATTCAAACGTAATGATTAAAATGAAAATAAATAATTAAACCCCACAACAAGTTAATTTAATTCGAGAAGAAATTTAAACACATAACAATAATTAATTTAAAGAAGGCACTTTAAAAAATAATTTTCGTAAACTAAAAATCATAAAAATAACACAACTAAAAATCCAACAATTTTAAAACAAGAGAATAAATTTTTAAATTAATAACAAATAATATTTCAATTAAAAAAAACACTAAAATACGGGGTGTTACATCCTTCCCCCCTTAAAAAAATTTCGTCCTCGAAATTTGTAAGGTCAAACGTGACACTAATGCAGGATAGAAGATACAACCCAAAAACACGCTCGAAAGGATTATACCATCAACAACTCCCAACAAGTATGAGTAATGTTCTCTCAAGTCTATTTCCATTGGCAATTCCATCATACTCATATTAGTCTCCCAGTGACACATCACATCCAGTATTCTTAGGGTGGCTATGCTATCCAAAATCTCATCTTTCCACAAGAGCCTTAATACAACATCCAAGGAATTCCAATGATTATTATTATTATCGTAACACGATCTGCGCTAACCTCAATCGACTCCTATGTTAAAACTCACAAACCTTCATTGTATTCTACAAGTTGGTAACTTTAGCTACTTCCAAAGTTAACCATCAATAAACATTTCCATCATCCAGACCTATTCCCTCAAAATCAACAAGAATTATATCCTAATTCCGCACCACCAATAGTTTAATCTCTAATTACAAGTATCATTATCAAATTCTCAAATCACCACTAATTTCTTAAGATCAACACAAAGTTTGAATCCTTAATTATAACCAAAATATCGCGCTCCTGCTGCGCACTCTGATAATTTGCCACATGCATAAAATTTATGTCCTCATAAAGCAATACCATCGAGTACAAGGTGGCTCCATACCTACTGATCAGAAAACTCTTATGACATTTGGTAGAAAATTCTTGACCTCTAAAACCATACACTATTACACACTTTCCTCAAATTCATCAAGAATTCATTCTTAAATCTGCACCAACTATTATCCTTGAATCTGCCATGGATCAATCCTAAAACCTGCCACTAAAATCTCGAACTAATAACAGTCATTATCCAAACTAGACCAACACCTTCAATTCTCAAAAAAAAAATCCCCTTGAAATTTCCTATATCAATAACTCAACTTCGATCAACCCCATAATAATGGTCACATACTAACCAGTCTCCAAAATAAATCAAGCTAGCACACTAAGCCTGCATAATTAAGAACTTAAATCTTATTTCAATTCGATCCTTCAAATCTGTAATTCTAAAACCTTAAATTATACCAGAATCATTTTTCGAAATCTGTAAGATCAATGAACTTATATCCAATAATAAAACAATCGACTCTTGAAGCTTTCAAAATCTAAAACATTAAATGATAACAATCATATCCTAAAGTCTGCAACACCTTAAACTTTTGGTGAAATTTCCGTAAGTCTATCATTAAAGTTTGTTGAACTTACAATCTTCTATTCTAAAGCCCCGTGTCATACATCCATGAAATCGAAAACCTCAAATATCTTACTCCCCGAATAGATCACTGCCGTTCCTTTCAAACCTTGATATTATAAAAGCACACCAAGTCGATAAAAGTTCAAGCTTACTCTGCTAAAAAATAATAATAGCGTTCTCAGTCGTACCATCTTCCTGCTATACTTAATCCTTAACCCGTTTTTCAGCTTCGAACGAAACGAACAAAATAAAATAAACTTAATAAATTAAATAACATAATTTCAATTCCAATAAAATCAAATCAAACAAAACCGAATAAATTCAATTTAAATAAAAAAAATAATAATTTCTAAATAAACCTTTAAACTTCTCTGGTACTGCACACATGGTTTTACCCATTCTTAGCCATATCTTCAACCAACTCGTACAGTCATTTCTATCATCTCATATTGTAAACCCAACATCGCTCTAAACTCCAGTACATCTTTAGAATCCAAACCACAAAAATCTCAACCTTAAATCTTATAAAGATTGTTTCCAAGTCATGTCCTACATCCTACAGAATAAACTTACCTGATCTAAATCTTCAAATCCCATCAAAATCAATCAAAAGGTTTTTTTTTTTTTTTTAGAATTTCGAACTTAATATCCACATGATCATTCTTAAATTCCTCAAGTTCCTACACTGAAATCTTTACATCCTATGATCCCACAGAAATCTAAACCTCCAAGGTTTGTAGTATGCAGAATTCAAACCTCTCTCTGATACCAAATGTAACGCCCCAAACCCGGATGGTCTGGAGACTTACTACCTGTCTCTAAAGAACTTATAATCCAACAATTTAAAATGAAACTCATATCTTTAATAACAAAACTCAATATCAAGAGTTCTAAATAACCACCTTGACAACTCCACAAAGTCATTACTGCAGCTAAAATAAACTAAGGAGTCCGTAATCTCTCGGTAATCATAACAACTCAGCCAATAATTTCATACCTCTTTCTGAAACCCAAGATATTAATAAAGCTCAAAAACATTAAAACTGAGAACATCAAAAGTCATTCTTCCAACAACATCTCCTCAGTTTAAACACTTTCAGAAATCTACTCCAGGTCCTCATTTGGACTCTCCACATCATCTGAAAAATATTATGAAGATAGGGGGTGAGTTATCGACAACTCAGTAAGCAGAAATCATATGCTAGCGTGTAAACATGAGCATTTACAAAGTAGAACATGCAGAACAAAATATTTTCCCGAGTTAACATGCAGAACAGAACATATTTTCAAAAGTAACAGAGCGATGGTTTTAAGACAAGTAAAACCCTTAGTGCTTTGGCATAACATAAACTGAGTATCATCATCAGATCCAAACAGAGCATCAAACAGAGCAGAGACCATGTTTCACCCCCGTGGTAGGGTTGTGCTAACCCCGGTGGCCAAACCAGGCAGAGACAGAGGTGAAATCTTTCCTTTATTCTTCTCGGAGCCCCGAGTGTGCACACAGGAAAGACCACAATAAAACCACTTTGTTTCCAAAGTGGGTGCACTCAGAGACAGAGAAGTTGGTACCAACCCAAACAGAGCAGAGCATAACAGAGCAGAGCAGAGCAAAGCAGAGACAGAGTCAGATACGAAAAACCAGTACACCATGCCAAAGGTTTTCAGATGTTGTATCAAAATAATACAAAGTACCAAAACAGATTCAGAACAGTTTACACACGCTGTACACAAAAGCCAGAACAAATAAATGCACAACTTTTCATATTCTCAATATCGCTCGTTTTCAGATTTCAGAAATCACATGACAAAATTTAGCTCATGTCTACACAATGCATGTCAGAATATATTTTCCTTTTTCACACAGATTTCATGAATAATGCAGATAAGAGACCGAGGTTGATCTTTGTTTTCACAAGTTCCCAACACAACACAAATTATGCGAGTTTTCATAAAATCAACCTCAGTCTTATTAACTTGTATAAAACCCAGCATAGGAACCCCGCTTACCTGACTCCTGAAGCGCATTATCTATAACTTGAATACGGTCTCTATCCGTCTCGTCACCTATTCATAAAATAAAATAAACTAAATATTAAAGTCCAACAATACAAAATTTGTCTTAGCCAACTCTAGACCCAAACTCTAGATCATAATTCAGCAAGTTTAATCAAACTCCATCAGCCAAATAACAATCCGGACAGCCCTCACTTCGACCCAAAATATTCTATATCAATCTCAGTATTGTCCAATACAAGCATCAAGACCAATGCCAATTCAAATTCCAATAACTCACACTTATTCCAACAGTTCGCAGTCCCAAACAATTACTAACAATTTAACCAACACTAAACAAAGCACACTTCTTCCCATTCACAACTCCATAACAGAAAAATATAAACTAATACCTCCAAAAATTAAACTGCACTCAACAAAGAAAATTAATTCCCCTCTAAATATTCTCTCAACCATAAATCCAACCGACCCCCCCTTACTCCTCGGACTCAGTCCGGCACAACCAACAAATTCACAGTAAATATGAATTAGTGCAGAAATACTTTTAAATCTCAAAAGTTCTTTGGAAAAAAAATACTTACAATGCTATAATATAATTTTTGAAAGATCACGTAGGTGCTAGAAGCGGCAACGCAGCAACAAAACAGTGCCAAATGCACTGTGGCCGTGGGTCTCAAAAACCCACTTCTGAACGGGTGCAAACGAAGACCCAAGATTGATAGGGTAGGGCTTAGGGATGTCGGTGAAATCAATGGTGGTGGTGGTTTGCCGTGGGTGGCGGCGCAAGGGGTGGTTTTAGGCCAAAAATGTACAAATCGGAAATGGACTTGGTGGGGCTTCACCGGTGACGGATCGGAGCTGGGGTTGGGTCCAATGGGTTGCCAAGAGGTCGGGGATGAAGTGGTAGGAAGATGGTGGCCGGTGGTGGAGCGACGGCGGCGCAGGAGCGAATGGTGGCCGCGGCTTTGGAGGGTGCGTGAAGGCTAACGGCGGCGCGGATGGAGCTGAAACTGGAGGGAGGTGGTCGCCGGCGGCAGGGGGAGGGGAGGAGCCCGGCGGTGTCGACCACCGCGGCGGCGGGCTGGAGGAGGCCCGAACGCACGGCGAAAGAGAAGAGAGAGAGAGAGAGTGCGGCGCGCGGGAGAGGAGAGGAGAAAAAGAAAAGAAAAGAAAAGAGGAAAGAGAAAAATGTAGGGAAAGAAATGAGGTCCAATCCTCATATCTTGGGTCACACAAATGATCCAACGGAAACGATTTTAAAACAGCAAGTAAAATAAAATAATTCAAACGTAATGATTAAAATGAAAATAAATAATTAAACCCCACAACAAGTTAATTTAATTCGAGAAGAAATTTAAACACATAACAATAATTAATTTAAAGAAGGCACTTTAAAAAATAATTTTCGTAAACTAAAAATCATAAAAATAACACAACTAAAAATCCAACAATTTTAAAACAAGAGAATAAATTTTTAAATTAATAACAAATAATATTTCAATTAAAAAAAACACTAAAATACGGGGTGTTACATCCTTCCCCCCTTAAAAAAATTTCGTCCTCGAAATTTGTAAGGTCAAACGTGACACTAATGCAGGATAGAAGATACAACCCAAAAACACGCTCGAAAGGATTATACCATCAACAACTCCCAACAAGTATGAGTAATGTTCTCTCAAGTCTATTTCCATTGGCAATTCCATCATACTCATATTAGTCTCCCAGTGACACATCACATCCAGTATTCTTAGGGTGGCTATGCTATCCAAAATCTCATCTTTCCACAAGAGCCTTAATACAACATCCAAGGAATTCCAATGATTATTATTATTATCGTAACACGATCTGCGCTAACCTCAATCGACTCCTATGTTAAAACTCACAAACCTTCATTGTATTCTACAAGTTGGTAACTTTAGCTACTTCCAAAGTTAACCATCAATAAACATTTCCATCATCCAGACCTATTCCCTCAAAATCAACAAGAATTATATCCTAATTCCGCACCACCAATAGTTTAATCTCTAATTACAAGTATCATTATCAAATTCTCAAATCACCACTAATTTCTTAAGATCAACACAAAGTTTGAATCCTTAATTATAACCAAAATATCGCGCTCCTGCTGCGCACTCTGATAATTTGCCACATGCATAAAATTTATGTCCTCATAAAGCAATACCATCGAGTACAAGGTGGCTCCATACCTACTGATCAGAAAACTCTTATAACATTTGGTAGAAAATTCTTGACCTCTAAAACCATACACTATTACACACTTTCCTCAAATTCATCAAGAATTCATTCTTAAATCTGCACCAACTATTATCCTTGAATCTGCCATGGATCAATCCTAAAACCTGCCACTAAAATCTCGAACTAATAACAGTCATTATCCAAACTAGACCAACACCTTCAATTCTCAAAAAAAAAATCCCCTTGAAATTTCCTATATCAATAACTCAACTTCGATCAACCCCATAATAATGGTCACATACTAACCAGTCTCCAAAATAAATCAAGCTAGCACACTAAGCCTGCATAATTAAGAACTTAAATCTTATTTCAATTCGATCCTTCAAATCTGTAATTCTAAAACCTTAAATTATACCAGAATCATTTTTCGAAATCTGTAAGATCAATGAACTTATATCCAATAATAAAACAATCGACTCTCGAAGCTTTCAAAATCTAAAACATTAAATGATAACAATCATTTCCTAAAGTCTGCAACACCTTAAACTTTTGGTGAAATTTCCGTAAGTCTATCATTAAAGTTTGTTGAACTTACAATCTTCTATTCTAAAGCCCCGTGTCATACATCCATGAAATCGAAAACCTCAAATATCTTACTCCCCGAATAGATCACTGCCGTTCCTTTCAAACCTTGATATTATAAAAGCACACCAAGTCGATAAAAGTTCAAGCTTACTCTGCTAAAAAATAATAATAGCGTTCTCAGTCGTACCATCTTCCTGCTATACTTAATCCTTAACCCGTTTTTCAGCTTCGAACGAAACGAACAAAATAAAATAAACTTAATAAATTAAATAACATAATTTCAATTCCAATAAAATCAAATCAAACAAAACCGAATAAATTCAATTTAAATAAAAAAAATAATAATTTCTAAATAAACCTTTAAACTTCTCTGGTACTGCACACATGGTTTTACCCATTCTTAGCCATATCTTCAACCAACTCGTACAGTCATTTCTATCATCTCATATTGTAAACCCAACATCGCTCTAAACTCCAGTACATCTTTAGAATCCAAACCACAAAAATCTCAACCTTAAATCTTATAAAGATTGTTTCCAAGTCATGTCCTACATCCTACAGAATAAACTTACCTGATCTAAATCTTCAAATCCCATCAAAATCAATCAAAAGGTTTTTTTTTTTTTTTTAGAATTTCGAACTTAATATCCACATGATCATTCTTAAATTCCTCAAGTTCCTACACTGAAATCTTTACATCCTATGATCCCACAGAAATCTAAACCTCCAAGGTTTGTAGTATGCAGAATTCAAACCTCTCTCTGATACCAAATGTAACGCCCCAAACCCGGATGGTCTGGAGACTTACTACCTGTCTCTAAAGAACTTATAATCCAACAATTTAAAATGAAACTCATATCTTTAATAACAAAACTCAATATCAAGAGTTCTAAATAACCACCTTGACAACTCCACAAAGTCATTACTGCAGCTAAAATAAACTAAGGAGTCCGTAATCTCTCGGTAATCATAACAACTCAGCCAATAATTTCATACCTCTTTCTGAAACCCAAGATATTAATAAAGCTCAAAAACATTAAAACTGAGAACATCAAAAGTCATTCTTCCAACAACATCTCCTCAGTTTAAACACTTTCAGAAATCTACTCCAGGTCCTCATTTGGACTCTCCACATCATCTGAAAAATATTATGAAGATAGGGGGTGAGTTATCGACAACTCAGTAAGCAGAAATCATATGCTAGCGTGTAAACATGAGCATTTACAAAGTAGAACATGCAGAACAAAATATTTTCCCGAGTTAACATGCAGAACAGAACATATTTTCAAAAGTAACAGAGCGATGGTTTTAAGACAAGTAAAACCCTTAGTGCTTTGGCATAACATAAACTGAGTATCATCATCAGATCCAAACAGAGCATCAAACAGAGCAGAGACCATGTTTCACCCCCGTGGTAGGGTTGTGCTAACCCCGGTGGCCAAACCAGGCAGAGACAGAGGTGAAATCTTTCCTTTATTCTTCTCGGAGCCCCGAGTGTGCACACAGGAAAGACCACAATAAAACCACTTTGTTTCCAAAGTGGGTGCACTCAGAGACAGAGAAGTTGGTACCAACCCAAACAGAGCAGAGCATAACAGAGCAGAGCAGAGCAAAGCAGAGACAGAGTCAGATACGAAAAACCAGTACACCATGCCAAAGGTTTTCAGATGTTGTATCAAAATAATACAAAGTACCAAAACAGATTCAGAACAGTTTACACACGCTGTACACAAAAGCCAGAACAAATAAATGCACAACTTTTCATATTCTCAATATCGCTCGTTTTCAGATTTCAGAAATCACATGACAAAATTTAGCTCATGTCTACACAATGCATGTCAGAATATATTTTCCTTTTTCACACAGATTTCATGAATAATGCAGATAAGAGACCGAGGTTGATCTTTGTTTTCACAAGTTCCCAACACAACACAAATTATGCGAGTTTTCATAAAATCAACCTCAGTCTTATTAACTTGTATAAAACCCAGCATAGGAACCCCGCTTACCTGACTCCTGAAGCGCATTATCTATAACTTGAATACGGTCTCTATCCGTCTCGTCACCTATTCATAAAATAAAATAAACTAAATATTAAAGTCCAACAATACAAAATTTGTCTTAGCCAACTCTAGACCCAAACTCTAGATCATAATTCAGCAAGTTTAATCAAACTCCATCAGCCAAATAACAATCCGGACAGCCCTCACTTCGACCCAAAATATTCTATATCAATCTCAGTATTGTCCAATACAAGCATCAAGACCAATGCCAATTCAAATTCCAATAACTCACACTTATTCCAACAGTTCGCAGTCCCAAACAATTACTAACAATTTAACCAACACTAAACAAAGCACACTTCTTCCCATTCACAACTCCATAACAGAAAAATATAAACTAATACCTCCAAAAATTAAACTGCACTCAACAAAGAAAATTAATTCCCCTCTAAATATTCTCTCAACCATAAATCCAACCGACCCCCCCTTACTCCTCGGACTCAGTCTGGCACAACCAACAAATTCACAGTAAATATGAATTAGTGCAAAAATACTTTTAAATCTCAAAAGTTCTTTGGAAAAAAAATACTTACAATGCTATAATATAATTTTTGAAAGATCACGGAGGTGCTAGAAGCGGCAACGCAGCAACAAAACAGTGCCAAATGCACTGTGGCCGTGGGTCTCAAAAACCCACTTCTGAACGGGTGCAAACGAAGACCCAAGATTGATAGGGTAGGGCTTAGGGATGTCGGTGAAATCAATGGTGGTGGTGGTTTGCCGTGGGTGGCGGCGCAAGGGGTGGTTTTAGGCCAAAAATGTACAAATCGGAAATGGACTTGGTGGGGCTTCACCGGTGACGGATCGGAGCTGGGGTTGGGTCCAATGGGTTGCCAAGAGGTCGGGGATGAAGTGGTAGGAAGATGGTGGCCGGTGGTGGAGCGACGGCGGCGCAGGAGCGAATGGTGGCCGCGGCTTTGGAGGGTGCGTGAAGGCTAACGGCGGCGCGGATGGAGCTGAAACTGGAGGGAGGTGGTCGCCGGCGGCAGGGGGAGGGGAGGAGCCCGGCGGTGTCGACCACCGCCGGCAGACGGCGGCGGGCTGGAGGAGGCCCGAACGCACGGCGAAAGAGAAGAGAGAGAGAGAGAGTGCGGCGCGCGGGAGAGGAGAGGAGAAAAAGAAAAGAAAAGAAAAGAGGAAAGAGAAAAATGTAGGGAAAGAAATGAGGTCCAATCCTCATATCTTGGGTCACACAAATGATCCAACGGAAACGATTTTAAAACAGCAAGTAAAATAAAATAATTCAAACGTAATGATTAAAATGAAAATAAATAATTAAACCCCACAACAAGTTAATTTAATTCGAGAAGAAATTTAAACACATAACAATAATTAATTTAAAGAAAGCACTTTAAAAAATAATTTTCGTAAACTAAAAATCATAAAAATAACACAACTAAAAATCCAACAATTTTAAAACAAGAGAATAAATTTTTAAATTAATAACAAATAATCTTTCAATTAAAAAAAACACTAAAATACGGGGTGTTACAAGAGTACCATTGTTAGTAGATGGATTTAACTTGAGCATTTGAAGTACTTTACGCTGTTTGGACCTATTGATACCTAAAGATGTATTGTTATATTTTTGAGGTTATTGGGAGATTGTGGACCCCTTTTGGGTTTATGTTTTATAATGATAACTTATGGAGTGTTATTATGGTTATTTGGAAAAATATGAATTGTGTGCTAATCATGTAGTCCTTGGAGTTTTAAGTGCTTGGAGAGACATGTTTGTTAGTGACATGAGTTAACTCTCCGGACCCTCGGGTTCGGGGCGTTACATTTAAGCACTCCTTGGGTAATAGTTACTACCATTAGTGCTATTTTCTTGTTGGTGCTCACATTAGTGCAAACTGTATGCACCGTCATCTCAACGGTAAAATAGAGCATCTGAAGCTGCATGCGTGCCTTCTTGCAATAATAGATGTTATATATAAAAGTGATCTATCCCACAACCATGCACGTACCTTCTTGCAATATTAATTACATGATCCAGACTTATTATTTTGTATTTATTGCGTTGTATCAGTACTGCTCTTAGCTGGATGCTTATTACTCTCTCTCTACTTGTGTATTTTTCCTTTAGAAAACTTTCAATATGAATCTACGTACGTACGTGAAATTCTTCTAATATTGGTAGCATTGTGGTTACAAATTAATTTTATTCTTCACCAATAATATTTCTTATAAGGATTATCATGTAAAGGTTTGTTGGGATTATGGGCTTGGTAAAATATTTAAGTCACTACTACAGATTCAAATACCAAGCATGCATGAGCAGTGTAGACTATTTAATTAGTTGGACACCTACTACGTACTCGACTAGTGGATGAACTTGCGTAATTGAGATGAGATCATCTCTTGACCTTCCTGAATCCTAACTACGTACTGATAAAAACTATATGTAGATGCAGTTCCTCATTTTAGAAATCCGCAGAGGCACCCTCTCTTTCTTCTCTAGAAATATAGCGAGTGTAAAACATCACAATGTTTATAATCATTTTGCACAAATTCCAGCTAGAATTTTCTTTTCAATATAAGTGTAAACTCACGGTCTTTGCGGCCATCACATGCATAGTGTAAAGTGAATAAAAAGTAAGAAGTACTACTACTTCAGGTACTATATATAAAAAACAATATTGCAGCAAATGAAATAGTCAATGACATTGTAAAATTAGTAGCTATGTGTCATATACACTCTAAATAACCTAAGCAAGGGCACTTAATAGCATATATATTTTAGTAGACATTGTTATAGCATATATAATCTGCATCTCTATATAGAGGTTTCGGCATTTATGACATGATTTCCATGAACATAATCTTATAATTCCTTGAACGTTCCTCTCCATGAATTTTTTAACGAGTTAGAGTAGAAGTTTATCCCTTTCCAACTGGTTTTTTTAATGAAAGCTAAGAGCTACATAAAATAAAATAAAAAACAAAGAAGAAAATGATTTGATGAGTAACTCTCCATAAAAGAGACGGCCTATTCATGTTGACCTTTAATTTATTTTTTATTTTTTGTTTGGGCCCTTGCCCATGTAAAATCCTAGTATCTCCGTCTGAAAGAGACTTAGCCCCGGTTTGGATTGGAAATTCATCTCATCTCATCATTACAATCTTTTCAAATTCACACACATAATAAAATAAACAATTCAACTTTTTCAAATTCCAAAATATAATATCCTCAAGAGTCTAAATAGTGCGTTCTGGTTGGCCGTCGGTCTGAGGATGATACGCACTACCAAATTTCAACTTGGTGCCCATGGCTGCCTGCAAGCTCTTCCAAAAATGGGACGTGAACCGCAGGTCTCGATCTAACACTATACTCCTGAGTATCCCATGAAGATGCACTATATGATTGACATATAAACGAGTCAACTTCCACAAAATATCGGTGTTAGAGACAGGTAGGAAGTGTGATACCCTGTATTTACGTGTATTTTGACCAAGTAGTTATTACATCTCTTGAGATTATGGCCTTTCTTGTTTTAAAATTTAGATGATTTACGTGGTGTTATTTTACGATTTTTAACTGTTAATTCAATATGTTTTCTTGTTATTAATTATTGTTCATTATTTAAATTTCTCTTTATTTTAAATTAATTTATTGTTGGATTTAATTATTTTATTTTTATTTAGTCACTGTGTTTAAATTAGTTTATTTAAATTGTTGTTTTGAAATCATTTTCGTTGGATCAGTTTCGAGATCCCGAGTTGAAAGATTAGATCTCATTTCTTTCCATTCTTTTTTCTTTTTCCTCTTTTCTTTTTCCCTTTTCTCTTTTTCTTCTTTCTTTTTCTTCCTTTTCTTTCTTCCTCCCCTGTTTTTCCTCCCGCACGCGCGACACCCCTCCCTTCTCTTCCGTCCGTTTTCTTCTTCCACCCACAGTGCCGCCGTGCGCCACACATTACCTTCACCGGCCGACGACCTCACCCATCCATTTTCAGCCCCTCCTGCGCCGCCAATCTCCTCCACGCACGGCTTCAAGCCACGCGACCCTTGAGCTCGCGCGCCACCGTCACGCCACCATTGGCCACCATCTTTTCACCACACCACCATCGGCCTCCCAGTTACCTAACCCACCCATCCTCAGCCCCGATCCGCCATCGGTGAAGCCCATCCATCTCCATTTCTGATTTGAGCTTTCTGGACTTCAACCGTAGCCCACGCCGCCACCCACGGCCAACCACCACCACCATTAGCTTCACCAACACCTCTTAGCCCTTCTCTAGTAATCCCAAGTCTTCGTTTGTCCCCGTTCAAAAGTTGAATTTTTTAGACCCACTATCATAGTCCAAAATACATTGTTTCATTGTTGTGATGTCACTTCTAGCACTACCGTGATATTTCAAAAATTATATTATAGCGTTGTAAGTATTTTCCCAAAGAACTTTTGAGATTTATATATATTTTTTGTACTAACTCATATTTACTGTGAACTGGTTGGTTGTGTCGGACTGAGTCCGAGGAGTAAGGGGGTCGGTTGGATTGGAGGATGGAGTTGTGTGATTGGGTTATGTGGGGATTTGTTGGTTGTTGGATATTTGTGTCGTGTCATGTACATTGCATATTTGCACACATGTTCATGTTTGTAAATGAAAACTGGGTTTTCGCATAATTGCAAACATGTTCATGTGTATATTTGAAAACTGAATTTTCATGTGAGAAATGGTTTTTTAGCTGCGTGTGTATCACAACCCCAAGCCGAGATGGGGCATTATCTCAGTGGAGCTCCTCTCGTCACTTGGGAGCGGAATATACTGAGTGACGTCCATTGGGTTGTCGCTGGGCTACAGCGGGAACGGACGGGATGGTAATGCTCTCGTGCCAACTCCGTGGCCCCTCTACTGGTGGGGGCTAGAGGATGCTTAGACACGAACGTGTTGGGCGCGGAACTGGGCATCGCTCGTTTTGAAGTCACTCGCACGGTTGTTACCCTTAGTGTGACGAAGGGGGCCAGGGTGTGCAAATAGTCCCTAGGGGAGATCATTGTGCATACGGTAAAAATGATTAATGGGCTATTTTCTGCTAAAATGGCGTGTGTCAGAATAAAGGATTTTATGTGAATCATTTTTTGAGAAAATGATGGATTATTGATTTGGGCCATTTTCAGGAAAAATGGTAGGAAATGTTTTTATGGATATGTTTTGGACCAAAATGAGATTTTGGCGTGTGTTGAAAAATATTTATTTTTAGGAAAAATGATGTTTTTGGTCTAATGCATATTTCATCATATGCATGCATAATTGTTGGTTGCATTAATGCATTTTTATCTCGTGGGTTGTTTGGATTATTACTTACCTGCAGTACCGTTTTATGGTATCGCAGATTTTGATACAGATAATGCTAATGTCGAGCCTGAGGATTTGGCTCCGCCGGGAGAGTGATTTGGGATCACTATGTGTTCGGTCTTTGTATTATATTTTTTCGGGATAATTGTATAGTTTTTTTTAAACGTTTATTTATGTAAATTTGTATTAAACAATTCTGGTACTTAGTCGACTTACTTAAATTATCCGCTGCTTTGTTTATTGTACACTGTTGCATGTACATACACTTGGCACATTTCGTCAGGATGCATGACCGTGTTGTCATCATCCGAGCGTCTCGATTCCCGAGTTTCCGTACGTGGGAGTCGGGGGCACCACAGGAAGTGGGCAGTCTTGGTCAACCAATCAATAATTATCCAGATTGAATTCTTCCCACTAGATGTTCTCGGTAAAACCACTACAAAGTCCATAGCAATGTCGTCCCACTTCCACTCAAGGATAGGGAGGGGTTGGAGATTACCAGCAGGCCTTTGATGCTCAGCTTTAACTTGTCGGCAAGTGGTACATCTCGTGACAAACAAAGCGATGTCCTTCTTCATCCCTTCCTACTAGAAGCTTCTCTTTATGTCTCCATACATTTTTGTGATACCGGGATTAACTGAATAAGGGGTTGCATGAGCCTCAGCCAGGATTCGCTCCTTAGACTTTATTTGGAGGAATTACAGTACAATTCTAGAACCGGAGAGTACCATCTTTGTCCAAACTGAAATGTGCGGGTCTTCTTGACTTTCTGACTCTTTTTCGAATATCCAACAACTTCGGGTCCCCTCTTTAGAGAGTTTTCAATTCCTCAAAATCAACAACTCGAACATCATGCATCGAAGCTAACACCTCCTCTTGCTGCGAGCTCTCAACAAGAAATCTTCTCATCCCATGAAGGAGAGAGTCTAACCTCGACGACTCAGCCTCATCCACTCCCATCCCATATTGAAATTTTCATACCAAATATTATTCAAACACAAACACTTTCAAACTAATCATTACAATTTTTTTTTTCAAACTAGTCATTACAACTTTCCTAAACCTTCAAATAAAAGACAAAAAATAATTCAACTTTTTTAAATGTTGTTTGGAGAATGAGATGATAATTTTGTAAATAGTAGTAAGATTGTTTATGAACAGTAGTGAGATAGTTTAAGTTGAATATTTATTAGATTTTGGAAAGAAGAGAGAAAAAGTTGAATAACAAATATTATAAAGTTAAAATATTGTTAGAATATAGTTTTATAATATTATTTTTGTTTGAGAATTTGAAAAGGTTGAATTGTTTTTTATTTTTTGTTTGAAAGTTTAGGAAAGTTGTAATGATTAGTTTGAAATTTTTGTAATGATTAGATTGAAAATTTTGTATTTTAATTATGTTTGGGAAGGAGATGAGATGAGATGAGATGAGAATTTTGGAATGAAATCTATTTCCAAACAAGCCCCTAGTTACTTTCTAATTTAACTGCATTAAGTAAAAAAATTTTAAAAAAAAATTAAATACATGACTGGTCAAAATGAGAAGGCATAGTATCATTTTCCTTCCTCGTAAATGCTTCCATTCTTGGTTACTAGATTGATACGTGGCGCATGTCATATTAAGGGTGTGCAACTGGACCGGGTTTTTTTTCGAATCCAATCTGAAACTCGGAAATTTGGGTGCATTTGGGTGGTTATCCGCCCAGATTACACCTGGGCGGGTGAGAAGAATCTGGATCCAATTACGGATCCGGTTCTATGACCCGGTTATCCGTAACCGGGACATTTAAAAATGAAAACACCGCCCCGTCACTGCCTGCAAGAGTGCAAAACGCTGCTGAGCTGCTGAATCTCAAACTCTTCTCTCTTCGACGCAGGTGTCTCTTATTCCCTTCCGAATCTCTTCTGCCTTCTCTATTCGATGCGACGTCTCTTCTGCTGCCTTCTCTCTTCAACACACCTTGTCTCTTCTGCTGAATCCCTTCGTCTTTGGAAGTCCTTTGCAGTTTGCGCATCTGGGAAAGAGACACGAAGGCTACCATCCAACATTTCTCAAGTCTAAGCTCATAAGTCAAGTCCTTCTCTACTCTATCATCTCTCTTTTCTACTTTGTCAGTTTATTGTATTTTTAGGTGTTTTAGGGTTTGGTTGTAAACGATGGGACTGAGTTATGAACGAGAGAAGAAGAGGGGTTTTTTTTTCTTCTTTTTTCTCTTCTATGTTTTCTTCTTTGCTTTCCACTTTCTTTTCATGCTCCTTGTTTTCCTTCAACAAGATAAAACATTGGGATATTCTATCAAAAATGTGAGCTAAGAATTGAACTCTCGCTCAAAAGAATTTTGATAAATTAGAATAGATGAAGAAATCTCACCACACCCAAAACAGTGTGTGATCATATATATATTTATACAACTTTCTATCTTATTACAAAAGGATAATTACAAGATGAAAGGCTAAACTCAAGGCTGTTATCATGCTATAAATATTTACAAGGATTGCTAAACTCAAGGCTGTTATCACGCTAGAATTATTTACAAGGATTTGACTAATCTATAAACTTGATCTTCGGATGTGTATCTCCCAAATCTTCATCCATGATTCCAGCAGAAATAATAGGCAACAAATCCTCTGTTTTATCACGCTCCACCCAAAATCGAGTTGTTAAAACAAATAACAGAGCACAAAGTAAATGGAATAACTAAAGAGTATGGGAGAAAAAATATGCAAGCCCAGAAAAAATATATTAAACTAATGTGACGCCCCGATTCCCACGTACAAAAACTCGGGAATCGTGACATCTGGATGATGACAACACGGGCTACGCATCCCAACGATAAGTGCTCAAGTGTGTGCAACATGCAAGAAGAGCACCACAAAAGTAGCAGCAGATAAATTAAAAGTAGTCAACTAAGTACCAGAATTGTTTATACAAATATTCAAAATAAATTGCCTTTTGAAAAGTTATACAGTTATCCGTAAAATAAAGTAAACAGCCGAATACATAGGAAACACATCCCATAATCCAAAAGCAACCACATGTCATTCCCTTCACAGAACCGATCCCTCAGGCTCTTCGTCCTCATCTGAATCAAAATCTATGGTACTATAAAATGGTACCGCAGGTAAGTAATAATCCAAACAACCCACGAGATAAAAGTGCATTAATGCAACCAACATGCACGCATATGATGAAATATGCATCAGATCCAAAATATCATTTCCCCGAAAATGAATGTTTTCCAACACACGCCAAAATCTCATTTTGGCCCAAAAATATAATCCATCAATTTCCCAGAAAATTATTCACACAAAATCCAACCATTTATCGGACACTACCACCATCCCTACCGCTTGCACCGTAGGCCGAAATCATAGGTGGGACTCAACCACCATCCCTGCTTACCATCATCCCTACCGCATGCACCGTAGGCAGGACTCTACCACCATCCATTCTTACCACAATCCCTACAATTCATTTCCACACAATGAGTACCTATCAGAGCCCTATAGGCGGGAATCACAGGCGGGACTATACCACCATCCCTGGCTTACCACCATCCCTACCGCATGCACCGTACACGGGAATCGCAGGCGGGACTTTACCACCATCCCTATCGGGTGCACCGTAGGCGGGACTCTACCACCATCCCTGCTTACCACCATCCCTACAGTCTCTTTTCCTCTCTCTCAAACCAGTCAATCCAATCATTTCAAACACACTCAAAATCAATTCTCACATGAAAATCCAATTTTCAAATATACACATGAACATGAATGCAATTACACGAAAACCCAATTTTCATTTACAAACATGAACATGGGTGCAAATCCATTGTATATGACATAACACAAATATTCAACAGCCAACAAAACCCAGCATAATCCAATCACGCAACTCCATCCTCCAATCCAACCGACCTCCTTACTCCTCGGACTCAGTCCGGCACAACCAACCAAAATCACAGTAAATATGTGTTAGAACAAAAGTACATTTAAATCTTAAAAGTTATTTGAAAAAATACTTACAGCGCTATAACATACTTTTCGAAGGATCACGGAGGTGCAAGAGATGGCGACACAGCAAAGAAACAGTGCAAAATGCACTAGGTCGTGAGTCTCAAAAATCCACTTTTGAACAGGGACAAACTAAGACTCGAGATTACTAGGGAATGGCTTAGGAATGTCGGTGAAGCTAATGGTGGTGGTGGTTGGCCGTGGGTGGCGACGTAGAGGGCGGTTGAAGTCCAAAGGCCCAAAACGGAAATGGAGTTGGATGGACTTCAACGGTGGCAGATCGGAGCTGAGGATGGGTGGGTTAGGTTGCTGGGAGGTCAAGGCTGATGTGGTGAAGAGATGGTGGCCGGAGGTGGCGCGACGGTAGCGCTGGAACAAATGGTGGTCGCGGCTTGAAGCCGTGCGTGGAGGAGAATGGTGGCGCGAGAGGGGCTGGGAATGAAGGGGTGGTCACCAGCCGGACAGGAAGAGAATGGGAGGGGCAGTGACGACCACGGCGGTGAGCTGGGGGAAAGAGACGCACGGAGAGAAAGGAGAGGGAGGGAGGTCACACGGGCTGGGAGAGAAGCAGGGAAAAAAGAAGGAAGAAAAAGAAAGAAGAAAAAGAAAAAGAGGAGAAAAAGAAAAAAAGTGTGGGAAAGAAATGAGGTCCAATCCTCACATCTTGGGTCACACGAAATGATCCAACGAAAATTATTTCAAAACAATAAATTTAAATAAAATAATTGAAACACAAAGACTAAGTAAAATGAAATAATTAAATCCAACAACACAATAATTTTAAAATCCACAAACAACTAATTTAAATTAAAGAACAATTTAAATGCAAATAAATATTTAATATTAAGAAAGCACACCAAAATAGATTTCACAACTTAAAAATCATGAAATAAACCAACGAGAAACCCAATAAATTTTAAAACAAGAGAACCAATATTTAAATTAATTAAAATAACTCTTCAGTTAAAATACACTAAAATTTGGGATATCACAACTAAGTTCGGTTAAAAACTACAAATAAAAATCTTACTTCACCCATTTCTATGATGATGCTTGCCAAAGTTTTCTACTTCAGATAATATATTGGCAAAGGCAAGTTGTTGTGCAAGCAGTGGAGACTTCTCTAGTTCACGCTTCACCCTGTCTTTCTCTCTGTATGTGAAAATGTGTGGGGAAGGGGGGAGGAAGAACATTTAAGGAACATGGGGATTCTGCACATCTGACATGGAGTGTTTAATGCATTAAAAGAATAACACAAAATGGTCTAATATTTCCTTCAGAAACTCTTGACCCATGTCTTTACATCAAGGACTTTGGTCCTAGCCTACATGACTACATTGGTTCTAATTTTTGTACAATTTTAGATCACAAAAACTATTGATAATTAGCTTGTTTGAGCTTTTATCTGTAATCTCACCCTCTTTCGATTATATTTACTTTCATTGTTGGGTTCTGGTAAATCAACTTTTGTAAAAGCATATATATATTTTTTCTATTATTGTTGGTGTTTAAAGATGCTGAAGCATGTACATTACACTAGTTCCTGCATTTCTTTCCTGCCAGAGTAAGGCTTTTAATTTTCATAGGACAAGACAATGAGCTATGATGAGACTTGGTGGCCACCCTTCTGCTACAGTTTTCATTCTCATGTCGTGTTCACTGGTTAGGAACATACTTGGACGCTCACTTTTTAATTCTAAGCTTGCATGTGTTTTTCAGACCCACTAGAAATGAGCACAGGATGGAAAGAGCTTGACACTTGCTTGACACTTGGATTGCGAGGACCATAAGTTTTAAGGTAGAATCATAACTAAACTAGTTTGCAAACAAACCTTGATTAGGATTGTGTAGTCGTTGTAATTTTTTTTTTCTTCCCGGGTTCATCTAAAAAAAAATCCGGTTACAATCCGGATATCCAGATTGAATACGGTTAATGCGGACGGATAACCGCTGGGATTTTAGCATCCGGATCCTGTTATGGCCGGATATCCGGATCCGAATTCGGTTGAACACCCCTATGTGATATGCATGCATGCTTCACCAAACTCTTTCTCGTACATGCATCAGATTGATATATAGGTGGCACACGTGATATGCATGCTTCACCAAACTCTTTCTCTTACATGCACCAGATTGATAGGTGGCGCATGTGATATGCTTTCACAAAACTTTCGAAGGGTTGTTGACTCAGTTGAGTACTGATACGTATGTGCATGTGTTGATTTCACCATGCAAGTTCATAGTTTTGAATTTTGAAGGCCTGCGGGCAATGACGGAGAGCAGTAAAGAAAACACAATTCCACAAGCTTCTCAGTGTATTTTTCATAGAATTTCACTACTGCAACTTCCTTCTCGTGTGTTTAGGTGAGATGCACCTAAACAATCTAAAAAAAAAATGAATCTACAGTTTTGGATCATAACGATCAGAAAGACATTAGAAATAAGGGTTTAAATAGACTTGGAATAACAAGTAAATGTTATGCCTAACTACAAAAAAATTGCTTATTTGTGACCAGTTTTTTCAGAAAAAAATTATTATTTTATACCTAAATGATCACAAATAGTCGTTATCATCGCAAATAATCAGTTACAAATGTTTTTTTTTTGTAGGCCTACACATCTTGCATGTATGTACACATCTTGTGATATTGTAGACTATTGGATTTGACTAGTTGTTTTGAAGTATGAAATCATGCGAGCGGGACTGCTTGATTTGTATTGAGAGGGGCTTTCAATCCATTTCATCTCATCTCATCTCATCTCATTTTATTATTATAATTTTTACAAATTTTCACATAAAATACAATAAACAATTCAACTTTTTCAAATACAAAAACAATAATAATATTAAAAAATAATATTCTATCAATATTTTATTCAATTTTCATCTCAACTCATTTTCATCTTAACTCATCTCATCTCAACTCACGGTCCAAAAAACACCTAATTGCATATTGCATGTTTAGAGGGAGACTGGCAGAGAATAATATAATGTACTTCCCAATAAAAAGCTTTGCTTAGTTTTACTGGGAGACACATATTAAGGAAGACAACTCACAAACAGCTCAGAGTCAATCACCAAGATCTGCGGGCACATGATTCTAGCATCAGTTTCTGATTCTAGCATCAGTTTCTGATTCTAGCATCAGTTTCTGATTTGGTTGTAATACTTTAATTTTCTGCAATTATTTACTTGTAATGCTGTAGATTTCTGTTACTACCTTCCATAGATAAAATACTCAAATTCATGTATAAATTACTTACCTTGTACATCAATAAAATGTGTGTCCAGAATTCTTCCAACAACAGTGTTATTCTTCTATATGGTATCAAGAGAGCCGGTCTCTAACGAGATTTAATTTTTTCTTCTTTCTGAAAAAATGGCTGCAATTCTTGGGTCCTCTACTCATCCGATTATCAACATCAATGCTTCCACTACCATCAACAAAAAACTTACTCCATCCACCTTTCACCAATGGAGAGCCCAATTCGAAGCACTGTTGATTGGCTACAATCTCATTGACTTTGTTATTGGCGAGCGTATATGCCCTGCCATCGATGCTGAAAATTCTGCAACCTCCAAAGCAGCGAAACATCTCACCAAGCTTGGACAGCACTCACTCAACTCTATGCGGGAAAATCTCGAACGCGTGCAATGCAACTTAAAGAGGACCTCACGTTGCAAACTCGCGGTAGCCGTTCAGTTACTGAGTTCCTCCATGCAATTAAGATAATTGCAGATGAACTTGCATTAATCGATCATTCTATCTCGGATGACGATTTGACCCTGTACATCTTAAATGACGATTTGACCCTGTACATCTTAAATGGGATGGGAACTACATGATTTGCTTGTTGGCCATGAAAACTATCTTCGGAGAATGGAAACTAACTCTGCGCAACACTTAGTTGCTACTGCAAATTATTCGCATCGGCATGGAGGACCAAACAACAATGACAACCAGCGTTCTTCATCCTCATCCAGCAAAAGTCGTGACAGCAAAAAGTTGCTTCAAACTTGGGTCCAGTGGAGTTACTGCCAATTGTGCAGCGTCCTCTAAAAACAGTGATAAAAAATGGCTAGTTGATTCAGCAGCATCTCATAACATGATGACTGATCTTTCCAATCTTTCAATACACTCTAAATATGATGGTACTGATGAAGTGGTAATTGGAGATGGATCAGGTTTGCCTGTATCTCATGTTGGTTCATTATCTTTTAAATCCTCTAATCGTATCTTTCATCTTAAAAATACATTATGTGTTCCAACAATTAAAAAAAATTTGATCTCTGTCCATCATTTTACCAAGCAAAATCATGTTTATCTTGAATTTCATCCATCTTATTTTTTGGTGAAGGATCGGATAACGGGGGCGACGCTCCTCAAAGGTGCATGTGAAGATGGTGTATACCCTTTGCTGGAGAAGTTAGCTATGGCTTCCAAAAATGTTATCGCTTATGTTCATGAACACATCTCCAAAGATGGATGGCACAAAAGACTTGGTCATCCATCTTCTAAAATTTTCAATCATTTAATTCGTGCTTTTTCATTACCTACAAATAAATCTGACAATAATGCTTTATGCAATGCATGTTCTCAAAATAAAGCTCATTGTCAACCCTTCCATTCTCAGGGTTTAACTAGCAAAGCACCTCTTGAGTTAATTTACACTGATGTTTGGAGTCCCTCGCATAATGTTGGTATTGATGGTTCAAAATATTATGTCATTTTTATTGACCATTATACTAAATATATTTGGCTCTATCCGATGACTCACAAATCAAATGTTCAAATCATTTTTCCTCAATTTCGAAATCTTGTGGAAAATAGATTTAACACCCGAATTAAGAGTATTTACTCTGACAACGGAGGTGAGTACATTGCTCTTAAATCATATTTTTCGGCTCATGGCATTGGTCATTGTACAACCGCTCCTCACACACCTCAACAAAATGGCATGTCTGAACGACGACATCGCCATCTAGTTGAAACTGAGCTCACGCTTCTCTCAGATGCAAATCTCCCACTCTCGTTTTGGCCTTATGCTTTTCAAACGACTGCATATTTAATAAATACAATGCCAACTGCTACATTGCAAAATAAAACACCATTTGAAAAGCTCTTCCATCAAACTCCCAACTATTTAAAACTCAAATTTTTCGGATGCCTCTGCTACCCTTTGACATGGCCATATAACAAGCATAAGCTTGAACCCAAAGCTACACCATGCATCTTTGTGGGCTATTCTTCTTCTCAAAATGCATATTTATGTTTTGAGCTCAAAGCCCATCGTGTCTTCCATTCACGGCATGTCTTGTTTGATGAAGGGCAATTTCCTTTTTCTGAATTGAGCCCTAAACCGAGTGCGATCCCAGGTCTTATTTCTTCTTCTTCCATTGAACCACTCGTGCAACTCACTTTGCCAACACCCCCAGCTCAATCCGTGCCAGCAGCTATCTCTCCAGCATTGGGTACTCCTTCTTCTTCGGCACCATTGATGCAGACTTCTCCTCCACAAATTCCTCACCATGTATGTGTTTCTCAACCATCATCTTCGGTTTTAAATGAAGTCTCCCTTCCAAATGTGTCCTTAAATTCTGATTCCCTTGTGCCCCGACCGCATACTATGGTGACTCGGTCAATGAATAATATTTATCGACCAAAAAAATCATTCCTTGTCACAAAGCATTCGCTTCCACCATCCCTGGAACCCAACATTGTGAGTGAAGCTCTCTCTAATCCGTGTTGGCAAGATGTTATGTCCTTAGAGCTAACAGCTCTCATGCACCATGGTACATGGCAGTTAGCACCCCCTCCAAAAGGATGTAACATTATTGGGTGCAAATGGATTTTTCGGATCAAAAGATTGGCTGATGGATCTATAGATCGGTATAAAGCACGGTTAGTTGCGAAAGGGTTCAATCAAAGACCGGGGCTGGACTACAAAGAGACTTTTAGTCCAGTAGTGAAACCTGTTACCATACGCACTGTGTTGTCTCTTGCTGTTATGCAGGGCTGGTCATTGAGACAACTGGACGTGAATAATGCATTCTTACATGGATATCTTACAGAAACAGTCTACATGAAACAACCACCCGGATTTCGAGATCCAGAAAAACCAAACCATGTTTGTTGTCTTAAGAAGGCTATATATGGTCTTAAACAAGCACCACGTGCTTGGTATTCAGCTCTTAAACAAGCACTAGTTGCGTTTGGTTTTGTAAATGCTAAATCTAACTCCTCCTTGTTTGTGTATAGTGCTGGTTCCATAATAGTCTACTGCTTGGTATATGTAGATGACTTGGTTGTCACAAGGAATGATTAAAAATATGTGGAAAGCATTATCACTCAACTTGGACAACACTTCTCCATCAAGGACAAGGGACCCTTGCATTTCTTCCTAGGCATTGAGGTTATTCCTACTCCTCATGGTTTGTTCTTAACTCAACACAAGTACATCCGCGATCTTTTGGCAAAAACAAACATGGATGGAGCTAAGGACGTTACCACTCCCCTCTCCACTTCGGTTTCTTTGAAATTAGATGATGGAACCCCCATTGTGGATTCTACAGAATATCGTCGTACCATTGGAGCATTACAGTATCTTTCTCTAACTAGACCCGACATCAGCTTTGCTGTCGATAAGTTATCTCAGTTCATGCATCGGCCCACAATGACTCACTGGACAGCCACAAAAAGATTGCTTTGATACTTGAAAAACACCATTTTTAATGGAATAACCATTCAACATCCGCCCTGAGCTCACATGCTTTACTGATGCGGATTGGGTAGGAAATTTAGATAATAGAAGCTCTACTTCAGCATATCTTATTTTACTTGGCACGAATCCAATTTCGTGGAGCTCCAAGAAACAAAGAGACATTGCAAGGTCATCCACGGAAGCCGAATATCAAGCGCTGGCCACTACAGCATCTGAATTAATGTGGATTCTTTCACTTTTCCAAGAACTGAAGTTTACTCTTGAAAAGTCTCCTCTACTGCTTTGTGATAATTTAGGTGCAACACACCTAAGATTCAATCCGGTTCATCATTCAAGAATGAAGCATATTCAAATAGATCTTCATTTTGTGAGAGATTTGGTTCAAAAAAATTTTCTTCAAGTTCGGCATGTCCATACAAACGATCAGCTAGCAGACTTGTTAACCAAACCACTAGCGTCAAAAAACATATCAACTCAAAAACAAGATCGGACTTTCTGATGGTAGCCCGTTCTTGCGGGGGCGTATTAAGGAAGACAACTCACAAACAGCTCATAGTCAATCACCAAGATCTGCGGGCACATGATTCTAGCATCAATTTCTGATTCTAGCATCAGTTTCTGATTTGGTTGTAATACTTTAATTTTCTGCAATTATTTACTTGTAAATGCTGTAGATTTCCGTTACTACCTTCCATAGATAAAATACTCAAATTCATGTATAAATTACTTACCTTGTACCTCAATAAAATGTGTGTTCAGAATTCTTCCAACAACAGTGTTATTCTTCTATAACACAAAGCAGATCAGCAGCGAAGAAGCTGTTAGTACTTTTATTCAACCAGGTGCTTTCATCTCTTCCTAGATCTCTCACTCTGTCATTCTACCAATCTCTTTTTGATCTCTTGTTAATTTACTTTCACACTCATTTGAAAATTTTGGTTTATATATATCTATACTTCGAACCAGGATGTGCAGTACGTACATTGAACATTTTTCTGATACAAAATGTGGAGTAGATTGAAATTTTTCTTTCTTTTAGTATTTACTTCATGAAGTTGAATATTTATTTAATGTTTTCCCAGATTAGAACATGATATTACATTTAGCATGCTGCAGTGAGATGATTTGATGTCTCCACAAGATGGGATATGGTACTAAATATGGAATTAACTATAAGACTAGGAAAATTTATGGTAGCATCTGATCGATAAAAACCCTGGTCTCCCTTGATGTATTATACGTAAACCATGCATAGTACTATAATTTATTTAGTTTGACTGATCTTAAGTTTTCCTTAATTTGTTCTTAATTATTTAATAATAGACTAATTTGCTTGTTGTCTCTTAAAACGAAAAAGCCCTTGCTTTCATGCAAAGGGGTTTTAATTACAAACACAATTTACGGAAAAACTTTTTGTATAAAATAAATATAGATAGAAGTCACTATTAGGAGCATCTATTTTACACACATGATGTGGCATCATCTAGACCACACATCTCCCCAAGTGAGTGTTGAGAACAATCAATTAGAAGCAGTCATGCAGTGAGTACAAAGTGTATACTGTTATAGTGGCTTCTCTCTAGCATTACTCTTATATATATTTACATGATAGTCATTAATCGGGGGCATATTTTGTGCCCTAATAACACTATGGGTTACCCGTCTCCTTCTGGCATTGTGCAAGCTGAGACATTTATTAATCTTAATGCACGTGACACTTGTTTTTGTCGTTAGGAATACAGCTTGACAGATGGCAGAAATTACAGCGAGTGGGAAATTAATTCAACGAAATTCAAGTGTTTCAAAAGAAAGAGATCACGTGGTAATTAATATCAGACCGGGAGCTATAGAAAGTTCAAAGCCTGATCGCTTGTCAGAGAGTCGTTGTATCTACAAGCTAGGTTCCAGATCACTTGCGCAAATCAAACGAAAAATCTTACACCCCTCAAGTTTTACATCACGGCAATAAAAAATTGCAAGCCATGGAAAACTACAAAGTGAGATATCTCACGGACTTCGTGCAACGAGCCCGTACAACCTTGGAGGATTTAGAAAGCATCGTAAAGAATAGCGAACAATGCGTACGTGAATGTTACGCAGAAAAAATTGAACTTAACAGCGATGAGTTTGTGAAAATGATCCTGCATGATGCGATCTTCATTATTGAGTATTTCTTGAGAGACATGTTCCCAGTGCAATGGACAGATGAGGATAGAATAGTAATGAAGCCATGGCTAACTGCTAGGTTGCAGTTGGACTTCCTGTTACTTGAAAATCAACTTCCTTTCTTTATTCTTAAGGATTTATATCGGATTGTTTCGGAAACTCATAGAATGTACCGTCCCTTCATTGAGATTGCCTGTCACTACTTCTACTTTTTCAACACTCAAAATAAGCTTCCGGGTCATCTGGAGTTCGAAATAATGCATTTCGTTGATTTGCTTAGGACATTATATCTACCTTCAGAAAGTGATAATATCATATTTTCAGATTATGGCAATGATGATCATTATGTTGAGGAAATGTACTGTGCATCCCAGCTGGCCGAGGCAGGATTGATCTTTATGAAGAGTACAAGTAGAAACTGCAAGCTTGACATAAGATATTGTAAAGACGGAGTGTTGGAAATCCCGGGCTTTACCTTAGACAAGGACACAGAGCTTTATGCTCGAAACCTCATGGCCTTGGAGCAATTGCACTATCCAACACGAGCATATATTACTGATTATTTTCGCCTCATGGATTTCCTTATTGATACAGACAAAGATGTGGGTTTACTTCGTCGAAAGAAGATCCTTGTTAATAGGCTGAGTGACAACTGTGCAACTATTGTCAACAATCAGTGTGATACCCCCATATGATATGGATAAGGGTAGGTGGTATATGGGATCCCACATTGCTTGAGAAGAAGAAGTTCTTGCTCTTTATAAGGTTCCAATGGGGCTCCAATTGTATCATTGACTAGTCCTTTTGGAGTATAGGCTATGTGGTTTGGGCCTTCCATTGGGGCGTTACAAATGGTATCAGAGCCTATTCCAACCAGAAATGTGGGACTTGAGCCGTACCACCTACAATGGACAGGCCCGACGAGGACGTCGGGAGTTTAAGGGGGGTAGATTGTGATACCCCCAAATGATATGGATAAGGGTAGGTGGTATATGGGATCCCACATTGCTTGGGAATGAGAAGTTTTTGCTCTTTATAAGGTTCCAATGGGGCTCTAATTGTATCATTGACTAGTCCTTTTGGAATATAGGCTATGTGGTTTGGGCCTTCCATTGGAACGTTACAAACTGTAACGCCCCATTCCCGAGGGTCTGGAGAGTTAATTCATATAACCTGATAATCAACTTTAACAAAGCTAAAGTAATTCCAAATTCAAGAATATATATTTTCAAAACTTCAAATCAAACATAAATACTTCAAATTAATAAACCCTATAAACTCATTTATCCAATTTTCAATCCAACAACCCAAATAAAATATCAACTCTTTTTTATGTCTCAAATAACAAACTAGAAATAAGATAACATTGACATAAGTCTCCATAAACTGCCTAAATCCAATGAAGCCAACTTAAGAAAATATAAATAACTTCCAACATCAGCACTTATACCACAAGATACCCAACAACAATTCACTGCCAATCTTCTCCATAAACTCTAATACTGATCATTAGCTGAACCATCAATGTCATCTGAAATATTATGAAGATTAACGGGGTGAGTTATCAACAACTCAGCAAGCAGAGAGCATATACTAGCATGTAAACATGAGCATTTATAACATTTGATAAGCAGGACAAAACATTTTCTTTCAGAATGCAGAAAAAAACATATTTTCTTTCGTAATGCATAAACAAAACTTGGTACAAAAACATTAGAGCGAAATTTCCAGAAAAATAAACTTATTCCCAAAAAGAAAATACATTGGCATTTCCAAACTGAAACATTATAATCATATCATCTCTTAGCATCACATCGGGACAAAATATCATGTTTAACTCCCGTGGTAGGGTTATAAACCACCATTATACCCGTGGCTGGGTCGTATACCATGTTTCACCCCCGTGGTAGGGTTATAAACCACCATTATACCCGTGGCTGGGCCGTATACCATGTTTCACCCCCGTGGTAGGGTTATAAACCACCATTATACCCATGGCTGGGCCTTAACAGAAAACAGAACAGATATCATCGGAATCAGATCACAATCATATACAGAATCTGTAACGCCCCAAACCCGGTTGGCCTAGAGAATTACTACTTGTCACCTAAGAACATGTTTCCCAACACAACTAAAATAAAACTCCAAAGCTTTATTGGCAAAACTCAATCTCATGTACTCTAAATAACCACATTGAAAACTCTACAAAGTCATTATTGCTGCAAAATAAACTAAAGAGTCCAAAATCTCTCGGTAGTCATAACAAACCAAACTAATACTTTCATAAGTCTTACTAAACCCAAGCCCAAGATATAATTAAATCTAAAAGACATTAAAACTAAAGGACAACTGAATTCTTTCTTCTAACATCCTCTCCTCAGCTTAATCATGCTCACCAATCTAATCCAGGTCCTCAGTTGGACTCTTCACATCATCTGAAAAATATTATGAAGATAGGGGTGAGTTATCAACAACTCAGTAAGCAGAGGACATATGCTAGCATGCAAACATGAGCATTTACAAAGTATAGCATGCAGAACAAAATATTTTCCAGAGTTATCATGCAGAACAGAATATATTTTCAAATGTAACAGAGCGATGATTTTAAGACAAGTAAAAACCCATAGTACTTTGGCATAACATAAACTGAGCATCATCATCAAATCAAAACAGAGCATCTTACAGAGCAGAGACCATGTTTCACCCCCGTGGTAGGGTTGTGCTATCCCCGGTGGCCAAACCGGGCAAAGACAGAGATGAAATCTTTCCTTTATTCTTCTTGGAGCCCCGAGTGTGCACACAGGAAAGACCACAATAAAACCACTTTGTTTCCAAAGTAGGTGCACTCAGAGACAGAGAAGTTGGTACCAATCCAAACAGAGCAGAGCAGAGCAGAGCAAAGCAAAGCAGAGACAGAGTCAGATACAAAAACCAATACACCATGCCAAAGGTTTTCAGATGTTATATCAAAATAATACAGAGTACCAAAACAAAATCAGACTGTTTACACACTGAAAACAAAAGTTAGAACATCTTTCTAAATAAATACACAATTTTTCATATTCTCAATATCGCTCTTTTTTCAGATTTCAGAAACCACATGACATAATTTAGCTCATGTCTACACAATGCATGTCAGAACGTATTTTTCCTTTTCCACATAGATTTCATGAGTATGCAAATAAATGACCGAGGTTGGTTTTGTTTTTCCCAAGTTCTCATTTCATCACAAAAAAATATGCAGAGTTTTCTGAAAATCAACCTCAGTCTCAATAATTTGTGTAAAGCCTAGCATAGGAACACCGTTTACCTGGACAACTTAGCTTTTCAGAATTTTCCTAAAAAATGTCGAGTCGAAAATAAATCGTCACCTATAAAAATAATCACATAATTTCCATAAGTTTTCAATCAATCACGGATTTCGATATTTAAGCCTAAACTTCTAAAATAACCTATTTTAATATCTCAAAACTCAAAACCCTCATAATCCCAAAATATATCATCACTTCCTAAAAATCACCAATATTCACATGACCAACGTCAAACTCAAAACATCAATATTTAAATCCGAATCAGCCAACAAATTTCATAGCATAAACCAATCTCACACAAACAACTCCATCATCCAATCCAACCGACCCCCTTACTCCTCGGACTCAGTCCGACACAACCAATAAATTCACAATAAATATGAATTAGCGCAGAAATACATTTAAATCTCAAAAGTTCTTTGGGAAAATACTTACAATGCTATAATATAATTTTTGAAAGATCACGGAGGTGCTAGAAGCGGCAACGTGGCAACAAAATAGTGCCAAACGCACTGTGGCCGTGGGTCTCAAAAACTCACTTTTGAACGGGTATAAACGAAGACCCGAGATTGATAGAGTAGGGCTTAGGGATGTCGGTGAGACTAGTGGTGGTGGTGGTTGGCCGTGGGTGGCGGCATAGAGGGCGGTCGAAGGCTAAAATACCCAAAACGTAAACATTGATGGTGGGGCTTCACCGGTGACAGATCGGAGGCGAGGATGGGTGCATTGGGTTGCTAGAAGGTCGAGGATGATGTGGTGAGAAGATGGTGGCCGGAGGCGGTGCGACAGCGGCGCAGCAGCTCAAGGAGTGTCGCGGCTTGGTGTGGTGCGTGGGGGCTACCGGCGGCGCGAGGAGGGCTGAAATTACAGGGGGTGGTCGCCGGTCGAAGGGGAGGTGAGAGGGAGGGGCGGTGTCGGTCACCGCCGGCGCACGACGGCGGGCTGGGGGAGGAGAGAAACAAACGGAGAGAGGGAGAGGGGTGCGTCGCGCGGGAGAGCCAGGGGAAAAAAAAAATAAAAAAAAAAAATGTAGGGAAAGAAATGAGGTACAATCCTCACATCTTGGGTCACAAAAAAAATGATCTAACGGAAACGATTTCAAAACAAGTAAAATAAAATAATTCAAACGTTGTGATTAAAATGAAAATAAATAATTAAACCCAAAAATAAGTTAATTAAAAATGAAAAACAATTTAAATGTATTACAATAATCAATTATAAGAAGACACTTCAAAATAATTTTCACAAAATTAAAATCATAAAAATAAACGCACTAAAAGTCCAACCAATTTTAAAACAAGAGAATAAATTTTTAAATTAATAACACATAATCTTTCAATTAAAAATACACTAAAATACGAGGTGTTACAGAATCAGAACTTGATGCCAAGGTTTTCAGATGACACATCATATCCAAACAAAATACTTATCAGCTTTTGATCACTTCACATGTTCGAGATAAACAGAATCAAAATATTTTCATTTGTTCATAACAAAACCTTTATATTTTCATATTCGCTCTTATGCATGGTTCAGAAACAAAGTGCACAAAAATAGCTCATGTCTACACCAGTCATGACAGAAAACACTTTCTCTTATATTGAATTTATGCATATGCAGAATAAACATTTGAGGTTGTTTTCAGATCATTTCTTTTCAAAAAAAAATATGCTTATTTTCAAAATCAATCTCATTTTATTTCTTTTATGCAAAACTAGTATATGAACCCCGAGTCGGAACTCTAGTAGTAACACCACCTAAACAAAACATATACCCAATATTTAGTAACCAATCCAGTAAGCTACTATTTATTGAGTAATAAATCAAAACAGCCCCTTCACAACTCAATAACTATCATGACAATTAAACCCGAACAACTCTCTTTTCAAACCCAAAACATCCACCTTTTATTAACGCCGAATCAACCATAATTACTTCCAAAACCAACAACAACAACTCCAATGATTAAAACATAATCCAAACCAAACTTCACTTCCAACCTTCAAATAAAAATTTCAGTGCCCGCATCACTATTTTAGTCATTCAACATTTCAATACTTGCATAAAAAAGATATCCAATACCACCAGTTCAAAATATCCATAAATTACACCAAATATTGAAATTAATAGCCCAAAACAGTCTCACAACGCCGTCCAAAAATCATACTCCTTGACTTCAAAAATTCCATCACACTCTACCACAATCCAACATATAAAACATTAACACAATATAAATTTATAACTATAACAGATTGCCAAAAGTCACTGCAATAATGCAAAAATCCTACCCACACCACAAACAATTAAGCAACATCACTGAATTTCACAATCAACCACAATATCCAACTCTACCAAATGCTTCGGAAGTGACTTACCTAACAGAGTCACGAAAACTTCAAACCACTTCAAACCAACACAACCCACCGTAGTCTACGCTAAGAAAATTCTCAAAGCAATCTCTGGTGAATGAGAGAGTAACCTGTGCAAGGAAGGCTTGAGAAGTTGAGTGTGTGCGTACGACAAGCAAAACAGTGTGTGTGTGTGTGTGTGTAATCAAAACAGGGCAAAATCTGAAAATAGAAGAGAGGCCCGCGCGAGTAAAACCGGAAGAAGAAGGAAGGAGAAGAAATAAATACAAGAAAAAAAATAAAACGAAAGAGAGGGATGCCGGATTGAGGGAAGAAGTTACCAATTTTTGTTCAAGAAGCCAAACAAAACTGCAGTGGAAACACAATTTGAAGTTCAAACCCTTGAGTCGAGCGCACGGTGAAGAGATGGAGAAGAAGAAAAAAAAAATTGAGAGGACCCGATTGAAATGCTTGCAGAAGTGAGTGAATCCGATTCTTGAGCGTGGTAAGAGATGAAGATCAACTGCTAGGATTATGGGTTGGTGCGCACGGTTTGAGTGATGTGCGGAAATGCAGTGTTGTGGGAATAAACCGTGGAGAAGAAAAACAATGCAGCAGAAAAGGGGACTCACCAAAACGACTCCGTCCGTCTCTCGTCAAGTGCTCGTGGGCTGGGCTTCATGCAACTGGGCTGACTTCAAGAAGATTGGGCTTAGGGCCCGAGTATTACATTCTCCCCCCTTATAAAAATTCCGTCCTCGGAATTTGTCACAAGTTATTAAGATCACTGACGAACAAATGTGGGTACCTGACTTGCATTTCTTCTTCTAATTCCCAAGAGGCTTCACTGATAGAATGATTATTCCATACCACTTTAACCAATGAAATAGTCCGATTTCGTAGTACTTGGTCTTTTCTCTCAACAATCCGTAACGTCTCTTTTGTATAAGTCAGATTTTCTTGAAATTGAAGAGGCTCGTAATCAATAACGTGGGTGGGGTCAGGTACATACTTCCTTGGCATAGATACATAAAATACATTGTGTACACCTGAGAGTGCTGGTGGTAGGGCTACTCTATAAGCCACTGGTCCAATCCGATCAAGAATCTCAAATGGCCCGACGTATCTAGGGCTCAACTTGCCCTTCTTTCCAAATCTCATAACCCCTCTCATGGGTGCAATCCTCAAGAATACCTTCTTCCCAACCTCGAACTCTAATTGGCGACGACGGTTATCTGCATAGCTTTTCTGTCGACTTTGAGCTACTCTCATTCTAGCTCGAATGGTCTCAATCTTCTCTGTTGTCTTCTGTATGATTTCGGGACCCAAAATTTTTCTTTCTCCCACCTCGTCCCAATACAAAGGGGATCTATACCTCCTACTGTAAAGTGCTTCATAAGGTGCCATCTCAATGCTAGCCTGGTAACTGTTATTATAAGCAAACTCAACCAAAGGCAAGTGTCGTATCCAGGTTCCCTTGAAATCCAGCATGCATGCTCTCAACATGTCTTCCAAAATTTGAATGGTCCTTTCCGATTGACCATCCGTCTGCGGGTGAAATGCAGTGCTGAAATTTAATTTAGTGCCCATGGCCTCTTGTAAGCTTCGCCAAAATTTCGAAGTGAAACGAGGATCCCTATTCGACACAATGGTCACGGGTACCCCATGCAATGTCACTATTTCCTGTATGTATAGCTCGGCCAGTTTCTCCAAATTATAAGAAACTTTGATAGGTACGAAGTGAGCTGTCTTCGTCAAACAGTCCACTATCACGCAAATTGCATCCTGTCCGGTCAGTGTCCGTGGTAAGCCTGTAACAAAATCCATAGAAATATGCTCTCATTTCCATTCTGGAATCTGAAGTGGTTGCAATAACCCTGCTGGTCTTTGGTGTTCTACTTTCACCTGTTGGCAAGTTAGGCACTGTGCCACAAATTGAGCTATCTCTCTCTTCATGCCCTCCCACCAAAAAGACTCTTTCAAATCTCGATACATTTTTGTACTACCTGGGTGAACTGTGTAAGGGGAGCGGTGCACTTCTTCGAGGATAAGTCTTTTTATTTCAACATTGTCCAGCACACAACATCTATTTCCGAACCTTAACACTCCATCTTCATAAACATTAAACTCAGGTTTATTCCCTTTTTCTACTTCTTCGATTAATCTCGCCAACTTAGAATCTTCTTTTTGGGTGAGCTTAATTATGTCTATCAAAGCTGGTTGAACCATTAAACTGTCTATCAATGCCTGCTGGTCACCCACAACCACTTCAATAGTAGCTCTTTCCAATTCCATTAATAAGTGGGACTGAGTAGTAAGAGTTACAATTGATGGTCCCATTGGCTTCCTGCTAAGTGCATCAGCTACAACATTAGCTTTGCCTGGATGGTAATTAATGTTGCAGTCGTAATCCTTGACTAGTTCGAGCCATCTCCTCTGTCTCATATTCAGTTCTTTCTGAGTGAAGAAGTACTTCAAACTCTTGTGATCCATGTAGATTTCGCACCTTTCACCATACAAATAATGCCTCCAGATTTTAAGTGCAAAGACAACGGCGGCCAACTCCAAATCATGTGTGGGGTAATTTTGTTCATATGTCTTCAATTGCCGAGAAGCATATGCTATTACTTTCTCATGCTGCATCAATACACACCCCAAACCCAATCGCGAAGCGTCACTATAAATAGAGCATCTGAAGCTGTGTGCCTTCTTGCAATATATAGACGTTATATATAAAAGCCATCATCTATCCCACAACCATGTAACCTTCAAGGAGGCCAACTTAATTAATTACATCCAGACCTATTATTTTGTATTTATTGCGTTGTATCACTGCTCTTAATTAGCTGGATGCATATTGTGGCAACTTTACTCTCTCCTTGTGTATTAATTTTCAAAACTATCAATATGAATCTACGTATGTGAAATTCTTCTAATATTGGTAGCATTGTGGTTACAAATTAATTTTATTCTTCACCAATATTTTCTTTGTTTAAGGATTATCATGTAGATCAGGTTTGTGGGGATCATGGGCTTGGTAAATTTAAGACACTACTACAAATTCAAATACCAATTAAGCATGAGCAGTGTAGACTATTTAGTTGTGTAACGCCCGTCCTTATGGTGGGACTTTTTCCAAAATATTTTTAGAAAAGGACGACGGGAATTACCGTCCGATTTAAAACTTTTCACTTGCATACCCAGGATGCGAGACTCCACGTTTATAGATTAAAATGTGTTTTGACAATAAAAGAGATTTACAGCGGAAAACATAAATCTTGAAATAAAAAGGCCTCTCGTACGTTTAAAATTCATGCCTAGACTTCCGTGCTGTAACGACCCAATCCTATATTTTTAGGGATTCCTAAAGTATATCGGATTACATTTACTAGAGTTTAGTTTGAAATTTAAAGTTTATTTTTTTCCCTCTAGTCACCGAACCTCATCTCGTTGTTAGCCTCTGTTTAAACACTTCAAACCACCAAACCCATAAGTTTCATCCTATTTGTTTCAAATTTGAAACCCTAACCTCAAAACCGTATGTTTCTTAGTGATTTTGCTAACATCCTAGTGGAACACCGACTCTATTGCCGAGTATTTTTCTACACATGCACGTCTCCACTCTCTTGCACGTGCACGTCTCTACTCTTCTAGGGTTTCTCTAATTCTCTATCATTTACCATTATAAAATGTGCTTACCCGTACACGAGAGGAGAAACTCGTGAGCCCTTACGAAAATGTAGGAAAGAAATGTCTAGGCCAAGGTCTCCCAAGGCAAGTTCTGCTCTGCAGTAAGTATGTTATAAATTTTCTTTTAGTAGTTGAATGCATTTTTGATTGACATTGTTAAAACATGCATGTTAGAATGGCACCTCGTGGAAGAAGACCACGCATACCCCCCTCTGAGAGCAATATTGTACAAGATGATAATTCAGAAGTACTCGTTGCTGCAGCGACACGTTTCTTTCAAATGATGGTCAATGGTGATATGGTGGTAGGTAGAACCACACAAGTAGGATGCACATTAGAACAGTTCTCCCACCAGCACCCACCTACTTCCGATGGCAGATTGAATTCCTTAGATGCGGAAAGCTGGATTGAACGTATGGAGCAGATTTTCGAACTGCTCTACTGCACGGATGATCAGAAGGTGAAATATGCCACTTACCATTTGACTGACATGGCAAACAAATGGTGGAAGTCGACTCGGGCTTTGGTTCAGTTAGAATTAGGGGAAGCAGTCCCCATTTCTTGGGAGCATTTCAAGAGAATATTTCTGGATCACTTTTTCCCACGAACTCTTCAGGAGTCGAGAGCTCGCCAATTTATAGACCTTACTCAAGGATCAATGACGGTAGCACAGTATGCTACGACATTCATGGAGCTTTCCCGTTTTGCCAGTTACTTAATTCCAGATGAGGAAAAGAAAGCTGAAAAGTTTGAGCGCGGTCTGAATCGCAGGATTAGGGAGCGTGTACGTACTCTCAGGATTCGGAGTTTCACGGAACTGGTCACCCCTGCTACCATTGTTGAAGAAGACATTCAAGAAAGTATCGATTATAATAATCAAAGGAAGCGACAGCAGCAGCAACAACTCCAACCAGCATCACATAGGGATAAGAGGCCTTTTCAGGATAATGCACAACGACCACAACAAGGCGAGACAGGATGGCTCCCCATGTGTGGGAAGTGTAGTAAGAGGCATGCAGGGAAATGTTTGATGGGAACCGGAGCATGTTTCAAGTGTGGGAAGGAAGGACATCATCTTCGAGACTGTCCTGGGAAGAACATAGTTACTACTCAAGCTACAAGAGACGGACAGAAGTATACGGCACCAGCTCGAGTTTTCTCCTTGGCACAGTTCTGTGACACCAATGCGCCCGCCAATGAGAACACAGGTAACTAATTTCCTCAATTAGAAATATTGATTATTGTTGGAATATTAGGTATGTAAGTTGTGATATTCATGATGACTATTGGAAATATTATAGGTGCTATAGATAACGAAATTCTATCTCAGCATGAATTATAGGAGTTAGGATCTAAACTTTGGAGAGTCTCAGGTTACGACTTATTTAAGATTATTATTGCATGTGAAGAGTTTTATTGTTCTATGTGGAGTCTTAATCACTTTTTGTGGAGTTCAGTTAATCATCTAGTCAAATTACTTTAGGCTTATAATCGAACCCGTTATCGACGTTTACAATTTTGGAGATCAATAAGGGAGATTTAAGAATAAATCTCGAAGGATTAAAAGTCTGGGAATAATAGGCTCGACAAATTGATCCAGGATTTAGAATAAAGACAACGAAAGAATGTGGAAAATAAGTACGTTGGTTGTTGAGGTCTAGCAAATTCCGAGGACGAAATTTTTATAAGGGGGGAGATTGTAACTACGCAATCCTATATTTTTAGGGATTCCTAAAGTATATCAGATTACATTTACTAGAGTTTAGTTAGAAATTTAAAGTTTATTTTTTTCCCTCTAGTCACCGAACCTCATCTCGTTGTTAGCCTCTGTTTAAACACTTCAAACCACCAAACCCGTAAGTTTCATACTATTTGTTTCAAATTTGAAACCCTAACCTCAAAACCGTATGTTTCTTAGTGATTTTGCTAACATCCTAGTGGAACACCGACTCTATTGCCGAGTATTTTTCTACACATGCACGTCTCCACTCTCTTGCACGTGCACGTCTCTACTCTTCCAGGGTTTCTCTAATTCTCTATCATTTACCATTATAAAATGTGCTTACCCGTACACGAGAGGAGAAACTCGTGAGCCCCTACGAAAATTCTCTGTTTCCGAAATACCCAGAGGATCAACATATTTCGTTTGAGCCGTAGGTTCTGTGTGGCGCCCCCAATCCCCCTTATAAAAGTACACGGGGATCGAGACACCAGGATGGTGACAATACGGTCACACATCCCATCGAAGTGCCAGTGTGTGTACATGCAACGGTGTACAATTAAAATAAAGCAGCGGAATTAGTCAAGTCTACTATGTACCAGAATTTAAATACAACTAAACATCAGTAGAAGTTTAAAAACAGTTATACAGTCATCCAAAATAAAGTTAACACATGTCCCGAAAATACCATAAGCAAAATAAAATAATAAAACCAGTGATCCCAGATCACTCCTCGGGCGGAGCCGTCTCCTCAGGCTCGCCCTCCTCCTCCTCATCTGCATCAAAATCTGCGTTACCACAAAATGGTACCGCAGGTAAGTATAACCCAAATAATCCTCTAGAAATAAAATGCATTTAATGCAACCAACATGCATGCATATGATGAAATATGCATTTTTCTCAAAACATCATTTTCCCCGAAAATGACAATTTCCAACACACGCCAAAGTCTCATTGGCCCAAAAATGATCCGTAAAACATTTTCCCAGAAAATGATTTACACAAAATCCACGCACACTATTTTCCCAGAAAATAGCCAATTTAATCCTTTATTAACCTATGCACCATGGCCTCCCCTAGGGACCATCCGCACGTCCTGGCTTCGTAGCGATGCTCAGTTCCGCGCCCAGCGCGTACATGGCCGAGCACCCACTACGCAACAAGTGATGCCCAGTTCCGCGCCCAGCGCGTACATGGCCAGACATCCTCTAGTCCCCGCCAGCAGAAGGACCACGGAGTCGGCACGAATCTCTCGTCCGATCCCATCGTCGCCCAGCGACAATCCAGGGGACGTTACTCAGTTTATTCCGCTCCCGAGTAACCAGAGGAGCTCCACCGAGATAATACCCCATCTCGGCTTGGGGTCGTGATACACACGCACCCAAAAATATTCTCACATAAAAACACAATTTCCAAATCACACATGAGCATGAATGCACCACACGAAAACCCAGTTTTCTTTACAAACATGATCATGCATGAAATAATGAGATGTACATGTACCAACACCAATCCACAACCATCAATAACCAAACCAATCAACTCCAACCAAACACTCCAACCAACAAACCATCTGACTCCCGTACTCCTCGGACTCAGTCCGGCAAAACCAATCAATAGAATAATACAGTGAAATGTGTTAGTGCAAAAATACATTAAATTCACAAGAATTCTTTGGAGAAATACTTACAGTGCAATATAATAATTTCCGGAGGATCACGAAACTGAAAATGGCGATGTCTGAGCAACACCACAGTGTAAAATACACTGTGGCCGTGGGTCACAGATGCCCACTTTTCAACGAAGACAAACGAAGACCCAAAAATGGTAGGGTAGGGTCTAGAGAGGTCGGTGAAGCCAATGGTGGTGGTGGTTTGCCGTGAGTGGCGGCGCAAGGGGTGGTTTTAGGCCAAAAATGTACAAATCGGAAATGGACTTGGTGGGACTTCACCGGTGACGGATCGGAGCTGGGGTTGGGTCCATTGGGTTGCCAAGAGGTCGGGGATGAAGTGGTAGGAAGATGGTGGCCGGAGGTGGAGCGACGGCGGCGCTGGAGCTCAAAGTACGCCGCGGCTTTGGAGGGTGCGTGCGGGCTACCGGCGGCGAGATAGGGGCTGGGATTTGGGGGGTGAGGTCGCCGGAGGGAAGGGGTGCTAGTCGGCCGGGCGGTGTCGCGCACGGCGGCGCGACGGCGGCTGGGCTGGGAGAGGCGACGGACGCACGGGAGAGAGAGGGAGGGGGACGTCCGCGCGGGAGAGAAGGAAAAAGAAGAAGAAAAAAGAAAAAGAAGAAGAAGAAAAGAAAAGGAAAAGAAAAATAGAGGGAAAAGAAATGAGGTCCAATCCTCATAACTTGGGTCACGAAAATGATCCAACGGAAACGATTTTAAAACCACAAGTTAAATAAAATAATTTAAACGTAATGGTAAAGTCAAATTGAAATAATGAAATCCCGCAGTAATTAATTTAAATATTAAAAGCAATTTAAATGCATAACAATAAATAAATATTAAGAAAGCACATAAAAATAATTTTCACCAAAATTAAAATCACAGAAATAAACTCACTAAAAATCCGACCAATTTTAAAATAAGAGGATAAATCTTTAATAAATAAAAATAATCATTCAGTAAAAATACACTAAAATACGGGGTGTTACATCCTCCCCCCCTTAAATAAAATTTCGTCCTCGAAATTGGCAAGATCAACATTAAGACTAAGACAGGAATAAGATTCAACTAAGAGCAGACTTAAGAACATACCGCCAAAATAGTCCGGTAAGGCCACTATAAGCAACAAGTCCAACCTTCTCTACGATCTGAAAAGGGCCAACATATCTTGGCTAAGCTTTCCTTTCTTACCCAAGCGCTTAACGCCTTTCATAGGAGAGACTTTGAAATAAACCCAGTCACCTACTTCAAAGGATAAGTCTCTTCTTCTTGTATCAGCATAACTCTTATGGCGACTTTGCGCTACCGCTATTCTAGTCCTTATGAACTGAACTTGATCCTTCATTTCTTGAATTATCTCAGGCCCAAACAATTTGCTCTTGCCAACTTCATCCTAACACAAGGGCGATCTACACTGCATTCCATACAAAGCTTCATACAGGTCATCTAATTGGAGGAATGAAAACTGTTATTATAAGAGAACTCAATAAGCGGCAAGTGATTCTCCCAACTTCCTTGAAATTCCATGACACAAGACCGCAACATATCCTCTAAAAGTCTGAATAGTACGCTCTGATTGGCCGTCTGATTGGGGTGTGATACGCAAAACTAAACTTCAACTTAGTGCCTAAGGCTGCCTGCAAACTCTTCCAAAAGTGGGACGTAAACCGCGGGTCCCAATCCAACACGATACTCTTGGGTACCCCATTCAAACGCACTATCTCCTTGACATATAACCGAGTCAACTTACCCAAAGAGTCTGTATTATTAACAGGCAAGAAATGGCACCCTTGGTCAACCGATCCAGAATCACCCAAATTTAATTCTTTCCATAGGGGTCCTCAGCAAACCCACAACATCCATAGAAATATCATCCCACTTCCACTCTGGAATAGGGAGAGGTTGAACTTTGAAGTCTACCTTGATGCTCAACCCTAACTTGACAGCACGTGGCACATTTCCCAATAAACATGGCGATATCCAACATACTCGTATTAGTCTCCCAGTGGCACATCACAACCAGTATTCCCAGGGTGACTGCTATCAAAAATCTCATTTCCTCAAGAACCTTAATACAACATCCAATAAATTCCAATGATCAATAGCCCTTACAATAATATGTGCCAACTGCAATCAACTCCTATGCTCCAACTTCTAAACCTTCATTGAATTCTACTATTGGAAACCTAATAGCCACTTCCAAAGTTAACCATCAATAACAAATTGCAAAACCAAATTATTAATCTTCAATTACAAGTATCTTGTCAAAATTCAAGTCACCACTAATTCCTCACAATAGCACAATCTGAACTCCTGACTATAACAAAAATACCACGCTTCTGCTGCGCACTCTGATATTCACCACATGCATAAAACTCATGTCCTCATGAAGCTAACACCATCGAATACAAGGTGGCTCCATTCCTACTAACCAAAACTCTTATAACAATTTGGTAGAAAAATACTCTCTCCCAAAACCACGAGTTATAACTCAAATTCCTCAATTAACTCCTACTGCCTTGATCAAAATCAAATTCCATAAAATACATCCATGATCATTGACATAAACCCAATATCAAACAACCTTAACATTCCAAGTTGGAAATAAGCAACCTCAATTCAAAATACATCCATCTCATCTACAATAAAGAGCATACCTTAAAAGGCTCGATTCCAATCCGACCAACCAATAAGAGCGCCTATAAACTCCTACCTAACAACCTAAACCCAAAAGCTCATCACCTACATTCTGAACAACATCTAATCTAACGGTGACTAAACTCACTACGAACCACCTTAGACTACACCAAAACATTATCAAAACCTTCTTGGTAACTCGCCCACCTATTTCTACTCCAATAAGCTAGCATTAACACAACTAGTTCCTTCAATAGTACATTATTAATAAACCTCAAAGCAAGCCATACTGTTCAAATATTCAATCCACCAAAAGTCATTGCACAACACCCAAGGATCCTAATGTTTTATTAACTCACATACTTGATCATATTATCCACTGTTGATGCCTAAACTTCAACTTTGAAGATCTTTTCCTACACCATACATGATGTCCCAACAATCTCTCTTCAAGTTAAATAACGTCCTTAATTCAACCAATTGGATGCTCAATCTCCAAAGGTAAATATAGCCTCAAGAATTTAAATTCCTAGATAACCTCAAGTCACAATTAATTCCTAAAAATAATCACAATAACTATTATCAACCATAATTCCATTAAGTAACCCACTCGACTACACACTTCGATCAACTCACCAAAAATTCTAAGCCAAGGTCTCGTGACTTACTACTATTGCGTCGACTCCTCTTCAACACTTAGAAAAATCACTTTCTCCAAACCAAAATAAGACTAGAACCTATACCCTCCGAAATGCGTACACACCATTTCTATGCATCAATCTCATGCACCTCAGCCAAAACCGATAATCCTCCAATCGTACAAGTGATCATCCCTACCATTTCCATCACTAGACCTATAGCCTCAGAATCAGCAAAAATCATTTCCTAAATCCGCACCATCTATTATCCTTAAAATTTAATATGGATTAAATCATTAACCTATCACTGTAACATCAAGCTAAAAACAATTATTTAACCAAACTAGATCAACATCTTCAATCCCCAGAAAATAAACAAACTAGATCATTACCTTCCATCTCCAAGAAAATTCACGCCTGAAAAAAAAATTTCTCATATCAGTAACTCAACTCTGTAATTCTAAAACCTTAACCCAGATAAAAATCATTTTCCAAAATCCTCAAGATCGATGATCTTAAATCTAAAATATTCACCTTATAAAACTTATAAATCTCAAATATCAAATGCTATCAAATTGCTTACCAAGGTCAGCAATATCGAAAACTTATAGTCTAAGTAATCCCTTAATTGTTTGTTGAACCTACCACCTTAAATCTCATAACTTATTTCTTAAAAACTATGATGCTACAAACCTTAAATGGACTTCTCATAAATCTAACCTTGAGGTTCGTTGAACTTACAACCTCCTATCCAAAGACTCATTAAATAAATTCTACAGAACCTAGAACCTCAATTGTCCTAAGCAATTTAAGAATTATTCCCCTCCTTAGCAACAACTTGAATTCCTACTCCAATGAGTTCACCCTGACCATGATGTTCAAGCCTCGATATTAAAACAACCCAATCCCCAAGAGTTCAGGCCTACTACACCAAATGTTTAAGCCTTACAATGACCTTCTCAGTCGTACCATCTTCCTGTCATAGCACAGCCCTTAACCCGCCTTTCAATTTAGAACAAAACAAAATAAAATAACATACAACAAAATGCATAAAACCAATGAAGTAGTTCACAATAAAATAATTAAAACAATAAAATAATCCGCCATAAATAAAACAAATAAAATAAAATGACATACAATAAAATAAATAACAACTGAATTATTATACAATAAAATAAATAAACCAATAAAACAATACTCTAAATTAAACAATTCAAACACGATCCAAAGCAACATAATAAAAATATAATAACATGAAATAACATAAATACGTTCATTTAACACAAAATAAAATAATCATAAACTCATAATATACAATAAACAATTAAAACATATAAAATATCACACCATCAAATAAAACAATAAAATAAATAAATAAATAAACAAGTAGTATACAATAACTAAACAAAACCAATAAAAACCACATATTTTAAATTAAATAATTTCAAATCACAACTTTTAAAACTTTCTGGTACTGCACCTATGGGACATGTGGTTTTACCCAGAGCCGAACTGCTCTGATACCACCTGTGGCGCCCCCAATCCCCCTTATAAAAGTACACGGGGATCGAGACACCAGGATGGTGACAATACGGTCACACATCCCATCGAAGTGCCAGTGTGTGTACATGCAACGGTGTACAATTAAAATAAAGCAGCGGAATTAGTCAAGTCTACTATGTACCAGAATTTAAATACAACTAAACATCAGTAGAAGTTTAAAAACAGTTATACAGTCATCCAAAATAAAGTTAACACATGTCCCGAAAATACCATAAGCAAAATAAAATAATAAAACCAGTGATCCCAGATCACTCCTCGGGCGGAGCCGTCTCCTCAGGCTCGCCCTCCTCCTCCTCATCTGCATCAAAATCTGCGTTACCACAAAATGGTACCGCAGGTAAGTATAACCCAAATAATCCTCTAGAAATAAAATGCATTTAATGCAACCAACATGCATGCATATGATGAAATATGCATTTTTCTCAAAACATCATTTTCCCCGAAAATGACAATTTCCAACACACGCCAAAGTCTCATTGGCCCAAAAATGATCCGTAAAACATTTTCCCAGAAAATGATTTACACAAAATCCACGCACACTATTTTCCCAGAAAATAGCCAATTTAATCCTTTATTAACCTATGCACCATGGCCTCCCCTAGGGACCATCCGCACGTCCTGGCTTCGTAGCGATGCTCAGTTCCGCGCCCAGCGCGTACATGGCCGAGCACCCACTACGCAACAAGCGATGCCCAGTTCCGCGCCCAGCGCGTACATGGCCAGACATCCTCTAGTCCCCGCCAGCAGAAGGACCACGGAGTCGGCACGAATCTCTCGTCCGATCCCATCGTCGCCCAGCGACAATCCAGGGGACGTTACTCAGTTTATTCCGCTCCCGAGTAACCAGAGGAGCTCCACCGAGATAATACCCCATCTCGGCTTGGGGTCGTGATACACACGCACCCAAAAATATTCTCACATAAAAACACAATTTCCAAATCACACATGAGCATGAATGCACCACACGAAAACCCAGTTTTCTTTACAAACATGATCATGCATGAAATAATGAGATGTACATGTACCAACACCAATCCACAACCATCAATAACCAAACCAATCAACTCCAACCAAACACTCCAACCAACAAACCATCTGACTCCCGTACTCCTCGGACTCAGTCCGGCAAAACCAATCAATAGAATAATACAGTGAAATGTGTTAGTGCAAAAATACATTAAATTCACAAGAATTCTTTGGAGAAATACTTACAGTGCAATATAATAATTTCCGGAGGATCACGAAACTGAAAATGGCGATGTCTGAGCAACACCACAGTGTAAAATACACTGTGGCCGTGGGTCACAGATGCCCACTTTTCAACGAAGACAAACGAAGACCCAAAAATGGTAGGGTAGGGTCTAGAGAGGTCGGTGAAGCCAATGGTGGTGGTGGTTTGCCGTGAGTGGCGGCGCAAGGGGTGGTTTTAGGCCAAAAATGTACAAATCGGAAATGGACTTGGTGGGACTTCACCGGTGACGGATCGGAGCTGGGGTTGGGTCCATTGGGTTGCCAAGAGGTCGGGGATGAAGTGGTAGGAAGATGGTGGCCGGAGGTGGAGCGACGGCGGCGCTGGAGCTCAAAGTACGCCGCGGCTTTGGAGGGTGCGTGCGGGCTACCGGCGGCGAGATAGGGGCTGGGATTTGGGGGGTGAGGTCGCCGGAGGGAAGGGGTGCTAGTCGGCCGGGCGGTGTCGCGCACGGCGGCGCGACGGCGGCTGGGCTGGGAGAGGCGACGGACGCACGGGAGAGAGAGGGAGGGGGACGTCCGCGCGGGAGAGAAGGAAAAAGAAGAAGAAAAAAGAAAAAGAAGAAGAAGAAAAGAAAAGGAAAAGAAAAATAGAGGGAAAAGAAATGAGGTCCAATCCTCATAACTTGGGTCACGAAAATGATCCAACGGAAACGATTTTAAAACCACAAGTTAAATAAAATAATTTAAACGTAATGGTAAAGTCAAATTGAAATAATGAAATCCCGCAGTAATTAATTTAAATATTAAAAGCAATTTAAATGCATAACAATAAATAAATATTAAGAAAGCACATAAAAATAATTTTCACCAAAATTAAAATCACAGAAATAAACTCACTAAAAATCCGACCAATTTTAAAATAAGAGGATAAATCTTTAATAAATAAAAATAATCATTCAGTAAAAATACACTAAAATACGGGGTGTTACATTCTGCCCAACCACCGTCGACCACCATAGGACGTCGGAGCACCACCCGTGGAGCCAGAACCCACCGACCAGCTCAGCCCCAACGCACCCACTCCCTTCCGATAAGGCCTCAGCCGCCACAGCCTTCTCTTTCTCTCTTTTGTTTCGGTTTTACAGTTCCTCTCTCTCTTTCTCTCACTCGGTGCCGAACCACCATAGGAACCCCCAGTCGCGTCGCCGGCCACTCCCAGCCACCCAGAGCCGTCGTCGAGTCAACCTCTCCCTCGGTGAGCCTCCATCGCAGACCTCTCTCTCTCCCTCAAACTCTTTTGTTTTCTTTCTTTCGGATTTGCCGTGTTTTCGGATTCTTGACAGAATCCGTAAGTTTTGATGGGCCTTGGGCCCTAGGCTCTTATGTGCGTACGTGTGATGGGCTTATTCTTTTGTTTGGGCTCATGTGGTCATATCTTTATGGGCTAGAATTTGCAACTATTTCAGATTATAATAATGTTTAAATGGACTTGTATTTTTAAATTGGATTTGACTTAGCTGTGGGCTGGGCTTGAGGTTAATTAGATTTGTATCATGGTGATAGAGTTGTATTTTAAGTGGGACATATAAACTCTAGATATACAGAATTGATGTCAATATTATGGAGTCAGTGTGATTTTAGAGTTTGAAAGACCAAAGTTAATGAAAAATATAGATTAAGTTGGAATTTCTAGTTTAATTAAGAGGTATGTCTTTAAGTAGAAATTTACGTAATCTACGTGTCTATCTTATAGGAAATCAATCGCGCCCGAAAATATTGGATTAGCGCTACGAGGTAAGTAGCATGATCATATCCTTACGCATATGTACAGTGAGCTGTTTGTCTTTTTATAAAAGATATTATGCATGTATACCCTTTATTGGAAGCCCCTTTTTACGTACCCAAAACATGATAAAATTATGAAAAAGTCATGATTTTATGTGAAAGATTATTCATGAAATTATTTATTAAATGCATGATTTTATGTGAAAGATTATTTGTGGAAGATTATTCATGAAATTATTTATTAAATGCATGATTTTATGTGAAAGATTATTTGTGGAAGATTATTCATGAAATTATTTATGAAATGCATGATTTTATGTGAAAGATTATTCATAAAATTATTTATAAAATGCATGATTTTATGTGAAAGATTATTCATAAAATTATTTAGAAAATGCATGGTTTTATGAGTGAGTTATTTCGTAAAATATTTATGAAAAATTATGATTTTATGCGATGAAACATGTATCACGACGTTTATGAAAGAATGCGATTTCGTTTGAAATCTATGATACGATATGACAAGTATGTATGTGATTTCTTTTGAAATCTATGATATGATATGTATGTGATTTCTTTTGAAATCTATGAAATGACAAGTATACAAGTATGATTTGATAAAATATGTAACGGCCTATGTTATAATATGAAAACGGTACCTATGTTATGGGCATATTGCATTGCCAGGTCATGCATGCTGGTAGTGCACCCAGTATTGTCTTCCTTATGTATGGATTCCACAACCCGCTGCCTTGGGCGGAATCAGAATCTATTTAGATTCGCTAACCCTAACTCACGGGGGTCAACAGTGGGTAACGGCCTATGACAAGTGAAAGATAAGTTAATGTTCATGTTCATGTTATTTATGAATGTATTTATGAATATGCACGCTTTTTAAGAAACCTTATATTTATTATGTTTATTGTATGATGTGTTGCTTATTAAGTATTCGACTCATTTTAGTTTATTTTTATGTTTTTAAACCACCCCAGGTGATGACATTTATGAAGACGAGACTGCAGGATAGAACTTAACCCAGGGAGGCGAGGCAGAGGCCTAGACAGATTATGCTATGATTATTTTTATGGTTCTAAGTTTTAAATAAATTATTTTGATAAGCACATGAGACTTCCGTATTTTTCATAAGTGCTTCCGTAGACCTTATTTTGGATTTTCAATATTTATTGAAGTTTGTTATTTTATGGAAATCTTTCGCATCTGGTGCATTGTTAAAAAGAAAAAGTTTTAAGTTCAAGTTTAGTAGTAGCACACTGGTTTCTCGAAAATTCTAAAATGTCTTTTCGGGAACGGGGTGTTACACGTGCTCTTCCCCATGAGCCGTGTCCGTCCTGATCATGCAGTTCCTGTGAGGGGGAGGGACATGCATAAAAACTAAAATGAGTCGAAGACTCGTAAGCATTACTTCATACCGTTAAAAAATATAATAATATAGGTTTTCTCGTACATACTATTACGTGCGTGCATACGTGTCATACGTGCGTTCGTTTGAAAATTTAACTGGACGGGGTTTTTCTCTTTTAAGCATGGGCTTCATTTTCGTAAAACGTTTCTCCAGTCAGTGCCTTCATTTCTTCAAGAGTTCGTGCATGTTTACGTGCGTTCTTTTGAAAACGTCACTGGACAGGGCTTTTCTTTCAAAAGACTTTCCTTTCTTTAAAACGTGTCCCCCGTCAATGCCTTCATTTCTTTAAAACGCTCCCATTCGTTCTTATCACTTTCATTGGCCAAAACACACTGTTACACCCCGTGTATTTGGCGTTAGCGGTCTTCCTTTGGACCCGGATTCCGCCCGTGGCCACGGGTTGGGAATCCCTTTCATAGGGCGCAGCGCTGGGTGCACTTCCAGTACTACTTACCCGGCATTGCAATCTGCCCATTCATTGGTACCCTTTTCATTCATTCATGTGGCCGTTACGTATCTTCATACATTCATGCTTTCATTTCTTTCTTTTCTTTTCATCCGTTCATGTCAGCTCGAAAGAGCTGGAGCTTTCATTCATTTCTTTCTTTCATTTAGCAGTCCTTTCTTTTCATGAGAAAACATTTCTTTTTATGAGAAAGTATCGTTTGGGGCGTAAGCCCAAAAATGGTCTTTTGGTCTTTCAATTCATTTCAGTTCTATCTTTTCTTTAACAGTTCGTTTGTGGAAAACTTCATTTGAGAACATACATGGGCTTAAATGTCGGCTTTCATGGCATCCTATAAGCGTCACCTTTGAACGTCGTCTCTCATGGCATCAATGAGAGTCACCTCGTGGCGCATATGAGAGCGTCGGTTCGTAGGATCCACAAAAGCATCCGTTGTCATGCCCTTCATGCATCTTCATCAGTTTATGGATTTTCCCAAAAAATACATACAATAGATACAGCGTATAGTCATCCATTCACATGCGTACAATTAATACTTTGGTTGCGTAAAAAGGGGGCTGCCAAGGAGGGGCCGTACATACTTATACCTTTTAACAATTAGCATTTTCTTTCTTAAAACGTCTTTCGTTTCTTTTCGTGAGCATCTTAAAGGAAAAGCGTTTCTTGTGTCTTGGAAAACTCTAGAAGATTATGAACGTAACACTTACTTGGACTCCATGCTACTTGCATGTCATGCAGTCCATTCATGCTTGTCAGATGGCAACCTACATGCATACACATAACCTTAACGTCATTCTCTATCTAATGCATAAGCAACTTAAACTATAAATAGAACTACGCTATACTTGGAACACTCTCCTTCTATCCCGTGTTCTTATGTGTTCCTTACTAAGTTAAAACCTTCGGGGACCCATTACGGTCACCCCATCTTCCAACTCAAGGTCTTGCCTCTAGTGCTTATTTACTAAAGTGGATCCCATGACTCACCTTAGGATTAAGACACTATCACCTCTGTCTCATTCTTCTCATTAACCACATTTCGACGCATGACTCAGATCAACTAAGTCACGAATTCCATCCTTAGACAGTACACTCGTCACTGTCTTCATGCACCTTAGCCCATACTAATCCTCATTCTCATCCAGACAAGCCACACGGCTCTAAGCCAACTCTGAGGCTTAAGCATCGTGTAACTGTACTCAGGATAGATTACCCATTACATATGGTGAATTCGTCCTGCACATGTGTCTAACCAGATTACACATGTACTCTACCCCTTATCACTTAAGATCAACATATATAACACGTTGATCACCAGCTTCGAGGGACAAGGGCCATACTCCGATACCAACCTTCTCTTAACCCGACTAGCATGACTCCTCATGCTACCCGTCCCTTTGACAGTTCATCCCAACACTTAACACGACAAGATTCTAATCATAACCATGTCTTATGCCACGTCATATAGCTCGAGGCTATTCCCAAGCTACACCGTGACCTTGTCACGTTACCCGACACTCTAGTACATAAATTCCTAACTCATCATGAGTACGATTCCTTACGTACTCCTGACACAACGTGACATTTTGTAACGTTCCCATTACGCCATTCATACCCTATCACTTCACCACATGGCAAGCACGACTGTCAGTAACCACGTCACTTCGTGACGTTGCCCAGTCATGCTTCCGCTGCGTACTCTTACACTTGTTCCACTACTTCGCCCATCACAAGCACGACTGTCAGTAGTCATGTCACTTTGTGACATTCCTCAGTCATGCTTCCGCTGCGCACTTTTGTACTTGTTCTGCCATAAGCCCATCACGGTGACATTGCCACCTCAGACTATAGGCTATGCCATAACTACTTCGGGACACTATTCCACAGTTCTCGACACTATCCATCACGTTCCATGCCCATCAATCACGTAACCATCCTTATCTCTACGACACACCACATGGAGTGTCTCTACCACGTGGAGTACACTCCACGTATACTCCCTTCATACATACTACACCACATCACCACTATGGCATACTCGCCATATGGTACATCACTATATTACATGGAGTACACTCCTTGTGTACTCCATCCACATGCATTACACCACATCACCATTAGGGCATATCCGCCACTTGGTGCATCACCCTACTACATGGAATACACTCTGCATATACTCCATGTACATTACGCCACATCACCACTATGGCATACACGCCATATGGTGCATCTTACCATCACATGGAGTACATTCCACTTGTACTCCCCACATACGCTCCATCACCACTATGGCATACCCGCCATATAGTGCATTACTATATCACATGGAGTACACTCCTCGTATACTCCATTCATACATACTACGACACATCACCATTATGGCATCCCTGCCATATGATGCGTCACTCCATCACATGGAGTACACCCCGCGCGTACTCCCTTCATACACACTATGCCATACCGAGTACACCTCACACGTACTCCAAACACGTTACATCACTGCGCCACTCAGAGTACACTCATCGTGTACTCGTCCCATTCCACATACACATCACCATTATGGCATATCCGACATACGGAGTGCATTCCACATATATCCCCTTCATATATCATACCCCACACAGAGTACACTCAGCGTGTACTCTTCCCGTTCCACATACACCACGCCATATCACCATTATGGCATACATGCCATATGGTGCATCAATCCACCACATGGAGTACATTCCACATGTACTCCTTTTACACGCACTACCCACAGAGTATACTTCTCCGTGTACTCATCCCGTTCCACTATATGCCAGGAGGGTATATTTTACATATACTCTCCTTGTCTCACATTACGCCACATACAAAGTACACCCAGCGTGTACTCTTCCCATTCTACACAACGCCACGCCATCCATACAACACATGCCCCACAACTGCATTACACAGCACAGTCCACAACACTTCACAATACGCCCAACACTTCACAGCACACTACATGGCACAATGCACCTCCATACAACACAGATAAGCCCAACACTTCACTACACAGAATGCCCAACACTTCATCACACAACACAACATCACAATGCCACAACTCCATTAATACTAACAGCACAGTCCACAACCTAGTCAACTAATCAATATCTAACATAAATACGAGAGATAGAGGGTTATACCATCGACGGGATAACACGTGCGTTGCTCTTTGATCGTCACAGCTGATGATGTCGGAAGAGTCGTACGTGGCGGCTAACTCACGTATGGTGACTGTTTAGGCGTTTGGATAGCTAGGTGTGGTTTTGGAAGGGCTCGTGATGGCCTTGTGATGGCGGTGAGGGGCATAACACGACGGCTCTAGCCGTGTGCAGTGGCGGTTAATCACGCGTAGTGACTGTCCATCACGTACAGTGATTACCCACTACATAAAGTGGTGGCTTGGACCTAGGGCTCGGCTACAGGAGGTGCGGTGGATCTCGTGGTGGCGTCGAGGTGGCGCCACGGTGGCTCACGGCGGCTGTTCAAGGCCGTGAAGTGGAGGAAAGGTCGTGGGAGAGTGAGAGAGAGTGTGCATCCGTGGGTGGCAGATCGAGGCCATGGGTGGGTGGCTTGGCTTGGTGGCAGCCTGAGGAGGCTGATGACGGTGGTTACCCGGCAAGGGTGGCGGTGCACGGTGGTGCACGGCGTGCAACCCGTGCGTGAGAGGGGAGAACCCGTGAGATGGAGGAGGGGGCTTCGGGCCATGGGTCACGCGGAGGAGCTCGGGGAAGGGGAGAGGAGGTCCATGGCGTCGCATGGTGGTCGTGGGTGGCCGTGTACGGCAGCGCACGGTGAGGAAATGGGTTAGAGACCCATTTCGGGTACTTGCCGTGGAAGGAGAGGAGGGCTACATAACAGGGGCTGGCTTCGGTGGAGGATGATGGCCGATGGGAGGGGAGGTCGCCGTGGTAGCAGTGGAGCCATTGGGCAGCGCACGGCGGCGCAGTGGCCTTGAGCCCGTTCGGGCTTTGCACTTCCAAGGGAAAGGAAGAGAGAGCGTGGGAGAGAGGGGCTAGCATGGATGGACTCGTCGGAGGGAGAGGAGGCCAATGGTGCCGGCGGTGAGGGCTGGCGGTGCACGGCGGCACCGGGCTGAGGCCTTGAAGCTTCGGCGTGGGGTGGAGGCTACATATGTAGTACGCTGGGGAGAAGGAGGAGAGAGAGGGCTACGAGGAAAATGAGGGAGAAAGAGAGGGGGTCTGGGTTTATAATCCAGTCCCTTCGTCTTAGGGTCTACGCAACGATCTAACGATGAGGAATTAAAACACTGATTTGAAAATGCGTAACGTTAACTTAATTAAAAGCGCTTAGAGGAATTAAGGTAGAATATTATTTTAAACTAACTTTAGTTTATAAAATAATATTCTTCATCATTAATAAAATGATGAAGTCTCACTTAACATATTTAAAAGGATTAAACCATTTAATTAATAAAAGTTCTCAACATAATTTAAATCCCATAATATCTTAAATAATTGAAATCATTTTAATAATAATATTAAAATGATTTCCGGCAATTATAATATTTTAGGAGCTCTTCAATAATATTATGATTGTCGTATTTAAGATCAAATCTTAATTCAACAACACTGGAAATACTCTTTATAAATATTTCTAACATATTTAAAACACTGAGCGTGCCCTAGAAGTCACATAATATCTTTCGGGACACGCCATCATGGTTCGACACGCATAACGTGGCTCGCAGTCACTAGTGAGAAAGGCAGATGATCACATAATCTCTGCCTTCAGGATTTGCTTACGTCAGAAAGAGAGAAGCGTACGTAAGAAGGAAGGACCGTACGAAAGAAGAAGGAGCAGGGTATCACAAGTTGGACATGACCTACTATTCGATTAGTGGATTGTTAAATAAGGTTAAATCGAATTACCTCAAAGAGTAGAATTCCCACAAGGTCGGATCTTTGCTTGTCTTACAGCCCACGTCACTTTGTTGTTTGCACTTCTACGTCATTTAGGAGACTACTAGAGTCTCTTAGAAAATTTCATGCTTCAAGATTAAGAGATCTATATGGTTTCTCTAGGAAAAATGAAAAAAAAAATAAAAAAAAAGAGAGGAGAGTTTTTGCCTTCTTTTAGGACTCTTTTTCACATTGTCAAAATAATGTACGTACTCTTATTTTAAAGAGTTTACTCACCTGGAAGTTAATTAACTTCCCTAAATATGTGAAAGTTAAATAACCTCCCTAGAGTTGTGATAGTGGTGGGAAGTTAACAAATAACTTCCCCACCCATGTGGACTCCACTTGGTCATGGGATTTACCTATTACCAACATCTCCCTCTTGTCCACTATGGGTGCTATTTCCATTGACAATCTCCTCATGTTCTCTCAATCAATTATCTCTCATATAAAAAATGAAGCATGCGACCCGACAAGAAGACAAAGGGCAGGAGTACTATATTAAGTCACCATTATACTAACATAGTACATCACTCATTATATCTCGTCTATGTCCCAGATTATTTGATCTCACTAGATCAAGTGTCCTTAATCCCTCACAAGTTCATAACTCAAAGCAATTCTTGATCTCATATATATAATATGTTCATGATTATATTGAGTCAAAACGACACAATCGCCCGGGCTATGAGACATAAAATAACAAGTAAGAATCTAAACAATCTTCCCTAGACACTCATGTCAATTCAATTAGACTTGATTGCTTTCCTAGATATGTTCCGTGAGACCGTATTATTCGTGGCCCTAAGAAAACATGCTAAAGTAGCAACATCAAGTTTTCATTTCATGACATAGTTCTAGTTTCAAGGGCATATGAATAGATCATTTAATGATCCATTAGGGCTCACATAGTGATGGAGCAGGGACCCATCCAATCACTCCCTCATATGGTCATCTACAGCACATACAGTATGAAATGTATGTTACAACGAAACTCTCACTTAATTGGGCTTGTCACATTCAAACGTCGTAGGAATTTTAGTCTTGTAACTACAAAGGCACTCTAACTTGAGTTTCTGAGCACAGTCACTCATCTAGCACCTGTCTAATATCTCATATCCTACTTTAATCAGGCTTTATGAATAGTGCAAATACTTCATATACGAGTAGTGTAAGTCTCATCTTAACCAAGCTAAGGCGACATTCTTTAAATTTATCTTAAATACTTCAAAGCATTAAGACTAGCTCATTTTCCAAACGCCAAAGTAATCATCTTGTCTCATCTTGCTCGCTACTCAAGCGCCAAGATGATCATCCATGTAAGTGGATTGATCTTTGCCTTGTGACTTCTTTATAATGTGTGCTTTTTACTTAGTATCAATTATTTAATAATATGAGATAAACACAATAATTTCATTGCAATACATACTAACAGTGTTAAATATACAATAAAGTCTAAGGTATCCTTAATACAATATATATCTAATGCGATAAAGTCTCAAACTCCTAACATGAGTTTGTAAAACATTTCTACAAGTAGCCTTAGTGAGAGGATCAGCTACCATCTTGCTAGTAGAGATATGTTGTAGGATCACCTCACCTCACGCAACAACATCTCGAATGTAATGAAAACGAATATCTATGTGTTTGGTTTTGCCATGGTATTTGGGATCCTTGGCCTATGCTAAAACTGTCATACTATCACTGTATATCTTAACGACTTCATCTGCAAGAATCGTAACCTCTAGGCACTGGAAAAATCTTCTCAACCAAACAGCCTCTTGTACAGCTGCTGAACAAGCAACGTACTCTGACTCCATTGTGGACAAAGCAATGCATGATTGTTTCTTGCTATACCAAGAAATAGCTCCCCCACTAAGCATAAATGCGTAACCCCGTCGTGGATTTTCGCTCATCTTTGTCACTAGCCCAATCAGCATCACTATAACCCTTCAGTCTCATGTCTCCACCCTGGTAGCAAAGAACAATGTCTGATGTTCCACGAAGATATCGAAAAATCCTCTTAACTGCTTGCCAATGAACAAGTTCTGGGTTACTTTTATAACGACTAACCAATCCAATTGCAAAACAAATGCCAAGTTGTGTACACAACATAGCATACATACATCAGACTTCCAATTGCACTTGCATAAGGAACTCTGGTCATTTCTTTCTTTTCCTCATCATTCTTAGGACATTGTTCTAGGCTCAAAGTATAACCATTCTCAATTGGAGTGTCTATGGGTTTCGAGTTGTGTATACGAAATCGTTCTAGAATTTTCTTAATGTAAGTCTCTTGAGACAAACCAAGAAGCTTCCTATATCGATCCCTTGAAATTTTAACTCCCAGCACATAATTTGCTTCACCCATGTCCTTCATCTCAAAAGTAGAGGACAACCACTCTTTTGTGACGATAATTATCTCCATATCATTTCCAGCTAATAAGATGTCATCACGTACAAAGATGAAATTAAAACACTTTTTCCTGTACGTTTGACATACACACAATGATCTTCTTCTACCATTTCAAAGCCAATTGAAGTAATGGCCTCATAAAATTTGAAGTACCATTTTCTATACAATTGTTTAAGGCCATAAATGGAACGTTTCAGCTGGCATACTTTGCGCTCTTGTCCCTCAACCTCAAAACCAGCAGGTTGATCCATATAGATCTTCTCGTCTAGTTCTCCATTGAGAAATGCAGTTTTCATATCCATTTGAAAAAGTTTCAAATCTAGACGTGCAACTATAGCTAGAATAAGGGGAATGGAAGCAAATATCACCACAGGGGAGAATTTTTCTTCATAATCTATACCCTCTCCTTGAGTATAGCCCTTCACCATGAGTCGGGCATTATACATGTCAATTGATCCATCTGCTTGACGTTTAATTTTTAAAACCCATTTTTTTTCAATAGATTTGCGCCCAGGTGGAAGATCAACTAACTCCCAAACTTGGTTCTTTGCCATAGAACTCATCTTATCTTTCATAGTAGCCAACCATTTATTTGAAGTAGGTGAACTTAGTGCTTCCTCATAAGAAGAAGGTCAATCAAAGTCACACAGAGCACATATGAAAGATTCCCCTTCAATCTCAAAACGACGACGAGAAATGGTTCCACGTTCACTTCTACGTAACTGAGACTCTTGTGAGTTACATTCTAGTGGTATACTCCCACTAGGAGGCAAGTCACTCCCACTATCTTTTGCGATTCTAGGATGTGATAATTCTCCACCCTCGTCTAAAGATTGTGTAACTAAAATCATTCTCGATAAATGTGACATCACATGACTCTATTTATGTCATCCCTCTGTTAGAATGTTCATCAAATATTACATAGCCCTTTGAGGTCTCTGAATATCTTATGAAGATATGCTTATTTGTTCTAAGGCCAAGTTTTTCATATATATGGGAAGTGGTGTGAACATAACCGGTAGAACCCCATGGCTGCAAATGTTCCAAATTTGGTTTTGCGCCACTCCATAATTTATATGGGGCTAAAGGAACGGACTTAGAAGGCACACGATTCAAAATGTGGGCTGCAGCTAGAAGAGCATCCTCCAAAAAAGATATTGATAGGTTAGCAAGCGCCATCATTGATCGAACCATTTCTAAGAAGGTACGATTTCTCTTTTCCACAACACTATTTTGTTATGGTTTGTCAGGAATCATTAATTGCCTGTGTATCCCTTTTTGCTCACATAGTCCCTGAAACTCCTTAGACAAGTACTCTCGACTACAATCAGTTTGTAGAATTTTTAAATTTCTTTCTTTCTGATTCTCAACCATAGCCACAAAGCGCTTGAAGCAATCTAATATTTCAAAGCGATGAAAGATCAGATAGACATGACTGAAACGTGAGTAGTCGTCTATAAAGGTGAGAAAATAAGAGGTGTCATGGTGTACCTTCACATTCATAGGTCCACAAATATCAGATGGACTAGCTCTAAATGATAAGATGCTCTAGGAGCCTTTCCAAAAGACTTCCTACAAGCCTTACTAGCTAAACAAGGCTCACACACAGGTAGGCTGACATTAGCGAGAGACCCCAATAGACATTCTCTAGCTAATCTAGCCATTCTATCTTTTCTTATGTGGCCTAGTCTAGCATGCTATTTCAATGAATTAGAAATAATATCATCATCATTTGAAACCATAAAAGAAAATGAGGAATTATCTAAATCCAACATAAAGAAACAATTCAAAATAAATACATGCCCATACAAAACCCTATCCAAATAAAAGTCTAATTGAGGGCCATCAAAATGAAAAGTAAAACCAAGTTCCAATATAGAAATAACTGAAAATAGATTATATTGAACACCAGATGCATGTAGCACATCATGAAGAAGTAATAAGCGCCCTAGACGCATCTTGAGTTGGTAGGTGACAACTCTAATCACTCCCTCCTGAGTTCCATTACCTAATATAACGTACTATCTACCAACTGGTATTCTTCTATAATCTATGAACCCAACTCGATCTCGAGCTACATGTTTGGTTACTCCTCTGTCTACAATTCATTCAGGGATTGAATGAGCAACAAAAATATGTGAACAAACATAAGTAATGAGAGAGTTGTGTTTAGGGGATACATTCTTTGCCTCAATGCACTCACGAGCAAAGTGTCCCACTTTTCCACAGTTATAGCACTTCATTTTGGACTTGTCCTTGCCAGCACGTTTGCCTCTATTTCGTTTTGCTACTTTTCCATCCCTTGGCCCAAGATAATTTACCAGTCCAGCAGATCTCCCATGTTGCTTGCGCTTAGGCCTGAATACCTTGCGCTTCCCAGCTTGGGCAACAAGTAGACTATTATGATGCACATCTATAGACTCTGTCTCTAGCTCCAAATGGCCAGATATATCAATAAAAGTCTTAATATTCTCTCTGTGTGTCAAAACAAGCTTCATTTGCCCCTAAGTTGACTCGGGCAAAGATCATATCACAGCGGTAACTTGTTTTTCATTTGTGAGATTATTGCCAGCAGCCTTTAGATCACGAATTAAGGCAGACATCGACCTCATATGCTCAGTCATGGTATGTTTAGGGTCCATAACATACTGCTCAAACCTCAAAGTGGGAGCACGGAGCCTAGTAGCTGATGTCCCCCCATAGGTGATTTTCAACTGGTTCCACATATCTTGGACAGTTCTCAGACTTTCCAATAAGATCATTGTGCATGTTGATAAGCATGGTAAAGCGCACGCACCGTTCTTTCTTTGCCCAAGCTTGATAGGCTTCCATATCACGAAGATGTTGGGAAGTATTCTCGTCATTAGGTTGTATCATTAGGTGAGACAGATTTTCAAGGACCTCTTGTTCATTAACTAGCAGATATTGAATTTTTCTATGCCACATGTCATAGTTGGTTCCATCCAGTTTCTCTCCTTTAATAAGGTCAGCAACTACGTTCTAAGTAACCATCACTACATTCATTGTGCGAGATTGACACTAGTACACATTTAATTTTATTCCAAAATCTAATTAGACCATGGAATTCCTTCCTATATAGTGAGATCGAAAAATCTCGCAAAAGGCTAATAATCATCTCCCACTATATAAGTCCAAATGCCATATCTAATTAATTTTGAATAAAATTTATGGAGGATTTTTTTTTTTAAATCCTCAAAACTAATGCACATATAGTCCATTCATCAAATATGAAAAAACAACAATTATTGCGCTAAACACATAGCGCATAGGCTCCACCTAAAGCCATATTGATAATTTGGTGCATCATGCTAAGGTGACCTTAAAGTATATCGATAGACATGAAACGCATCCCTTTACATGGCCTCAACAATAAAATTACATTCCCAATATTACATTTCCAAAGAAAATCCTACTACACATTCTCTAGGAAAAATAATAAATAAATAGGGTTGTCATGCCATCGATATACTTATAAGTTACACCATATCCATTCACATAAAAATACATACATACATTATACATGATCCCAACAAATTACCAATGTCAACTCTATCCATTTTTTATAAATAAAAAAAATCAAATCAATCATACTGGCATGCGTGATGGTTCAATGGATAGAGAATCCACAGCTAATGTATATAAATATCACATAACACAGAAAAATTGGACTTGAGGACGTATGACAAAAAAAAAGGTCCCAAATCATTTTTAAAAAACAAAAATTATTTTTGGCTCTCTGTTTCAATAAAAAAAAATTAGCAATCAACTTTAGACACCAACGCATGATTACACGTGCTAGAAGTGTCAAACAATGGCATCGGAATCCTCTGCACACGCCAACATGCGCCGCCTACGCATGTAGGATTCATTTTTGCTCTAAAGGCTATTTTGCCTCTATTTCACTTGCCACGACGGAGAGTGTACATCACCTCCTCCACTCACGGTGTTTTGAGACTTCTAAACTCAAAATTCTGTCATCTTAATGTGTACGTGTGTCGATAAAATAATTAAAACAATGATCCAAGTGGATGGGTGGACTACACTCTCTCTTACCGAGAGTGGGACTGGAAAATAAAACACTGTTCATCATCTTCTTTCTCAAGCCAAAAAAACTGGTTTTTTCCGATTTTGAGCAGCCATGTTCAATCAATCATAACTTACTCATAAGAAGTCCAAATAAGGCATATGATATATCAAATTAAAACTAATGAACCCAGATTTCCAACCATATTAAATTTATTACCAAAACATAAGATTTGGTTGGCTAAAACTTCGTTCAAAGTCACGGTCCAAACAAGAAGTTTTAAAACTAGGGTTTCAGATTTCTTCTTCTATATGCAACAAACTTCACCAAATTTAATAGACATGTTTTTGATATTATAAGAATCATTTTCATATAAATACTTTAATCTTAAACATATCATACCGTAGACTCTCATGAAAACTCTGAAACACAATAGACCATGGCATATCATTAATAACATGCTTTCAAACTCATTCCAAAGCATCAAATAACATGTAATCTTATTCACATGGGCAAAAACAAGCAACTTAGGTTCTGATACCAATGTTAAATAAGGTTAAATCAAGTTACCTCAAGGAGCGAAATTTTCACAAGGTCGGATCTTTGCTCGTCTTACAGCCCACGTCACTTTGTTGTTTGCACTTTTACTTTGTTTAGAAGGCTACTGAGTCTCCTAGAAAATTCACACTTCAAGATCAAGAGATCTAGATGGTTTCTCTAGGAAAAATGAAGAAAAAAAAAGGAGAGATGAGAGTTTTTGTCTTCTTTTAGGACTCTTTTTCACACTGTCAAAATAATGTACGTACTCGTATTTTAAAGAATTTACTCGCCTGAAAGTTAATTAACTTCCCTAAATATATGGAAGTTAAATAACCTCCCTAGAGTTGTGATAGTGGTGAGGAGTTAACAAATAACTTCTCCACCCATGTGGACTCCACTTGGTCATAGGATTTACCCATTACCAACATGGATGAACTTACGTAATCGAGATGAGATCATCTCTTGACCTTCCTAACTACGTACGCACTGATAAAAAACTATATATATGTAGATGCAGTTCCTCATTTTAGAAATCGGCAGAGGCAATACCTTCTTTCTTCTCTTTATCTAGAAATAAAGTGAGCGTAAAGCATCACAATCTTGATAATCATTTTGCACACATATATAACAAGTTTCACCATCAACTGTGAAAAATCAAGGGAGCCCATGATACTAGATAAAACTCGGAGCCATAAGAACCTAATAGGCCTCTTCTAGCCGTGTGATATCCCATAGAATAAGGATAGATAAGGATAAGGACATGTGGTTTATGAGTCTACTTTATTTTAGAATGAGAAGCTTTTACTCTTTATAATATTTTAATGGGACTCTAATTATATCATTGACTAATCATTTTAGACTATAGGTCATATCACATGTGGTTTGGGCCTTTTATTAAGATGTTACAAGCTGGGACCTATATTCTAATACTCCAAGCATAAGAATCATAAGATAACCTTAGAAGATATCTAGATTCAGAAGAGTTGTCACACCGTGAAAAAACTTTAATCAGGATAGAAACTAAGTTACAAAATAAATCCTAATAACTAGAGCATAGGATGCAATATTATCTAGACGTTGATGAATGTGTAACGATCAGGTCTTAGAATAAAGTTAATTTCATTGGCCTAAATTAGGTTTAAAGGGAGATTCTATAATTCCATGAGATATAGATCTAGACTCAACCCGGTCCAAACTAGCCCACGCTACTGCACCAAACCGCTCGTGCGCAACCGTACGTGAAGCCAACCGTCCAGCAAGCAGTTACTCACGATTCTTCTCCAAAGCCCACAGGCAGCCACAGTGACAGGAAACGCCACCACAAACAACCCCTTCTCGAGCAACCAACTCAATCTTACCCTCTGTTTTAAGTAGCCCGAAATAGAGCTACATTGCCCCACCCCAAATGCCACCATGAAGAGCCTCCAAAACCAAATTATTTCATCTCATCTCATATAATTATTACAATTTCTCAAACTTCCACACAAAATATAATAAAAAATTCAACATTTTCAGATCACAAAATAAAGATATATATTATAACAATATATTATTCAACTTTCAACAAAACATCTCATCTCATCTCTTCTGAACTACGTAACCAAACGAGGCCTAATTATGTGGGATATGTAGAGCATCATCATCCACCTCCATCCTTAGCCAAATATTAGGGAAAAAACATGGAAAGTGAAAAAATGTCTCATGATTTTAGGATTGCTATAGGTGAGAAACTATAGCAAGCTGCCCTGTTTAGATAGTAAAAGTTTTTCATCTCATCTCATCATTACACATTTTTCAAATTCTCATATAAAAAATAATAAACAATTCAACTTTTTCAAATTCTAAAACAATAATAATATTAAAAAAATAATATTATAACAATATTTATTCAATTTTTAACTTTCATCTAAAACCATCTCATCTCATCTCACTATCCAAACCACGCCTAAATCATTCTTGTTATTTTTTTTATTTTGAATTTATATTTATTTAGATATATTTTCAATTCTTATTCTTTCTTCCAAACTATAAACCATATCATAAAAATCAAAAAAAAAATGTTAATATGAGGTAGATAATAATTTTAACTAATTTGTTTTAACAAATATACATATTCACAGTACTATGTACGGTTTCAATTTCCTAATAATTATATATTTTTAGATTTTTTTATTCCGAATTTAATTATACATTTCAATTTCCTACTAATTTTTAAAATTTAACCCGTCATAAAATATTACCGTTGGAAAAGGCAAACTTTGACAAAAAATTATATTATTCTGAAAAACAAAATAATTTTAAAAATGTTATCGTACCCGCAAAAAAAATAATTTAAATTTTTGTTTAAAATAGTGAGTAGTTAGGATTGTAAAGGGAAGTGAGAGAAAAAAATAATATAAAAATATTATTTTAACATAATAGAGAAAAAATAGGGAGTGAGACATGTATGAAGTTTTGGAAAGAGAAATAAGACTTAGGAAAACATTTGCTCATCCGGATGTGGATGCTCTTATAAGTTTACAAGTTAGTGACGGGTTAGAGTTGTGTTTCACAAATATTTAGGGGATTCATGGGAAATGAGATAAGATGATAAATTTTGAAATGGTAGTGAAATCATTTGTAAATAATAGTAAAAATTGTTTGAGTTACAATATTTTATGGGGTTTTGGGAAAGATAGATCAGAAAATTTTGAATATTAAAATATTATTAGAATATAATTTTTTAATATTAGTTTTGCTTTGAAATTTGAAAAAGTTGAATTATTTTTTGTGTTTGTTTGAAAGTTTAGAAAATTTATAATGATTAGAAGAAAATTTTAATAATTTGAAATTAAAAAATATATGTTTGAGTGGTGTTTGAATAATGAGATGAGATCATGGGATGAGATGAAATCATCTCAACATCCAAACATCCCCTTAATGTTACGGGCTAATATGTTTGAAGTTTTATTTTGATAGAACAATGCTACATACAATCCCCATTTGGGGACTACAATGCAAGTCTAGGCAATTTTATCTTTAAAATTTTTTAAAATTACAAAAATATCCCTCATAAAATGATGTTTTTTCTCATTTAATAAAGGGCCTACACATACAGTCTTCAAGTGGAGACTACAAATAGAATTTCTCATTTTGATAAGATAAAGTTGATGAGTGCCTAAGATTATATATAATGAGTTTGTAGCGACCATAATATTATAAGAATAGTTTACAAAATTAATGTGATTTTTGGATTTAAATGATGATTCATTTGGAAGATAAAATTTTGAGAAAATGCCTCCTACATCCGAATCTTTATTTTAGAGAAAATATTTAGGGGATGAACAGTGGTTCCCCATATATAGGCCAGAATCACTATTCATCATCTAAATCATCTTTTATCAATATTTTATTGTAATAAATAAAATAAATTATTCTTCCAATTATTTACACTTTCTCTCATACTCATATTTATTACAGTTTCAAATAATAATTTTAAAAATAATTTAAATAATTACTAAAATATTTTAAAAATTAATTTTTTAAATATTATCATACTGCAAAAAAATAATTTAAATTTTTGTTTAAAATATTCACTAGAGTAATAGTTCAAAGTATAAGAAAAAATATTGAGTAGTTAAGTTTGTAAATGGAAGTGAGAAAAAAAATAATAAAGAAATAATTGAGAAATATTATTTTAATAAAATATAGAAATGATAGGAAATGAGATGTATGAGGTTTTTGAAAGATGAGTAAAATTTAGAAAAAAAATTTTAGAGAATGTAATTTTTAACTAAATTAGAAGAAATTTTATGGGGAATGGGATGAAAATGCTCTAATACAATCCATTAGTTTTAACTTCTTTAGCTTCTGACATCCTTGTTCTGCTAAACAGTACCATATCATCAGCAAACCTTAGGGGAGAAATGGCAGGTAACGACCTTTGCAAGCTTAACATCATCTGACGGAATGTTTGAGAATAAGATGTGAGGATAATTTTGTAAATAGTAATAAGATGGTTTGTGAATAGTAGTGAAATAGTTTGAGTTAAATATTTCAATTCTTCTATATATAATCGGGTTGAGGACCCGATGCAGAACCGACTGACGTGGCAGGCTGCTGATAAAATAATTAAAAAAAAACTAAACATAACATGAAACATACTGTATGCAGATTGGGAGGGAAACGAAAACAAAACAGAGGAAGAGATTTCGAGCGAAATCGAAGAGGGAGATCACCGTGAGTCTGAAGGAAGTCCGTTGGCCCATTCTGGTCGCAGTCCCGCGGTCGCTGTTGTCACGGCCTATAAGTCTCTAGGCCGTGGCGTCGTGGGTGAGAGAGATGTCTGCGTGAACACCGTGAGAGTTTTCGTCGATTCTTCAAGCCGGTGAAATTTATTAGGTAATCAAAAGTTAGATCTTCTAGAGTTTTGTTTGTGTACTATCTCATTGGAATCTCAGTGAAATCTTAGTGAAATGTTGTTGCGATGTTTGTGAAGTATATATTTACAGTTGCTCACAGGTTATATCTTTGCATTGAAGGAGAGATTCGAGAGCTGCAAATTAGTTGTAAGTTTTATATCATGCTTTTGTTTTCAATGGATAGTGAATCTAAGAAAGTTACTTCCCTGATGTGTATGATGAATATGATGCTTGTTGCTCACTAGTGAGAGCTTGGAGAGTGTAAGACAAAGTGACTCTGATAATACTCTGTTTCTTTAGTTTTTGTACGGGAAAAAGAAGAAGAAATGGATTTTCAAGGGTGAGAAATATAGCTTACTTTGTATTTAAGCCAATGTTATTATTTTTGTTTTTCATAAGTAAAATGGAAACACTTTATTCTGTTCATTAAATGTGGGTGGTATAAAAAAGTTACTCACCCTTTGGAGAAGCTTTGTCTCTTTTATTTTGCTCCTTCCTTGACGTGGATGTATTGTCCTATATGCTACAACATTGAAGTTCATTTATTTCTCCTGGTGTCCCCACTAAGCTTGACACTTTTGTTTTGTCTCAATTTTCACTTGATGTGTGTATGAAATTATATATTGATGCTGAAATTTACCTATAAAAAAAGTCATTGATGTTGAAATTTATTAATACCTTGGTATACTTAATGACTTTATTTATGTGTCATCATGGGAAACGGGAAAGTTCCCTCAATATTGGAACAAACAATCTAGAAGTTGGAATTGAATGTTTTTCTTAATGAAATGATCTTCTACGAGGCTTTGAGTTGCATGTTACCTTGAGAAAGTAGTTGAATGCAAAAGGTAACCTTGTTTAATAGGAAATGGCCACACAATTGCAACCATAAAAGTTCCAAAGTTAGTGCAAGAATCAGAATAGGGAATGTGGGCAAGCATCATCGTTTGGATTGAAATATATTCTCAACTAGATTTAGATGGTCGGGCATCTTTATACAAACACTTACAAGCAGCACATGACTTTATGTTCTGCAGTACATGACTTCTTTTCTTTTCTTTGTCTTACAAGCAATACATGCTCTTGTTCTTGTTACTTAAAATAGAGTAACGAATGAGAATGTCCCGAACTTAATATTGTTCATGCTATATATGTAGAGATTTAAATATCTAGGAATTTGTATGTACTGAACTTAATATTGTCAATATCTCAGCCTGAGAAACGAGAAAGAACATCCATCTACACTAACACCATCTAGCTCAAATCCACCATCCGCGGTATGTTATTTCATTTAATATATGAAAAGTGAATTAGAATTTGTTGACTTAATATTTATTTCCAAAAAAAAAAACACTAACTTAATCCAATAACATGGCAGGACATACCATCAACTTGTCCAAACATCCCAAATTATATGCCTGGTTACTATGGACCAGTGCCTGCGTGGTTGACTCACTAAAAAATGAGTAGCACAAAGGTTATCCCAAGTGCAGGAGGATGTCGCGTAATAATTAGAAATAAATTCCTAAATCGTCTCCTCATGAAAAGTTACTTAAAATTAAACTCATTTAAAATGGTGAAAATATTCACAAAGAGAAAATAAAAATGATGGTATGTGCAATGGAGGGACGAGTGCAACAAGAATGAAAAGGGCACTAGTCATGGACTATATTCATATTTTTGAATTTTTTAGTGTCGAAATGAAATGTAAAAAAAAACTAACAAATTGAAATTAACAATAAAAAAATCAACTAAACTAAACAATCTTAATTAATCTAAAAATTAAACAATAAAACAGAAATTATTTAAGTCCTAATTAAGTTTTAATCGATCTAATATGCAATGGAACTGAGAGATTAATAAAACTAATCTAAGAATTAAACTAGATTAGAAAGTAATTGACAAACTATGAACTGAAAATTGAAAAGCCCCAAAATCAAGATTCTAGGGTTCATCCTTCTATTCAAATCACAAACTCTCAAAATTAATCCATAGCAATTGTAATCACTATTAAATGAACGCTTAAAGAAGCGAGAAAAATAAATAACACGAAGTAAATAAACAGCAAATAAAATCTCCAAAATTCTAAGCCAAATATCTCAAAAATAGATCACAAACTTTAAACTAAAATTAAATAAATAGTAGAGAGTGAAAAGAGCAAGCCAAATGAATGGAGAATAAGGTAGTAGGCAATGGAGGAGGCGGTTGGAGCGGCAATTGGACCCTGGAAGTGTTCTTCAAATGTGCGGCGGTGCTCTCCCAAAAGTCTCCAATTTCGTGCTAATGATATGCTTAAATAGGGTAGGAAAGAAACCCTAATGTCTTCATGTTCCTACACACAAAATCACTTAAATTTTAGGACTCAACTTGGCAACTATGTACGTGCTTCAGGATTTCGAATTTGGAAATCCTTATTAGAGATAACTTTGTAGCCCTTTAAGATAGCTTTCCAACGCATCAAGAATCGTATCAATCCGATATTTGAGCGGAAATTTATGATTAAAATACTAAAATATGTTCATTCTGTCTCCTAACACATTTTGGACTCTAATCTGAATTACTCTCAAACCCCATCATTATCCTTATTTGAAGAGTCCTACACTCGTTGAAAGTTTTTATGTTGTTCCAATGTCTTGCCCACTTGAAAGTTTTTTGAATTTGAAATTAGAAATAAAATAATAGAAATTAAAAATAAAATAAAAATAAGAATAATAGAATATCAAAATATGTTGTGCATGTGAATGAACACTGTCCAATTAAATCAAAAGTTATAAAATTAAGCATAAATCATGCTATTAACCAATTTAAATCACAACTCGGATTTATTCATCTTAACCATTTTTTCATCTAAAACCAATAATAATGTAATGAAATAAATAAAATATATTGGTTCTAAATGTATAAAATATGCAATAATTCAACTCCATCAGTGGTCACCAGCTTTTCTGCCATATCCAGTTGGGAATCAATATCCATTCAACGTACAGGTGATAACATGTTATTTAATTTAAATAAGTGGCTTCTTTTCATGAGTTTTATTTCCCTTATTTTTTTAATGTTTTTTTCAGAACGTTTACCCATTTCAACATGACATGGAACCTCCAACTCCTCTCACCAATACAAGCTCCACTACAAGCAAACTAATTGGTTCAGAGGATAATATACCCGATGGTAGGAAAATTGAAGCATGTACATCCTCTAGAGTTGAAGAAAGTAATGAGGATAGAAAAAATTCACGGGAAATCGAGGATGGCAGTGCCGAGACATCTCAGAATGTGCAGATGGATAGTGATGATATGATTGAGGAGCCAAAGTCGGGGATGTAGTTTAATTATCTTGAAGATTTAATGAGTTATTATAAACAATATAGTAAGAAATGCGGGTTTGGGGTGATGACAAAAAAGACTAAGAGGGAAGATGATGAGACTGTTAGATATGTTACACTTGCTTGTACCCGCGATGGGAAGGCCCAAAATAGGACTTTGAATGTCGTCAACCCACGTCCGACAGGAAAGACAAAATGTAAGGCAAAGATTAATGCCTTAAATCTGATGGAAAGTTTCGATTGACTACAATGCATAATATCCATAACTAAAGTCTCAGTCCAAGGAAATACTACTTCTTTAGATGTAATAGAAAAGTCATTGATGCCATAAAAAGGGTCTTAGATACAAATTATTTGGCTGACATCCGTATGAAAAAGAGTTTTGGATCTCTTGTTATTGGCGCCGGTGGATTTGAGAATCTTCTGTTTTTTGAAAATGATTGTCGTAACTACATCGAAGACATCTACGACTTAGCACAAGTGGTGCAGGAGCACTTCAAGAGTACTTTTTACGGATGCAGTACGAAAATCTTGGCTTTTTGGCATTAATGAATATAGATGATGATGGGAGGTTAAAAAATGTTTTCTGGGCAGACCCCCGTAGTAGAGCAGCCTACCAATATTTCGGTGATGTGGTCACATTTGACACCACTTACCTAACAAATAGATATGGGATGCCCTTTGCACCATTCGTTGGTGTAAACCACCATGAAAAGTCAATTTTGTTAAGAGCTGACTTGATTTCTAGTGAGGATACTGAGACTTTTGTATGGTTATTCCAAACCTGGTTGCGGTGTATGGATGGTATAGCTCTGAAAGTAATTATCACTAATCAGGATAGAGCAATGAAAAATGCAATCACTATAGTGTTCCCAAAAACATGACATAGATTTTGCTTATGGCATATACTGAAGAAAGTCTTCGAGAAGCTTGGCTCCTATGGATCCTACAAAAGTAGGATGAAAAATGACCTGATGAAATGTGTTTATGACACCCAAACCGTTGAAGAGTTTGAGAAAGATTGGGGTCAGTTCATATCGACTTACAACTTGCATGAGAATGCGTGGTTGCAGTGTTTATACGATGAGCATGTACATTGGGTGCCAGCATTCTTGAAAGATGTTTTTTGGGCTGGAATGAGTACAACGCAGCGGAGCAAGAGCATAAATGCCTTTTTTGACAGTTATGTTCATGCTAAGACAAACTTGAAAGAGTTTGTCGACCAGTTTGACAACGTATTGAAAAAGAAATTGAGAATGAAAATGCCGCAAATTTCCACACATTTAATGTCACAATTCCCTGCATATCTAGATTGCCGATTGAGAAGAGGTTTCAAGATTTGTATACAAATGCTAAATTCAAGGAAGTCCAGCAGCAAGTTACCGGCATACTCGATATGGATCCAGAGTTACTTAAACATGATGGTGCAGTAAAGACCTATCTACTAGAGTATGAAGTTCGTTTGGAAGAGTTCACTAAGCTGGTTAAATATTATGTGGAAATTAGTGAGGAAGATGGGTCTGCAAAGTGTTCTTGTGGTTTATTTGAGATGAGGGGAATATTGTGTAATGGGATGAAATCTGTGCCAGATAAGTACATTTTAGACCGATGGAGGAAGGACATCAAGAGGCGATACACGTTAATCTAGAGCAGCTATGATGGAGAGAATTAGCGAGTAGATTGTAATAGATATTCGATTCTGTTGAATATCTGTTATCAGATGATCACTCATACAGCGGGATCGAAAGAGCATACTGAGGATGCAACTACTAAGTTATATTCTATGATTGACTTGTATCGTGCCAACCAAGAACCCCCATCGATGACCCAAACGGGTTCCAATGTTGGTTGTACAACACAGGACACAACTACATTTGGTAGTTCTAAGCAAGTACTCAGTCCACGTGTTGTGCGAGGGAAAGCCAGACCCCCATCTCTGAGGAAAGCATCTAGGATAGAGACAGACATGCGGAAAGTTAAAGCGAAAACAAAAAAAGCTCAAGGAAAGGGGAAACGTAAAGAGGTGCAGATATTTAATGACATTTTATTTATATTTTATAACTACAAATATGACTAATGTATATTGTTATTCCTTATCTATTTAATAGCGTGATAGAGGAGATACACCAGCCCTGGGTACTTGCAGAAATTTATTCGGTACTTCAGAGAACGATATTACACATGTCCATGACATGCAGGGATATGAAGGGTTAATATTTGAATTAAAAAATTGAAATGTTTTCTAACAAATATGTATCACCAGCCTGTTCCAGACATAAGAACCGTGTTCCGAGAAACAATGGTTGCAAGTCAAGAAAGTGTAAGTTTTTGCAAGTCAAGAAAGTGTAAGATTGGACTAACGATATTACATTAATATTTGAATATTATTTGTTACAGATGCAATAGGGGTTGGAGGGATCACAACCGGTGCAAAATATTGGGTTGGAAGGATCACAACCGACTCAACCTTACGGGGATGGATCACAATCGGCGCAATAAGATGGTATCATTTTAATATCTAGATACTTTTTGTGTATTGAATGTAATTCATGAGATAGAAATTGTTTCCAAACATCCACTTAATTAGGGTCTCCAAGATATAATCATACTAGTTTAGTAGTTGGATATCATGTATCAAGGGATTTCCCACTATATAAGTCTGTTTACAAGATAAGAGTATAGGGTAATCAATTTACTATAGATGAAAAGTAGGTCAATGAAAATGTTTACTTTCAAGCTCATTAAAGCATTTTTTGTTGTTGGTTACCCTTAATTTCTGTCTACTTTAAAGCTCATTAAAGCATGAAATATTTTTTATTTGTCGAATGCAATATGACAATTAATATGTATATTTATAAGAAGCTGAATAGATATTTCCTGTTCGTTTAATTATTTGCATCTTCTAACTAAATGATCTCTTTCCCATAGGAAACAAATGATAATTTCGAGGATGCTAGCAACGAATTGATTTTCACTGATGAGGATGTGATTCGGTTCCAAATAGGTGAAGTCTTGGCCCAAGTGCCGAAGGAAGAAGTGGAAGGCAGGATAGATTGGGATGAGTTGTAACTTTTGTATAATTTCATTAGTTATGCTCCAAAGATAATCATAATTGACTTTATTCTGTTTATGATAGGTTTGGATATTACAGTTATGTAACCATTGTCATTAGATAGTGGAATTTATAAGTGGATGTTCATTAGTCTTGTTGGCATATGTCATGAATTGGTTTCTGTTTTCTAGTTGCAGCGTTGGAATTTATAAGTGGATGTTCATCAGTCTTGTTGGCATATGTCATGACTTGGTTTTTGTTTTCTGGTTGCAGCGTTGGAATTTATATGTTCATCAGGATAGATACAAATTTATAAGTGCATGTCAGCTGAATTCGTTTCTGTTTTTTGGTTGCAGCTTTGTTATCTGGGAAGTTAAGGAATAAATTTGATAAATTTGTATTCCTCCCTTTCATAATAATATGAGAATAAATTTGATCCTGCTGAAAAAACTAGGACAAATATATACAAACATCACAAAATTCGTTGATATCAACAGTACAATTTATGCCGAATCAGGTATTTAAGCTAAGTACAAACATCACAAAATTTGTTGGTGAACTCTGGTAAGCACCAACTAAATTAGTCTAACATAAGCCTACAAACTTCACAACATATACCAAGTTCCAAAATCACCTACATACTACTACATAACATGACACAATAATTACAAAAGCCCAATAAAGACCGAGTAATCTGCGTGAACGACAAATTTCAACTTCTTGCTTTTGAAGCCCCAACACTATCTTCTCGATCTCCTCCGCTCTCTTACAAAGCTCAATCAATGTCTTCTTGATGTCGTCAAGTTTCTTCTTGAGCTCTCTTTGGCTCCTTAATAATTCATTTAAACATTCTTGAAGCTGCAGTTCATAGTTGTGATTACCATCTGCCCACTTGAAAAATTTGCAGTAAGGTAATCCCTGATGATTATTTATATATAAAAAATGTTCGATGTAAATAATATTAATCATTATATTAAGAATCTCACACTACACATTATGTAGATACCTCTGTGTTATACTTTGGACAACCTAAGTAGGGTCGTACTGGATTTCTGCCAGTATGTGAGTATCTCAATGTGGCTGGAACCTCACAGTAGCAGAATGGTTGACCGACAGTAGGTTTAGCAAAGGATGAAGAAGTCATTGATGATGATTATGGCGTCCCCGACCCCCATGTACGGGAACACGGAAATCGAGACACCCGGATGATGACAACACGGTCACACATCCCAACGATAGTGTCAAGTGTGTGTACATGCAACAATGTATAATAAACAACGCAGCGGATAATTTAAATAAGTTAACTAAGTACCATAAATTTTAATACAAATTAACATAAGTAAAACGATTAAAAAGAGTTATACAGTTATCCCAAGATAAAAATATAATACAAGGCCAAATACAAATACGAGTGATCCCATATCACTCCTCCGACGGAGCCGAATCCTTAGGCTCGCCCTCAACATCATCTACATCGAAATCTGGGTTACCATAAATGGTACCGCAGGTAAGTATAATCCAAACAACTCACGAGAATAAAAATGCATTAATGCAACCAACATGCATGCATATAATGAAGTATGCATTATTCTCAAAACAATATTTTCCCTGAAAATGAATATGTTCCAATACACGCCAAAATCTCATTTGGCCCAAAATAATAATCCGTCATTTTCCCATAAAATGACCCACACAAAATCCTTTTATCCAACACACGCTATTTTCCCAGAAAATAGCCCATTAATCAATTTTACCGTATGCACCATGATCTCCCCTAGGGACCATCCGCACACCCTGGCTCCCTTCGCCACACCACGGGTAACGACCATGCGAGTGACTTCATAACGAGCGATGCCTAGTTCCGGGCCCAGAGCGTTCGTGGCCAAGTATCCTCTAGCCCCCCGCGAGCAAAGGGGCCACAGAGTCGGCACAAGAGCGTTACCATCTCGTCCGATCCCGTTGTCGCCCAGCGACAACCCATGGAACGTCACTCAGTATATTCCGCTCCCGAGTGACCAGAGGAGCTCCACCGAGATAATACCCCATCTCGGCTTGGGGTCGTAATACACACGCACCCAAAAATCCTTTCTCACATGAAAACCCAGTTTTCAATAAACACGTGAACATGAATGCAATTACATGAAAACCCAGTTTTCATTTACAAACATGATCATGCGTGCAAATATGCCATGTACATGAAACGTCATAATTCCCAATCAACAACACTCAACACAGCCCAAACACACAAACAAATTCATCCACCAATCCATCCAACCCCCTTACTCCTCGGACTCAGTCCGGCAAAACCAACCAGATCACAGTGAAATGAGTTAGTGTAAAAATACATTTAAATCAAGAAAGTTCTTTAGAAAAATACTTACAGTGCTATTTTATAATTTCTGAAGGATCACGGAGCTGCAAGAAATGGCAATACATCAACAGAACAATGCCAAATGTACTATGGTGTTGGGTCTCAAAAGCCCACTTTTGAACGGGAACAAACGAAGATCCAAGATTGCTAGGAAAGGGCTTAGGGATGTCGGTGAAGCTAGTGGTGGTGGTGGTTGGCCGTGGGTGGCGGCGTAGAGGGCGGTCGAAGACCACAAAGCCCAAAATGGAAATGGAATTGGATGTACTTCACCGGTGACAGATCGGAGCTGAGAATGGTGCATTGGGTTGCTAAGAGGTCGATGATGATGTGGTGAAGAAATGGTGGCCGGAGGTGGCGCGACGGCGGCGCGAGAACACAAGGAAGGTTGCGGCTTGATGTCGTGCGTGGAGGAGAACAACAGAACGAGATGAGCTGGAATTTGGGAGGTGGGGTCGCCGGCCGGTGGGGAAGCGAACAGTAGGGGCGGTGACAGACATGAGTGGCACACGGCGGTGGAGGCTGGAGGACAACGCACAGACGGGGAGGGAGGGGCTGTGCGCAAGCGGAAGAGAGGAGAAAAGAAAATGAGGAGAAAAATAAAATGAGAAGAAAAGAAAAATAGGAAAAAAAAATTGAGGGAAAGAAATGAGATCCAATCCTCACATCTTGGGCCACAAAAATGATCTAACGAAAAAGATTTCAAAACAGTAAGTCAAATAAAATAATTTAAACGTAATGATTAAATGAAAATAAAATAATTAAACCCAACAATAAACTAATTTAAAATAAAGAGTAATTTAAATGCATAACAATAATTAATATTAAGAAAGCATATCAAAATAATTTTCACAAATTAAAAATCATAAAAATAAACCAACTAAAAATCTGATAAACTTAAAACAAGAGAACTAATATTTAATTTAATAAAAATAATCCTTCAATTAAAAATACACTAAAATACGGGGTGTTACAATGATGATGATGATGGTGATGACGACATCTGGACGAAAGCCATCTTAGAATGTGCAAGTAAGCAGGAAAGACCAATTGTTTTGATAAGTAAAGGAAAAAAAAAAGGTTTGGATTCATATTACTTGTGACTCAGATGCTAAACTAGGGAAAGAAAAACAAAAGCAAGTTGATGCTAAACAAAAATAGGTTCCTATTAGACCAACAAGATTTAATTAAACTAGAAAACTGAAAAACTGAAACATTAGAATGGCAAATTGTAAAAATTGTTGTAACATTACTTGTGTTTTTAGAAAACCAAAGAACAATTATTTGTGATTCATATGCTAAACCAGATGATGTAATTCGGGAAACTGAAATGATGTCCAAACAAAAACAGGTTCAAATTAGACCAAAAAAGTTTAATTAAACTGAAAAGCTGAAACATTAGAATGACACATTCTAAAAATTGATGTAACATTACTTGTGTTTTTTGAAATACAAATGTAGACATGTTGTGATTCATATGCTAAACTACGGAAAAAGAAAAACAAGTTGTAATTTGTAACATCCCGTATTTTAGTGTATTTTTACTGAAGGAATTATTTTTATGGATTCAAAATTTTATTCTCTTATTTTAAAATTATTGGATTTTAATTGAGTTATTTTTATAATTTTTAGTTTACGAAAATTATTTCCGAAGTGCTTTCTTTAAATTAATTATTGTTATGTGTTTAAATTTCTTCTCGAATTAAATTAAATTATTATCGGGTTTAATTATTTATTTTAATTATAATCATTGTGTTTGAAATATTTTATTTCACTAGCTGTTTTAAAACTGTTTCCATTGGATCATTTTCGTGACCCAAGTTATGAGGATTGGACCTCATTTCTTTTCCCTCTATTTTTCTTTTCCTTTTCTTTTTCTTTTCTTCTTCTTTCTTTTTCTTTTTTCTTCTTCTTTTTCCCTCCCCTTCCCGCGCACGGACGTAGCTCTCTCTCTCTCTCTCATCTCCTCCGCCCGTTTCCTTCTCTTCCACCCAACGCCGCCGTGCGCCGCTCGTGGCCGACTCCGCCCCTCCCATTAGCTTCCCCACCGATCGGCGATCACCCCCCTCCATTTCCAACTCCTCCATCGCCACCGTTAGCCCCCACGAAGCCGCGGCACTCTTTCCGCCGTTGCGCCGCCGTCGCACCGCCATTGGCCACCATCTTCCTACCACTTCATCCCCGACCTCTTTGCAACCCAATGGACCCAACCCCAGCTCCGATCCGTCACCGGTGAAGCCCCACCAAGTCCATTTCCGATTTGCACATTTTTGGCCTAAAACCACCCCTTGCGCCGCCACCCACGGCAAACCACCACCACCATTGGCTTCACCGACCTCTCTAGGCCCTACCCTACCATTTTTGGGTCTTCGTTTGTCTCCGTTGAAAAGTTGGTATTTGTGACCCACGGCCACAGTGTATTTTACACTGTGGTGTTGCTCAGACGTCGCCTTTTTCAACTCCGTGATCCTTCGGAAATTGCTATATTGCACTGTAAGTATTTCTCCAAAGAATTCTTGTGAATTTAATGTATTTTTGCACTAACACATTTTACTGTATTTAATCTATTGTTGGTTTTGCCGGACTGAGTCCGAGGAGTACGGGAGTCAGATGGTTTGTTGGTTGGAGTGTTTGGTTGGAGTTGATTGGTTTGGTTATTGATGGTTGTGGATTGGTGTTAGTACATGTGCATCTCATTATTTCATGCATGATCATGTTTGTAAAGAAAACTGGGTTTTCGTGTTGTGCATTCATGCTCATGTGTGAATTGGAAATTATGATTTTATGTGAGAATATTGTTGGGTGCGTGTGTATCACGACCCCAAGCCGAGATGGAGTATTATCTCGGTGGAGCTCCTCTGGTTACTCGGGAGCGGAATAAACTGAGTAACGTCCCCTGGATTGTCGCTGGGCGATGATGGGATCAGACGAGAGATTCGTGCCGACTCCGTGGTCCTTCTGCTGGCAGGGACCAGAGGATGCTTGGCTACGTACGCGCTGGGCGCGGAACTGGGCATCGCTCGTTGCGTAGTTGGTGCTTGGCTACGTACGCGTTGGGCGCGGAACCGAGCATCACTACGAAGCCAGGACGTGCGGATGGTCCCTAGGGGAGGCCATGGTGCATAGGTTAATAAAGGATTAAATTGGCTATTTTCTGGGAAAATAGTGTGCGTGGATTTTGTGTAAACCATTTTCTGGGAAAATGTTTTACGGATATTTGGGCCAATGAGATTTTGGCGTGTGTTGGAAATTGTCATTTTCGGGGAAAATGATGTTTTGTGAAAAATGCATATTTCATCATATGCATGCATGTTGGTTGTATTTAATGCATTTCTTTCCTGAGGATTATTTGGGTCATACTTACCTGCGGTACCTTTTGTGGTAACACAGATTTTGATGCAGATGAGGAGGAGAAGGGCGAGCCTGAGGAGATGGCTCCGCCCGAAGAGTGACCTGGGATCACTGGTTTTATCATTTTATTTTTTTATTTTGCTTATTATATTTTTTGGGACATGTGTTAAACTTTATTTTGGAAGACTGTATAACTACTTTTAAACCTCTACTGATGTTTAGAGTGTATTTTAAATTCTGGTACTTAGTAGACTTAACTATCCGCTGCTTTATTTTATTTGTACACCGTTGCATGTACACACACTGGCACTTCGTTGGGATGTGTGACCGTGTTGTCACCATCCTGGTGTCTCGATCCTCGTGTATTTCTATAAGGGGGATTGGGGGCGCCACATAATTTGTTAAACTGAATTGATGCTAAACTAAAACTGGTTCTAAAGAGTCGAAAAAGGTTTACTTAAGCTAAAGAATTGTAACTTTACTTGTAACATCATAACCAAAAAAATCTAATTCAGAATGCAACAATTAAACTGAAAAATGGTAACATTACTTATAACATTGTAAAGATTGATAAGAAAGTAACATTGTAACATTTCTTGTAACGTTGTAAAAATTGATGTAAAAATTGTAACATTACCTGTAGCAGAAGGCAGTTTTCGGAACAGAGGTATTCGGTTTGGTGTCAAGGAAAGTGTAAAATTGTGTTAACTACATATGACATAAATTTACAAACGTCCACACTAGTGGGTAAAGAAAATAGTTGACTCGAAAGAGAATTTACAAACGTCCACATCAGTGTTATTCAACCTTGCACAAGCATATATTTGTTATGTTATTGAGAACAAAAGTCATAAGCTTCACTACAAATGTAATTCAAATCTATGCTAGAAAGTAAAGCAATCCATCGAAAATTTTCAAGTATAATTGATATTTAAAAGAAAAACTATGCTCGAAAGTAAAACCAAATCCATGTGACCAAACTGTAGGATAACTAACCTGATCTACACAGTGGTTGATGTTAGGGTTAGGGTTACACGAAAGATTTTGGACAAGTTAGGGTTAGGATCAAGCGGCAAGTTGGGTTAGGGTTAGGGACAAGTTAGGGTTAGGATCACGTGGCGGGTTGGGTTAGGGTTTCAGCATCGAACGGACTAGGGTTTCAAGTGGGAAATAGATTTTGATGACCACGAATGAAGGTGAAACGTCGTGATTGAGGAAGAACATAACCAGCGTTTCGTGGGTCGATTTCGATGGAATGGGTGAATCGAAGTAGGTCTGTGAGGGGAAATCGATAGAGAGAGTTGGAATGGGTGAATCGAAGGAAATCTATTAGGGGAAAGGGGAAAGGAATCGAAGGGGTCGGGGGGAAAGTGGGATTCTATACGCGGAAAGGGGGGGATGGATAATGGCAGGAAGAAATCAAAGGAGATGGAAAGTGGGATTCTGGGTTGGGGGGAAGGAGGGGAAAGCGAGCAACGCATTTAGTATAATTAAAACGACGCGTTTTCGTTTTGCCACATTGATGCCGGTTCCTCGTCGGGTCCCCAATGCGGTTGTATCTAGAGTTTTTCTAAATATTTATTGGGTTTTTAAAAATGAGAGAGAAAAAGTTAATAAACAAATTATTAAATTAAAATATTGTTATAATATTATTTTTGTTTCAAATTTTGAAAAAATTGAATTATTTTTTATTTTTTGTTTGGAAGTCTGAGAAAATTGTAATGATTAGTTTGAACAAGTTATAATGATTAGTTTAAAAGTGTTTGTATTTGAATGATATTTGGGAAAGAAATGAGATGGGATAAGATGAGATGATATGAGATGGAAATTATTTCCAAATATCCCCTGAATCCTTTTCTTCTTCTTTATAAATAAGCTTTGATAAAACCTCAACACTCCTTGTAAACTGAAATGGGGATAAAGAATTCTCTCGTCTCAATCCCCTTGAGGGTTTGAAATACCCAAATGTGCTTCGTTGGAGAATTATAGAATAGGAAACAATTGAGATAGGTTGTTCTATCCATTGATCCATTTTGATTTTTAGTACATTGGACACAAAAGCCTATTCAATTTTATCGTAAGTTTTTGTCATATCTAGTACTATGGTCGCAATGATCTCGTGTGCGATAATAGTACTATCTTGTATTAATATATTTGGCACAAAAGCAGCTTGATTAGGATATATCAAACTTATCAATCACCTTTTTTAGAGTATGGTTGAATAATGAAATGATATGAGAATTCTATAAATAGTAGTACAATTATTTATGAATAGTAATGAATTTGTTTGAGTTAATTAAGATGTTCTATTGGGTTTTGAAGAGTAAAAAAAAATTGAATAAAAAAAATTATAAAATTAAATAATATTTTTAATATTAATTTTTATTTTAAAATTTAAAAAAGTTAAATTATTTTGTGTTGTTTAATTTCTATTTATTCTCTTCGGGTGATAATAAGTCTAGTCATTTAGTTGTGGGCCCATAACAATTTAGGCCTAGTTTGTAGCACTTGATAAAGCCAGTACCCTTACTATATATGGAGTTGGCCATTGAATTCCATACGCTCTTTTAATAAATTGGGCAGAGGGTACGTAATAGTCTCCTCTACACGGCACATACTTTTTCATGCCTCTATATTTTGATAGAAATAGAAATAAAAAAATATATATATTGCAAGCTCATCCTTTCAACGAATGAAGGTATACTTTTTTCTTTCAACATTTATATACACATGCTTTGAAAATAGAGTAGTAGCTATTCAATGTAAACACGAGTTAGTTTGGTCATTTCATTTGTCAAATGAGTAAGAGTAAATTTGGATAGTGAAATGATCTCAGATAATTTGTGAATAATAGTAAAAAGTAATGAAAAAGTAACGATAAAATATGAAATGGTAGTGAATAGTAATCAAAAGTAGTGAAAAGTAATGATAAAATAATGAATAGTAGTTAAGTGATTACCCAAACACAACCTAAAACATCCCATAATTTACCAAATGAATACTATTCATTTCAAGTGAAATAGAGAGAATCATATTCCGTTGTGATCACTACATGTCTCTAAGTGTGTTAAGGCTACACATCCACTCCATTCAATTTTTAGGCTTCACATAATTCTATGGTCCAACCTACACTATCCCTCAACAACCAATGCAAGAGTCCCATGCAACAGTACGTACAGTTATGATGCATGTTTGTGTGCCTTCAAAGCTCCCTCAGACTGTGCCATTTTGAGTAGCCTTCTTCACTTACACCGTCACTCAAGGGACAACATCCTCACCTGCACATCTAATCCAATTTATTCCAATCATGTCGTGTTCACAATACCACTCCAGACGACTCTTCTAAAAACCAGGCTACGAGATGCAATATCGAATGCAATAAAAAAAAAAAAAAAAAAATTGATTGTTTTTCATTTGGTTTTAAGTGACATTCAACATCTCACAATCCAACAAGTGGTATCAAAGCCATATGTCATGAGTTCAAGTTGCATGAGCATCATTGTAAGCTGGGAGGGATTGTTGAGGTACTGCGTCCCCAATATTGCTCTAAAAATAGGCCTCTCGGTTTTAAATGGATTGAGTCTTATGGTCCAACAAGTAATATTAGAGCCAGAAATCATGAGTTTGCATCACGAGAGCGTCATTGTGAGGGAGGAATCGCAAATGTGTCCCACGATATGACTCTTTTTGACAGCTCTACAAGAAAGGTTATACGTACGCTTAATCTTGATTAGATGCTGCTTCCCGACACTTGATAGTTAGAAATTTGTTAGCTTTTTCTCGGAAATTGGGATCGAAGTCTAGGCTGTGTTTGGTTCATGAGCTTAGCTGAGTTCAGTCTAATTTTAAGCTGAGTCTAACATCTAAACATCAAACTCTCAAATTACTAAATTCATTCCAACTCAAAACCTTCTTACAAGTGGGACTCACAATATTTTTCAACTTAAAACACCTTTATACTTGAGAGCTACAACATTTTTCAATTTTTCATAAAAAGTACAAAACTCTTCTTAACATCCAAACACACTTTAAACTTAGTTTAGATGAGCCCTACATAACTCTCTCCACTACTCAACTCCTTACTATTCATAAAGAACTAAACTCAGCTGATCTCAACTCAACATCCAAACGCAGCACAAGTATATCGACCCAATTTTCGAACTGGTTAGAATTGACCTCTTGGCTTTAACCACAAAAGGATTACACAAAAATAATCTCACAAACTAACTTGGTTTGATGTGGTTTGTCAAATTGTAAAGTTACTTTTATTATAAAGCAGATCTAACAGATCACATGAAACCATATCAGTTTGTGAATTTATTTTTGTGAAATCTTTTTGTGTCTGTAATACTTCTCAAACATGCAAGACAAAGAGTATCAATTTCCATAAATTCAAAAACTGGAATTTCATTTTCACCTAAGTTTTGAGGTAGATACATAACTGCCAGTTCATGGATGGCAAAGAATGTGGTAGGATTGCAACTTCTACATAGTATTCTTCCACAGATGAAATGCCAATATACAGAATATTGGTTTTTTTTTTTTTTTTTGGTTTGATTAAACAAAATATGAGATTGATCATTAATGAAATATTGAAATTCACTCGGTGTGCATGGACATTTATACTGACATGCATGAATGGAGGAAGCTCTAAGCAGATGTAGATTCTGCCGCTCTGTCCTTTGGAGCCAAGGAGAGTGCTAGTTTAAGATCTCCAACTCCCTTTGGGGGGCCAATGCTGCAACGATCTGTGTTGTGTGTTATAATAGCATCCTTTATCTTCTGAAACTGCAAATAAATTTACGAAAATCAGGCGTATAATTTACTATATCAAATATGTGGTAGCTGATTCAAGAGTTTCTCAATAATCTATAGAATAAGATAATCGATTATCAACTTACCTTTGCAAGTGAACAAGAAAAGGATTCCAATTGTCCGTCTGCTCCACGATAGAAGTGGAAATAAGGAAGCACCTTCACATTCAAACTTTTGCACATCGGCTTATTCTCATCAAAATTGACTTTCAGAAATACAATTTCAGGGAGTTCTTCAGCTGTTCTGCGGAGCTGGCAGACCGATTGTAAAACAAAATCAGAACATAAAAAAACATCTCAAAGCCCCAAATTTTTTTTCAGAAACGGCATGAGAACTAAGAAATAGCTAATTATTTCATTGTTCAGATTTCTCTCAAGTTTCAATCTCATGTAGTAACGAAAATAACTATGAAATATTTTTTTTCATTCAACGCTTCCCACGTACCAGGGGGAATACATCATCCTATCTTCAGTAAGCTTTCAAAGGTATATATCTTTTTCTGATAAGCAAATGTAGATTTTATTGGTTCTATTGTTTCTTTCCCACCAAATGTAGGCAAATGGGAGCCGCCTTCCACATGACTGCAATTTGTGTATTGCCTTTTAAACCTCTCAAAGTGGAAGGACATCTACAAACTTTCTAGGCATAACCCATGTACGTGGGCTGTATCTAATTATGCCTCAAAGCTGCTTTATCATGGAGAAAAGTGTCTCCCACAGCATTTCTCCACGAAGGAACGAGGGCATTTAAGTGTCCCAAATGTTAATGTTGGATATACCAAGTTCACAGAAGTTACTTAATAAGGCAGTAAAAAACAATAGTCACTCACTTGGAACCAATTCAGAATGAATTTACAAATTCTTTCAAGGAGACCAACGCACCAAAGACAAAACATTTGAAAACCACCAATTCCCATGGAGATTCAAATACAAATTAGAATTGATGATTCCTTTCCATTCTGGAGCATGGAATCATACTAAAAAGGAGAAAAGAACAAGTTTTACCACAGGGCACAACCATGATTCTTTCATACTAATAGACTCCAAAAGTTAGTTCAGACAACCAAGGGTGAACTTGCATATAAGCAGTGTCTAACCAGTTTGGACTAATCTGATAAATCTGGTACCTCATGCCATTATCAATGCAGTAAAATATTCGAAAGAATACTTTCAGAATATAGAAATTTATTACAATCCTGATAGCTGGTAGTTCACCAACAACCCAACCCCTAGCATGTGAAGATTTCCATTATATGCTGGATTTAGTATTAGTGTAGACCATACAAGGTTATAACTAGGGGTTGGTCCTTCAAGACTTGAGAAATAACTAACACAAGTGCTGGTTTCCAACATGGCAACCTCACAGCAGAATGATTTAAAAAAAAATCTCACTGCCAGTTTCATCTCCAGTTGAATTTGATACAAGGCATAGAATGCAAAAATTGAATGCGTTGATCCAAGATTGATCAACCCATATTCAGATACAAGTAAGATCTACTTATAATGACCTCAGTCTTAATATACATGAGATTTTACTCAAAATCTCCATTAGATATTAACACATCAAAGTTTACAGCATCATATTCTCTGGAATTATTTGAGAGTTTTTGGAATCAGGATCCCAATAATGTTAGTAAAAGCATATTTTGTTGATATTGAAGGTTTGATGACAAAATAATTGGCTGAGTAAGCAACTTATAGTAAACTAAAGATGGGAGCTACCTTCGGGAATAGTGCCCGGCAAGAAGCACACCAGGTACCATAAAATTCTACAATAACTAATCTATCTCCCGCCTGACTTAGAGCACTCAAAAATTCTTGTGTGGAATGAATGTCAACCATATTTGGCGCATTCTTCTCCCACCATTTTGGTTGGTCAGTTTCAGCCACAGTTGCATGAACCTGCAGTTAAAGTAAACAAAACTAAAATTAGCAACCATTAAAAACAACATTCAGTAAAGAGTTCTATTCAGTAAAGAGTTCTATCCATAGGATAACTAACATATATAAGCTTCAAAACAATACGAAGACGATCGTGAATTTTTTTCTGCACCTAATAATATCCCATGTCGACTTGAGTAAATAGTAGATGCCTAAGGATCTAGTACTTAGAGTAACCTATAATGAAGAACGAGATAATGCCTTTCAAGGGAATACAACTTTGCAAGTAGAAGGCTTTTTTAAAGGGGAATGGAAATCGAAGTTTTCCTTCAATAGCATATCGAAGAACTTGCACGTAAGGTCCATGAAATACCATTGATACATAACTTCTGATCAGCTTTTGAAAGACTATACGTAATATAGAATTCAAGTTGCAATCAGTGATTGACTCCACACATGCATTGGCCAGCTTTTGCCAAGCTGTTGCTCACAAGTCCTACAGAAGGACGGTAAGAAAGCCTGCATCTTAGGTTTGCAAAGCACTTCCATGCAATATGTACAAGGCATTTTAAAGATAGATGTGGGCTCATGCGAATGGAAATTGTTTGGCTGGAGGATCATCATAATGTGACTTTGGAGGGTAATGATTCTAAAACCCATGACAATTTTGTTATAAATGGAGATATAAACAAAAAAAGAATTGACACTACAGAAATCACAATGGAAAAAATAAAAATAAAAAATAAAAGTGGTTTCATATGGGACTGTGCTGTTTCTTGCAAGCAGGTTCACATTTTTACTATCAACGGAATCCTGAGTCCAAAGGATTCCCGAGTCTAAACTTTAATGTTATAAGGTCAATTGAAGGAAGAAAAAGCTAATAGGGCATCTCTGTAAGAGCCAAAATTTTATAGGTCATACCAGACATCCATATGATGCATGAGGAGCGAAAAACAAGAACTGAACAGAAGAATCCATTTATAACTTTTCTTTTTTATAAGTCATGAAACCAAGTTCTATTATCACGGTTTAAAGAGGTTAAGCAAATTAGAAGAAATTCATCGAAACCCAAGAAACCATCTTTAAGCATGAGCAGGCACGAAACATATATATATATAAACATGCAGATATACACCTTAAAAACACCCAAAACTCAACTTTTTGTTTAGTGGGTAAAATCTAGATTTTAAACAGGGACGACAGATGGAACTCCTTTGCAACATAACATTGTCATCAAACAAATTGGATACTTGGGCTTGCTTAATTCTACTTTTCTGCTTAATACATTGAATTCTACTTTAATGTGAACAAAACAAAACTTTTTCCTATAATTACCCAATTACTTCAAAAAAAGCTCCAATTAAACAACAATTTCGACCCAACATCGGAGAGTATAACAATTGCAGCAAATTTTAAATTCAATCAATTTCCAGGAAAAAAAAACCACAGTGGTTGTTAAAAGAAGAAAGACAAACAGACGAAAAGGAAATTGTTCACCTTGAAAGAGACCGGCTGCTTTCTGGGTCTGAAATCAAAGCGGGCCAAATCGCCAGCAGAGGAATACAAAAGAGGATAAACCCTCTTATCTGTTTTCTGAATGGATAGGAGACCTGGTCGGAGACTATTCAAGGAGGACGCGAAGGAGTTGAGCAGAGAGGAAGAGAAACGAAGTGAATGGAATGATAATCGAACAACATCAGCCATTAAAAGAGATAGATAGATAGACAGACAGACAGACAGATAGATAGATTTATAAGAGCTTCAAGACAAAAAATCCTAGAAATTTAATGGATTTGGGCTACGCCATGAGTTCCAAGGAGCACACACAAAAAGCCATGATGAATGCCACCGGGTCTCTGCTTGTTTTGCTCGATGCGTGTATACAGAGTATCTCGTGGCCTCGGGCGCGCGTGTGTGGGGTGAATGTAAACCAGAGAGATCGTAACGGGGGAAAGTTTTTCAGAATTATTAATATATGTTTGGATTTCTTTCTTTTTTGTGTTGGTATACACTATACAGGTCTACTTGCTCGTTTTGTAGCGGTTGGCCGGTTACCCAATCGGATACTGTTCTATTTGGGTGCCGACTTATTTTGAGAAATTTTAGATTTTTTTTTTTATGCATTAAACGATGGGAAGGAAAATAACGCATCCTCGTCTTACTTTCAAATCAGTTATTGAGTTTGTCGTTTTAAAACGTAGTAATTAATCTAAGAGAAATTCTATTTGCAGTCCTCACTTGGAGACTGTATGTGCAGACCCTTTATTAAATGAGAAAAAACATCATTTTAGGAGGGATAGTTTTATAATCTAATAGTTAACAGTAGATTTGCTTCAATTTCAAACTTTTTGTACAGTACCAATATAGACAAGTTTTAATAAATAAATATGAGATTCACATAAAAAAAATTATATTTTAATCGTATACTCCACATTTTTTTTATGCAAATCATACACTTTCCCGGATGCTATGCAACATTACTTTTCAAACTTATCAAAACTATTTTCAAATATTTTTATCTATCTATCTAAAAATAACTTTATCTATCAAACCCGTCATTTCTGTTAAAATTATATTCTAATAATATTTTATTTAAAATTTTTGTCTTATCTCATCTCATCACATATGTATAACCGAACGAGGCCTTAGTTAGGTTGTTTTTCCCCTTTTCGTTTAAATATTTTTTATGTGTTTTATTTTTATTTTTTGTAGTTGGGTTTTAATCAATTTTGTTTGCTTACTAGAAAACTCAATAACTCAAAGTTGTTGGTCGGATTTTGTAAATATAATTATAAGATAATATATAAATAATTTATTTTATTAAATTTAAATAATTTGAACTCATTTAAAAAATAAATAAATTATCCCTAAACCTAAAATACAACTCATAACTCGTATTCAAATACCGGTCCGATATTTGTGATCAAGCACTCGTGATTTCGTATATGCTCCAATAACCCATTCATGGAAGTAATTATTTTCTTATAACTAAAGAACATAATTTTATTACCCCCCTCAACGTTTCTTCAATGGTGTTCCCAGTTTGAAACCATTCTAATTGGGTATCATCTCCTAGACTATGTCATCGGAGATAACCCTTGCCCTAACCATACTGGCACCTCTGCATCCTCCCTTCAAAAAACTCACTGGGTAAGGTAGGACAAACTAATCCTCAGTCCCATCTTGGCCTCTACAATCACCACCATCACCCACTTCATCTCTGCTGCAAAAGCCTCTCAAGAAGCACGGAAAAAACTCAACACCATGTATGCCAGCAAATCTCACACCAGAGCAATTCAACTCAAAGAGGAACTCAGTTTGATCAAACGGGGAAATCAAACAATACCTAATTACCTACACAATGTCAAGTCTCTTGCCGATGAAATCGCTCTCATTGATAATCCAATTTCTGATGATGATCTTACCTTTTACATCCTCAACGGTCTGGGTTCGGATTTCGAGAGATTGTTGCGCCGATTCAAGCTCAAGAAAAATCTTTGACATTTGAGGAACTACATGATCTTCTCTACCATCATTGATCATGTCATACGTAATTGAGTTCTCTTTCACATTTCTACAATGTCATTTTGTTGAGACTTAGATGGTATAACAGAACAGGAGCATAATGGCTCTTGAACGGACCAAGATGAGCTTAAAATGATTCCGAACTGCCAAAGACACCCAAATTGGTCTGAACTGGCTCAGAAAATCAAGTCAAATGGTCTAGACTAAGTTCAGGCACAACAAACTTGTTTTTGGCTCAGTAAATGGCGTAGAAGCAACTCTGCACTCGTCTCCGCTCACATCTCAGCATTGGCTTCAGTACGTAGGTTGGCTCGATTCTTGGATGGTGTCATGTTTAGCTTTGTTTGGAATGACACCATTTGTTGTTGGAGTAGAATCCACAGATGCGCAAAAAACGACAACTTTGTTTTGGTTCTCCTCAGCAGACTAAACGACAGTGTAGCTTAGCACAAAAAAATTTGGATTCTTCAGACCGTTGGTCGAAATGGCAATGTTGTCTTCTACCTTGCGCGCACTTGAGGCCAATTCCAAAAAATAAAAACTTTCAATTTTCTCCCTCCTCCAATGTACTGGACGACAACGATGCAATACATGATATGGCCCAACACTTTGAACCTTGGCGGCAATGAAGAACTCCAAGGACCGGCTGGAAAACTTTCTTCAACATTTTATGTTCCTTTCTGCCTTTGAGTGAAAAATTTCCAAATTTTATAGATTACCAATATATTCAACCCTCCCCCACCATTAAAAAAAAAATCCTGAGTTGGGGTTCAAAAGTCTTCGTAAAAGGTTTATTACGCAAATGTGGTTGTTAAAACAAGCACTCTTGAAGTGGCTCTAATATCATCGTTAGAAAATGAAGAATGAAAATAGGTGTTGGTGTTTTCGTAAAATGGTGACAATCCCTTTAAGGTGTTTGTCTCATAGGTTGATGATGGATTGAAGAATGCAAGCACTCTAATTGTGCCCAAATGGTCTCACCTTATAGACTATAAGGTACTGTTGACAAAATACACAATCATTGGCAATGGGCACAAGTGTTTGACTAAATCAAACGGTGACTAAATCAAACGGTTATGTCACTTGATACTTCCTTAACCATCACCATAGAGCGGGTGTAAATCCAAAAGGTACACGCTTTGGTACGTGATCACAACCCCTCAAGTCTATAGCTTCTTGTGGGTTCCTTCGGCAAGGCAATGGAGCTTCCTTCGTCGGCAGTGCATGTTCAGTGGCTAGGTTGAGGTTGCTCTATTTTCGGGTGGCTAAAACAGAGGACATGGGTGAGGCTTGCTTAGTGGTTCTCTTTCAATGGTTTCTGATGGCCTCGAGTTCACAATTTGGGGCTCTCTTTCGGTAGTTTCCGATGGCTCATGACATCGGCTTGAAAAGATAGGCTTTTGCTTGCTACCTGGGGGTGATTAATGATGGGAATAGCTGATAGCTTGGTTACGTGATGGTTGAGGATAGAATTTTATAGATGTGGCTTGCTGTGACGAGAAGGTTACTTGTAGTAAGTAAATATAAAATGGGCTTCGCCGTTTCAACCTGAATCGATTATGGATTGCGTAACATTCACCTCGATGAAGGGTCTTATGAGAGAGGATGGAGAGCGATGGAGGCTTAAAACATTTAACTATAATAATAATAATAATAATAATAACCTGAATTAAAATTACACAACTCATTAATAGAATTTGACAAAATTCATAATAGTAACATAGTAACAATAATAACATGTTTCTGATAATACGTTAAAATATAAATAAATAAATAAAATTTATTATATAGTCTAATTTAGGATCCGCATGTTACAAACCTCAATAAATAATAACCTATTAGCTCATCCAAAATTGCTCATTAAACCTCATTTAGGTCCAATAAAATGATTCATGTTCAATCCATTTTAGTACGTGGATGGTGTTGTTACAATCAAGACAAGAGGAAACCTCTTCGAGTGCTTTCTTGATGGTTTGTATAGTAGGGCTTGAGAAATTTAGGAGAATATTTGTAGAATAAAAAATAACAAATAAAAAATAAAAAACAATTCCAACTTTTTCAAATCTCAAACAAAAATAATATTATAAAATTATATTCTTACAATATTTTAATTTTATAATATTTTTTATTCAACTTTTTCTCTCTCATTTTCCAAAATCTAAAAAGTACTCAACTCAAACTATCTCACTACTATTCATAGATTAACTTATTTTTATTTACAAAATTCTCATAGAATCTCATTCTCCATGTTGGGAATATATTCTGAAAATGCTTTGTAAACTAGAGAATATGTAGAATAACAATAATAAATTAGAAAGAGAGAACCCGACGTTGAGGCACGTTATGATAGACGCTTTCCTTATAGTAGATTTCGCTGCCTCCAATATTAAACATGCACTAGGCTTCTTGACAGTCTACTCCCAAGATACAACAACGTCGGTTCCCGTTAATCTCCTCGTCGGTGAACACAAAAAGAGATCCTCCAACCCGATATAAAATAGCCAAAGCCCAAAGAAAGAAATATAAAGAGAAGGAGGAGGTGTTTCTCTAGGTTTTGTAGAGAATTTTTGGAGTTAATAAATTTGTGGGTGGGGTTCCCTATTTATAGAGAATGAAAGGGTACTTGTGAAAAGTCACAACTTATTTAAATGAAATGATACATGTGAAGAGTCACATCACATGAATGAAATGGTACTTATGAAAAGTCACAACTTAAATAAAGGAACACTTTTGAGAAGTCACAACTTTTCAAATATTAGAGAATACATTAAAAATGTTTCTAATTCACCAAAGAACACAACCCATTGTTTGGTTGGGAAGCGGTTAAGGCTCATATCCCTAAGAGGCATATATTGCTTCAAGTACCAATACACAAAATCTAGATAACCGAACCGATACATTGAACAATGGTAATAGTTCACATTATTTTCACTTTATATCAAATATTTTAATCATTTCTAAGATAAAAAACCAACACTCCAAACCTGTCCTTACAATTTTATGTTCAAAATTCATTCTATTAATTTTCTTTTGAAATTCAGATTATGAATTTCAAATTTCATAATTTTTAGCATATCAATAACAGTTAGCGCACCAAATAAGTAAAATTATAAATAAAATTGTAAATACATGTAGCACTACTACTCTTACCAATTTAGCTGAGTGCTGTTGCAACTTCAGCATACTGTAACTTGCGAGACTCTCTTTAACGCAAGGCTTGAAAAAACGATTTGATTCAGGCCAATTCAAATTGAATCAGTAAGAAACCAAACCGATTTTAGTGAGTATTTTGAATCGTTTACTGAACTGCTTCAATCGATTGATTTTAGTCAATTTTAAACCGATTTGAATTAATTCAAAACTGTATTTATTTTTAAGTTGTCTAACGACTGAGTTTTTTCTTTTAATTTCTTGTATGAAAATATGATAGAATTAAACATGTATTAATTAACCTTTTCATCAATGTATTCAATTCAAATTGTAGAAAAACTAAAAGATAAAACATGTAGTTCTTTAGCTTTTTTAGTTGAACAAAAACTTAAGGAGATGAATGTGTATTTTATATTAAATTTATGGTTATGGATAGAATATTATATTGCCATGTGTTTATAACTTAATGGTCTTTATCTTTTTGTATTTAAGGCAAATAAAGTTAATAATTAAGATTAAATACATTAATTACATATTTATTGAAATTATTTAGATTCATATAATATTTTTATTGAAACTAGTCAATAAATTTGTAATTTATACTCTTTTATATATCATGTAAAATGCTTGAATTTCATCGAATATATTTTTTAATACTTTTTTTTATCAATATTAAAATATTCAATTTATAAATATTTAAAAATCATGAATAGTTGGATTTATTGAATGGAACCTTTTTCGATTCCGAACCTATTCATTTTTCATTACGGTGAGTACAAAGAAGTGAAATGACTAGATTAGGTATCGTTTCATTTTTGAGCGAATCTACATTCGTCACGACGTCACCCGCTACCCCAAAAAAATATATAAGAACAATTTTATTTATTTTTACCTTTCTCCCTTTCTGTTTGGACGACGAGTTATATTTGGCTCTCTCGCCGTCGCAATTTTCCGAACCTAATTCTGATCAGGTACTCCATCCCCATTAACATTGTTAATTCCGATTATCGTCATTCATCTTTCTCTATCCTTTTCTTTCTTGTTTGTTTTCTCGTATACATGCACAGCGATTATTATGCTTACATCTCTCTCTGTGCGTGGATTGTTGTCATCTATTTTAGGGTTTGAATAATATTTAATCCTTGGCTCTGTTTGGTTTTCCGAAGCAGAATCAGTCGAAAAAGGGTGGAAACTTTTTATGAGGGAAAGCTGTTCCTTTTCCTCAAAATATCCTGAAAACCAAAGTGAGGGTTTTTCTGTACTGTATAATAAGATCGCAATCTAGAGAGCTATGTGTAGTCGAGCATTGGGCAACTTTATTAGATTGAAGCTGGTCAAACACTGTCCGAACAGTCATCAATTTAATGTTCGCATATGCATAATAAAATTGAATTTTTGGGATGGAAATGCCACCGATTTGTGCCCCTTTTTTTTTTTTTTTCCATTTTGTTATATTTTGTGGGAAAAACTTAATGAACTCATGCAAGGGACATATTCGAGGAATTAAGGGTTCCAAGGAAGTTGGAAACAGCAATGGGACATCATATCATAAGAGGAAAATATGGTAGGTTGAAAATGAACTGAGCTATATATTTATTTTTCTTATAATGATCGAAAACGATATTCTATTTTTTTTTTCTGTAATGAATGGAAAGTGTTTCGCGAAGAGGTACAAATCCATAAACATAATAACCGTACTCAGCAACTAGACTTTAAAACAAAAAAAAAAAAAATACTGAAATACCTGCCGTTGCTTATTTATGTTAAGTGTTATAGACCATACAGTGCACAATATCCCTCCATGAGGATCTAATAATGAATGGTATTTGAAAATTTGTTTTAATTCTGAACTGAATAAGACATTTTTGGGCCATGACTTAATTTTCATAATTTATTTTGTTGAAAATCTTGGCTTCCCAACAGGGGGTTTTGAATTATTATGCTAATTGGCATGTTCTCATTTCTACTGTAGATGGACAGTGAAGTTGGTCATAATCCAAAGCAGGAACGTTCAAGGACAAGGTGGACGGCATCCCTTGATAAGATATTTGCAGACTTGGTTGTGAGGCAGATTCAACTGGGGAACAGACCAAACAATGTTTTTGACAAGAAAACGTGGAATATCATTCGTGAGGATTTTAATGAGCAAACAGACCTCAATTTCAATAACAATCAATTGAGGAAGCACCTGGATGTTCTGCGGACACGCTTCTATAATCTGAAGTCAGTTTTATATCAAAATAATGACTTTGCTTTGGACGATTCTTGTTGCATTGGTTTTGATCTGTGGGAAAACATCGGGGTACGTCTTCTTATCCTTCTGGGACTCTAGACTCTACTTCTGTTTTGATATTATATTGTCCATTTCTGATAGACTGTATATTTAGGCACAGACTAGGCCTGAAATGATCAGAGTCAAGGACTGTCCCATATATGAGCAGCTATGTGCAATCTTCACAGATTCAGCAGCTGAAGGGAAATATGCACAATCCAGTCACTATGAAGAGCTGGAAAAGTCTGCTGGAATGGATTCTGCAGGACTAATTTCATGTCAAGATGGTGGAATCCCATGTTCTACGAATCCATCATCATCATTAATACATGTGCAAGGAAACATGTCGGCGGCAGAAAAGGTAATCAAGAATATTACACAGAGAAAAAGGAAAGGTCCATCTGAGACACATTCTCTTTTGGGTCAAGAGATCTATGATACTATGGCAGAAGCCTTGTCAGAAATGGTTGCTTCTTTGAAGTCGAGGGCAGTTGCTAATACATCCAGTGACGATCGATTTAGTATAACTAATTGCATTAGGTTACTGGATGAGATACAGGACATTGAGGAGCGGCTCTATTTTGCTGCATTGGACCTCTTTGAGGACCCCAGTTTAAGGGAGACATTCATATCTCTGAAAGGCGAAAAGATCCGGCTGGCATGGTTGCAGGGCAAGCGTGGTAAAGCAACAGTTAGTTTGCATGACTTTTGGCTAAGTGGGGAAATGTAAATGTCGCCTTCACTAATATGGTATATACTCTAGCGAACTAGGTTGTTCATATAATTTCTTCCATTTTTGGGTTGAAATAGTTCTTTTTTAATACTAATCTCAAATTTTCTCACATAGTTTTGTTCATAATTGATTTCATGATTCATGGATAAGGTGATGATGCAGTGAGCGTTCTGTATCCTATTTATGTATAGAATTGGATGTGTGAATATTGCTGCCAGTGTAATTCTATGATTGTGTTTGCCTTGAAATAAATCTTAGGGCTGTAGAATTTGAACTTGAAGCCATGATAAGCAAGACCAGGTGTTGTGGCGTTATTAAGTAATTCGCAGAGTTCTTGCATGACACACTGTCCTTGTTTGTTGTGTTTGCAAAAGCGAGACGGTTACCCTTGTCCGCTACATGATGAGCGAAAGCAACAAAATGCGTATGTCTATGCTGCGGCGATGTCCGGTAACTGCCTCTACGGTCATATTTCACTAGCGATTGGTTAGCAGAGATTGCTATCGTGGCAAGCAACCATGGCTACGTTGAAAATCCAGATTCGTTAAGTACTTTTAGCTGGCCATTGGCATATGTTACAGATCCAAATTGCCAAACACACTAGGCACTTTATGGCAAGCAAGCATGGCTACATAGAAATGGTTGTTTATGAGCATAGAAATACTTTCGAGGCCAATAAATTTTATAAACCGAGAAACATTTGATAAATGCATTAATGCAAAGTGTATTTGTTTTCGTAAAAAAGCAAGAGAAAACTGGAACGCCATACAACAGCCTTTGAAGCTCCAGTTTCCCCCAAACACGAGAAGTGTAATTCGATTTTAAATGCTTTCTATACCTCATATGAATTAACCTGTCAGCTATTTTCTCTGAGATTTGAGTTCAGCCTCTTTCAGTAGTCTGCGCCAACTTGTGCCGAAAACAAAAGACAAAAAAAGAAAAAGCTATGGAGACCTTAAGCATATTTCTGAACTGATCTGATAACGTCCAAGGAGGACTATAAACCAATCATTTCACCGATTTGAAAAGAATTAAATATTTCAGGACGATAAATAAATAAATAAATGAGGCTAGTTCGTTCAATCTTCTAAACTATATGAAGAGATGAGTTTAGTAATTTGAGAATTGGGTATTTAGATGTTAGACTCAATTTAAAATTAAACTGAACTGAGTTGATCTCAGTTGAATTTAACAATCAAACGGGCCTTATAGTTTTTAGGAAAAAGAACCATCCCTTTACCTGGGTACATACCGTGATATTTATAGAGAGCTGGAGTGACTACATCCCTATTAAGAGGTTGGGTAGTGGTAAGTGATTCCTTGTAACTCGAGATATTCTCGTGTCAATCTTTGACTGGTTCAACTAATAAACTTTTCTTCTTTAACGAGCTGGGCCCCTTTTTAGCATTCAAGCCCAATTTTCGAGATCATTTATTTAGCCCAACAATTACCCCAAATTCTCGAATTGGGACTATCAATGCTGATGAGAGAATTTTTTGTAGAACCCTTGTATCGGGGTACTATTGTTGTCCATTTTCATTCCCCTTGTTTCCGCATTTGCATAGAGGGATTTTTTAATTTTAAAATTAAAAATCCCATATCCCTTTTAAGTTTCACCTGCAACTGTTCAACATCATTTATTCTCTTTTTGACTCTTGGTTTGTACCCTCAGACCCGATTATTCACACTAAATGGAAAATGCAACCCTATTTCTTCCTGATGCCCTAGAAAAGCTACCGCTAATAGGAAGAGCAAGTCTTGCAATGTGGCATAGTGGAGATCCACTGTTACAAATGCCAATTTAGAAAAGATTCGGTAAAGACTTGCCATCCCCCTTTGGTAATGTGAAGGGAGTTATTCCTTGGGCCGGACCAGGAGAAAGGCCCAAGCCGAAGCCCAGATGTGAGGACTGGGCAGACCAAGTGTGCTAGAAGGACTTGGGTCGAAACCCGAGCATGAGATCTGGGTCAGGCCGTGCACATTTCGGAAGCCCAACTAGAAGACGTGAGAATAAGGGATGCCACATTCAATGCAATCTAGAAATGTGCAGGGCGGTGCACCCTTGCATTGATGTGGCACCGAGAGACTTAATGGAGAAGGTATGCCACATTCAATGCAACCCAGGAATATTCAGAGCAGTTCACACCGTGCATTAATGGAACAGAAGACACTTAGGGAAGAAAGCTCGTCGCATTCAATGCGGCCTGGGATGTGTCAAGTGGACATCATGAATATCCGATCTCCTACAAAGCAACACCCCACTACCATGGAGACCAGACCGACATGTATAAATAGACGCCTCCGGCAATCGACAAGCAGGTTAACATCTACATACATTTCTATTGTTTTCTCTCTTCATCTCCTACATTGAAATTAACTTGAGCGTCAGAGGTACCACTAACCCCGAGGTCCCCATCTCCTCCTTGTAGGGAAGAATCTGAGTACTATTAGTGTAGAATCGCACAGACTCTCAAAACACAACATCAACAGGTAACACTCGGGTTGCTAGTGCAATCGAGATTGTACTAGTGTCTAATGAAGATGACGAGATTTTTCTGTATAAGGAGAAGTTCAACGCGGGTGTTTTGGACGTGTTTCACCACCAATTGATATCGACCGCTAACCTGGGACAAAGAAAGAGGATGGTCTAGTTTGCCTAGTGCACCTTCGATGCCTAAGTTAGAAATATGTGCGTATTGTCTTGCAATGAGGGATCTGAATATCTTACCTTTGACTATTAACATTGGTCCTTTATATAGAGGTGAAATATTGTTGATAAGGGTAGTTTAATCCCTTCCCTATGTCTCAGGATCTTGATTATCAAATTCTCGGGATACACTTTAAGAAGGAAAATATTAACATTTCAAGAATAAACATCTCGAATATCTCACTGTTTCCTTAGGGGTAAATATCAAGATTCGTGACAAATACCATATTAATCCCATTGACTGGTATGATTTGATGGTAGCGAGTATTGTATTTTTATCGGCCTACTCCCTAGCTGAATGGCCCTTGGAGTTTTCAAGGTCAGTCTGAGAAAAGGTTGGTCTTCATTCCGAGTCGCTGATCAAGCGTTAAGAAATGGGGGAACTGATCCTTTTACGTGACGGGTCTAGGATTAGAGTATAATCTTCAAGAGTCTAACTTTTCAGTTGGAGTGAGGAGAATAAAGAGGTTGTGGGGAAGTCCTTTGGAAGAAGGTCGGTTAACTATCTTCCTTACGTGTTTTTGTTTGTATATCATATGATTTGCTATTCCTTTTTTTCGATATTTGCCTTTGTATTTTGATCAGAAATTTTTTTTATTGTTTCTGTCCTTATATCCCCAACCTTCATTCTCATCCTTGTTCTGCGACCTTTGTTTCTGTCCTCCATATTATGAATCTGTGATCCCATACACTTGACTTTCGCCTTAAGTCACCCAGGCACTTGACATCCACTCTAACGCCCGTGCATGTTATGTGCTTTAGGGTTTGACCCTTATTCTTGTATCATTGTCTTGGTGTTATTAGTCGGTGTCGTTTTGATTGTTAGTGGAGTCTGTAGACTGGGTCTCCCACAAAGGGCCTGAATGTGTAGTGGGTCAGTTATCTTTGTGTTAATGGGTCTGTTTCCGTTGTTTTAGTATAAGTGGGATAGTTATTTTAGTGTCTCGTGGGCCTGTCATCACATCCATAAAGCGTGGGCAGTTATCCTGTATTAGCTATTTATTTCCTGATTATGAATGAAAGGATATGCAAAATTTTACATTCAAATTATGAGAATCTTGGAGGCCTTGGCTCCTCGAATTGCCAATAAACAAGTACAATTTCCATAGTTACAGAACAACAAATATAACAATGGTCTCGGAGCCGCGTTCCTACGACATGGCGGAAGGCACTCGACAGGCCCAACTGGCAGAAGCAGTGGCATCCTTGAAGGGGAAGGTGTGCATGATCAGGGAAGAGCAAGCAAGGCAAAAAAATACATTAGAAGCAGTGTTGCAGCAGATCAGTAATTTGGCAGCAAGTTATGAGCAGTTAGCAGTACAAATAGCAAACCAAAACTCGGGAGAGGGGTCATCAAATCAGAATACCAAGGTTAGTAATAATCCACTGTTTGAAAGGAATGGGGGAATACAGGCTACGTCACTTAGGTTGGATTTTTCTAAGTTTGATGGGGCTGAGTGTATGGAATGGGTTTTGAAAGCACAACAATTTTTTGCTTATTATCACACACCTGATGACCAAAAGCTACAGATAGCTTTTTTCCACATGGAGGGCACGTGGTACTGTTGGTTAATGGACTCAACTCCAGTACAGTCATGGGATAAATTTGTCACTACCTTGAAAATAAGGTTTGGACCCTTAGCCTACGATGATCTAGTATGGGAGTTCACTAAACTAAGACAAACAGGGATTGTAGAGGAGTACCAAACTCAGTTTGAGGCCCTATCTAATAAAATAAATGGCATAACTGAAGAGTTTAGAATCAGTACCTTTTTAAGTGGATTGCACAATCTTAATAAGTAACTGACCCACGACAAGTCCAGGCCCCTTGTGGGAGACCCAGTTTACAGACTCCACTAATCTATTGAGCAAAACGACGCCGGCTAAAGACACTTAGACATCAATACGGGAAATAAGGGTCAAAGCCCCCTAAGGTACATAAAAGTGGCACTCGGGGACACTAAAATTGGAGTAAAAATTTGGGTTTTAGAGTCATTGCACACAAAGAGAGAAGCTATAGAATAGAGAGGGATAGAGAAGTCGAAAGGATGATCGGAGAGAGAGACTCACCGAATAACCAAGGTGGTTATGACAACAGTGTGGCTCGGCAATAACACAGGCCGCTGCTGCTATGGTTTTTTGCACAACTAGAGAGATTGAGTAAGACACTTACAGAGATAGTATATAGAGGGATAAATCGGAGAGGGAGAAGTATCGACTTGATGGCGTATGGTGGTGCACGACAACTCCAATGAATGGGGATATGAGAGAGAGATAGAGACATAGGCCGAGAACGAGAGATGAGTGAGAGTTACCAGCAATTATGTGCGATGTCGTGAGTGGCAAGAGGGCTAGGTGGTGTAGAGGGGTCTCTGGCGCCAATGGCCTTCGTTGGTCACCACAATCAGCCTAACACTAAGATGCTTTTGGTGTTGAAACTCAAGAAGGAGGCAGCAGTGCTGTACGCTGCACGACGAGCGAAGGTCTAGAGGAGAGTGGGAGTCAAGTGGGTTGCGTAGTGGGTTTGGGAAGAAGGGGGAAGGAAAAAAAAAGAAGGAAAGGAATTTTGGGGTTTCTAAGTGGGATTTCTCTATGGGCCTAGGTGTTACAGAAGTTGCATCAAGAATCACCCAAGAAGGAATATGAGGGAAAGGGTCCAGTGACCAGTCTCACTTATGGATACCTTTATTCTTCCAACTGTTCTGGAAGATGAACCTGTTCCAACCATCACACGTAATCGGGTAGAATAAGCTACAAACACTCCTAGTTTGGTTGCCCATCTGAAGATTCAACCTTTTCATGAAGAAACTGTGAGTTGTGGAGAAGAGGCCGAGAATCGCGAAGCTTCTGATCGCAGGAAGTAAACCTCCTTCTCAAGCTCAGGAATTAATTGCTGAATAGATTGAAATGAAAGTGATGAGCGGTTCTGTCCTTGTTCCTAGGCAATCTAGTGCCACACTCATCCTCTTTCTCGAGCAAGTTCCCTTAACTTAGACCGACCTCAAGTGAGTGATCCATTCTCCAAAGAAGCTCTTGTTGATAAGTCTTATGGGAGCATTAGTAAATTCATACAGGAGGTTGAAGGGACTTTGCTCGTGCCTGAACTTTCCCATGTGCAACCTTTCTCTCCAGTTGTCCCCTCTGCCGTTCTTGCTAGCTAGTTTGCGGCCACTATGGGTTCAAGTGAGGGTCCTGTCTCTCCAAAGATGCCTCCTCTTTGCATTTATTGCAGTTCTTTCTTCATGAGTATTCGAATTGGAATATTGTTATTATTCCAAATACTACACCGAGTACCGTCGTACCTTTTCAATATACTAGTAGCCACATCGGGGGTGAACCAATAGATTCCATGTTGACTATTGCTAACCCCGGACATGATCTTCGAGGGCATGGGCACATTCCTACATCTGTACTTGCCAAATCCATGTGTGACACCATGATAAACGTTAGTATCTCCCACGTCTCTCCTATTTGGATTTTTACCTGATGTGACTTACGCGGCAGCCCTTTATTGAGACTTCTATAGTTTGAACTTCTATGCTCGGGAGGATGGTGAGTCTTTGTTGGACAAGCTCGCTCACACAGAAACAGAGTTTGTTGCAATTAGGAAGTAGTCCCATAGAGAGAGACTTGTCACTCTTTAAAAGAAAAAGTGAGTTCGCTTGTCAAGCCAAAGAGCTTGCTCGAGTTAAATCTCATGTGGAGGGTCTAACTATGGAGCTCGCAGGTTCTCGGAGCCATGCTACTTCTTTGGAGATTGAAAGGGTTGCATCCACCAATGCTGCTACGGTTGTACAAGAAGAGTTGGCGCAACTGAAGAGCTTGTTAGCTGAGGTGACAAGTAGAGTCAAAGGAGAGATCACCCAACTCATGCCCAATTTGCATAAACAATCAAAACTTCACTCCGAGCAAGAGCGACTCTAAGTTGAATTTGAGGGTGCCCGAGCTCTACTATTGCCCAAGCTCGTAAATGGCGTATGGAATCCAAGAAATTTGAAACCCTTGAAAAGGCATTGAAAGACCAATTGGGACATGTGGCTGTAAGGAATATAAGTATAAATCCTTATCCTAATGACCAAGAAGCAAGTCTGCAAGATATCAGCCAACAGATCTATAACTCTACTAATACTCAAGATATTCCATAGCAAGATATTAATTGATCTTTTTAAGCTTGGACAGCCCGGTTGTATAGTTATGTGTATAGGCTAGTATTTCTTCTTTATTGTAGCATTATTTACGTCTATTTAGCTCCCTTGAATGGGTCATACTCATCTTGTAACATCATTATATATATGATGATAACATTCTCTCTATCTCAATACGTGAGATAGAAATTTTGAAAACATCTTTATGGTATCAAGAGCCACAACGGGCTGGTAGAGAGTTGTGTTTTTTTTTTCCATGTCTTCGTTGTCCTTTGATCCTTACCCATACCTTGTCTCACAAAATGTAGAAATTATGTGTCTCTTAAACTTAACTCTTCCGACTTTCTGGAAAACCTAGATGTTAAACATCCTTGAGAGCTATGATCTTCAAGGATTCATTACTAGTGAGACTCAACCCCCACCACAAATTTTTACTAGATGAGTCATCTACAACTCAGCCAAACCCTCTTTATCTGAAGTGGCGCCGATCTGATAGGTAGGTTGAAGGTTGGCTTACTACCACATTATCTGAAGAAGTTCTTGGCATTGTTGTTGGCTTAAACATTGCTACAGAGGTTTGGAGTGCTCTTGTGTATGCCTTTATTAGAGTTTCTTCTGACTGTAGTCTTGCTCTCAAGCAAAGACTTACATCTATCACCAAAGGATCTGATACCTTGAGTGATTACTTGCAAAAATTCAAGACAATTGTGATGAGCTTGTTGCTATTGGCAAGCCTGTTTTTGAAGACAAAAAGTCATGGTGGCTCCTCAATGACTTTGGTAAGGAATTTGAGGTCTTCACAGCCACAATGCTTCGAACTCCTATTCCTGCCTACTTCAAACTGGTCACATAACTGGAGAGTTATGCTGATCGATATAAACTCGATGCTCCTACCTCTTCCATGGTCTTCGATGGACAAAAGTCATAAAAGAACAAGAAACAACAAAACAATTATGGCTCCTTCACTTCCAAAGGGCAAGGTTTTGTCTAAGGCCAAACTAATGGATCCAAAACATCTTCTCAGTACCATGGACAATCTTCCAATCATCAATTTTGTGGTCAATCAAATAGAAAGTTTGCAAGCAAAGAAGAAGTTGTCCGTCAAATCTGCAATAAAAGAAATCATACTGCTCTTAAGTGTTTTAATCATTTTAATCATTCTTTTACTTCTGATAATCTTCCTCAGAGTTTTGCAGCCTTAAAAATGGAGGAAACTCCTGAACTTTCATGGCATCCTGACACTGGTGCAATTGATCACATGACTAGAAATCAAGTTACTCTTTACTCATTGACTCCACACTCTGGTTCTGATGGTGTAATGGTTGGAAATGGCAAGGTTATGCCTATTACACATATTGGTCAGGCCATGATTGGTCCATCTCATACTCCCATACAGTTACATGATGTTCTGGTAGTGCCTAATATTAAGAAAGACTTATTGTCTATTAATAAGTTAACATCTGATTACCCACTAAAACTTGAGTTTGATGGGCATGGCTTTGTGATAACGGATAGGATAACACATAAGATAGTGGCAACGGGAAGGAAACAGAAGAGCCTATATATTTTTAATGCTGCCTCTACCCATGACAATGACAAGACAACCTATTTTTCCTCTAGGTTTTGATCTACAAATAAACAGAGCTGGCACTTAAATATCCCAACCCCAAAGTTTTAGACTATCTCTATAATCAGCATTTTATTACATTTGATTCTAAGCCTATGTCCTCTGAAATTTGTATAAGTTGTCAAATGGGAAAATGTTGCAAATTACCTTTTCTTTCTCGAGATATTACTGTTAATGTTCCTTTCTATAAAATCCATCGTGACTTATGGGGACTAGCTCCTACTCTTTCTTGGGACAGGTATCGGTTCTATGCCATCTTTATTGATGAATTTACCAATTTTACGTTGTTAATTCCCACTTTGACAGAAATTTGAATTCTCTGTTGCATTTATCTAGTTCCATATGTTTGTCACTTGTCAATTTGATGCCAAAATTCATATCTTCCAAAGTGATGAAGGGGTAAATTTAATGTCAAGGATCTCACTATCTATTTACAAACACATGGGATTCTTCATCACTCTGCTTGTCCTAAGAGCCAGAACAGAATGGAAAGCTAAAAGGAAACATCAAAGTATAACAAACTTGGGTTTAACTATGATGTTCCATGCCAAACTTCCATCTCGTTTTTGGTTACACTGTTTTTCCACCACTGTCTTTTTATTTAATAGGTTGCCATCCAAAGTTTTGAATACCATACCGGAAGTCGTACCGGTCAAGGCACTGGAATGAAATATTTCGGTACCGGTACCGTTTCATGTACCGTTCCGGAATAATATTTCGGTCACGATACCGTTTCGGTACCGGTACCGTACCGTACGGTACCGGTACCGTTTTGTATACCGTTTTGGAATAATTTAAACCTGGATAAATTATATATATACAAGCATTAATTGTATTCCAAAATAATAACAAAATAAGTCAAACTCAATATTCTCAATACAAGTGTTAAGTTTTAAGTTACAACTAACATAAAGTTATAAACACCAATATTATCATGATAAAATCATTAACTTCACTACGTCATCAAAGATACTCATCCTCATTAAAAAGACAATAAGGATCAGGATTCGACATGTTAATCAAAATATTTTCATCAACGTCATCACCGTCATCAACATCAACACCAACATTATCATTGTCTTCCTCATTTTGTGAGGCTAATGGCTCCTCAATACTTGCCCAATCCAAATATTCTCCATCAAGAAGCTCAGATTCTTCACCTACCCATTCTTCCATCAAATCAATGTTTTCAAGATTGATTGGATCTAAAACATCTCTTCCCTTTTTTATGCTCCTGTTAAAATAAAATCAAACATAAGTGAAAATGTTATATATTTTTCAACAGTGAAAACATTAGTATTAAAAAAATTTACCTCTCTCTCAGCTTCAAGTTATAACGAACAAATACTAAGTCATTCAAACGTTTATGCACTAATCTATTTCTCTTCTTTAAATGAATAAAATCAAATGTGCTCCAACTTCTCTCACATCCAGTTGCACTACAACATTAACTTAGTACTCGAACATCAAAGCTTTGAAGCGTTGGAACCTCGCAACCAAATTGGATCCACCATGCAACTATAACAATAATGCAATTATAAATTATTAATTAAATACAAGTAAAAATAAAATAAGATAAAATTTAAAGTACAAGGTCACACTATTTAACAAATGATATTGATAAATGATAATACCTGGATTAATCTTATCACGCTGGCGGATTGCTAAAAAATGTCCAAACTCACCTACTGCATTCTTATACAAGTCAAGTTCTGCAATAATCTTGTCTTGATTATCGGGATCAAATTCCATTTCCATAACACAGCTGTTGAAGCCTCTATTAACATCATTTTTATTTTTAAAATTGGGGCTATAGTAAATTCCAGGGTTAAGAAAACAACCCGCCGCATGTAATGGACTGTGAAGCTGCCTATCCCATCTAGAATCAATGATCCTGGTGAATGGACTGAATAAACTGACTTTGTTATTGCATCTTGCTTTTATGTTCTCTTTGACTCTTTCCATTGCATCATACAAGTATCCCATTGCAGACTTCTCATCCCCGTCAACAAGTCGTAGAACACGAAAGGTTCACTAACTTTAACAATAAATTGACATTGAGCTCAAAACTCTTTATCTTTTAAAACGATCTCAGCTATATCCTTCCCTATGTTGCTCTTACAATGACTTGATGCAATCCATTTATCACAAGTAAACATTTGTCTGAGTTCTTTCTTAAACAAGAGCAAACATTGGATACTTAAAACATTTGTTGCAAACCTTGTAACTGCAAGACGACACAAATCATGACCTTTGGTAAAATCTTTTCTCATCAATGCCAAAACCCAACCATGGTTATAGATGAACTTTGTTATCTTTTTTGCCTTTTTTATGGTATCATCAATAAAGGGGAAAATATCTTGGATCTGAAAAATTCTCCAACATTAAGTCTATGCAATGAGCTGCACATGGGGACCAGTAGAAAGAGCCATACTTCTGTTGTAACTTTTTTCTTGCAGCTTTATAACTTGCATCATTGTCCGTTATGAACTGCACAAGATTCTCAGCTCCAATTTCTTGAACAACCTCATCAAAGATATTAAACAATGTTTCAGCATCTTTTCTAAGGCCAGATGTATCAACAGACTTCAAAAACATTGTACCTTTCGGACAATAAATTAGAAAGTTGATTATTGATTGTTGCTTCTGATTTGTCCAACCATCTGCCATTAGTGAACAACCGGTCTCATTCCAAACCTTCTTAATTTGTTGCAAATAATCTTGAACCTCATCCACAACCATCTTTAATAAATTTCCTCTCAACTCATATAAATATGGGCCCTTGAATCCTGGCCCAATGGCAGTCATGGCATCGATAGCTGGTTGATAAAACTTAGATTGAGCAGCATTGAAAGACAAATTAGCATCATACCACCAGCGTGCTATAGCCATCTTTGCTTTTACAATTATCTCATTTGAACAAATAGAACTCTTAATTGAAGGTTGGGCCCCAGGAGTTGTTCTTGGAGCAAAAAATCTACTTAATCCCCCCACTGACTCTCCAGTTCCAGATTCTTTCGACTTCCCCTTACCTTTTGAAAGCTGAGACTTCCCCTCCATATTATTACGATCATCAATATCATCAGATGTTAAATCTATATCGCCTCCAATCTCTGACCTTATTCTCCTTCTCTTCTCTTTGCTTTTTTTCATTTCATTAAGCAACTCATTCATTTGCCATTTTACATCTTCAGACACCTTTTTACGTGCTTCTACATCGCCTGGAATTCCAGCTAGATGATGCTTCAACCGAGTGATCCCGCCACCTCTAATTACTTTATTACAATATAAACATTCAGTATTATTTCTTGCCCCTGGCACAGCACGTGCATGGGCCCATGCTGGATCTTCTGATCTTATCGGAACAAGTGTTGGAGTTGAAGTCATACCACCGGTTGATTGATAACTAGACATTTTTAACTATTAAAGTATAAAACATTAACACTTATAAGTAAGAAAAATTAAAAAAAGAAGAAATTCATCAAAATATCAAATCCAAACATGATTAGCTTTAAAAAAACACCAGATTCATCATAAAAAAGTACCAAACAATGCAAACATCCACTGAATTTTAGCTAATACTTGAATAAGGATATATATATATATATTTTTTTTTATCACAGATTTTGCTTATAAGTCACAAAAATCAAAGTACCTCATATATATAATAAAGCATCTGCATAGGCAATAGACAATAAACAATCACCAAGTTAATACCATAAAAAATACAATTCTGATTTATAATATATATGATATATCCACTTTTTATTATTATGTGCATTAATACCAATCAGCCCAAAAAACAAGTCTTTTAATGGGTACAATCATTTACTTTATTTTACAAATAATAATATAGCATGAGATCATGGCCTGACTTTATATTTGCAAAATAGTACTTGACACTTGACGATTTTGTTATAAAAATCTTATAAATTGACTTGATGGGTCGGATATTTCATACCATATGATAACAAATTAAATATAGTTTTGACAAAAATTTACATTATCCCTCTATTTTCTTTTTTCTTTTTTCTTTTTTTAATCCTTGTACGTACATGTGACAAAATGCTACTGGCTAATTGAAACCAGCGAATCAAGGGTGCATGTGGAAGTATAACTTCTTGTATATATAGATGAAACAAGGGTAGGTGTATTTTAATGGGATCATGAGGATCTCATATTTTATGATCATTTCTTATACCTTTATGATGCTGATGGAAAAGCCAAAAAATGAAAAATCTTAAATTTTAAAAATATAAGACATCAGTTTTTATGCACATTTCTTGCTAGTTACGAATTAAGCATAAATGTATAGGGGAAAACCAAGAAGGTAACTAAATAAGAACAAGAAAACAACATTAAAATATTCACATAACCTATATATGCCAACATCTATAAAATTAAAAATACAATTCTGATTTATTTATAAAAAAAAAACTAACAAAAAAATTAAATTAATTTCGAAAATGACCAGAGGGCAGACGGCAGAGACGATGGCAGACGGCGACTGCGAGCTGACGGACGGTGTGATTGCGAGCTGCACCTCTGCTGCTGCTGCTGCTAGCTGAAAGAAAATCAAAATTTGTTTGAGAGCTTACTGCTTGAGGGCTGGTCGGCTGAGGCTAAAGCGAAAACAAATTTAGCTTTTGTTTGCGTGAAACCGAAAAAGAGAAGAGAGAAAAGTCAAAACCCTAATATGTGAAAGTCCAAAATTACCCCTGAAAGTTTATTAGAATTTTGAAAATGCCATTCAACTAGGTTGCTGGTTGCAAAATTTCGTACCGGCCGAAATAAGTGTTTCGGCCGAAACATCAAATACCGGCCGGTACACCCGGTATTTTGAGCGAAACGGAACATATATATTTCCGATACCGGCCGGTACGGTACGGTACCAAAAACACTGTTGCCATCTCCTATGCTTAACATGGATGCACCATTCTTCAAACTTTATGGCAGACATCGAGATCATAGTATGCTTTGTACTCTTGGTTCTAGATTGTTTCCTTATCTCGGAGAATATAAGTCCAACAAGCGAACCAAAATCCTTGCCATGTGTGTTCATTGGCTACAACACCAAACATAAAGGCTACAAGTGACTTTATCCACCCACTGACCACATCTACACATCCAGACATGTTGTGTTTGATGAATCTATCATGCCATATTCCCAACCAACCATGTTGTATGACTCTCCTCCTGTTGAAGGGGAGCTTTCCAGCTTTACTAAGTGGAACAAGGATACTTCCTCCTCTACTGTGTCAACCCATGTGGACACTACCTTGCAACCATCTGTTTATGCATTTGCTCCTCCCATATCATTATCAATCCTAGTAAAGCCTACCTTTCTCTCATCTCCCATAGTTCCTGCTCAAATCACTCAAACAACTCCCCCTGCTAAATTCTTCCGGGCCACTTGTAGTGCAGAAACCATCCACCCAGCATCCTATGCAAACCAGATCTCAGAGTGGTATCTATAAACCAAATCCTCGCTATGCCAGCCTACACACTATCTTGAATATTCCTGTTGAACCAAGATCAATCAAGTCTACCAAGAATCATCCTGGTTGATCTGTTGCTATGGCTGAGGAATTACAAGCACTTCCTGTCAACAAAACTTGGAAATTAGTCCCTAGAACTTTTGATATGAATGTAATTGGATGTAAGTGGGTGTATAAAGCTAAGCTAAGAGCATATGGAACTTTAGAGAGACCTAAAGCAAGGCTAGTTACCAAGGGATTCAGTCAAGTTGATGGTGTGGATTTTTCTGAGACTTTCTCACATGTTGCGAAGCCTGCTAGTATTCGATTAGTTCTCACACTTGCCACTGTTAAGCATTGAGAACTTCACCAATTGGATGTTAAGAATGCCTTCCTCCATGGCTTTCTCAACACTCCAGTTTATATGCATCAACCACCAGGTTATGTGGACTCAGCTCACCCTCTGCATGTGTGTCAATTAAATCGTGCCTTGTATGGCCTAAAACAGGCTTCTCAAGCCTGGTTTGATAGGCTTAGTGATTTTCTCTTACAGCTTGGTTTTACTCCAACTCTGCAGATCCCAGCTTATTCATTTGTCATTTTTCACATGAAATTCTCATTCTTCTACTTTATGTAGATGATATGGTGGTAACTAGTGACAATCCTCATCGGATTCACTGCTGATCTCTCAACTCAATATTCAATTCTCCATTAAAGACCTTGGTTTCCTTCATCATTTTCTGGGAATCGAGGTTCATCAATTTGGCTCAAATTTGTTTCTATCTCAACATAGAAATATTGTGGAACTTCTGACTTGAGCCCATATGCACGAATCCAAACCTTTGTCCACTCCTATGCCCTCAAAAGGTCACCAGCTCTCTACTTATGCTACTATAGTTTTTTATCCTACCACTTATCGCTGCCTTGTTGGTAGATTACAGTACTTGACCTTTACACGATCGGACTTCTCTTTCAGTGTAAACTATGTCTATCAATTCATGTAGGCACCAAATGTGGCTTATTTTTAGCTTGTTAAAAGAATTTTGAGATACTTGCAAGGAACTGCTACACTTGTTCCACGTATCTTATCCAACAGCACTCACAGTGGAAGTAATTGTATCTTCTGGAGTGCCAAGAAGCAACCCACATTGGCTCAATCTAGTGCAGAGGCTGAATACAGGGCTATGGCTTTCATTAGAGTCGAGTTAACTTGGCTCTCCATTCTTCTCCGAGACCTTGAAGTCCAATTAACCAAAGCACCCTCCTTGCATTGTGACAATATGAATGCATTATACATGACTATAAATCCTATTCTACATGCATATAGAACTTGATTATCATTATGTTTGAGAAAGAGTTGCCCTCATCTCCTTAGAGACTCGATATGTTACTTCTCTTTACCAACTTGCTGACATACTTACCAAGCCACTACTCAAAGGTCCTTTCAAGTTGATGAGACACAAACTTGGCCTCTGTTACTTCCCACGACCATGTTTGATGGGGAGTGTAAGGAATGTAAGCATAAATCAAGATCCTAATGACCAAGAATCAAGTCTGAAAGATCTCAGCCAACAGACCTGTAACTCTACTAATACTCAGGATATTCCACATCAAGATATTAGTTGATCTTTTTAATCTTGGAATGTCCAGTTGTATAGTTCTGCGTATAGGCTAGTGTTTCTCCTTCATTGTAGCGTTATTTACGTTTATTTACCTCTCTTGAATGGGTCATACTCATCTTGTAACATCATTATATATATGAATGATAACACTCTCTCTATCTCAACCCGTGAGAAAGAAATTCCCATAACATCTTTAGTGGCTGAAGTTTGGAACTTCACTTGGTGCTATGGATATAATTGGGGTTTTGAAACGTACAAGAATTTACTTCGCACATCCCCTAATCCAACTACCCTTGAGGCTGCATCGGCTCAAGACTTTCCTCCACATCCGTCAGCCATGTACGACCTTCTGAGCCTAGGTCAGTATCTTATGCCCGATGCAGTGGGGTTGAATGATGAAGATGTCTATATTATTCTCCCTTTTGACACCAAGGCTTTGCTTGCTAGCTATCGGCTTCCAAAGACCAACCTCGCCATGAGCCAAGACCCTGGTATTGAGAAAGATCTGATTCAAGTCAGCTCCCCTTGCCAAGATCCTTAGAGTTATTTGTATTCGTTGTTACTTCTTCATATTGTATTTATTGGGTTTTCTCTTAGAATGGATTCTTTACACTAGTATTGGGCTTTTTTTTTTTTCTTTTCCCTCTTATACCCTGTGACTTTCACTTTGAATTCCACTTGCGATGTTGAATAATGAGTGTTCAATCAGTGAGGTAGAAACCAGCAAGATGATCCAAACCAATGCTTGGTTAATTATTGAAATCAATGATACGAACAATTGGTGATGAATCTCAGGCTAAATATCTATGGATCTCATCAAATGTGTCAAGAGTGCTTTAGTTCCTTGATCAGGACTTCAAATTGATGCTTATTCGTCTCGAGCTTCAAAGTGAGGAACCTCGATCGCATGGGGGTGAGGTTTAGGTCCTTGATTGGGACCTCCAACCCGAGCTCAGTTGTCCTGAGTATCACAGTGGTGAACCTCGACTGCATTGCAGGCAGGTTTAGGTCCTTGACTGGGACCTCCAACTCATGCTTATTGTCCCGAGCTTCTTAGTAAAGAACCTCGGTTGTGTTGTGACCGAGGTATAGGTCCTTGATTAGGACCTAAAACCGGAGCTCGGTTGTCTAGAGCATCGTAAGGAAGATTAACCTTGGCAATGTTGCGGGCATAGCTTAGGTCCTTCACCAGGACCTCCAACTCGTGCTCGGTTGTCTCGAGCATCATAGTGAATAACCTCAGCCTAATTATTGTGTGCAAGTTTTAAGTCCTTGATCGGGACTTGAGACCCGAGCTCGATTGTCCCGAACATCGTAGTGGATAAGCTCGGCATTAACCATTTACCATATTAAATGCAATAAATTTGTATTTTTTAATCAATAAATTTCAGTCAATATTTCTTTCATCGAATTTGAAAGTAATAATTGAGAATTAAAGGTATGCATCAAGTAGCTTGTCTTAAAAAAATTTTGAAAATATTAATGGAGTCATTAAGTCATATATACGAGGATTTCAAATCAAATCGCAATAGAAAGATTGTTTATTTTGGTGAGATTTAATTGGTTTTCCAAATTTTAAGAATATATATGTTTTCCAAATTGGTTTTCCAAATGATCTTAAAGTTCTTGTTTGAACATTAAAATATAAACTTGCAAGAGATAGATTGATAGAGTGAATCTTTCAATGTTTATAATTGTTTGTATGAAGCAATATTAAATATGTTTAATAAATATTATAAGATTCATCTATGTATATTTTTATTCGACATACAAATGAGACTGCTTGGGATGCACCGATCTAGTTTAACCTCCTACTTGGGAGTTGGGAACCACTATATAATTAGGATGATATATAGATATGAATTTTTTTATAATCTTTTAATATAATAATGTTGGATACAACTTGGGTTGTGCAGGATAGCTCCAAACAGTCAATATAAAAAGTAGGACCCATTATAAAATGTGGACAGACTAATCGAAAATCAATATAAGAAGAAAACCCCATAATTGTTGTCGGAGTAATGCTATACACCACATTCTGATTCCACTTTTATCATCATTGGATGATAACGAATTATCCAATAAAAGATCATCAAATGATGATAAATATGTCATATCTTACATAGTAGAATGAAAGTTTATTGTTATCATGTATGTCATTCATCAGTGGCTATGTTATGTTGCTCCGAAAGCAAATTAGAAAACCAAGCTGATGCTACGTACATTCTCATTCCAAGATTTGGAGCTATCATTATTATCAGGCAATGCATGTAAACAATGATATCATAGAGATAAGTTTGAAATTGAATTGCTTTATGCTTTTCCAGGACTCACATTTTATTTGCTTTTACGTATTGAAACATGATGATGAGGATCTGAATTAAGGACAATAGACATGATGGGCCCATAAATTATAATTAGATTTGGATGAACTTCATAATTCCAATCCCCTTCGTTTTCTCAAGTAATATTAATTAGATTGCACGAATAGATCATTCAAACTTGGGAATAAAAAATCTAAATATTTTCGACCTTTTGTTGGAGGGTGGCTGCTAATTATTAAGATTTACTAGCTGTAAAAAAATAGAAAATTATATTTAAAAAATAAAAACAAAAGAGTGAAGACTACAAATTAACTTTTTCAACCACAATTAATTAACATTTTTGTTTCCTTTAATTGTCTCCCCTTAGGACATTTAGAATATTGGAATATTGCAGATTGCATATTGTTTAGAACACAGGACATTATATATATAACTACAAGAAAACTGTTTATTTGTGATCAGCTATTTCTTACAAAAATGACTATTTCCTGTCAAAATGAGTTTGCTTTCGTCACAAATAGTCATTAGTATCGCAAATAATCCGTCACAAATGCTCGTTTTTCTTATATAATGATTCAAATGAGTTTTAATTATAATATTGACTAGCCAGTTCTTTTAGAGTATAGATCTAGATTTGACTGGTAACTTCTTAAATCGTTACATAAGTACTATTGGATCACCTAGTCGATCGTGTATTGTACGTGTCTCCAGCAACCCCATAGTTTATTTATCAATTCATTTTTCTCTAATCATCTCCTCATGTGGATTGTCGTGGATTAAGAGATCCTTGTCACTTTTGATTGTAGATGATCTTGCAAATAATTAATAGCTTGTTTTTCAAGCTAATAATCTATGATTTGCACTAATTAAAGATGTTGTTATATACTAGTTATAAGAGACATGATTCAGCTTTTTGGATCCGGATCCTTAATTAGTATCCCTCACGACGCACTTCCACTCAAAATTGTATGTTAAGTAACCAAGAAATTAAGTAAACATTTTGATTATTAATGATAAGTGTAGTTTAATCATTATACATAAATAAAGGCAATTGCCTCTTTTGAATTCAAAACCCACCTCAACTTATCTCATCTTATCATTACAACTTTCTCAAATTTTCACACAAAATATAATAAACAATTCAACTTTTTCAAATCTCAAAACAACTTTCTCAAATTCCTATACAAAATATAATAAACAATTCAACTTTTATTCTACTATTCATAAACTATCTCAACTCATTTCTAAATCTAAACTACTCAATTCAACAAGTTATTGTTGAAAACTAACTTGCGGCCAGCTCCCATGAGAAGGGTACTATTTTATGTGTAACCAGAAATTTAAGTTACGTGCATGTTCTCGATTTTTCACAAACTTTAATGTCTCGTTTATTTTCGCATATGAGATGAGATGAGTTGAGATTAAAGTTAAAAGTTGAATAAAATATCGTTAGAATATATTTTTTCAATATTGTTTTTGTTTTGGGATTTGAAAAAGTTGAATTGTTGATTTTATTTGAGAAAATTATAATGATTAGATTAGATAAGTTAAGAAGAGTTGTAAGGAGTTGTGAAAACAAACGAGGTTACAACTAACTAGTTTTCTATTTTTGTTGAAAGAATTTTTCAAAAAAAAAAAAAAAAACACAACAAAGATTTTCAAAAAAGTTAGAAAAAAAACTTCTAATTAAAGCTTATAATTTTTTAAAGTATCATGCCTCCTAACAAAAGAAAGAAGAGTTTTCCTCCAAATATTTAATCCTATTAAAATAGCATGCATCTCTAAAATGCTAAAAAGGGACGTAACAATTTAATAGAATAGATTGAAAGAATTTACTACTTGGTTTGTTCTTTAAAAAATAAATAAAGAGTAATGCTACTCATAATCCAAATTTTCATCATCCACACATCATCATATGATGTGACATTATATAATTAGAGATTATTTACTATATTTCACTTGTAAACTTAATATCATCTAATATCAAATCATGGTATGATAAGAAAAATGATGATGAATAGATTTTTTTCTCAAGCGTGGTCTCGCGGCACACCTTGTTCTAATTTAAATTTTTTAAATTTTCATTCTTTTTCACTTCATTAAGATTTTGGTTTTGGTTTTTAATTTGTATTGTTTGATAATATTTAGTTTGGTGTTTTTTTTAAATCGGTATTAGATGTCTAACTAATCCTTGACGTGCACGAGCACTCGGCAATAATTTTTCTACAAGTGTACTTTGGATAATTTAAATAAAAATTCCCTCAATCCCATAACTTCAAGAGTGTGAATACCAAATTTAGAGACTAGCTAGGATATCCAGTTTATACGACTTGCCCATAGACTCACCCCGGAGTTGGTTTGGTAGTTCTACTTTGTCATTTTATTGCATTACTTTTGTTACTTAATTTTGTAAAAAAAAAAAACAGAAAAAAACCTATATATAACAGCATTATGTTGGCATCAACCTAATGATATTCTTATTCAGTGCCGATCTTATGCATTTTTTGTGGCTTTGCTTTTCCTTTTAATATTCAAAATGATGGTGGGAACCGATTTTTTTTTCTAATAATAAAAAAAAAACTTGTGGGAACTGAGTTATTATTCAAGAATCTTCTACGTGCACCAGAAGTTCAGATTTCTTTTAGGAGTAATTGTAATATCTAAGAATATCTAGAAAGTGAGGATGTGTTTCGAACCTGGCGTAGAGCTAAGTACCAAGAAAACGTTCTCCACACTGACTTGCTAGTGTAACTTTTTAATAAGTTGTTTCTCTTCATGGTTCTTGGGTTTTGTGCATAGTTTTAAATTCTGTCCTGTTGCGGCTTTTTCTGTTTGGTGTAATATCCGGTAAACTATACTCACTCGTTTCGTTTTGCTTCAAATTCCGGCCAGTTTCGATTTATTCTAGACATTCCGATCAAATTCCGACCATTCCAATTGGAATTGGCATTTCGATCCCTATTTCGTTTCAAACTATTTTTATAATTTTCTTTTGCTTGAATAGAATTTTTATAAATTTTAAATTCAGATGGTATTCAATTAATTCTATAATATAAAATGTATTTAAATAATTTTAATTTTTTTATAACTGTAAATATGTCCACATATTCTCTATTTTTTTTAAATTTCATTATGTTTAATAATTTCTCTATTCTTTTATTTTTTTTCTTTGTTTTTGTGTCTCAACTCAAGTTTGTGATTTGTTCAATATATATTCATTTTATAAATCTTCAATTCTTCCATATATATATATATATACACATATACATGATACACACCTACATATATATATATATATATATATGTATTTATTCTATTAGTTAGTTTATATATAATAATTAAACTCGAAATGATACACTAGAATATACTGTATCGAAATATTCTGTTCCAGTATTTAAACTAAAATGATTAACGGAATGGAATTTAAAATATTGGTTTGAGAGGGGCTGCCATAGAAGAAAGGGGCAATGTCTCTGGTTTAAAAGAAAAAGAATTCAATGTATTTTTTTCAATTTTGAAAGAATAATACTATATTTCATTTTGGATATTTTTCATCTCCGATCATATTAGTTGATGTGGGGAATTTTAAATAGTTATTTTTCGAATAGTAAGCATATGAAGTCACTTAAAAATTCCTCCAATTAATAGTACTTGTAATTGGGGATGCGAAATATAGGATGAAAAATAGTATTGTTTCTTGAAAATGCTATTAATAAAAAATTATTACTTTGGTTGTTTATATTTTAAGATGCAAGTTTTGTCTACTTTTAAATGAATTGATTTTTTTATTTAAGTTTTTACACATATTTTGACAAATAACAGTTTTTCAAATGGAAAATGATTTACACAACATTTCTTACAATATTTTATACAACTATATTTTAAATGAGGGGTATTTTGATAAAAACATCTTAGAGCACTCCCAATAGATTATGTAAAATCCATCCATCTGTAAAATTTAAAGGATTTAGCTTAAAATACACATCCAACCGATTTTCTACTTCATTTCTATTTTACTGTTTGGTACTGTATTACCGCTACATGTAGCGTGATACTATTCACGATTGTAAACATTTTTTTAATTAATTTTTCTGTCTTTTTGTACTCTTTCATCTGCATCAAAGTTCGTCTTATTTCACAAAAGCCCCTTTGTATGTTTGGCGCCATCTTCCCTTCCTCAGTTCTCGTCGATTCCAGCAACCTTACATTCAGTTTGCTTCAAATTTCAATTCAAGAATCTCGTCGTCGAGTTCAAATTTGCAAGTTCGGTTGCACTTTCTTATTTGAGTGGGTTCTGGCCTCTAGGTAATTTTTCCTCCGCATCCAAAGTTCACTTATGAGGTGCAAAATGAAGGATTTGTGAAATTGAGAGATTGCTGGAAATGAGTTTGTGATGAAACTGGTTTTGATGGGTTTTGGAATGTGAGATGAGGGTGGGGTTTGCTTTGGTTGGAAACAGAGTTGGTGATGCTGCGGAGTGAGTTGGATTGGGTACGGATTTGAAGGTGATTTTGGTGGATTGGAGGAAGGTGAAATGGTGGGGTTGGGTTCAAATCGGAAGCTAGTTGATGTTGAGTTCCAGATTTTTTCAGCTTCTGTTTTTGGGTTTTTGGAGGTAGCGATTTCTAGTTTTCGGAGAGTGAGAAGTCAGGAGTAAGATAAATAAATATGAGAAGATGTTGTAAATATCAAAAGAGAGGAGGATATTATTGATAGTTAAAAAAAATATTGGAAATTAATAAAAAATATTATAAAATATAATATTTAAATGATATAAAAAAAAATAGATAAACTGATGTATGATATATTGTAAAAGTCATTATGTAAAATAGAAAAAGTAGATTTTGGTAATGTATTTTAAAGAATAAGATGAAAAAGTTATTGAGAGTGCTTTTATAAAAGTAACATAATTTTATTAAAATATTTTTATTTTATAACTTTGTTGTGTAATGTATTATACAATATGTTATATGTATATGATTACTCTTTTCAAATTATTATTAATGCCTGCAAGACATAACTATTGTTACGCTAAGAGTAGGGTACTATCCGCTCCTAGCACCCTAGCCTCGTTCCTTAGGAGCGAGTGCCTCTGTTCGGCTATCGGGCGAATTGACCTACGGGTTGTCTACCCACCCGTGGATGTAATGTAATGTAACTTGTTTTAAATAGCACCGTTTAGGGAGATTTTTAAACTTTGTAAATAACCTTGTTTTGATATATATATTATAAATGAAATATAATATATAATAAACATATGTATGTATATATAATATATGTATGCAGGCAGGAGGGTGTAATCTGGGTGGGTGGCGCACCCAAACCCCGCAACATGCTTTGTTTTATTTAAAATACTGTAATTGAAATTGAAGCGTGGAAGCGTTGCATATATTTTTTAAAAAAATAAATAAATATGAGATTTTATATTTCTTTTGAAGTGTGAAATGTACAAGTATTAAAAATTATTCTTTTTAATAATAAATTTATTATTTTTTAAAACGATTAATTAACACTTGTACATTTCACAACTGTATTTAATATTATTTTCCATTATTTTATAGAAAAAACCCAAAACTTAGTGATAAAAACACGAATTAAAAGTTTACCAAACCCTCACCTTCTCCGTCAAAAAAAAAAAAAAATCTGTACAATAAGCAAACCGCACGTGCTAAAATAATATTGCAGTGTGGCCCACTTCAACATTTACCAAAGAAAAAGCGGAGAGTGACCCCCATAAAGCAGTTGGGGGAGTTTCGAACTTTCGATTCACATACTTCCATGCACTTGCTTGCCGCTCGCTTTTCCACTTCTCACTTCTCACTTCTCAGTCTCAAAAGAATAAAAAAAAGAAAGAGTACCCAAAGCGAAAACAAAATCTGTTTTCCCTCTCCGCAGATATGAAGAATTAAACCGAGTAGATACAAAGACAAAAAGGCCATTGATTTTAGTACCAGAGAGGGAGGGATAGGAACTTAAAGAGTTTTCAAGTGGAACATGTTGAGACCTGACATTTGCAAGTTATTGATTTTGTTTTCTTTGTTTTGTTCTGCTGCAGCTTCTGTGACTTATGATCACAGAGCTATTATGATTAATGGGCAGAGAAGGATTCTGATATCTGGGTCCATTCACTATCCAAGAAGCACTCCTGAGGTAGTAATAAACAATGCCAATATGGTTCAAGGGTTTCTTTTGTCACCTGTTTCTGTCTTTTTCATGTTTTTGACTGATGGGTGTCTGCTTTGCAAGTTTTTGTCGATTCTTAGCTCAAATCTTCAATCCTTTTTTTTTTTTTTTTTTTGGGTGTTTTTGCTTGTTGCAGATGTGGCCTGGTCTTATACAGAAGGCCAAAGAAGGCAATTTGGATGTTATACAGACATATGTGTTTTGGAATGGACACGAACCTTCTCCAGGACAAGTAATGGAAATGCATTTTATTCTATTCTTTTTATATAAATATTGTGTTTATTTTTCCTGATTGAGAATATGCTCATTGCTTTTTATTTTTCTGTCATTTTTCAGTATTATTTTGAGGATAGGTATGACTTAGTTAAGTTCATCAAGCTGGTAGAACAAGCAGGCCTATATATTCATCTCCGGATTGGCCCTTATGTTTGTGCTGAATGGAACTTTGGGTACTAATGTTGATAATTATGAACAAAAATTACTTAAAACCCAAAAAGTTTATTTTTTTTGGTTCCCTTTTAACACCTTGTATTGATATGCTCCGTCTTGTTCTGCTTCTGATTTAGGGGATTTCCTGTTTGGCTGAAATATGTTCCTGGAATTGCTTTCAGAACAGATAATGGGCCATTCAAGGTGTCTAGACACTTGGGTTTTTACAGAATATAATTATTTTCTGTTATGTTTCGTAATAAATGTTTTAAAATTATTAATTTTTTTCTAATTGAACACAATGAAGGCGGCAATGCAACAATTTACAGAAAAGATTGTTAGTATGATGAAGGCAGAAAAGTTATTTGAAACTCAGGGTGGTCCTATCATCCTGTCTCAGGTAAGAATATCAGCCAGCTCATTTAGCTCTGGATTTGGAAAGTGTTTCATCTCATCTTATCTTATCTTATCATTACAACTTTCTCAAATTCCTATATAAAATATAATAAACAATTCAATTTTTTTCAAATATCAATTCAATTTTTTCAAATTTTAAAATAATAATAATATTAAAAAATAATATTTTAACAGTATTTTTTTTCAATTTTAATATTTTATCTAAAACCACATAGATGAATCCAGACCAGCCCTTAGTCTGTCATGTTTTAAGAAGTGGGTTTGATCAATTTGATAAAACTAGTCTATCACTTTTATTTGATTGAATTTCGGCAGATTGAGAATGAATTTGGACCAGTAGAATGGGAAATCGGTGCCCATGGTAAAGATTATACCAACTGGGCAGCACAAATGGCAGTACGTCTTGACACTGGTGTCCCGTGGGTAATGTGCAAGCAAGAGGATGCCCCTGACCCCATTGTAAGTTATTCTGCCTGTTTTCCGAACGCTTTCTTTTCCGCTATATGTTTTTCCTCTAACTATCAGAATTCTAGGTGTCTTACTTAAAAAATCCTCTCAAATTTTTATCTGATTTTAAAATCCTAGTGGGAGAGGATAAAAACATAACTTGAGTCTTATAACATTTACGCTTGTGTGATTTTTAGGGCAACATTAAGTTTCAATAAATGTTATAGGGCCTATGGTCACATGATCGCCCTTGGGTAGTAGCTATGGCTCAAACCGGATATTTTGCAGCCGAGAGGGACTCCTATAGTCACGTCTAGGAAAGGTTGCTACGCTGGTCGCCCCCGCCTCCCCTTGTTGTTGAGAAAAAAAAAATTGTTATAGGGCCTAGCTCATGTATCTATCTCTATCTCACTTGAGGCCTTCAAGTTCGGACAAGAATTTGAAAAATTTTTTATTCTCTATTATTTAGTGTCTTAATTGAGATTTTTGTTGGCTGTGCTGACCATTCCTGTATAATAATACCTTGGGTCCTATCCATCTTTGTGTTTTTGTCTTTTCTTCCATTATTTAGGATTTGGGTTTTGGATTTTTTTTCTTGACTTAATCAAAATTGCTTCATGTTTTACACTGAAGAATCTGCTATAAAGATTTGTTCTTCTGAGGAGCCACGTATTTGGGTTATTTTTTTTTTTCAGTAATTGGACTTTCTATTATCAACTAATTAAGCTATGATTTTTTCTCAACAAATTTCTCTGTTTTTATCATGGGACAGATTGATACCTGCAATGGTTTCTACTGTGAAAACTTCAAGCCAAACAAGAAGTATAAGCCCAAAATGTGGACAGAAAACTGGACTGGTTGGTAAGCCACATATTTAGTGAAAACTGTTTTCGTGTCTAGCTTCTGTAAACATCCGAAAAACTACAATTATATTAGATTTTCTTTCTGGAAACCGATTTTCCTCTTACATCTGTTGTGTCCCAGGTACACCGAGTTTGGTGGTCCAGTTCCCCATAGGCCAGCAGAAGACTTGGCATTTTCAGTAGCAAGGTTCATTCAGAACGGCGGTTCTTTTGTTAATTATTATATGGTGCCTAACCTTCCTTTTGTTTTTCATGTTAATCTAATTTAGTTGGTGCATGATCTCCTTAATTAAATGTACCTCTTTTTTTTCCTTTTTAACCTTTTTCAAAGTACCATGGGGGAACTAACTTTGGCAGGACAGCTGGTGGTCCCTTTATTGCAACCAGCTACGATTATGATGCTCCAATTGACGAATTTGGTAAGGCATTTAGATTAGCTTATTTGAGTTGGTTGTGCTACATTTGTTTGCCTGCCTCATTTATTTTTCTCAGGGCAAAATCATCTGTCTTGACTCTTATCGAATGCAAATTGTCTGGTATTTCCCCTAGGTAACTTGTTATATCAAATTATCTCACCAAGTTGTTATTTTATTGCAGGACTTCCAAGGGAACCAAAATGGGGACATTTGAGAGATCTGCATAAAGCCATAAAGTTATGTGAATCTGCTTTAGTTTCTGGAGATCCAACCGCGACCACACTAGGAAGTAATCAAGAGGTAAGGTTTTTCAGCTAGTCCAATTAAACCATGTATTAACTGTGCTGTTTTCAAATATTTTCTCAACTCCAGTGTTATATTTAGGCTCATGTATTCAAGTCAAAGTCTGGTGCCTGTACTGCATTTCTTGCCAATTATGACACAAAATCCTCTGCAAAGGTGTCCTACGGAAGTGGAATATATGACCTGCCACCTTGGTCCATTAGCATTCTTCCCGACTGCAAAACTGTAGTTTTCAACACTGCACAGGTATGAGAACACTCTTGGCTATGTAAATAAATTTCAATTCCATCTCAGTAAAAGTGTGTTGCACATCTAAATGGTTTGACATTTAACTTTCTTCTCAAAATTATCAAGTTCTCATTTACCTTCTGGGAATTACATTCTCCTAAAGAAACTGTAATTGAAATTTCACAAGGATGAATTTTTCCTATCTGAGTATGAACTATAACTTCTTTGCAGCTTGGTGCTCAAGGCTTTCAGATGAAGATGATGCCCGTAAATAGCACATTTTTATGGGAGTCATACAATGAAGAAACTGTCTCTGCTAATGATGACGGTTCAACTGCAATGAGCGGACTCTGGGAACAAATAAATGTCACAAGAGATGCTACAGATTATTTGTGGTACATGACAGAGTAAGTACTTCATAACCAATCACTCTCTTGTCCTCTTTGAATGTAAGTTGCAGCGAAAGAAACCTTCGCAATCTTGTTGGAACCATTATATTCTACCCCAAATATATTTACATATTTTCTTGCTCAGTGTCAAGATAGATTCAGATGAAGGATTTCTAAAGAATGGACAATCTCCCATTCTCACAATATTTTCTGCAGGCCATGCTTTGCATGTTTTCATCAATGATCAACTATCAGGTAATTATGGTTCTTGCTGGATTAACTTTGATTTGATCAATTGACCAGCTTCTTATTCTCAATGCAGGAAATGTTTTTGGGGGACTGGAGAATCCTAAATTAACTTTTAGCGAATCTGTGAAGCTGAGGATTGGCATTAACCAGATTTCTTTACTAAGTGTTGCTGTGGGGCTTCCGGTAAGTTTTCTCATGTGGATTCATACTATCAATTGCAGAAAGATATGGTACATATGATCTCTGCATTGTTGTTTTGGTATTTATCAGAATGTTGGCCTGCATTTTGAGAAATGGAATGCTGGGGTTTTAGGCCCAGTCATGTTGAAGGGTCTCAATGAGGGCACAAGAGATTTGTCGAAGCAGAACTGGTCTTACAAGGTTCATTCTCTATATGATTTCTGTTCCTCTCTTTCCCTGCCAACATGATGAAAAATCTGTGTTGGTAGGTTACTTTCAAGCAAATAGTTAAATTGTATTTTAGTTAAAGAGCCTTAAATCTTGACAAGCACCTTCGGTAGTGTTCAGAAATAATACAGCACACCATGCTGAAAGAGCATGATTCATAGAGGAAACTAAGCTTGTCTTTATCCATTAAGGATCTCCCAAGTTTAAACAGAAAACTAGGACATTTTAGTCCTAGACAAAGGATTTAATGTGGGTTTTCTATTTTATGATGAGAACTTTGCAATTATGATACGAGTCACAAAACTTTAAATGACTTATTTTACATGTTCCTGAGCAGATTGGTCTAAAAGGTGAAGCCTTAAGCCTGCATACTGTTAGTGGGAGTTCCTCCGTTGAATGGGTGGAAGGATCATTCCTGGCTAGGCAACAACCCTTGACATGGTACAAGGTGAGAACAATTTCAGAACTCAATTAACACATTCCTTTTACGCTTAGATATTTTTTTTAAAACTAGGACACTTGGGGGATTCATTAATGAAATTTGAAAATGATATTGTGATATCTCCAGACTTCTTTCAGAACACCAGAAGGCAATGATCCATTAGCTTTGGATATGAATAGCATGGGCAAAGGTCAAATATGGATAAATGGCCAGAGCATTGGACGCCATTGGCCTGGATATAAAGCACAAGGTGATTGTGCAGATTGTAGTTATGCTGGAACTTATGAGGATAAGAAATGCCGGACTAATTGCGGGGAGGCCTCTCAAAGATGGTGAAAAAAGTTATACATAATCAGTTTTGTTATGTTCTTACACTAAATGGTTTTTGACAAGGCTGCTATTTTCAGGTACCATGTTCCACGCTCATGGCTGAATCCAAGCAGGAATCTACTGGTTGTGTTTGAAGAATGGGGTGGTGAGCCAAGTGGGATTTCTTTAGTAAAACGAATGATGGCAAGTGTATGTGCTGATATCTCTGAAGGGCAGCCGACAATGAAGAACTGGGGCATGCTAACCTCCGGTGAACTCAATAGACCCCAAGCTCATTTATGGTGCCCACCTGGGCAGAAAATCTTTCAAATAAAGTTCGCTAGCTATGGACAACCTCAAGGAACATGCGGAAACTTTAAGGAAGGAAGCTGTCACTCGGACAAGTCCTATGATGTGCCTCAAAGGGTATCTGAGCAATATTGACTATTATTATTTCTTTTTCCTTCCAATATAAATGGAGATTTCCATGACTTTTCCTGATCAACTGTTTATGACAAGCCTTTTGGAACATTGCCACTCATTGTGTCATTGTTCAGCCTCATGTTCTCATGTTCTTTGTTAAATTGTTCCCTTACCCGATTCTAGATCCTTGATGTCCCCAAACAGATTCTGTATTGTTGGCAAACATCTGGCATTATACTTCTTTTCCAACCAACGTGGTTTGTCTTCTGCAGAATTGCATTGGAAAGCAATCTTGTTCGTTAAGTGTAGCTCCCGAAGTTTTTGGAGGAGATCCATGTCCAGGTAACATGAAGAAGCTTTCAGTTGAGGCCACCTGTGGCTAAATATAGCAGCTTCCATAACACACGGAATACAAGATGAGCAAGGAGTATATCTGCAGTACATAAACATCTACACATCCAGGATTACATTACCAAAGGCAATTAATTCGGCTTTGCAGAAGGGCAGCAGTGTGAAGCCATGCCACACTTCACCTGGCCAAAGCCAAATATAGAGAATGAAGATTATCATTCTAAACAGTAAACATGCATCAAATATGCTTTATATGTATAGGCAAACTGTCATTTGTCAAAGAGCTTTATACATTATCCATAGAGGTTTTACTGCAACTTGAGAACCTGTGAACACTAAAGACAGGCAAATTTTCACTTGCTTGTTGATTGTGATGTAACCTTCTGGGTGAAGGCAGTTGCCTCCCGGAAAAAAATCAATTGAAAGTTAAGTTCCGGTTTGGTTACAGAAAACTAAATCATCTCATCTTATATAATCATTATAAATTTTTCAAATTTTTATACAAAATATAATAAACAATTTAATTTTTTTAAATCTCAAAATAAAAATAATATTAAAAAATAATATAATATTTATTTAATTTTTAATAAAATATTTCATTTTATCTGAAGTGCGAAATCAAATCAACGCTAACTATCCATGAGATAATGGCCGTGTATCAAAATGGTCTATTTCTTCGTATTCCTTTAATTCATTCATGGAAATTATTGATGTGACACTTATTTGTCTATGTTATGACCAATTACGGATGGACGTGTTATATAAACAATCAGCTTTTTAAAAGGTTAAAAATATGCCCAATCAACATGCCATTCTAGCAAAATATATATAAAAAAAAATAAAACATAATTATTAAAAAAAACTAAAATTAAAATTATATATTAAAAAAGCTAAAAGAATTAGAGAATTAGAACTTGAAAAACTGAAATAAAAATTAATAGACTATTTTAAAAAAAACTCAGACTAATTAAAATTACAAACTAAAAATAGAAGAAACTTATAAAATCTCATATAAAACTAAAAGAAAAAATGAAAATCTAAAAAGACATTAAAAAGGATATAATAATATCTAAAACATTAAAATTAAAGGCAGAGAGAGAGAAATCAGGGCAACACAGGGTGGCCATAGACAACAACCACCTCGGCCTCTAGAGAGGCCGAAATCAGGCCCGCCTAGTTTGCCTAGTCTTGCCGTTGCCGGTCACTACAATAAGTTCAATTTGAATAGTTAAAGATTGAAATACATTAAGAAACAATTAGCTGGTTTGGATATTGAGATGAGAAGAGATAATTTGTAAATAATTATGACATTGTTTAAATTGAGATATTTTATGGTGTTTTGTAAAAGGAGAGAAAAAATTGAATAAAAATATTATAAAATTAAAATATTGTTAAAATATAATTTTTTAATATAATTTTTATTTTGAAATTAAAAAAAGTTGAATTATTTTTTGTGTTTTGTTTAGAAGTTTGAAAAAATGTATAATGATTAGGTAATGATTGGATAAAAATGTTGAATATTTGAAATTGAATATTGTGTGTTTGTAGTGTTTGGATATTGAAATAAGATGGGATGAGATTAGATGAGATAATGTACGATGAGATGAGAGACTTTTGCTATCCAAATCAGGTCATTTGTCTGTCCTTTTATTCACACTTGGTAAGCAGTATATGGATACAAGTTTGGCTTCAATATATTAATTTGATTTTCAATCTTAATTTATATTTTTTTCAATCATGCTTTGCTCCCTCCTAATAAAAAATCCTGATTTTCCCTTGTCCCCCCCTCCATATAGACTATTCAAAGGCTCATGCATTACTTGCAGTGGGAAGGTTCATATAGAAAATGGTGCAGATTTTAAATACATATAGCCTAATTTTTAAGCAAAATGGTGTGGGTGTAACTTGGATCTCATGTGAAACCTCATACCAAATTGATAGAAAATAAAATATAATATAAAAGAAGATAGAGAAGAGAAAAAGAAGCAAAGAGACTTTGAGGTAAAAGAGGAAAAAAGAGTTTGAGAGCTACTTCTTTATTTTTTTAATTGTTACTGAATACAAGACATACAATCCTATTTATAGGAAAATTATATTGATATAAGATAAGATAAATGTCTTAAATATTATGAAAATCAAATCAAGATAATATCAAATCAAAACAATTTGATAATTATGAAAATCAAATTAGGATAATATCAAATCATTCTTTGTTCAAGCAACAAATTCTCACCATGCAGCTCACAGTGATGCAACGCACTCACCTACACATGTAGCTGTTGTAGATTCCTCACATGGTCTCACCATGCATGAGCACTCATTATCACAGTGTACCACACCTGCACCTGCTAGAGCAGCCTCAACAAATCACGCACAATAGCTCACGTACCATGCATGATCATAGCTGTACAATTCTGTTATTGTCAGAATATTCCTTCACAAATCGTGTATAAAAGAGAGGCAAGACCTCATGTAAATACTGAGAGAAAGAAATATACAATATAATTTGAACATGGTATCAGAGCAGTAACAAGGACTCACTGTCTACCATGTATGCTCAAACTTCTTCCTCTTCCTCCTCCACGCTCCCCTTATCCAATATTTTCCACCTTATTTCAGTCAAACTTGCTCCCGATAATTACCTTCTCTAGAAGGTTCAAGTTGTCCCTTATTTGTGTGGGTAACTCCTATACTAGTATGTTGATGGCAGTTGTCAACCCCCTCCCCCCCCCCCCCCCAACCCAACTTCGAAATGACTCACCCAACCCTGAATACGAAACCTGGGTTCAACATGATCAATGGGTCATGTCTGCCTCGTTTCTTCTCTCTCTCAATCTATTAATGCTTGAGTTGTTGGATGCTCTTCTGCTCATGAGGTCTGGCTCTCTCTCGAATCTACCTATGCCTCGACATCTCAAGCTCATCTAATCGAAACCCAACTCCAACTAGCTTCTTTGAAAAAGGGCACTGACTTTATCCAAGCTTATTATTAGTGGGCCAAGCTTCTTGCCAACACCATGGCTGTCGTTGGGCGACCTCTGCCTTCTGCAGAGTTTATTCCATACCTATTAGCTGGTCTTGGTCTAGAATTTGATGCTTTGGTCTCGTCTGTTACATCACGTATGGACCCTATCCCTACTGAGGAGCTACTCAGTCACCTCCTTGCTCATGAGGCCCGGTTACAGCACCATGCAACCACCACTTCTCTTTTCTCATCGCCAGAACCCACATCACATTTTTCTGCTCGTTCTACTTTTGGTCACAATCGTGTTTTCATGGCCGCCATCCTTACAACCGCAACCGTGGCAGTAGGACTCCCAATACTCGAGGTCGTGGACCCTCTGGGTACACAGGTAACCCTTTTAGAGTTTCCTCTCAATCTTTACTTGACTCTAGACCTATCTATCAAGTGTGCAACAGAATGGGTTACACTTCCCTTACGTGTATCTACTGATTCAGGTCCTTTATTGAGCTTCTCTCCACCTCAGGTATTAAGCACCAAATCACTTGTCCCCATGTTCATACCCAAAATGGCATAGTAGAGAGAAAACACAGACACATAGTTGATTCTAGGTTAGCTTTATTAGCTCACACTTCAATTCCACTACAATTTCGGCCTTATGCTTTTCAACATGCCATCAGAATCATTAATATGCTTCCATCTTCTTCACTGCAAAATCTATCTCCATTTTTTACTTTAAACAAAACAGAATTCAAAAGTCTTCATATATTTGGCTCAGCATGGTGGCCCTTAACAAGGCCTTTTAGCCCTCATAAATTTGACTACAAATCGGTCCAATGTGTGTACCTAGGTCTCAGCTCGGCCCACAAAGGCTCAATTTTGTTATCACATTCCCACACGTCGTGTCTTCATCTCGAAAGATATTCGATTCAATGAAGATGATTTTCCCTTTGCCCATCCACCCAAGCCTAACTCAGTTTCTAAGCCTACCTACCTCTCACTCCCTTATATTAATTCCCATTCCAGCCAACAATCCACTACCTCCTCTATATTAGGCCCAATCCCTTCCTAAAGTCCCACTTCATCTTCTTCCTCCAGTCCTTTTCCTTGCCACTCAAGTCATCACTCTAGATCGGCTCACCCATGACAATTTATTGACGGCACCATCCCCTGGCCACCACCTCGTGCTCACTTGTCTCACCTCTCCACCATCCCTGAAAACCCTTCCTGTTTTTCCATTGCTCAAAAACATTCCGAATGGAGACATGCAATGTCAACCGAGTTCAATGCCTTCATAAAAAATCAGACCTGGACCCTTGTACCTGCCACTGATTCCTAACGTTATTTCATGCAAGTGGATTTTTAACACTAAATACCTTGCAGATGGCACCATTGAGCGAAGGAAAGCTCGATTGGTGGCCAAAGGTTTTCTACAACAATCGGGACTTGACTACGATCAGACCTTTAGTCCAGTGGTGAAAGCTACTCTACAATTTGATTAGTCTTAGCTCTTGCGGTTACAAATGGATGGTCTATCAACCAGTATGATGTACAAAACGTATTTCTTCATGGACCACTCACCGAGATAGTTTTCATGGCCCAACCTCCAGGTTTTGCTCACCCTCAATATCCTACACATGTGTGCAAGCTTCAGAAAGCTATTTATGGACTTAAACAATCTCCACATGCATGGTACTCTCATTTAAGTCAAAAGTTAATTGATTTTGGATTTTCCATCTCAACAGTTGATGCTTCTCTGTTTGTTCAAATATTTGGATCAACCTCATTGTATATGCTTGTGTATGTTGACGACCTACTTCTGACTGGTTCTACTATGAAAATTATAACTGAGCTTTTTCATGCACTGTGCATAGACTTTCCCATCACAGACCTTGGTCCACTGCACATCTTTCTGGGAATTGAAGCAACACAAACTCAGGAAGGCCTCTTGCTAACACAAAAGAAGTATATTGAAGATCTCCTTAAGCGCACCAACATGGCCTCATCCAAACTAGTACAAACTCCAATGGCCACTTCTGTCAAGCTAAGCTTTCATGATGGCAACCTTTTCGAAGACCCATCTTTATACTACAGCATTGTGGGTTCCCTCCAATACCTCTCATTCACACGGCCTAACCATGCATTTGCAGTAAGCAAGGTGTGTCAATACATGCATGCAACTCGAATTCCTCATTGGCAAGCCGTAAAACGGATACTCATGTATCTCAGGAACACAGTAACCTTGGTCTGATATTTTCCAAATCCTCCTCCATGAACATCAATGCATTCACTGATGCCGATTGGGCAGGCTGCCCCGATGATCGGCAGTCTACTAGTGTGTACCTCATCTACTCAGGCTCCAATCTAATTTCTTGGTCTTCTAAGAAGAAACACACAATAGTAAGATCTTCAACTGAAGCTGAGTTCAAAGCAATTGCAAATACCATGGCGGAAATTATTTGGGTACAACACCTGTGTAAAGACCTTGGTATAACACTCAACTTTGCCCCAACACTCCACTGTGACAACCTTGGTGCCATGTACCTCTCATCTAACCCAAGTTTTCACGCACGAACAAAACATGTGGAGATCGACTTTCACTTCGTGAGGAACAGAGTTCTAAATAAATCCCTCTCAGTTGCTTTCATTTCTGGAAAGGATCAATTGGCTGATGTTCTTACAAAGCCTTTGTCAGTAGCAAGGTTTTAGTTGTTATGTTTAAGTCTATGCTTATGTTAACTGTAGCTTGACTTGAGGAGGCATGTTCAAGCAACAAATCCTCACCATGCAAAACATGCAGCTCACATTGATGCAGCGCACTCACCTACACATGTAGCTGCTGTAGATTCCTCACATGGTCTCACCATGCATGAGCACTCATTGTCACAGTGTACCACACCTGCACCTGCTAGAGCAGCCTCAACAAATCACCCACTATAGCTCACGTACCATGCATGAACATAGCTGTACAATTCTATTATTGTCAGAATATTCCTTCACAAATCGTGTATAAAAGAGAGGCAAGACCTCATGTAAATACTGAGAGAAAGAAATATACAATATAATTTGAACATTCTTCAACATCCTCCCTCAAACTCAAAGTGGAGAACTTTGGAATCTAGAGTTTGAAAGTTGAAAGTAGCCTTCATATTCATTAATTGATCGTGAATGAGATGATATTGTTGGTGATGAAATGCCTGGTAACATCAAATATAGAGATGTGGCCAACAATGGGCTATATATGGCTTTGGCCAACTATTGGACTAAAATAAAAGGCCAAAATTGGATCTGGGGCTACAAACATTGCTCACAACAGATCAAAACCCAATAAAAAAAAAGTCTCACAGCTAATAAAGATACTCCAAATGCATTGATTTGAGACAATACATAATTGAACGATGATGAAAATTTTGTGAGAGGTAAAGCTGGCGGATCGAGCCTAGCATTAGCCAAGAGCTCTGATACCATGATATAAATTAAAACATAATATAAAAGAAGATGGAAACGGGAGAAAGTGGGAAAGAGACTTTGAGGGTTACATCTTTGTTTTCTCAATTGTTACTTAATACAAAACATACATATTTATTTATAGGAAAATTACATTGAGATAAAATAAAGTAAATATATTAAATATTATGAAAATAAAATTAAGACGATTTGATGATTATGAAAATCAAATTAAGATAATTATTTATCTTCAACACAAATGGACTTGATTATAAGCCTATGAGCCATGTACTTGTGCTTTATTTCCTTTATAGTTTATAAAACAATAATTTGAGTTGATTTGTGGATTTATTTTAAAGGAAAAGTTGAACACAATATATTGATAATATATCAAAGTTTCTTTTAGTTTATTTCCACGTCATCTTTATTATTTAATTTATTGTTTTATTAACGTCAATAAGTTCAGCTTCAATTTTAGAAATTTTTTTGCATGACATTCCAAGTCTAATGGGCTAGTTTGGGAACATATACAACTCTCCTCAGGTTTAAGCTATTTTCAAATATTTTATTTTCAAATATCACTTAAACATAAAACGCTTTATAATTTTAAATCTTTAACTTTTTCATCTAATAATTATCTAATCATTACAACTTTTTTAAAGTTCCAAACAAAACATAAAAAATCATATATAGAATTTTTTCAAATTTTAAAACAAAAATAATATTAAAATAATCTTTTTAATTTATAATATTTTTATTCAACTTTTTTTCTCTCATTTCTCAAAACTCAATAAAATATCTTAGCTAGAATCATTTCACTACTATTTACAAACTATTTCACATATATTTTGATATATTTTAACTTGGCCAAGTGTTTTTCTTTTAATCAGTTTTCATGAGTCTATGTGGAAAATGACTCTTTTTTTCTCAGTTTTATTAGAAGCAACGCACGATAAGGGAAATAAAAGAAGGAAAGAGGGTTGTTGTTTTGAAGGTTTATTTTTCTCGTTTTGATAAAAAAAAAAAATCTTTTGTATATTAGTGAGATTTGATGCATGGACTTAATTTGGGTTTGAGTGATTTTTATTTTTACTCTCTTTGGTACTTAATTAACTTTCTATTTGTGTTTCATTTTTATGGCCTCAGTTATTGAACACAGATTTTTTTCATTTATGTCGAGCCATTTTAATCTCAATTTCTCGTGCATTCATTACTGAAAGTTATATCGAAATATTCCTGAACAATTTATTTGGGAACAACACAAAACCAATTAAATTATGATTTGAATTAGAGAAAAGATGATTAGATGATGAACATAAAGAACTAACTAGTTCTTTGATCAGCATTCACATCACTTTTAGATGATCTTTTGCCTGATCAACATGAGCGTCACTATAAAGAGTGGATGAAGGATTTGTTAAGACATGCAGGAAAGCTAGCTTTGTGTCCTCACTCATGTTTAATCGGCGCCTTCTTCTTTTGAAACTCAGAAGGTAATTCCTTTATTGAAATCAATACAACTTAGTCATTACAATATTTTTCATTCAGTATATCATTATTAATCTCTACTGGACCGTCCTCTATCCACACACTCATCAAAAAAATTAAGTGCTAGCTTAGCTAGCTTGTGTGCTATATTGTTTGTTTCTCTGTACACAAATTTTATGCACCAATATGACCTTTCAGCCATCACTTTCCTTACATCTTCAATAATGTTCATATACTTAGCCCATATCTCCTCCCCACTACTTGCAGCTTTCACTCTCAACTGGGAGTCCCACTCCAGTATCACATCCGAGAACCCCAGTTCTGCACATAAAATTGCAACTCTCCTTAATGCTAGAGCTTCAGCAACAACCGGATTCTTGGTATGCTAAAATATTGAACAAAGGCATGCTAACATCTCACCATTTGAGTCTCTGATAACCACTCCAACACCCACCCTTTTGTGATGAGCATCTACAGTAGCATCCCTATTTGTTTTCATTGCCAACTCAGGTGACTTTTCTCACTTGACCAATCTTCTGTCAGTGTTCCCATTCATATGTGCCATCTATTGATGATTCTGAGCAGTGATGAACTTAGTCCATAACTTGCAGCTTTTATGATACTTTTCGAGTCATCAATTTTTTTTTTCAAATAACAGCGAGTTCCTTCTTAGCCAAATCTTCCTCATAATACAAGCTACCAACTCCACTTCCTCCACTTTCAAATATAAATTCAGTTTTTTCCATAGGGCCACAAAATCAGAATCTGAGCTAATCCACTTATGTACAGGGCTATCAATCTCTGCCTAGACATCAGAGACTGCAGGACAGTTCCAAAGTGCATGCATGGTTGTTTCAGTCTCCCTTTCACAAATTGGACACTTATTAGTATCAATCATCTGCTTCTTGAATAAGTTTTGCTTGGTTGGGAGTAAATCATGACCTACCTTCTATAGAAAGTGCTTGACCACACTTTGTACATTTAGCCCCCATATCAGGCTCCACACAGTTTCTGAATTACTCCCTGTTGAAGGTTCCCCTTTCATAATTTTCATTCTTTCATGTTCTAGATGATAAGCACTCTTCACTGAGAACTTACCATCATTTGATCTTCCCCACACCATTTTGTCCACTGCACCCCCCACCTACTCAAAGGAATACTACAGATGACTTCAACTTCAACTTCAATAAAAGTATAAAAAACCAGTTCTTTTTTCCATACCCCAGTTTCAGATTCAATGAGATGGTGTACCTTTGATTCACTAGGTAATTTTTAATAGGAGATTGAACACAATGAGAAATTTGAGTTAGCAGCCACTTATCCTTCCAAATTTTAATTCTACTTTCATCCCCTACTCTCCATAAAAACCCCTGTTTCACTAAGTCTAGGGAGGACCACAACCCACCTTGGCATCTACCAGCCCCACATTTTTAAAATACTTCTCTCTCATTATCTTTGCCACCTATGAATCAGGCTCCTTCAATATCCTCCAGCACTGCTTTGCAAGCATTGCCTTATTAAAACATTCAAGATCTCAGAATCCCAGCCCTCCATTCTTTTTTTATTCTCCCACTTTAAACCAGCTTCTCCACTGAAGTTTCTTATCATCTTGTTTTTGTCCTCACCAAAATCTTGCCAAGAGGGATGATATCTCCTTGCACAACCTTCGTGGTAATCTGAAAACACTCATAACAAATGTAGGTATTGCCTGAGCAACAACCCTTAGCAAAATCTCCGTCCCTACCTGCGATAGAAATGAGTTCTTCCAGATACTGATTTTGGACCAGACCCTCTCCTTTAGGTTTCTAGATGTATTATATCTTGATCTACGAACCATGGTTGGAATGCCAAGATATCTTTCATAGCTTCCACATATAGATACCCTTGCTGCACTTTGGATCTGTGACCTAGTTAATCCATCAGTATTTGAACTGAGAAAGATGGTAGTCTTTTGCATATTTAAGTATTGACCCGAGGCCTCTTCATACACTCTCAATAAAACTTGGATCTTCGGCCATTCAACTATCTTAACTCTCCCAAATATTACACAATCATCGGCAAAGAGTAAGTGATTTATTCTTGTTCCTCCTCTTAATACTGCAACTCCCCTTATGTCCCCCCTTCTATCAGTTGAGTTAATTAAGGAACTATGCCCTTCTGCACAAAGGATAAATAAGTAAGGGGAGATAGGATCCCCTTATCTTATTCCTCTTTTTGGTTTGATAATCTTTCCAGGCTCCCCATTAACAAGGATTGAATGTGTCATTGTTGTCACACACTTCATGATCAAGGAGATCCATCTATCTCCAAATCCCACCTTTCTCATCATATACTCCAAGTATTTCCACTTTATCCTATCATAAGCGTTTGACATGTTCAGCTTTAGAGCCATACTTCCATACCTTCCTCTTTGTCTTGTCTTCATCGTGTGCAATGTTTCATAAGCTATCATAACATTATCAGTTATGAGTCTTCCAGGTATAAAGGCACTTTGATTGCTGGAAATAATTGCAAGGAGCACTTTCTTCAGCCTATTAGTAAGTATCTTTGAAGCAAGTTTATATTACATAGACTGATTGGCCTGAATTCACTTGCAACAAAAGGGTTTTTAACTTTAGGAATCTGGGCTAAATAAGTACAATTAACAAAGCTTTCTAGGCCCCCCTCCCCATTTAGGAAACTTAATATAGCCTTGCTTACCTCCTCCACCACAATGCTCCAATATGCTTGATAAAAATAAGCCCCATACCCATCAGGGCCTGGGGATTTCAAGGAACCCATTTGCTTCAAAGCATCCTCCACCTCAATTTTTGTGAACCCTTTTTATAGCTCTTCATTCATTTGACTAGTGACTCTCGGTTCAACCTCTTTAAAGAATTCCTCTATAGCTTCCATTATGGGGTGTGATGAGCAAAATAAATTATTAAAATAATCATAAAAAATACCCTTTATCTCGTCTTGCTTAGTCACCACGCTACCCTGGGAGTTCTTTAATTCCTTAACCTGATTCGTCCTCCTTCTCTAACTAGCACATGAGTGGAAGAACTTGATATTTTTGTCCCCCAGTTGATACCAAGTTCTCTTTGCTCTCTGTCTCTACTTTAAATCTTCTTGCTCCAGAAGCATACCTAGCTCTCCTTGCCGATTCTTGATTAACTCATCATTATGGGAACCCTCATTCTCTTGTTCAATCTTGAGTCTTTCAGTTTTTTGCTTCACAACTGTCTCAGCCTCCTTATCTCTATCTAGACTCCATTTAATCAAATCTCCCTTACAGCTATTCAACTTTCCCTACACCTTCCTTAATGGATTTTGTTATGCTACACATCTATCCCAAGCCTTTTCTATCACTAGTCCTCCTTCCTCATCCCTTATCCATTTTGCTTCATATCTGAATATTCTCTTTTTTTTTCTTTTCACTGCATTTTCTTGTCTCAGATTTAGCAACAAGGCCTTGTGGTCTGCTTGGGTAACTGTTAGCACTTCAACTTCTCTATATTGGAAAGTCTTAGACCACTGAGAGTTGGCAACAACTCTATCTAGCCTCTCCATTGTAAAAGTATTATCTACATGCTTAATACTCCAAGTATACTTATTTCCCTTCCACCCCAACTCAAAAATGCTATTTGCTTCTAGCACTTTTTTGAATTCTTCCATTTGAGCCTTTGGTCTAGGTTCCCACTCTCCTTACATCTTGACACATTATCTCATTAAAATCACCAATTATGCACCATGGTTTTTCTATTGATGGATTAACAATGATAGGAGATTCCATGTCCCTCTTCTCTTACCTCAGGATGCCCATAAAAACTAGTGAATAGCCATAACAGCTTTTTCTCCTCACACATAACTATTGCATTAATATGATAGTGGGAGAAATTAACTATGTCCACATCCACCTCTCTACTCCACATCAAAGCCAAACCCCCCATTTCTACCCAATGAATCTACAATAAAACACCCCTCCCAACCCAACTTCTTTTTAATACCCTCAAACTTGCAAGCTTCAAATTTAGTCTCTATTAGGAAGACCATCTTGGGTTTCTTATCCTTTACCAATAGGTAAAGGTTTTGAACTGCCCAGGGTTCCCAAGCCCCCGGCAATTCTAACTTAGTATTTTTATAATGGTTGGAGGGATTGGCTAGCAGCCTCTGCCAATGACAAGTTTCTCCTGAATCCCCCCTCTTTAACATTCAATCTGTCCTTCTTTAAGAGGCCCTCACTGCTATCTGCAGAAACATCAATGAACAAACTATGTTTATACCTAGATGGTAAACCTAGGGCTCCTTTCTTTCCTGCAATTCGTGCCCTTCTCTTCCACCTTCCCCTCTCTGCCATCCCCTTATCTTCATCCATCTCTTTCTCAGCATGAGCAAACTACTATAAGCTAGTCTCAGATTCAAACATAAAAGGCCTCTCCACTAGAGATTCCACCCTTTTTGTAACCCTCCTCCCCATCCCTTCTTTTAGAATTTTCAACAAACACATTGTTTTTCACTTCATTCTTAGAAGCCTGTGACCCTTTTTTTCAGAATCAATGCCGACATCTTTTCCTTGCCCATCCCCTTATCAGCCTGTGTAGGAGTAAAATTATCATTAGACAGCCTTTCTTCTTGCACATTATCACTGTTATACTCCTCGTTATACTCCTCTTCATTTTCCCCCATACGTTCTCTGTGGGTACTGCTGTGTTTCTTCGTATTTTCCCCCCTTGAAGTATGATAAGCTTGAAGCCATGTCCCGTACTGGGATCTACCACCATTCCCTTCCAGTCCCACACATCCCTCTATTCCATGTATTATTCTTCCGCAATTGAAACATTGCTATCAATTTCCTTAGGTCTAGTTCAATCTTCACTTTGAAACAGCTTGTCCATCCAATCTCATATTCACGTACATTTACTTCTTTGACAATCCCGATTGTTGCTCCAATTTGATTCCCTATTTCTCGAGTCATACATGCCAATGACAAATTGTTTAAGTGAACCCATAATTCCTCATGGAAAAAATTCATCTTCTGAGTAGGGGTAAATCCATCAAATGGTTTCAGAATCAGTAGTTGATTATCACATAACCATGTCTTTCCTTCTAGAACTCTCTGTCTATCCTTCTAGTTATCAAATATTACCACAAATAAATTTGGGATTATATCATGAAAAGTAAACGATCCCCCCAGCCACCAGATCTTAGTCATAGTAGATCTAATCACTTCCTTACTTATTTTACGATCTGAGAATAGTTTCCCTACTAGGCTTTTATTTCCCTTTGCTGTCACCTTTCCCATATGCTCTGTACTTGGCTCAATTACAACATTTTCCTCCTCTGTAAGCTGAAGCTTGTCTCACCTTTCCTCCAGATCCTCCATCACTGCCTACCCCAATCCTGTGAATGGACTAGTGGAGACTCCTTCTCCCTCACTCTACGAGCTAGCCGATACGATCCCTTCACCCAAGCTTTCTCCTCAGAGTAAGCTCAGAGAAGACTGCGTCTAAAAATTTGAGTATCAGTGCCTTTTAATGGCAATCCTTTGAGCTCATGTCGAATGCAGGAAAGCTATTTGGTGTAATTCACAATTTACCAGCCTGAGTGCATGGTAATTAAGTGGTAACTAAGTACATAAAATCAGCCCAAAGAGAGTCAGGTTGTGTTTGCTTGTTGAACCAAACTCAACTCATCCTAAACCAATTATTGATGGGACCCATTACTTTTTCAAATTCCAATAAAAAAGTTAAACACATCTCAACTTACTTCATACATTTCAAATTAAAAAGTTAAACCAATCTCAATCTAAAAAAGTTAAACACATCTTAATGTGATTTACAAAATATTATTATTCACAACCCAAACTCATCTCAATAACCAAACGTAGCCCAGTCACTTCATGACAATAAGAGCCATAAAACAGTTAAAGTTTTCCAAAGTAGCTAGCTAACTGTTGGAATAATGGTGAAGCGCGCATGCATGCAGTAGTACACGATGAAGTGAGTCGTTCAACAGACAAATTGGAACAGTAGTACTTTCTTTAATGCATGAAAATGGAAGACATCATGCGCGCATATAATTTGGTAGGTATATATTATTAATGACATATAGACAAGTCTTCATGTGCATCATTATTCCAAGGAATCTCATGATCTGTACGTGAAGTGGACAGGAGGATCATAATCATTGGTGATAAAGCAATATTCTCGATCTGACATGGTCTTAAGATCATGAATGATCCTCATGCTACCTAACTGATGGATTTTCATTTTTCTTCAAAAATTTGGGATAAAAATGCATGCACGTCACTCGTCAATATAGAATTCTTGATTTCCTAGCTGCCATTTTCAAACTAGTTTTGAGTTTTGTGCACTATAATTAAGGAAGTGGCCCATTGGCTCTATAGATATATGAATTGCATGGGAAAAGGTTAGACATATATAAAGAACAAACCATTGGCCACAATCTGCTCTCTCTCCAATATATATGTTTCTCCAACTATATATGTTCTTGTTTTGATCCCCTAATTGAAAATTTAGAGAATTTGAAGGATGTGGAAGCGAATATTTCTATCAAACCCCTCACAATAGTTGAATGCGGAGCACTTTAAGGCTCCATTTGGATGTTGAAATGAGATGAACTGAGAAATATCATCTCAACATCCAAACATCACTCAAACACAATCATTTTCCAATTTTAAATTCTCAACTTTTTTCATCTAATCATTACATAATCGTTAGAACTTTTCCAAACTTTCAAAGAAAACCTAAAAAATAATTCAAAATTTTCAAATCACAAAATAAAAATTATATTAAAAAATTATAATCAAACAATATTTTAACTTTATAATATTTTTATTCAACATTTTCTCTCATTTCCCGAAACCCCATAAAATATTTTAACTCAAACCATTCCATTACTATTCAAAGATTTTTCATCTCATCTCAACATCCAAACCAGGCCTAAAAGTTGTGGCTTTGATCATGGCTATTCTAAAATCACAATTGGCTTCCCCAAGGTGTTTGGACCAGAGCTACAACCCATCAATTAGGTTGTGTTTGGTTGTTGAACCAAACTCAACTCATCTCAAACCAATTATTGATGGGACCTACTACTTTTTCAAATTCCCATAAAAAAAGTTTTAACTTATCTCAACCTATTTCATACATTTCAACTTAAGAAGTTAAACCCATCTCAACTTAAAAAAGTTAAACCCATCCCAATAGAACCCACAAAATACTACTATTCACAACTCAATTCAACTCATCTAAACATCCGAACATAGTGTGAGAAACACAACCAGAGTCCCTTATAGCCAAAAGGACTCAGTACCTCGAAATCCAACTCAAGAATTACAAGTATCGGAGATAAAATATCAAGAACAACAAGAACAAGCAGTAAATCAACAAGATATAATAAAAGAATGAAAATTAAGGAATACAAACAGAGATTACATGGTTCAGCCCTAATGGCCTACGTCCACGGTAGGAATAGCCTCAGAGATCATTCTTTATTGAGTAATCTTCAAAGCCAATGTATCATATACAAGATCAAGCTAATACAGAGCCAAAACAAGCCACAATATAACTTTCTTTCTCCCTTAGTAAAACCCTAGCATGAACTCTCTCTCTCTGACTTACAAAGCTCTCGAAGACGGCATAAATGCCCAAATGAAAACTGTTCATCTTACCCCTACACAGCTACAAAGCATATATATACATGCCCAACATATTACAATATGTGTCTTTGATCCAGCGGCTCTCATTCATCATATCAGAGAATAAAGTTTGCTTATGTGCCTAGCACATATTCACTCCACTGCATATTGATAAGGGCTGCTGCTTATCACCAAGTGTCCCAATTTTATTGGTTGCATATACATCAGTTAGAGTAATATAATGATGGTAAAATAATTGACACACAATATTCACAATTCTCCACCTTGACAATATTATACCCATCACTTCAATCCTACTCTCATCTTGGATATTCCTACAATGTCCCTCTATTAGGGACCCTTAACAAACTGTATGTTAATTAAGTTCAGACAGTGTCTAAACTTTGCTAATGGTAGGGATTTAGTCATCATGTTTGAGGGATTTTCCTCAGTTGGAATTTTCTCCACTCCAACTTCCCTAGACTCAATTACATCCCTTACAAAATGGAGCCTAACATCTATATGCTTAGTCCTTTCATGATATACTTAGTTTTTAGCCAAATATATTGAACTTTGGTTATCACAGTGTACAATAATATTTCCTTTAAAAATACCTAATTCATGTGATATACCATTTAGTCATATTGCTTCCGTCATGGCCTCTGTCAAAGCTATATACTCAGCCTCTGTTGTAGACAAAGCCACAACAGATTGCAAGTTTGACTTCCAACTAACAGCCCCCCATAAGCAGTAAAAACATATCCTGTTAAAGATTTTCTAGTATCCACATTACTAGCATAATCAGTATCTACAAAACCTTCTAACTCACAACCTTCCTTAACATTTGATCCATATTTCAGGCTCAAATTAATAGTTCCATAAATATACCTTAACAACCATTTAATGGCTTGCCAGTGTGCCTTACCAGTTACTCATAAACCTACTAAAAACGTTGACAGCAAATGTAAGATTTGGTCTTGTACAAACCGTTGCATACATCACACTTCCCACCATGCTAGCATAGGGGATTTGTTGCATAAATTCTATTTCTAATTCTTTTTCTGGGGCCTGAATAGTGGATAACTAGAAATGTTGACCTAAATGTGTGCTTACAGGTTTAACTTGGTCCATACCAAACCTTTTTAGAATTTTAGAAAAATAATTTTTCTGAGATAGATACAGACATGCCTCTGACCTATCTCTTATAATATCCATTCCTAAAATTCTACTAGCTGGTCCTAGATCTTTAATGTCATACTCAGATTTCAACATACACTTAGCCTGTTTGGTCAAATTAGGGTCTTTACATGCTACCAACATATCATCTACATACAGTAAAAGATATATTAATATTCCATTAACATCTTTATAGTAAACACAACTGTCGTAACAGCTTCTTTTAAAATCATTTGCAAGCAGGTAAGTATCAAATCTCTTATACCATTGCCTGGGAGATTGTTTTAGACCATATAAAATTTTTTCAAGTAAACAAACTTGATTAGAGTTAATGTTTTTTATAAACCGCTCAGGGGGTTGCATGTAAATTACCTCTTCTAATTCTCCATACAAAAAATCAATTTTTACATCCAGCTGTTCTAAGTGCAAATCATGATATGCAATGAAAGACAGAAGCAATCTAAAGGAACTATGCTTAACCACATGAGATAATATCTCATTAAAATCTATTCCCTCCCGTTGAGTGAAACCATTAGCCACTAGTCTTGCCTTGAACCTAGTACCTTCTACCCCTGGTATGCCTTCTTTTCTTTTAAAAATCCACTTGGATCCCACCAGCCTAACCCCATTAGGTTTTGTAACTAGATCCCAAGTTTTGTTTTATTAAGAAACTCCATTTCACCATGCATAGCAAGTATCCACTTAGTGGCATCTTTGCTAGCAATAGCCTCTTTATAGGTTCTTGGTTCTTGATAAACAACCTCATCTGCAATAGTCAAAGCAAAAGCTGTAAGCTCAGCTTAACCATACCTTAGAGGTGGTTTTATAATCTTTTTCTTTCTATCTCTTACTAAAATGTAAGAGTCAGAACCTAGTTTATCTAAGTCCTCTGAAATTGGGTCCTCAGAGTTATTGATTTGCCTAGTATTAGAATCTGTTGAGGTGTTTATCCTCTCCACCTCAACATATACATTTCCCCCAGTGTTACCAGGTCTTTGTTCTACCTCTACCTTATGTACCCGAGCCATTTGAGATTCATTAAAGATCACATCCTTGCTAATGATACATTTATGTCTGCCAGGTTCATCTAACCATAGTTTATACCCATTAACTCCCTCAGGGTATCCCACAAAAATACACTTAAGTGCCCTAGGATCTAACTTATCAGTTTTTGAGTGTGCATAAGCTGTACACAAAAAAATTCTAAGATAATCATAATTAGGTGGTTTCCCAGTCCACATTTCTTGTCGTGTTTTAAAACCTATGGCAGAAGATGGACACCTATTAATTAAGTGGACTGCTGTAGCAGCAGCTTCAGCCCATAAAGTTTTAGGTAACCCAGCATTAGACAACATACATCTCACCCTCTCTAGAATGGTCCTATTCATCCTTTATGCTAGACCATTCTGTTGCGGAGTTTCCCTCACAGTTTTGTGTCTTAGAATCCCTTCCTTTTGATAGAAAGTGTTAAACTCTATTGACAGAAACTCTAGCCCATTATCAGTTCTTAGGGTTTTTAGTTTTCTGTCTACCTGGTTCTCTACTAAAGATTTCCATTCCTTAAAAATTTCAAAGGTGTCACTCTTATGTTTAAGAATGTAAATCCATACCTTCCTAGAGTAGTTGTCAATGATGGAGAGGAAGTAGTTCCCTCCACCATGAGAAGCTACTCTAGAAGGTCTCCAAAGGTAAGTGTGTACATAATCTAGGGTCTGAGTAGTCATATGAGTTGCCCTTTTAAAACTAACCCTTTTATCCTTTCCATAGATACAGTTTTCACAGAAAGGTAAGTTCTCCAGGCCAGCATTAGTCAACAAGCCCTATTTGTGTAATTCTAAAAGTTCTCTTTGACTAACATGCCCTAATCTCCTGTGCCAAAGCACAGATTTATTCTCAATAGCATTCTGTACAGGGGATGCTTCCCCCATAGTGGTTTTTTCAACTAGAGTATAAAGGCCATTTTTAATTACCCCTTTCATAATTGTGAGTGAACCTTTAGTAACTATAAGGACCCCTGCTTTAGACTTAAAAGAATAACCTGAATTATCAAGTGTACCAAGAGAAATCAAATCTCTCTTTAAGTCAGGTATAAATCTGACCTTCTTCAAAAGTCTCTCCATCCCATCATGTAATTTTAGTCTTATACACCCAATTCCCATGATCTTACGGGATTTATTATTCCCTAGAATTACATGTCCACCATCCAATTTTGAAAATGTTTCAAACCAGTCCCTATTGGGACACATGTGAAAAAAGCAGCCTGAATCTAAAATCCACTCTTTTCCAGACCCTACCTCAGATACATTCAGTACCTCGGCACTTTCATACCCATCTAACACCACTGCCACATCCCCATCCTCTTTGTTTTTGTTTCCTACCTGAGTTTTTCTGTCAAGACAATCTCTCTTGAAATGTTCTTCTTTGTGACATAGAAAACACTTTAACTGCTTTCCTTTAGACTTAGACCTTCCTTTCTTAATATCTAATTTATTTTTCTTGCCTCTCTTTTCTGGTCTTCCCCTAACAGACAGGCCCCCACCATGTTCTCGTTTGGTATTTTCTTGGTTTTGTAATTCCCTAGCATGAAGCACAGATTGCACTTCATCTAGAGATGAAGTATCTCTACCATACATCATGGTCTCCTTAAGGTTCTGGCATGATGAGTTCAAAGAACTCAGCAAGAGGATTGCTTGATCCTCATCCTCCACCTTAATATCTATATTTGCTAGGTCTAATATGATCTTGTTAAAAGTATCCAGATGTTCCCCTACTAAGGTTCCAGGAGTCATCTTAAGAGTATATAACCTAGTTTTCTTGCAAAGTCTGTTAGCCAGAGATTTTGTCATATAGAGGTGTTCTAGCTTTAGCCAAATACCAGCGACAGTTTCCTTACTAGCTACTTCCCTCAACACTTTGTCTCCTAAAGATAAAATAAGAACACTATGGGCCTTTTGGAGAATGTCCTTCTGGACTTCCACATTTCCTTCCTTTTTCGAGGAAGAGCCCCTTTTTTCATAGGTGAGAGCATCTTGTAAGCCCTGTTGGACTAACAGAACTCTCATCTTTATTCTCTATAATCCGAAGTCATTTACCTCTATAAATTTCTCAACATCAAATTTCATGGTCCTCATTAAACCTAAGCTCTTGATACCAATTGTGAGAAACACAACCAGAGTCCCTTATAGCCTAAAGGACTCAGTACCTCAAAATCCAACTCAAGAATTATAAGTATCGGAGATAAAATATCAATAACAGCAAGAATAAGCAGTAAATCAACAAGATATAATAAAAGAATGAATAATAAGGAATACAAACAGAGATTACGTGTATGACCTACATCCACGGCAAGAACAGCCTCAGAGATCATTCTTTATTGAGTAATCATCAAAGCCAATGTGTCATATACAAGATCAAGCTAATACCGAGCCAAAACAAGCCACAATATAGCTTTCTTTCTCCCTTAGTAAAACCCTAGCATGAACTCTCTCTCTCTGACTTACAAAGCTCTCGAAGACAGTAGAAATGCCCAAATGAAAACTGTTCATCTTACCCTAACATAGCTACAAAGCATATATATACATGCCCAACATATTACAACATGTGCCTTTGATCCAGCGGCTCTCATTCATCATATCAGAGTATAAAGTTTGCTCACGTGCCCAACACATGTTCACTCCACTGCATATTGATAAGGGCTGTTGCTTATCACCAAGTGTCCCAATTTTATTGGCTGCATATACATGATCAATTAGAGTAATATAAAGATGGTAAAATAATTGACACACAATATTCACACATAGCCTTAGATTTCTATTTTTTATTTAGCTCAAGATCAATGACGAATTAGGGCGTTTGTTGGGAATCCTTCTCCTCTTCTCTTGTGTGAAATTACTATTTATCCTAAAATTTTAATTATTTATATAACATTTTAAGTGTTAACCATCTCGATTCCTTACGCGTGGGATAGACTTCCCTAATGAGTGGGTTGGACACTTGAAATATATAATTAAATGGAATAGAATTTATAATCTGAATTCGAACTCATGACATATGTTCTGATATCATTTAAAATCATTATTTGTTCAAAAGATTTAAGCTAATGACAAAATATATATATATATAATTATTTGTATTATATTCTCTTGTATGCAAAGTTGCTTTGTGGGTGAAAAAAAATCATTCGGCTCCTGTGGCATGAAATGCATCCGCAGTACCAAAAGAAATGCCCAAATGATTGCGGGGAAGCATCTCAAAGTTGGAGAGACAAGTTCTTCTAGTTTTAACAATTGAAAAACATAAAGTGGCACCCATATATATCTTCTTTTCTAATGGAATTAACAAATCAAGATACACGCACGGACACAACACTATTGGGTGGCATATAATAACCCAATTTATGAGTTCTGCTATCTGTATGACAGGGGTTCCATCTGACCAATTGAATAGTTTAATTCTCTATCCGAATTGAGTTTTTCAATCCAAAGGCCAGGATAGACATAATATTAAAAAAATAATAGTATACACCACATTCTCATATCACTTTCATCTCATTATTTAAGATGTGACATATTTATTATCAGTGGATGGTGATAAATGTGACGGGATGAAAATTGGATAGTTATAATGTGCATGGTGTATATAATTTTTCTATTAAAAAATGATTATATGAGTTGGCACTATTTAAAAAATTCAACACATGCAACATTATATGATAGATTTAAACTCGAACACTCTCTTCGTCTTTTTTTTATTTTAATGAAAAAAAAAGAAATTTAATGGAAAATAAACGTGCTTGAAATAATCATGGAGATGCATGATCCATGAACAAAGAAATATATCCAACAAATCACCAGATCTCTCTTCCGGTGGGGTAAGAGCATGCCCTTTTTTAAATAATAATCCTATAAAGAAGCTTTATACCAAATACTTTTATGTAATTAACACGTTATTTATCATTCTTGTCCTTTTATTTAAACATAAATAGAAGGACAAGAATGACAAATCATACGTTAGTTAAGTAGATTAGATGTGTAGTGTAAAACTTCCTTATAAAATTTTTCTTTTTTAAATAGATCTAGCATAGGACTGTCCTTTGATTTGTTGAAAGCCAAAAGTTGCTGAGACAAGATGGTGTGTTTCAGCGTCGACGTACGTCGTCTTATTAAATGTCAAATTAATCAACTCAACTTTGTTGGGACGGCCCATGCAATTGTAAGATCAAAAGCCGTCGCCTCATTAGAAGCTTTTAATAATAATGTCCACCAACCAACCGGCTTCTTCGAATTTCCAAAAGAAAAAATGATTTTGGTCAGGCTTTTATTATCTCCTACGTGTCAAATAATTCTAGATAAATAAATAAATAAAAAATAACAAACATTCTTCAATCATTTAAAACCAATAATCAAAGAACCCTAATTTAAAAGACAAACAGCATTTCTCTTTTAAAAAGCTTTTCTAAGTTGTCTTGTAAGTTGTAAATGCTCCATGTGAAGCTCCCGTGAGTTTCAGCCTTTTGTGAGATGGGCCATTGGTATTATGTTACTTAAGGTTTTAAAAGCTTTCTCATTATGACTCATTTGCTTGGTGGGTCTATTTCGGAGCAAAAGAAAGATATAACCTACACCAAGTCAAGACACTTCAAGGAATTTGCTAACAAAGATATATATATATATATATATATATATATCCTCCCATCAATGATTATGATACGTTTGTTTGTTTGTCTGTCTTTTTTTTTATTATTATTATCTCGAATTATCAAAACTGACACATTGCATTATCTAATTATTACTAGACTGTCATATGGGAAATGCTCCTAAAATTTGATGGTCTAAATTGTATAGAATAAGAAAAATTCTACTTTGTCCACTCAATTTGTCTTATCATTTTGACCGCTCATATATTTAATTTTTTTTTACTTACTGATTATGGAAGTGACTATTAATGTATTGATATTTTTTAAAAAAATATGTTTAAAGATGTTAAAAAAATATGAAAAAAAAAAAAAATGATGAATTTTGCCTAGGCGGCACACCCAACGGTCACTGCTCGGCGGCAGCCTAGCATTACCCAATTGTATAATATCATCTATTTTCACGATATCTAAGTTCAATGAAGCGTGCGACTTGGCTTAATAGATATGGTGTAAAGTTTAAAACATCTTTTACTTAGTTCAAAGGTCGAAAGTGTACTCATTCATAACTGTCTCAGTTTTAATAGTTTGCATGGAAAGTAGAATGTAAAATACCCGCAAGATTATTTATTCATAAGAAGTATTTATGTTATAAAATACAAAATTTTAATTAAAAATAGATGACGCATAAAATGAGGTAGAGCTTATTAGAGTAGATAGAAATTCATAAAACTCTGAAAAACTAATTTGGCAACCCAAGTGAAACTGTACCAGATGTACGTGTATATATTTATATACAATATATATATATATATATTGTAATAAATATTTCCCAATTTCATGTGGTGCATTTTTTTTTTTTTAGATAAGGGGAGTGTGGGGTTCGAATCCAGGTTTTTCATTTGGAGAACCGGGCTATATGCCATCAGGCCCTCCGGCTGTTGGCCACGTGGTGCATTTTTTTAAGTGTACAGTAACCTTCGGTTATCATTCTTTTGTGATTCTTTATAAACGGTGTTGATTAGATTTCTCATTCGAATGAATGATATGATTGGTCCAACAAAATTGTCATAAGAGCCTGAACTGACCCCATAATCTGATCCTTTTTGGACTCAGATTCTCATTGGCACCCGCTGCCATATAACCTTTACTAGACATAAATCATACCTAAAACCTTTAAATTATTCACAACCTTATTGATTAAAAATGAGTAAATGCACCAATAAATGATGATAGTACTGGGACAAGCTCTTGAGAGAGGCATGAAACATCGATCTCTCTCCACTGATTCTGCTGCTATATTGTCCAGGGCAGTTCAAGTGGTAGGTGAAAAAAAACAAAAACAAAAACAAAAACAAGAAAAAAGACAAAGTACCAGGACAAATCCAGTAACTTGTTATTACCTAGAGCATTGGTTTTACAGTTACCTGTAGTCTCTCTTGCCAACATGGCTATGAATCATAGTTTTTGTTCTCTTCTGGGTGGTTCCCAAATGGTTTGAGCATTATTGGACCATTCATTAACAGGACAAATCCAAGAAGATATTGCTTTTGAACTGTTGTGAAGGACAGATCTATAAAAGATGGTTGCTTTGCATCATCAGAAATGTCTTTGTAGGTAAAAGATAGTATCAATAGGACCATAATTCTCAATGATCAGTTTTGTGAGTATTTGGGAGTTGGGAACCATCCGAAGACCCCTATAACCCTAGGATTAGAACTCTAGCTAGATTCCCTCATACAAGTTTTCAGAAAATGCTGGCTGTTCTTTTGGTTAAAGGGTCTCCTTTTCTTCTATCATCACAAGGCCCTTTTTAAAGCTAAGGGTCAGATACCATTTGATAACTTACTCAAATCAGTTTTTGAAAAGATATTCTGATTTTGAAAGAGTAAAGCAGACAGACAGCTGATCCTAATATATAATTAAGCTTCCAATCTAAGATTTGCTAAAAAGTAAAACATGGATCATTAGGTTAAAGAAGCTAATTGGGACACCTAAAGGAAAAAAGATATGTTGACCAAAGGTGGTAGATGATGCAGTTTTGAAAAAAGCAGATGGTTAAATCAACTTGTTTTAAGCCCCCTCCTCCTCCTCCTCCTCCTTTGTACTCCATAATTGAACTGAATTGTTAGCTTACAACAGATGTTCTAAAGCCTGATTTAAGTTTTTGGGCACTTCAAAGAGATGCATACATTCTTTGGTTTGGTGGTAGTGTAAGAGACATGATAATAGTACCTTCCTTCATCAGTCGTCGTCCTGTAGGGGAAATAATTTGACCAAAATTGTGAGTATCGAGGGAACATATATGCAAACCGCTTGCAGGAGAAGTAGAGGTAACATCATGCACCATCAACTGTCTGATGTACACGTGTTGTCTTTTCAACGGTCCGAATCAAAAACATCCCAAGCCAAGTGGTCAAAAAGCTCAACCAGATTCGTGGTGATTTCTAGTAGGTGCATTTATATTATCTTATTTAACCTGAAATCTATCTTAATGCCATCTAATATTCTCTTTTAAGCTTATGAATCACTCTTAAGTGAATGATTATTATCTCCTTACTTTATGTTATCATTAGTGTGTCATTGACTGAAAACTGAAAAGTGTAAATGGGTTAAGTAATTAGAGGCTAGAGAATTAATCAACAGATCAACATGCCACTATCAAGGATAAAGGTGATGTTAATGATGATTATATTGCAGAAGGAGGGTAAAAGCAAGTGATAAAATGTTAATTCAGCCACTGTTTGGTGGCAATGGAGATTCTCGTTCGTTTGTTTATGAATTAGACAAGGACTAGGTGACAGATTGGTCTAGTGATATGCACAATCATCCAAAACTGATTGAAACCCACAGAAGGCAAAAAGGGACAGCAGGGTGGGACATTCCAGTTTTTTGGGGGGGAGTCTGGAAAATCTTTACAATAATAGAGTCACTATGAATAGCTCTGGATTTGACGTTATAGTGTTCCCAAACACATATCTTCAGGAAATCAAATCAGAGATAAAAACAAGAAATGCTCAGCAAATTTGTGGTCACTGGAATACTGGTGCCTTAAATCATGTGATTCTGTCTTTGCTTGTTTGGTATTTACAATTTGATGTCATAATCGCTGTATCGGGTCAGCGATACTGCCTTCCTGTATGAATTCTAAGGCAGAGTAGACCCCATATGGGAATTTAAAGCTACGTACATCTTTCTCTACATTAGAGCATCCAATTCGGTAAAGAAATTGGATAAGATCTCAGTTGATATCAATCTGTACAAGCAACAAAAACCATGGAAAGAGATAGATTGATATCAGTATGATATTATAGATATGAAAGGCATCTGTGCCATTTACGTTTATGAGTGCCATTTTTCCATATCACGGATTTGCTGGGGAGAGAAGTATAAAGTTGCAAAGTAGGATAGGGATAGCCCACTTGTGCTGTCAACTAAGAGCTAACTCTCTTCAGTGTATGTCTAAATTTTTTAACATATTATGAATGGAATTGGACCTAACATTCTAATTGGGTCCCATCCAAGAGAGCTTCTGTACAAAAGATCAGAGAAATCAGATGGCCAATAGCATCTCCAATTCTGTCTCGTTGTTACAGACACTTTGGTTACTGGTCTGATTGATTCCTACTGGCCAATACGAGCAGGTGATGTACGACATGGGGGACCCTAAAAGAGTGATGGTTTTATCTCATTATATTCATGTGACCAGCTCATTTTGCTACTCAAAGGCCTATTCTAACTCGAACAAGAGAATGCCTTCGGTTATTTGTTTTGTTTTGTTTTGATTCCATCTTAAAGGGTGATAAGAACTTGTTTTGATTCAAGAGCATAATGTCATGGGCAGTGTAACAAGCCTCGGATCTAGAGAAGGACCTGGTGAAGAGGCTCCAAGCTGGAAAGAGCCGGGTTTGTCGGATCCTGTCCATTGAAAGAAACAAAACAAAAACGTTCTTGGTTATGACTGATGAGAGAGAGAGAGAGAGAGAGAGAGAGATGGGGGAGGAGAGAGAGTGAGAAGTGGCATCCAAAGCTTTCTTGTTCTTTACTTTTAAATATTAAATGCCAAACACAATCTCAGTTGGTTTGCTTTGAAGATAAAGGGATCAAATGAAAAGCAAAACTACACTCACAAACAAAGAGAAACCAACAGAAAAAGAATAAAAATAAAAATGCATGGAAGTTCTTTAATTCTTGCAATACATCTAAATATAATCCCTCCTCTCTCTCTCCCTCTCTCTCTCTCTCTCTCTCTTCCTTCATAAACATTCTTTCTTTTCTTCCCACTCTTAAACGCTTTAAAGAAACAGATGGATGCTTTAGATGAAATTGAGAGTAATATTATAGAAACAAATGTTCATTAAAGAAAAGAAGAAGAAGAAGAAGAAGATAAACTACTAATTTTCCTAAACCTAAACCCCAACACAGTGATAATGTTGAAGAAGCCTATTGGCCTCCCTAAGACCACTTAAGTAAGCTCCATGAGTTGTAGAATAGTGGGTTCTATGCGTTGCCTCTCCTGCAAACAGAATTTGAAGTGGTGGAGGGGAAGCAGCACTGCTTTGTTTTGGCAATGGCTCAGCCATCTTATCCAAATCATCGCCACTTGACCCAACCGCAACATAACTATAAGATCCCAAGAATAAAGGATCAGTACCCCATCGGCTTCTCAATATCTTTGTGACTTTCACTTCATTTCCATGGATGTTTTCCACAGATTTCCCATTCCCATTGCATAGTTCATGGGAGTTTGAGTTCACTTGCTTGTAGGGTTGTGATAGAAAGCTAGAAAGTGTTGCTGAAACCCCATCAATGATCTGTTCATCTTGAAGTGATTCAAGCTCTAATGCTTCTTGCCCTGCAAACCAAGATAGCAGGACACTCGAATTGCTGTAAATTGGGCACAGATTAGCTGTCCTCCTCATCCACCAGGGTATCTTTTTATGCCGGAATTCCGAGTCGGGACGATGGAAAACCATTTGGAGAAATGGAAACTTGCTCAAATCATGGCACTCCACTTGCAGAAACAACTTGTTGACAACACCATAACCGAGCCTTGATATGGCCTCAGACTTTAATGGAGGCAGGGGAGGGTTGAACATACCTGAATCTTCAAGAATTCCGGCTTTAAGTACTCCCAATGAAACCGTGACAATAACATGATCAGCCAACATATTCGAGCCATCATTGAACTGCAGCTTCACGGGCCTAGCAGCATGACCATTTTGCTTGTCTGATGATTCATGGCCTTCAGGCTGCCATTCAATTCTGGTGACCTTTCGGCCTAATTTGACTAAACCAGGTGGTAGAACAGAAGCTAGAGATTCGATAATGTTCAAGTAGCCTTTGGCAATGGTGATTTCTTCACCAGGAAACATACGATATTCGCTTTCTGCACTATAATCTAAAGTTAAAAGATTACCAGCCGATGTGTAAGTCCTCTCGATGTTCTCATGAATTCCAAATATTGCTTCTTCAAGCAGCCTTCTGCTCCAGTTACCATACCCTTTGAGCTCTCCCGGGTCCTTTTTAGAAACCCAATAAGCATTTAGGCCTTGTCGTAGAAAAGAACCGACGCTCAGCTTTTCTTGCCCACCATTGTTTGTACAAATCTTGAAAGCCTTGGCTTCAAGGTTAGAGTAATCAATTCCTTCACTACCTTCACTGTCTTCAATCATCTTCCCCTGAGCATAATCCATCAGGTTTTTGAAGAGGGTTGTCACAGGCTGGACAATAGAGGGATTTAGCTCAAACCCGCCTTCAGCAATGGTGGTAGGCTCTTCAGAGCACCCATCCATGCATTCCCATGGCTGCTCAGACTCTAGTGCATGGATTTCTCGAGCAATTTGGTGAAGTGGGCTGCCTCCAATGCCATGGATCCAAGTTGCGCCCATCTCAATCCGGTCACCACCAAACTCAGAAGTGTTAATTCTGCCACCAATTCTTCTCCCACCTTCCACAACACACAGCTCAAACATGTCTTTAAAGCCAGTGGCAGTGTAGAGCTTATTTGCAGCTGTAAGACCAGCCATTCCTGCCCCAATTATAACAATTCTTGGCTTCTTGGACACCATTGTTGCTTGTCTACGAAGTTTCACTTGCACAAAATACAGAGAAATATATGGCAGAAAAAGAGAGAACTGAGAGTCAAGAAAGAACTGTAAGGTGAGATTGAGCTACTGAATGAGAAATTTATAAGGGATTTTGTGGTGAGAGGCTTCCTGAGACATTACTAGGTTTACTTTTTTTATTTGTCTAATAAAGACAGGGCTCTACTTTTCTCGAGTCTACCATCAATACAGCATATATCTCATACCCAAGATCTCTCTCTCTCTCCCTCCCAATCGCCTTTTATGATCATAATATCACTAGCTTAATTTTGCTTTATTAAGCCAAGTTACTCTCACTCCTTTGCCAGAAAAAAATGAGAAATTTCTCAAAACATATTTACAAAGGCAAAAGAAGATATATATATATATATATATATATATGTTTGCTATGACAAGAAAAATAAAAGGTTGATAGTGCCTTTCACCAACCTGGCCAGCTTAATTGGGTTAGGGACGGCCCACCAACTGAGCAAGTCAATGGTCCTGATCAATCGATGGGCCGTCGTTGGGTGGGTCATAACGAGGTAATCATACAAAGCTAACAATCATATTCACTAAATAGATGGACTACTCCTCCACAAAGAAAAATAATAGTGGTTGCAAGAATATATATATATATATATTTTGGTTCCATGATTGCCAAATGGGCCATGAACACTCCCCTTGTTTTTCCATTCTACTTCATCGACTTACATCTTCGTTTCATCTCGACAAGTGAAATGACCACTTTACTCCCAATATTTTATACTATTTATTTAATTTGAAATGGAATTACGTTGTTAAAGGACTGTAACCTGGTTGGTATAATTTCCCGCCTCCAAAATAACCTGGTTGGCATAATCTCCCACCTCCAAAATAAAGGTCTGGAATTCAAAACCCCCTCCTCAAATAAAAAATAAAAAGAAAAAAAAACCCACGTAGGTTAATTATTTATTTCATTTGAATCGAAGCCACCTTCTATGGAAGTTGGCCGGAAATCGAGTGAAGGAGAAATTTAGAAACTCTACAAGACTACAACATTGTACTTGATCTCTTTCTACATCTTAGAAAAACAAAAAAAGAGGATAGGCACACTTAATTTAATGTTAATCTTGGATAATGGATATGTGGTGGAACCTAGTATTACTTTTACTCATGGATTAATTAACTAATAACGGACAAAACATCATCGATCTCATGATTTACCTTTCACTAAAGGAGATTGATTTTTAGTGACAGTCACAGATCGATGTTGCCTTTTTCATTTATATATATGAAGTCCAATATAGACCTTGTAATTAAGAAGTTATCCTTGAAGTAAAAGAACTTACTTTTGCTATTTACACGTACAACATTTTCTTCCCCCCCCCATAAAGTTGCTTTCATACATGATGTTTTAACTGCATCATGTACTACATGTTAATTAAAAAATATAGTACTCCTGATAATATTGTTATTGGCTCGATCGATGTTTTATAGTCAACGGTTTGGACGATGTGCATGGATGATGTGATCAGATAAAGGTAAAAAACAAAATGTAATTATCCGAAGGCGATAAGCACCATGCATGCATGATAGTGTTGATGATCTATCTGGTACCTTGACGCCATTGTTTCAATAATTAATTAAACAACGGCCTCATGCAGATCATGATCATGTTCATGATCAATCTGATCTTTTGCAAAAGATTTCATGTTCAATAATAATGTATGATCGGCCCCAAACTTCCCTCTAAATCTTCATTAAAGGAAGTGAAGATTTGTATGTATTATAGCTAGAATATCATGATCATAAAGGAAAAGGCAGGCATTAACTGATCATGATATTCAACATGCAGAATTTGGACGTTTCACTCCTGAGTATTGAATGACTCCTGCACTCAGATTATTTCATTCGGCATGTATTCATTCAAAAAAAACATAGCTTGTGCTTGTGCATGGTAACAGTCTTAAGGGTTTAGACTCATATTGACAAAAAATAATAATTTTCGTTAGAAATAACTGATTACAAATAAATAGTTTTCTTATAATGCATATATGAAAAGTTTATTTGCAAGTTTGCTTATTGAAACGAAGAAAACATGCATTAATGTTAATTTGGAAATCCTATACATCAATTAATTTGAAAATGTATTAATATTCTTTTCTCTTTTATATATAATTAGAATAGGCCGTACGTAGGAATTAGACGTACCAACTTGCGAATTGCAGAACTCACTTGTATATATTGTAAATCGATCGCCATTGTGTCGACATATCAACTTGTAAGTAGCAGATCAACTGTAACATTGAAAGAAAGAGATCATGATAGTGGAAGAAGTGTCTATTAATATTGGCCAGACTGATAATCATTATCGACCTTACAGTAAATGACACACTGAAACACAGTAGATAGTAGACGGATTGCATGTCTATTATGTTACACATTGACAGCAATCGTCCACCTTATAGTAAAAGATATATATAATAAGTTGCGGCCATTCTTTGCATTAGAGTTTTTAAATATCTAATTATATAAAATGTAGACTTCATTAATTAAATAGCCATGATTATATAATTATTAGCTTCAGGTGATGCATCATTATTATCAAAGCTTTATGAACTAATTATCTAGCTAGGTAGGTCAAAGCCCTTAAAATTGATACCCGATATCGCTCCACATCGTCTCTCGAGACCATATTTTCTTGAGCTCTGAATTAATCTAGCTAGCTTGGATCCAAAGGGTCTCCCTAGGAATCACGGGCACATATTACCATGCATGCAGGTGATGGGACTCCTTGCAGAGATGCCAAGAAGAGGAAAAAAAAAATGAAAAATTAAAGAAAATGAAATTTATAATGTATCACGGATTCAAATTGGAAAATGCATGGTAAAAAATTAATTTCCAATCATGTTATTAATGCATTAAACATATTTAGGTTTGGTTTGGATAGCAATATTCTTTCAATATCTCATCTCATTTTATTTTATTTATTCTCAATAATATCCAAACAGCACAAATACAAATATTTTTCAATTTCAAATATTTAATTTTTTCATCTAATCATTACTTAATCATTAAACTTTTTCAAACTTTCAAACAAAAAATAAAAAATAATTCAACTTTTTTAAATCTCAGAACAAAAATAATATTAAAAAAATTGTATTATAGCAATATTTTTCCTTTATAATATTTTTATTTAAATTTTTCTCTCATTTCCAAAAACTACTTAAAACATCTTAATTCAAATTATTTCACTATCATTCACAAACTATTTCACTATTATTTATAGATCACATCATCTCATTTCATTATCCAAACGAGACCTAATAGTGAGGTGGAAGTTTGCCACATGAACTCATATAAAAAGAATATTTGAATTTTTGACTTTTTATAACTGTAACGATTTAGCTTATAAAATAAATGTTACTATAAATAATTTGCAATAAATAATATATTTACACATTAACTTGTAATTATTTAAAAATCATTGAATAAAATATATGCTTATGGATCCATCGAATGTTTTTCATTAAAAGAAATTAAAATAGATTTGATAATTTGGATTCATGTATCATTAAACTAGGATAATGAAGAAACTATTTGTAAGCTAGTGTAAAAAGCATGCATACATTTCACACTACATTCACATGATTTGATTTACAAAAAATCTTCACAACCTCCTAACACTCCACATTATTTTTAATTTTTATTAAATATTTATTATATGAATAATGAATAAAAATTTTGAAATAATTTAAAAAAGAATAAACTCAAAAAAATTTTTTTAAAAAAATATTAAAAATTTAAAAAATTTAAAAAAGTGTGGAGTGTGGTGGAAGTTGTGTAGCAAAGCTCTTTGCCACCTGAATTAGCTGGCGACAAGAACCCTTAATTTTTATAATTCTTTGATATTGTTGACGGTTGAGGACATGCGTATACAATTTCCAAACTTTTAAATAGCATGCAAAATTAAAATTGAAAGGAGAACAATGGAGATCTTCAATGGTGTAAAGGAAATAGCTGAGAATCATGTTGACAGTGTAAAGGAAACATCCGAAAATCATGCTGACAGCAAAGACTAAATCAATTTGCACCATACTCTACGCAATCTGCACTAATGTTGACTGAATCAATTTGCATCAAACCTTACGGGATCTGCTATATCAGTTAGGAAGCTTTCCTTGTGTAATGTCTCAATATTTTACTCTGATGTAAAGTAGCCGTTGTGAATTTATTACTCTAGGACAGATTGTTTACATACTTGTGCACTCTATTATATGGACAATTATAAATAAAGGCGTGATCTCTCGCTGACAGTTTCACGAGAGCATTTTCCATATTCACATATTGTTTTATGGTATCAAGAGCTTCATAGTGACTCCTGTATTTTTTTTTTTCCGATCCAGCGATATGGCCTCCTCCCCTTCCAACTCAATCAATCCCGTTAGCATCCATAGTCTCGTTACTGTCAAGCTCACAAAAGACAATTACCTCCTATGGAAAACACAAATCGTCCCATACCTTCGTGGCCAACGTTTATTTGGCTTCGTTGATGGCACAATATCCAGTCCCTCACCAACTATTCCCAACCCTGAAGCTGCAACTGCCGCCACTGCTCCACTCTCAATTCCTAATCCTAAGTACATTACCTGGTATGATCAAGATCAGGTTGTTCTTAGCGCTCTATTGTCTTCATTGTCTGAAGGCATATTGGCACAAATGGTAGGACTCTCTACTGCTAGAGAAGTCTGGGTTGCACTTGAAAAAATGTTTGCATCCCAGTCATCTGCCCGAGCCATCCAAACTCGGCAATTCTTGGCTTCCACAAAAAAAAGGTAACTTGTCAATTTCAGATTACTTTCAAAAAATGAAGTCCTATTCGGACAACTTGGCTGCCATCGGACAGCCTATCCAAAGCCATGAATATACAGCTTACCTCCTCGGAGGTCTTGATTCCTCATATGATGCGATTGTTACTTCTATTTCCACTCAAATTGATAAAATATCCTCTGCAGAGATGTTTAACCATCTCCTTGCTTTTGAGTTATGGATTGAACAACACCAATCTACTTTAGAAGCGACAGTTGGCTCGGTGAATGTTGCTAGCCGTAATGACAATCGTTCTCGTGGTGGAAAATCTCACTATCAGCAACGTCCCTCACAACAAAGTTCCAACTCTAATTATAGAAGACAGGGACGTGGCAATCGCGGACGAGGTGGCTCATCGCAGCACTTCTCCAATCCGAGACCCACATGTCAAGTATGTGGCAAAAATGGTGACACTGCAATACAATGCCATTATCATTTCGATCATGCCTACCAAGGTACACCTCCCAATATGACAGCATACTTAACCTCACCATCCTCAACTACGGATGCTAATTGGTACCCAGATACCAGCTCCACAAATCACCTCACAAATGATTTCAGCAATCTCATGGTGACTTCTGAGCCTTATATTGGAAATGATCAAATTCAAGTCGGCGACGGGGCAGGTTTGCCTATCAAAAACATTGGTTCTACCACTCTCTCTACACCGACTCACTCATTTTATTTAAATCATTTACTGCAAGTACCACAGATAAAAAAAAAATAATTTCTGTGAGTCAAATTACAAGTGACAATAATGTGTATCTTGAGTTTCACTCCTCTCATTTTTTGGTGAAGGACGAGGCAACGGTGAAAGTTCTTATGCAAGGCAAAACTAAAGACGGGCTGTATACATTTCCTCCCTCCATCACTCCCAACAAATCTCATCAAACATACCTGACTCAACGTGCTCTTCTTGATGTGTGGCATTGCTGAATGGGCCATCTCTCTTATCAAACTATTCGTCATCTTGTTTCTAAGTTTTCCTAACCTGTTTCATCAAATAAAATTGCGGGTGTGTGTTCCGCGTGTCAACAAGGAAAGAGTCATCGCCTTCCTTTTCCTAATTTTCAATCAATTTCAAATTCACCTCTTGAGTTAATTTTCTCTGATGTTTGGGGTCCATCTCCCATGATGTCTACCAATGGAAATAAATACTATGTATCATTTGTTGATCACTTTAACAAATTTACATGGTTATATCCAATCCCAAACAAATCCAATGTCTTGCAAATGTTTTGTTCCTTCCAACAACTTGTGGAACGTCAATTTAATTGTAAAATAAAATCTGTGCAAACCGACTGGGGTGGAGAGTATCGGCCTCTTAACAAATACTTTGCACAAATTGGTATCCAACACATGATTACCTACCCTCATACATCACAACAAAACGGGTCCGTTGAACGGAAACATCATCATGTGGTTGAAACCGGTCTATCACTTTTGTCTCATTGTAGTGTTCCTCACACCTATTGGGATGAGGCTTTTCTTATGGCCACCTACCTCATTAATTGGATTCCCACAACTCCTCTTGGGATCTCCCCTTTTGAAAAACTCTACATGCATGCACCCGATTTTTCAACTCTAAAAATTTTTGGTTGTGCATGTTTCCCTTATCTCCGCCCTTTTAATCTCCACATACTTGATTTTCTCTCAAAAAGGTGTGTATTCATTGGCTTCAACAATATGCACCGTGGCTTCAAATGTCTTGATACAACCAGTGGAAAAATTATTGTATCTCGGCATGTCATCTTCGACGAACACACGTTTCCCTTCGCAAGCACACAAACCTTGCCCAACCTGCACACTTTAAAGTCCAGCCCCACTATTAACCTTCCATTCCCTTTATTCCCAAACGACATGTCCTCACCCTCTCAAAATCATCATTCCGTCTCCTCCAACCTACTAAACACAACTACGTCGTCCCATAATCTCCCAGCATCACCACCTCACTCACGTGATGTGCTCTCCTCATCCTCATCTCCATCTGTGTCCTCTTCTCCAGAGGTCCCTACAACTGCGTCCCTGCCCACCATAAACTTGCTCTCTACTACCCCGTCTCATTGCTACAGAACACCCTGATCCTCACCCTCATCAAATGAGAACTCGCTCCAAGAATAACATTGCCAAACCAAAGACATACACTGACGGCACGGTTCGATACCCGCTGCCACAGTCCTTTTTTGTTGCAGGTAGTGTTCCGGAGTCCCCATCTTGCTACACAGAGGCTTGTAAACACAGTGAATGGTGAGCAGCCATGGATGAGGAATTTACTGCCCTCATGAAAAACGGGACTTGATCACTCGTACTTGCATGACCAGGTATGAATATACTCGGCTCCAGATGGCTTTTCAAATCTAAATGCAAGTCCGATGGTTCTCTCGAATGCCGAAAGGCTCGACTGGTTACCAAAGTCTATCACCAACAATAAGGCATTGACTTCGACGACACTTTTAGCCCCGTTGTGAAGCCTACCACCATCTGCCTAGTGTTGAGTTGTGCTGTCTCCAACCAATGGCTGATCCATCAAATAGACATCCAAAATGCCTTCCTTCATGGGACTTTATCTGATGAGGTATACATGCACCAGCCTCTTGGTTATGTGCATCCTAACTTTCCCAATCATATATGTTGTCATAAAGCATTATATGGGCTGAAACAAGCCCCACGGGCTTGGTACCATCGGTTGCAAGAACACTTACTATCTCTCGGCTTCAACAACTCCAACTTCGACCCATCACTCTTCATCTGCAGACAAGGCCCGGCTACATTGTTTGTCTTAGTCTATGTCGACGACATTCTAATTACTGGCTCGAGTGCAAAGGCTATCTCTCAACTCATTTCCAACCTCAGCACCGAATTTGCTGTAAAGGACTTGGGTGGTCTAAGCTTTTTTCTGGGTATTGAAACCCATCACGTGGCTGAGGACCTCCTTTTGACACAAATTCAGTACGTCTACAACTTACTTCAATGCACAAAAATGCTTGAAGCAAGGCCAGTGTCGACTCCAATGTCTTCCTCACAAAAACTTTCACTCTTCTCGGGTGCACCATATGAAGATCCCTCAAATTACAGGAGTGTTGTGGGTGGCTTACAGTACCTCTCATTGACACGCCCTGACATTTCTTTTGCAGTCAACAAGGCTTGCCAATTCATGCACAAGCCCACTGAGGAACACTGAACTACAGTGAAACGGATTCTACGTTATCTAAAATTCACCATCAACTATGGACTTCTCATTCGGCCCAGCTCATCGACTCAACTTTCCATTTACTTTGATGCTGACTAGGCCGGATGCCCAGACGATCAGAAGTCAACCTCTGGTTTTTGCATTTATTTTGGTGACAATTTAGTCTCATGGAGCTCAAAGAAACAACCAACTGTGGTCTGATCAAGCACTGAAGCTGAGTACCGAGCAGCTGCACATGCCATAGCCGAGACACTTTTGTTACAGTCACTCATGCATGAACTTGGCATTTTTCTATCTCAGAAGTCGACACTTTGGTGTGACAATATCGGGGCCACATATCTTACTGTCAACCTAGTTTTCCATGCACATACAAAACATGTTGAAATAGATTACCACTTTGTTCGGGAAAAAGTTCAACAAAAGACGCTAGAGGTTCAATTTATTTCAAGCAAAGAGCAGCTAGCCGATGGACTGACTAAACCATTAATCTCAACTAGATTTGGTCTTTTCCGATCCAAGCTCAACGTGCGTCCCTCCACGTTGAGCTTGCAGGGGCGTGTAAAGGAAATAACCGAGAATCATGTTGACAGTGTAAAGGAAACATCCGAGAATCATGTTGACAGCAAAGACTAAATCAATCTGCACCATACTCTGCGCAATCTGCACTAATGTTGACTGAATCAATTTGCATCAAGCCTTACGGGATCTGCTATATCAGTTAGGAAGCTTTCCTTGTGTAATGCCTCAATATTTTACTCTGATGTAAATTAGCCGTTGTGAATTTATTACTCTAGGACATATTGTTTCCATACTTGTACGTATTGTTTTAAATGGTAAATATAAATGCCCAAGTAACTCTAATTATAATTCGAGTACTCAACTCTAGCAAAAAAACTATTGGAAAAAGGGAATGAAAATCACACTAACCAAAGAATTGAAATGGGTATATATCATTTGGCTGACAAGATCATGGTGCCACTATATCCAAGTTCTATGAAAGATGTTTTGATTTAAGTTACTACCAACAGTCCAGCACAACCTTTAATTCATCATTCTCAGGTTTGAGTTGATCTTCTTGTAAACCTTCAATTTTTTGATGCTCAAATAACTCATTTTCATGAAGGCAATCATAGATTTGACAGCAAAGTTTAATTACTGGGGCTGAAGAAATAATTGTGCACTTTGTGTTTGTAGAAATACCTTATACACCGTGAGAGTGTTTGAGAGTCTTTCTATTCATATATATATAGATACATGTTACAAAGGTATACACGGGTTAGGGACAAACTAACCGTTAGAGTGCTTTTATGTACAAGGAAATAATAACAAGATTAATTAGGAAGATATGCTTGTAGCCGTTGGTGTGCATATATGGGAAGTATGCTCTAGCTTTGCCTCATGATTATGGTTAATACTCCCCCTCAAGCTGTGCCAAGGTAGGAGGCCAAGTTTGGACTGGAGTGAGTGAAGAGCAGGTCGGCCAAGAGGCTTAGTGAAAAGATATGCAAGTTGTAGAGATGCCGGAATATGTTTTGTATGAAGAAGTCTAAGCCAGGCGACATGCTCACGAACATAATGATAGTCAATTTCAATGTATTTGCTATGAGCATGAAACACCGGGTTGACAGTCATGTATAATGCACCGAGATTATCACAAAAGAGCTTTGGTGGGTTGGAGAGAGGAACACCAAGATCTCAAAGGAGAAAAGTTATCCAAGTAAGTTCAGCAGGTTTATGAGCCATAGCACGATAGTCAGCTTCATAGCTGGAGCGGAAAATAGTTGGTTGCTTCTTCGCGGACCAAGATATGCAATTGCCACCTAGGAATATACAGTAACCAATAGTAGAACGTCGTGTTTTGGGACATTCTGCCTAGTTAGCATCTGAAAAAGCATAGAGATCAAAAGTAGAGTCGGAAGTAAAATGCATACCGAGATCAATCAAACATCAACCATGTACGTAACATAGGATACATTTGAAAATTTTGAAACGAGCATTGATATGGGAATGCATAAATTGTGACACAAAATTGACACTAAATGAAAGATCGGGACGAGTAAGAGTGAGATATTGTAGGGCACCTACAATACTGAGCAGTATTGGAAAAATGTGTCTCACTAGTTAGGCCTTTGGTCTTTGGCATCATTGGTGTGTGCATGAGTTTGCTTTCATGCATGTGAGCATGTTCTAGAACTTCAAATGCAAATTTCGGTTGGGATAAAATAAGCCCAAATTGAGTTGGGAAAACTTGGATTCTGAGAAAGTAATGCAATGGCCCAAGATCTTTCCAAAATTCCCAATGGGTCTACTCTCTAATTCCAAAATAACCCAACACGTCCCATAACTTTTCAGGCCCATTACCAAATAAATAGATTTCACTTTGTCCGTAAAAATATTAAAAGATTTTAACGTAATTAACAAACCCAATAAAAATCCATATTTCACCAAAATAAAATTTTGGACCCATAGCCTATTCAAACTTACTTGATAAATCTGAAATGGGCTTCCCTAAATATTAACCTAAATAAATTAATAGTTCATGGGCTTGGGCGCCTGGGTGTTACAAACAAAGCCCGATGGTGAATCTATAAAAAGCTTTGATTATCAGGTCTCCATGTAAGAAGTAGAAAGATCTATGGCTTAAGAACCAGACTGTAGGTTTCACTGTATTCAACAACCAATTGTTGGTGGAAAGACTTTTGTGATGAGTCTGACTTTGTGTTGCTCAGTAGTTCCATTGACTTCATGTTTCTGGCAGAAAACCCACTTCCAACCCATAATGCTCATGGTGGGTGCGACTGGAACTACTAACCAGGTGGTATTGCGAAGGAATGCATCGAACTCTCGTTCATGATGCGATGCCATTCTGGCCTCGCGTCATGAAACAAGTTGGTTCTGTTAAGGATAAGGATCACTCTGTTATATCTCATCCCTTACTAACAGATTTAGCTAGTGCTGATAAAATTCAAAAATGATAAAGCAAGTTGTTCAGTCTCCCGGATCTTTATAGCTTGGTTTATTTGATCTGTTAGCTAGCTTATATTCTATAGTTTATCTATTGTAACAAACATGTAAATTCACTTTATCTCCTTGTAACAGTTATGTATATAAATATGGGAATATATACTCTGTTTCTGGTTAGTTAATCCAGAATAGTTTCCTTTTATTTCATGGTACCAGAGAACTCTACAGGTCATGCTTTATTTGATCCTATGGCTGCTTCGGGTTCTTCAAATTCCTCTTCCGCTGCTTTTCATCTTCCAGTACATGTTATTTCCATCAAACTTGATGGGGCTAACTTTCTTATCTGAAGTGCTCAATTGCTTCCTCTTTTTCGAAGTTATGGTTTGATGGGAATCATTGATGATTCCAATCCCTGTCCACCTCAATTTTCCAGAGATGAAGACAAGTATCAGGGTGTCTTTAATCCTACTTATGTGGTTTGGCAGTATAAGGACCAAACGGTGCTTGACTGGATAGTTTCTTCTTTTTCTCCTTCGATGGTCTCCACCATTTATGGACTTGAGACATCTCGACTTGCATGGCAGGCCCTTGGCTAGCATTTTGTTGCATCTTCTACTTCCCGCATTTCTCTCATCAAGAAAAAATTAGAGTCCCTACATCAAGGCTCTATGTCTTGCAAGAATTTCCTGGATGAAGTCAAGTCTCTCTCAGATGAATTATCGGCTGTTGGCAAACCTGTTGAAGATTCAGATTGAATTCTCTCTGTTCTTAACGGACTCAATTCATCATTCCACTCATTTGTTACAACCTACATGCTGCTTGCTAAGGAGAAATCCATGTCCTTCTTTGATTTTCATGCAGAACTACTGAATTATGATCTCATGCAAAAGTTTCACAACCAATCTATTCAACCCGAGACTGGATCTTATGCACTATACTCCCACAAACTTGGTGCTAAGTCAGGTTCTTGCAACAACAATAGGTCTCGGTCTTTAGGATCTTCCAAGACAAATGGGCAGGCTTATGCTTCTTCTCAATTTCGGCAACCACTACCTCATTTGCCTTCTTCGACACATGCATCTACACCGACAGACTCTCGTTCTAGATCTCCTTGTCAGATCTGCAGGAGGGAAAATCATTAGGCTCTTGATTGTTTTAATCGCATGAACTATGCATATCAGGGCTTCACCCTCCTACATAATTAACAGCCATGGTTGCTGAGGCAAACACTACATATCTAAATTAGCATCAATGGTATGCCAATAGTGGTGCCAACATTCATGTGACATCGGATGTTGCTAATCTTGCTACTTCTCAACCATATGAAGGCAAGGATTCCGTAGGCATAGGTAATGGGGCAGGTTTGATCATCTCACGAACTGGCAATGTTTCCATAAAAACTCCCTCTTCTACTCTTGCTTTAAAAGGCATTGCTTATTGTCCTCAAGCTTCTGCACATCTTCTTCCTATCAATAAATTCTGTAACGATAATAATGTTCTTTTTGAGCTCGCTGGTTCAAATTTTTCTGTGAAGGACATCACAACGGGGGTCATGCTCTTGACGGGGCCAAGTGATAATGGATTGTACCCGATCAACCTTCGTCAACTATCTTCATCTAAGTTCCATGCTCTCACAATGACAGTTGGCATTAAGGCTCCTACCTCTACTTGGCATTGTCACTTGGGGCATCCATCTACAACAATTCTTCATCGTGTCCTCACTAGGTTTTTGCTTCCTGTTAGTAATTCATTCAATAAAAAGTCTATATGTGTGTCCTGTCAATTAGGAAAATCTAAGCAGTTGCCATTCTCTGATTTGTCATGAGAATCCACTACTCCTCTAGAGTTAATTCATTCTGATGTTTGGTCCACTACCACTCCTTCCTTGAGTGGTTGTCGTTACTATGTAATATTTATTGATGATTTTACTCACTTTTGTTGGTTGTTTCCTATTTCTAATAAATCTGATGTTTTCGCTACCATAGTAAAATTCAAACAGTTAGTCGAAAAACAATTTAATCATCCCATTAAGCAATTGCAAAGTGACAATGGTGGTGAATATTGTTCCGCTAACTTTAAGCAATTTCTAAACAACAATGAGATCTTTCATCGCTTATCGTGTCCTCACATAGCTCAACAAAATGGTATTGCTGAGCGAACACATCACCCTATCATTGAAATGAGACTCACCCTCCTCGCTCAATCTGGATTACCCAAGGATTTTTGGGTTGATGCCTTCTTAACATCTATCTCCATTATTAATCGTCTACCCACTCAGGTTCTTAAATTTTCATCTCCTTTTGAGCGTCTTTTTCATCGTCCTCTTGATTTTAGTTACTTTCGGTCCTTTGGTTGTCAGTGTTTTCCCTTTCTTTGTCCCTATATGCTTGATAAACTTTCCTAGCTTGGCACACCTTGCATTTTTATTGGTTATTGTTCTAATCACAGAGGATTTAGGTGCTTTCATCACTCCTCCCGACGTGTCTATATCTCCAGGAATGTGATTTTTGACGAAGCTGTGTTTCCTGCTCGTATACAATCCCTTATCACTGACTCTGGCAGCTCTGTGACTTCCTCAGGTATCTCCCAACATTTACTCATCTCTCCTCCACCAATTTGATCCTCTGTATTGTCTGAAAATTCTCCAGTTCCTGATTCTTCCCTTCCCTTATCACCTAACATACATATGTCATCTACTTCACCCGAGCCTCACTTAGACTCTCCCCCTCATACTACATATATACCCATTGCTTCTCTTGAGCCTCTCGTAACCTCCTCTCCAACTACTACACATTCTCTTTCCAACGCCATTGAACCACAACAAATTGCACCTCCCTATCATGTTGTCACTAGATCCCAAACTGGTCATCTTCAGCCCCGTTCCTTCCTTGATTTTCAATTATATTATTCTACACGTCACCCTCTTTGAGCCTTGCATGCAGGTGCCATCATCTCTGAACCTAGTACTTATGCTCAAGCGGCATCAAAGCCTGAGTGGCTCGCGGCGATGGAGAGTGAGTTTCAGGCTTTATTGAGAAATGCAACCTGGACCCTATGTTGCCATCCCTCTAGTAAGAATGTGGTTCCTAACAAATGGGTTTTTAAATGCAAACGCAGGCCTGATGGGAGTATTGAACGACTTAAAGCGAGGTTGGTTGCTGTTGGCTATTTTCAACACAGTGGCCTTGATTTTCATGAAACATTTAGCCCAGTTATCAAACCATCTACTGTTCGTGTCCCTATCAGTTTGTGGGGCGATGTTAAGGATAAGGATCACTCTGTTATATCTCATCCCTTACTAACAGATTTAGCTGGTGCTGATAAAGTTCAAACAGGATAAAGCAAGTTGTTCAATCTCCTGGATCATTGTGGCTTGGTTTATTTGATCTGTTAGCTAGCTTATATTCTATAGTTTATCTATTGTAACAAACATGTAAATTCACTTTATCTCCTTGTAACAGTTACATATATAAATATGAGAATATATACTATGTTTCTGGTTAGTTAATCCAGAATAGTTTCCCTTTATTTCAGGTTCATGTAAAAAGGAGTCAGAGATGGCGACTAGTGCACTGACCGAATAGGGAATGCTAAAATCAGTAGGAAGCATGGGGCGTCTAATGTTGTTTTCTAGACGTGTGCAGATAGAAGGAATGGGTGATGCTGGATGATGAGAGGCGGAACTTGAATTGTCATTGGCTTTGGGTGCTAGTTGCACGGTGGCATCTGGTGCAAGAGGAATTGAGGACGAAGAAGGGTAAAAGAGTTTCCTCAAAGATCACAGGCATGCAGTATATATATATGCAGCCAGAGGGTTGATCGAAAGTCCATTTTGTGGGTGTTGTCGGGGCTCAGATTGGGTCAACACGTTAAAGTGAATGCCTTTAAAAAGTTGTCCATTTAAAAAAAAAAAAAACTCAAGAGGAGCTTGATTTTTAATCATTGGCGAAGGGAGGAGATTAATAAGAAAGCAAGCAATCTGAAAAGCATAAGCCCAAAGAGAGAGAGGTTTCAACAATGTATTGGTGTTTTTTTCCAATGGAGTCATTATCTTCATGATGAGTATGTGGACAAGTCAAACAATAAGTGATACCCTGCAATTTAGAAAAACTATGAAGACGGTTAACTTCCTACCCTATAGTATGTTTCAATAGATTTAATTTTGCAGCCAAATTGAAGTTCAACAAGAGAATGAAATTGGTAAAAAATTGACTCAACATCATATATGTGAGTAAGAGGGTAAAGCCATGTGATTTAATTACTAAAATCATTCATAAACGTTGCATGGTACTGATGCCCTTCAATAACGGGACTGGGAGAGGGGCCCCATACATAAAAAAAAAAAAGTAAATCCAATGGATTATAAGAGCGAGAAGAAGATAACTAAAAAGGGAGATTGTGATCAAAGGCTTATTTATTTATTTATTTATTTTTAACAACGGGAAGCTTATTTGGAAAAGACAATGCTTTTGACTAGCCCCGAATGAGAGGATAACTAAATTTGTTGTGCCAACTGTCAAAGGAAGCATTTCATTCCCTTACAAACGTAGTTTTGATTGAAGTAAAGGAGGATGAACCTGCACAAAAGGCATAAAGCCCACCTTTAATTGGTTTGTGTGTAGAAAGGTTTTCCTGTGTTGAGATGCTTCACACAAAAGAAAGTGTGGTGATGTAATGCCCCAGTCCCGGTTCGATCTGGTTCTAGACATGTTTTAAAACCGAATCGATATATGCCGATTTTGAAATTGAAGAACCGATACTGCACTTGTTATACCCCTAAACCGATACTTCCAGCTTTGCCGGTTCCACCGTTTCGGTCCGGTTTTTCCAGTAATATAGTATATAATAATATAGTGATAATATATTTTAGTTATTATAACATATATTATAATTGTATTATAGACTATAGTGATATATTATAATATATAGTATAGTGATATATTATAGTATATTATAATATATAGTGATATAGTTTTAATATAACTACTAATACAATAGACTATAGTAATAATATATAGTTATTTATATAGAATATAAAAAATTAAAATATACAAATATATATATATATATGAACCGGTCCGGTCCAGTATTAGAAAACAAAAATCAAAACACGACCGATTTTGATCTGATTTACCGGTTCACCGATTTTTTTTTTCACCCCAAACAGTACATATATATAGACTTCAATCTCTTAACTACACATAGATCTCACTGTTTTAACTCAACTAGCCCAAATAATTAATTAGTAACACCACAAATTCTTAATATAAATGTCAACCTCTTAACATACCATGTCATCCTTTTGTCTTAATACACTATGCTCACATAGCCTTACCCATACTTTCTATTCTTGATCATTAGCCGAAACATTCAAAATATCTGATAATATTGTGTAAATAAAGGGTGAGTTATCAACAACTCAATATGCAGAGAACATATACTAGTATGTAAACATGAGCTTTTACACAAAGTTCAGAATGTAGAGCAAAACATTTTAGTTTCAAAATACAAATCCAAAAACATATTATCAGAATATCAGAGCGACAATTCAAAATGTTCATATTAAAAAATGTTCTTTGGCATAACATGACTCAACATCATCATCTTATCATATCGTATCCTATCATATTAGAGTATCATATTAGAATAGATACTATGTTTAACCCTCGTGGTAGTATTATGCAATCTGCGGAAAGTCAAGCAGAACATAAATCACCATGATACCAAAGCGATTGTACTTAGAACAGAGACCATTATTATATTCCGTGACGGGGCCAGAGGTCACTGTTATGTCCCATGACAGGGTCAGAGGTCACTATTTTGTCCCGTGATAGGGCCAGAGATCACTATTATATCCCGTGACAGGGCTAGAGGTTATTATTATGTCCCGTGCAGGGCCAGAGGTCACTATTATGTGCAGTGACAGGGCCAGAGCTCACTATAATCACCAGTAACAGGGCCAAATGCCACTTTTATCACCCATGACAGGACTATATATCAGAGCAAAACATAATTAGAATCATCGAATTATGACTAGAAACATAATCAGAATGTCATGCCAAAAGTTTTATGCCACATCTTATCAAAACAGAGTACTGAACAGATTCATATCATTTTCACATAATCAAAGTAGACTCAAAGCATCTCAACATAATCAAAACAGATTTAGAGTATCTTCATATAACATGCACAAATTTTCAAATTTCATATTCCCTCTTTTTGTGCAGTTCAGAAACAGAATGTCAAAATATTGCTCATGTCTACGCCAGTCATGTAAGAAAATATTGCTCATGTCTACATCAGTCACGTCAGAATAAATAACTGAGGTTGTTTCAAATTTCCTTTTATACCAATGTTTTCAAAATAAACTTCAGTTCATTTTCTTTTTATGCAAAGTTTAGCATAGGAACCTCGTTTACCTGGACTTCTTAATTTCTCTGAATTTCCTCACAACAGTGCCATAGAAATATCAATCGTCACCTATGGAAAAGTGATGTAACTTGAGTAAATTTCCAATTGAACACGTACTTCGTAATTGCATCTGAAATACTTAAATATTATGTTTTAATTCCTCAAAACCTAAAATTCTCCTAATCCTAAAATACAATTACTTTCTAAATTCATCGGTATGCACTTAATTTCTCCGACTAGGACATTAAATTCTAAATTATTTACTACTGAAATCTAACTATAAAAATTTAATACTAGATAATATAATTATATCAAAATTTATTAAAGAAAACAAAAAACTTTTATTTAATAAAAATAGAGTATCAGATTTAAAGCATTCAAAATAAAATTACACAATTACCATTTACTTCTGAAAGTAAAATGCAAAAATCTATACTTAATAACATAATTTAAATCCTTTTAAATATTTTTTGTAAAAAAAAATAAAGTTTCTGGACTATTATAAAGTAAAAATGAGCCCACTTAAAAATATTAAGCCCAATTCACTTAAATATTATAATGTAACTAAGATATTACCAGGCCCAAAGTTATTTACGACCCAAGTCCAATAACACACCAGCTGAACTTAGAAATACACATCTATGTGAGATCAAAACTGGCCCACTAAAGGAAATAATCCCAACTTAATTGACATGACTTACACCGAGATACTGAAGGAAACAAAACAAAGTGTGTTGTGTTATAGAGAGAGAGAGAGAGAGAGGGCCATACCGACAGGGAGCAACTGAGAGGGGTGGAGATGTCATGTGATGGTGGCTCACGACGGCAAGAGATTGGGTATGGTGGTTTGAAGAAAACATTGTTTTGAGTAAATTTACAAATAAATAATGAAAAGTTTTTCTCAATTGAAGGAATATGCAAAAGTTGGTTTAGAAATAACAGTTTGGAAGGTGATAAAAGTTTTATGCACCAATACGATGAATAGGCAAACTTGCACCATTATGAACATGAATTTGATTGTAACTAACATAATCATCAACAAGAAGAGTTAAATTATTTATATCTAGGGTAAGGTGATGAGTTCCAACTGTATCCAGATACCAAATCGGGTCAGCTTGAGTTTGGGCCTTGACATGTTGGCCTGATAATTGCCACAGGAATCAACCTGATAAAAAAGTCGAATCGATGATGACATTTTAAGCCATGCATTGAGATGGGATGACTGTACAGAGAGTTGTCAACGACCACGTCCCTGCATCTGAAGTTACAAGTGGTCTGAAATTTGGAGCTAGCTAGCAATGATTAGAGCGCTGTTGACACCCACGATTGGAAGAATCACAAGAGACAATGTTGACCATTGCATTGACATGGTTAGACGGAATTGCTTGTTGTTAAAGCTTGAGATCATAATGTACGTACTAGAAGATGTCCATAAACCTCTTGGATATTCATTCAATCAAGTCGGGTAGAACGAGAGAGAGAGAGGTATTAATAATCAACTCACGAACACTAACCTAAGAATTATTAATTATTGTCCAAGAGTTTGTTAAATTATATATATTAATATTACCGATAAGATAAATGTAAAATAGATAATATTAATTCAGGGTATTATCAGCTCTTTGAAATATTATTGAAACTTACATGCATTACCAAAATGGATCACTCTTTTGGATGCTATCTTCCATCATAATTAAAAGGGTTATACAAAGCCAAGAAGGGAGGGTATAACATAACTAGGCTAGCTCAATCAATATTATTATTTAATATTTTATTGGGAGGCTTGTGTTGGTTAGCCATGAAAAATCCATTAGTTAGCCCATTCATGTTGGAAGACTTTAAGGGTGGTCCCGGTGGTGTTCCCTCATGTTCTTAATCTACTTATTTCTCTTCGGATATAGAAAATCTTTATTTTAAATCTTGTCTCAGTGAATTCTTTATTTAAACCTAATGAATCCATTACTAGTATTCTCATAGAACCTGATAATATCAACCAAGAAGATTACAGTATAATAGATATAGAAATAAATTTACAAGATTGAACAATTCCTAATATTCCAAAAAATAAAATATATAAATATTCTACTTTTTATTCTAAATTATAATTTCTTACTAATTACATTATTAAAACAGTAGAAAAAACTATTAGTTTAAATAATGATTATGAATCATTACAACTAATAACAAAAGAAGCTATCACACATCACAAAGAACAGAAATATTCATACATATTGGACCAGTACAAGTAGCTATAAAATCACTCATTAGAAATGTATTAAACACCTCAGTATTACTCTGTTTAAGGGATGGAAGACACTATAATTTTCATGATTCATTACTTGGAATGGTAGAATCAAGTTTGTTCTAAGGTCCAGTTTATTTTAATTGATATCCCAATTATTCTCTTTTATGATTTGATACTAATATATTACATGCTTTAACATTAAATATTAAAACAAACGGTTATAATATGATGAAAGGATCACATCCTTTAACAGTTGTATATATGATCCATTATAAACTGAATAAAATAACATTAGAACCACAAGCCCTTATTACCAGTCCAAAAGGATATACATTATTATTACAATTTAGTACACAAAACTTTCTAGTGTACAAATTCCTAAATAAATTAATTGGAATCAAATTACTCCCCCTAATGAATGTCAATTAGAGAACATTAATCTATTACCTAAGATAGAAAATAATTCTAAAGATGATCTTGAATATATAGATAAAAAACGGACGGAACAGTCCAAATAGTTTTTCAACCTTTAGAAGATCTTTATCACATTATTCTTCTATAGGACCTTCTAGTTATCATACACCCAGATCTGTTCTTACATCAATTTCTCGGCATAGATCTAAAAATTTTGACACCAGATCCCAGAGTCTGGACACACAGATTTGTGGAATTATTTCCGGAAATATTATTGATACACTAGTATATACTGTTAATCTTCTGGATAAGGCATCCACCTCTCATAATGCTGAAAAGGAACATTCTTCTCCAACATATTTACAAGTGATTGGAGATGATGCCCAAATATACACCTTGAGTAAAGAAGAATTTAAAATTAACAAAGAATATCTAAAACAAGATTATATGAAAGAAGAAAATAGTTACAAAAGATTAGTATTTTTCTCAATTTTTATAAAAATAGAAATAGATTATATTCAAGAGAAATATTATGAGTATCTAGGAAAAATACAGATTAATATACCTTTCTTTACATGGTTTGAGATCCATAAATCAAATGTGGACCATCAACAGGACTACTAATCAATGGATTAAAGAAGAAAATAATAAAATTGTCTATGAAGAATACCCTCCCTTTAAAGCCAGTAATTTCAATCAAAGAAATACTCAAATATTGGCTTCACCAATTAAAAAACATAATAATACAATAGAAGGTAAAAACACTGATAAAAACATTGATAATATAATCCAACAAAACAATTACACCAATTTATATCTAGAAAGAATTGAAGCCCAAATATCTCTTATTAATCCTACTATTAAAGAAGCAAAAGAAATCCCTTTATTTATTCCCGCATGAAATCTCATCTCATCTAAAAACTATTTTTTCTAAAAACAAAAATAATTTATTAGAACAAATCTCTAATAAATTGGAAAAATTAACTATCAGCAATACCACATCTACCTCAAAACAACCCCATATTAATGTGTTAAGTAAGACAAACTCACTTGTATTATCTGATTATGAAATTAGTAATATTGAAAACCATTTTACAAATTTAGATTTACAAATAAATAATTAGAGGAGATCATGTTAATAGTTTTTCAGTTAAGGATTATAAACATCATGTTTATATTACTCGTAATTGGTATCCGAGGCCTACTCCACCGGATATGCAATTCGACGAAAGATAACAACTAGTAAGATCTGCTTTTGCATCAGATGTATTATATGAATGGAATATAGATGGATAATATTAAAGCATTTTCAATAAATGATTATGGTAGCTAATGTCTATAAAAATAATAGAAAAACTGATAATCAAGTAGCACATATTATTGTTACAGGTTTTACTGGCCAATTAAAAGACTGGTGGGAACATTACCTTTCAAATGAATAAAGGACACAAATATTAACAACATACAAACATGATGAAAATATGCAAATGATTAAAACAGAAAATGGTTTGCCGTTAGAAGATGTTGTAAATACTTTAATATATGTATTAACTAAACACTTTGTTGGTGATCCTATTCAATTCAAATAAAGAACCGGTGATTTGTTGATTAATATAATATGTCCTCAATTATCTGATTTACGTTGGTATAAAGATGTATTTCTAACTAAATATATGATCTGAAATGACTGCCAACAACCATACTGTAAGGAAAAGTTCATAGCCGAACTTCCATATTACTTCGCCCAAAAGGTACGAGAATTATTAGTAAAATCTGACGATACTATTGATTTTAATAATCTCACATATGGTGATATAATAACTACAATAAAACTGTTTTAAATATGTGTAATGATTTAAGATTAAAAAAGCAAATGGATAAAGAAAAGAAATTTGCTAAAAAGGAATTAGGTATCTTTTGTGAACAGTTTGGTTATACTCCATTATTAGTCCCTTCAAGAAAACACAAAAATGGGAAAATAATTTATAAGAATTATTCTAACAAGAAGTGAAAATATAAAAAACCTTATAAAATAACAAAAGATAAACAGATATGTACTAAACAAATGAAAAATCCAAAAAAGACTAATTAAAAGAAAAAAATAAATTGTTTGTTATAAATGTGGAAAAGTTGGACATTATTAATCAAATTGTAAAGTCAAACAACAGATTAATGAATTAGATACATCTGAAACACTAAAAGAAGAATTATTAAACATTTTTATAATACATTCAAGTGAAGAGGAAGAAAGCTCTTCAGAAGAAGAAGAAATCTATCAATTAAAAGAATCAAGTTTTTCAGAGCAATATTCTGATAGTGAATCTGAAGAAGATGAGGAACAAGTCTGCAATTGTTTAGATAAAAATAATTGTATTTATAATAAAACCATTAATGTACTTTCAAAACAAGAAGATATTATATTAGAATTAATAGATAAAATTAGTGATCCCCAAGAAAAATTAATTAGAAAGAAAAAGATTACTTAGAAAAATTAAAAGATATTTTTAACAGTCAAAACACTTTAGTAACATCTTTAGAACATTACCATTTTCAGAGATAGTAGGAAGATTTAAAACATAAAAATAAAAAATTACAATACAAGATCTACAACAAGAAATTAATGAAATAAAACAAGAGATTAAAAATTGGAAAACATCCAATCCTAAACTAGAAGTTTCAAATGAACAATTACTACAAGAAATTATATTATTAAAAATAGATAAAAACGTAAATAATTCTCATAATAAAGAACAAGAGCAATGCTAGGTACAGTCCTTAAATGGGGACTGCAATGCAAGCCTAAGTTATTTTAACTTTAAAATTTTTTAAAATTACAAAATTATCCTTCCTAAAATTATGTTTTCTCTCATTTAATAATGTGCCTGCACATGCAGTCCCCACTTGAGAACTGCAAATAGAATTTCTCAAAGCTCAAGAACAAAGAGATTGTTCAACAATAGTTATAAAAGACAAAACAAACAATTTCATTAATATCCTTGATAAGATAAATTTTCAAAAATGGTATACTGAAGTAACAATCTCTATTAATCAAGAATTTGCTTCTGCCACAATTACCCTATTAGACACATGAGCAGATTTAAATTGTATACAAGAGGGATTAATACCTTCTAAATATTTTGAAAAAACAAAGGAGACATTATCCCAAGCCAATGGAACAAAATTAAACCTAAATTATAAATTATCTAATGCATATATTTGTAATAATGGAATTTGTTTTAAAACAACATTTATTTTAGTAAAAAATATTAACACCAAAGTAATATTAGAAAATCCATTCCTTCCCTTACATTACCCTTTCTTTGTAACAGAAGAAGGAATCTCTACTAAAATACTTAGATAAGAATTCAATTTAAATTCTTATTTCCCCCAGTATCAAAAGAAATTAACTATTTAAAGGAAGTTTCATTAACCAGAGAAATTAATTTTTAACAAAAAATAGAATTAACAGAAAGGAAAAGCAGATAAGCTTCTTTAAACAATAATTAAAATATAAAAGAATTCAATAACAATTAAAAGATCCGTTACTAACTCAAAAAGTTGATAATTTTAAAACTATAATTGAAAATGAAGTATGTTCTAACCTGCCTAATGCTTTTTGGAATAGAAAACAATATATAGTCAAATTACCTTATGAAAAATAATTTTCTGAAAATAATATTCCAACTAAAACTAGACCAATTTAAATGAATAATGAATTATTAGAATTCTGTAGAAAAGAAATTAATGATTTATTAATAAAATGTTTAATTAGGAAAAGTAAGTCACTATGAAGTTGTGCTGCCTTTTATGTTAAAAAAGAAGTAGAATTAGAAAGAGGAGTCCATCAGCTAGTCATCAATTATAAAACTTTAGATAATGTATTACAATGGATTAGATACCTAATACCTAATAAAAAAGATTTATTATCCCGATTATATAATGCTACTGTATTTTCAAAATTTGACATGAAGAGTGGATTTTGGCAAATCCAAATTGCTAAGAAAGACCGTTATAAAATAGCATTCACAGTTCCATTTGGACATTATGAATGAAATGCTATGTCATTAGGATTAAAAAATGCTCCTAGTGAATTTCAAAATATTATAAATGAAATATTTACTCATTTCACTCATTTTTCAATAGTTTATATAGATGATGTATTAATATTTTCCTCATCCATTGAACAACATTGGAAACATTTAAATACTTTTGTTCAAATTATTAAACAAAATGGATTAGTTGTTACATCACCAAAGATAAAACTATTTCAAAACAAAATCAGATTCCTTAGACATAATATCTATCAAGGAACTATTACACCAATTAGTAGAGTAATAGAATTTGCTGATAAATTTTCGAATGAATTAAAAGATAAGAAACAATTACAAAGATTTTTTAGAAGTCTCAATTATGTTGCGAATTTTTATCAATCTCTTAGGCCATTATGTAAGTCTTTATTTAAAAGATTAAAAAAGGATCCACCTCTATGGACAGAAAAACATACAAATATTATAAAACAAACTAAGGCTCACGTTAAGAAATTATCATGCTTAGGACTCTCATCTTCTCATACTTTAAAAATTGTTGAAACAGACGCATCTGATCTTGGTTATGGAGGAAATATGAAACAAAAATTATCAACTGATTCGGAATAGATTGTTCGATTCCATTCAGGATGTTGGAATCATGCCCAAAAGAATTATAGTACTATTAAAAAGGGAATTTTAGATATTGTATTATGTATTTATAAATTTCAGGAGGATTTGTTGAATTAAAAGTTTTTATTTGGAATAGATTGTAAATCATCCAATGAAGTTTTGATTAAAGATGTGAAAAACCTGGCTGCTAAACAAATATTTGCCAGATCACAAGCTATATTAAGTATTTTTTATTTTGATATTGAACATATTAAATTCGAATCTAATTTTCTTCATGATTTTCAATCTCGAGAATTTTTACAGGAAAAATCATGTCATCCTCAACGTCAAAAGTAAAGTCTAAATGTTCTTATGCACGACCACCATCTCCACCCTATCCTTCACCTTGTCCTTTTGCAACTCCGAGACCATATACAATATTGTGGTCATTACAACAAAATATTAGATGATCTTATAATTCATTCTCCCAATTAGCTTCTTCAAAATTACCAACATACTCCAAAGCTGTTTCCCCTTCTTCCTCTTCTCATTCTCAAATTGTTAATCCTCCATTACTATTCCAGCTTTCTACATCTCCTATTATCATTAAATCTCAATGGCACCCAATCTTCCCCATTGAGTCTGAAATTTAACACCTATCTGACCCCCAAAAATTACTTGATGCATTTCTTTTGCCAGATTGGCATTATGTCCCACAAAATATTAAGAAAATCTAACATTTTTATGAATTCATATTAGTAGACACCGATTCAATTATCATCGCTGAGATCCGTTGTTCCCTTCAAACTCAACATTCTCCACCTGCATCTCCAATTATTGTCTTTCATAAAGTTACCATGAAATAAGTTCTCACTTTAGAAAAATGGGAAAAAATCCTTATTTAAGAAGAAAGTTTTCTAATCCTTATGATCCATGTATTATGATTACTACGATTACCGGCAGGTATGGACATAAATGTTTTTAAAACAAAATAAACATTTGCGTCATTCGTGGTTTCTTCACTTTGAAAAATTACAAGAAATCGAGATACTCCCAAAATAGTTCTTACTATGGTGGGATTATTATGGACCCGAATCTCTTCTTCTTCCTCTCCCTGATCTCCAAGAAAGATTTCAGATTTTTTCTTCGAAAAATGATTATCCAATCTCATTAAAGCATTGTCCACCACTTTTTATTTTCTTCCTCAAGACAAAATTAAATTGCATTATGAAATGAGAATACGTTATCAAACCTCATCCTTCTCTCAAAACCATTATGTTTTTAGCCTGCCAAGTTTCTTTCAAATGGTAGAAAAAATACAATTATGATCATGTCTTAAAAATGTTTTAAAAAATTACCAAAGCTCCATAAGTTCTAGTCTAACGGAATAGATTTTAGGTACAATTAGCATGCATTACCAGCAAGAAAGATTTGAAAAAATTAGCCGAAACAATGTCACAAGTTTCAGATAGTGATGATGAAGAAGATGCACAACATCCAGTCAGATTATCTCCATTACAAAAACCTGAATTATCACCGGTCCATCAAACCTCTCCTTCTCAACATGCCTCTCATTCTTAAGGCAACTTAGCCGCCTCTCCTTCTCAAGATTACTCACCCTACCATCCAGTACAGCTGATGGATTCCCAAGACCCATTCGATCTGGAATTAGCAAATTATGACCCTCAGATTATGTAATTATTTTTAGTACTTTTAGTCAGCATAGCAGATGGAAGTCGTCAGAAATATTATCTCCTCAGAAGAATAAAGACAAAGGGCTTCGTCTATACTATTCACCCCTCATATTATTGTCTACACTATTCATGTCAGATTATTGTCGTTACCCAAGATTATTGTCCAGGAAAATGATAAATGACATTGTACATACTGTTCACCTTCACGTTTTGATATTATTCTTGTATTATTAGAATTACTGATCTAGTGTCTATATAAAGAAGTCTGTAAAGAAAGAAGGGCATTCAGAGAAACTCTCATCTGAAGCCTCTTATTCTCTCGTCCAAATCACTCTAGTCTTCCTCTGTAACACTTCGTATTTTAGTGTGTTTTTACTAAATGATTATTTTTATTTATTCAAAAATTTATTCTCTTGTTTTAAAATTGGTTGGATTTTTAGTGGGTTTATTTTTATGATTTTAATTTTTTAAAAATTATTTTGAAGTGCTTTCTTATAATTAATTATTGTTATGCATTTAAATTTCTTTTCATATTAAATTAAATTATTGTTGGGTTTAATTATTTATTTTCATTTTAATTACTACGTTTAAATTATTTTATTTTATTTGTTTTGAAATCGTTTCTGATGGATCATTTTTGTGACCCAAGATGTGAGGATTCGACCTCATTTCTTTCCCTCTGTTTTTCTTTTCTTCCTCATTTTTTTCTTCTCCCCTGCTTTCCCGCGCGCGACGTCCCTCTCATTCTTCCCCGTGCATTTTCTTCTTCTCCACCCAGCCACCGCCGCGCGCCACCGTGACCGACACCGCCCAACCCATTCGCTCCCCCACCGCCGGCGACCACCACCCCCCGATCTTAGCCTCTCTCGCGCCGCCGTTTGTCCCCACACTCAAAGCGAAGCCGCGACATCTCTTGTGTTCGCGCACCGCCGTCGCGCCACCTCCGGTCACCATTTCTTCACCACTTCATCCTCGACCTCCTAGCAACTCAATGCACCCAACTCCATCACCGATTCGCCACCGGTGAAGTACATCCAACTCGATTTCCGTTTTGGGTATTTTTGCACTTCAACCACCCTCTACGCCGCCACCCACAGCCAACCACCACCACCACTAGTTTCACCGACATCCCTAAGCCCTACCCTATCAACCTCGGGTCTTCATTTGTACCCGTTCAAAAGTGGGTTTTTGAGACCCACGGCCACAGTGCATTTGACACTATTCTGTTGCTGCGTTTCTGCTTCTTGCAGCTCCGTGATACTTCAGAAATTATAAAATAGCACTGTAAGTATTTTTCAAAGAACTTTCGTGATTTAATGTATTTTTGCACTAACTCATTACACTGTGATCTGGTTGGTTTTGCCGGACTGAGTCCGAGGAGTACGGAGGTCAGATGGATTAGTGGAGGAAGTTTGATTGTGTGTTTGGGCTGTGTTGAGTGTTGTTGGATGTTGGTTATTGAGATGTTTCATGTACATGGCATATTTGCACGCATGATCATGTTTGTAAAGGATACTGGGGGTTTTCGTGTAATCGCATTCATGTTCATGTGTATATTGAAAACTGAGTTTTCATGTGAAAGGATTTCTGGGTGCGTGTGTATCACGACACCAAGCCGAGATGGGGCATTATCTTGGTGGAGCTCTTCTGGTCACTCGAGAGCGGAATATACTGAGTGACGTCCCCTGGATTGTCGCCGGGTGATAATGGGATCGGACGAGATGGTCTCGTGCCGACTATGTGGTCCTTCTACTGGTGGGGACTAGAGGGCGTTTGGCCACGTACGCGCTGGGCGCGGAACTGGGCATCGCTCGTTGTGTAGTGGATGCTTGGCTATGAACACGCTGGGCACGGAACTGGGCATCGCTACGAAGCTAAGACGTGCGGATGATCCCTAGGGGAGATCATGGTGCATACGGTAAAATGGACTATTTTCTGGGAAAATAGCGTGTGTTGAATTTCTAATTTGTGTGATTATTTTCTGGGAAAATGTTTTACGGATATTCTTTGGGCCAAATGGGATTTTGGCGTGCGTTGGAAAATTTTCGTTTTCTGGGAAAATGATGTTTTGAGAATAATGCATATTTCATCATATGCATGCATGTTGGTTGCATTAATGCATTTTTAATCTCGTGAGCTGTTTGGTTTATACTTACTTGTGGTACCGTTTTATGGTAACGCAGATTTTGATACAAATGAGGATGAGGGTGAGCCTGAGGAGTTGGCTCCGCCCGAGGAGTGATCTGGGATCACTCGTTTTGGTTTGGACTTGTAATATATTTATTTTGGATGACTGTATAACTTTTAAACCACTTGTACCGATGTTTAAATTGTGTTTAAATTCTGGTACTTAGTTGACTTAATTTATCCGCTGCGTTGTTATTCTACACTATTGCATGTACACACACTTGGCACTATCGTTGGGATGCGTGACCGTGTTGTCATCATCCGGGTGTCTCGATTCCCATGTTCCAATACATGGGGGTCGGGGGCGCCACATGTGGTATCAGAGCAGTTCGTCTCTAGGTAAAACACATGTCCCTTAGGTGAGGTACCAGAAATTTTAAAAGTTGTAAATTGAAATTATTTAATTTAAATTAAAGTATGTGGTTTTTATTGGTTTTATTTAGTTTATTGTATATTACTTTATTTGTTTATTTATTTTATTGTATGTTATTTTATTTTATTTTTTTTATTTTATGGTAGGTTATTTTATTTGTTTTAATTATTTTATTGTGTACTATTTCATTTGTTTTATTCATTTTGTCGTATGTTATTTTATTTATGGAATTTTATTTTATTTTATTTTGTTTTGTTTTGTTTTGTTTGGAGTTAAAAGGCGGGTTAAGGGTTGTGCTATGGCAGGAAGATGGTACGACTGTGAATGTCATTCTTAGGCTTGAACATTTAGTGTAGTAGGCCTGATCTCTTGGTGATTGGTTCGTTTTTAATGTCGAGGATTGAAAGGAACGACATGGTCTAAGTGAACTCTTTGGAGTAGGAACTCAAGTTGCTACTATGGAGGGGAATAGTTTTAAATCGCTTGGGATAATTGAGGTCTTAGATTCCGTAGAATTTATGTAATGAGTCTATGGGGTAGGAGGTTGTAAGTTCAACGAACTTCAATGATATATTTATGAGAAGTTCATCTAAGGTTTGAGGCCACTTAGTTTTTAGGAAATAAGTTTATGAGACTTAAGGTGGTAGGTTCAACAAGTAATTGAGGGATTACTTAGATTAGAAGTTTTTGATCTTGTCGACCTTAATAAGCAATTTGATAACATTTTATGTTTTAGAATTTACAAGTTTTATAAGGTGAATGTTTTAGATTTAAGGTCATCGATCTTGAGGATTTTGGGAAATGATTCTTATCTGGTTTAACGTTTTATAATTGCAGAGTTGAAGGGCTGAATTAAATAGGATTGATTTGAATTGAGTTACTGATATGAGAAATTTTCAGGAGATTATTTCTTTGGAGATGGAAGGTGATGATCTAGTTCATGCATTTTCTGGAGATTGAAGATGTTGACCTAGTTCGGAAAATAATTGTTTTTAGCTCGAGGTTACAGTGATAGGTTAAGGATTTAATCCATATCAATTTTAAGGATAATAGATGGTGCAGATTTAGGAAATGATTCTTGTTGATTTCGAGGATATAGGTCTAGATGATGGAAATGGTAGTGATGAACCATTTGGAGCATATTTGGTTTTGGCTAAGGGTGCATGAGGTTGATGCGTAGTAGTGGTGAGTGTATATGGATTTCAGAGAGTACAGGTCCTAGTCTCATTTTTTTGGCTTGGAAGAAGTGGCTTTGGTGGGTGTTGTAGAGGAGTCGATACGACAATATTAAGTTCAAGAGACCTTGACTTTGAGTTTTAGTGAGTTGATCGAAGTGTACAGTTGAAGCGGGTTACTTAATGGAATGATGGTTTGCAATAATTGTTGTGATTACCTTCAGGAATTAATTGTGCCTTGAGGTCACATAAGAATTTAAATTTTTGAGGCTATATTTTCTTTGGAGATTGAGCGTCTAGTTGGTTGAATTAAGGACATTGTTATTTAACTTGAAGAGAGATTGATAGGTCATCATGTATGGTGTATGATAAGATCTTCGAAGTTGGAGCTTAGGCATCAGCAATGGATAATATGATCAAGTATGTGAGTTAATAAAACATTAGGGTCTATGGGTGCTTTGCAATGGCTTTTGGTGGATTGAAGATTTGAGCAGTATGGCTTGCCTTGAGGTTTAATAGTGATATGCTATTGAAGGAACTAGTCGTGTTAATACTAGCTTATAGGAGTAGAAATAGGTGGGCGAGTTACCAAGAAGGTTTTGATAATGTTTTGGTGAAGTCAATGGTGGTTCGTAGTGAGTTTAGTCACCACTAGTTTAGATGTTGTTCAGAATTAAGAAGTTGAGCTTTTGAGTTTAGGTATTCAGGTAGAAGTTTATAGGCGCTCTTATTGGTTAGCCGGGTTGGAATCGAGCCTTTTAAGGTATGTTCCTTATCTTAGACGAGACGGGTGTATTTTGGGGTGATACTACTTGTTTTCAATTTGGAATGCTGAGGTTGATTGATATTGGTTTTCTTTCTTTGATAATGGATGCATTTTGTGAAATATTTATTTTGATCAAGGCAACGAGAGTTAATTGAGGAATATGAGTGATAATTCATGGTTTTGGGGAGAGTGTTTTCTACCAAAATGTGGTAAGAGTTTTGGTTAGCAGGTAAGGAGCCACCTTGTACTCGTTGGTGTTAGTTTTATGAGGACATAAATTTTATGCATGTGGCGAATCAGAGTGTGCGGCAGAAGCGTGATATTATTTTGGTTGTAGTTAGGAGTTCAGATTTTGTGCTGATTTTAAGGAATTAGTGGTGACTTGAAATTTTGAGAAGATACTTGTAATTGGAAATTAATCATCTGGTTGTGCAAAATTTGTTATTGATGGTTAACTTTGGAAGTGGCTATTAGGTTACCAAAGGTAGAATTCAATGAAGGTTTAGAAGTTGTAGCATTGGAGTCGATTGAGGTTAGCACATATTATTGTATATAGCTATTAATCATTGGAATTTATTGGATGTTGTATTAAGGTTCTTGTGGAAAATGAGATTTTGGATAGCATAGTCACCCAGGAATACTGGTCGTGATGTGCCACTGGAGGATTAATACGAGTATGTTGGATATCGCCATGTTTATTGAGAAATGTGCCACGTGCCGTCAAGTTAAGGCTGAGCATCAAAGACCTGCTGTTAGACTTCAACCTCTCCCTATTCCTGAGTGGAAGTGGGATGTTATTTCTATGGATTTTGTTGTGGGCTTGCCGAGGACCCCTAGTGGAAAGAACTCAGTTTGGGTGATTGTTGATCGGTTGACCAAGAGTGCCTATTTCTTGCCTATCAATAACACTGACTCTTTGGGTAAGTTGACTCGGTTGTATGTCAAAGAGATAGTGCGTTTGCATGGAGTACCCAAGAGTTTTGTGTCGGATCGGGACCCGCGGTTCACATCCCATTTTTGGAAATGTTTGCAGGCAACTTTAGGCACTAAGTTGAAGTTTAATACTGCATATCACCCTCAAACTGACGGTCAATCAGAGCTCACTATTCAGGCTCTTGAGGTTATGTTGCGGTCTTGTGTCATTGAATTTCAGGGTGAGTTGGGAGAATTATCTGCCGCTAATTGAGTTTGCTTATAAAAATAGCTTTCATTCCTCCATTCTGATTGTCCCGTATGAAGCTTTGTATGAAAGGAAGTGTAGATCACCCTTGTGTTGGGATGAAGATGGTGAGAGTAAAGTAATTGGGCCTGAGATAATTCAAGAAATGAAAGATCAAGTTCGGTTTATAAGGACTAAAATGGTGGAAGCTCAAAGTCGCCAGAAGAGTTATGCAGATACAAGAAGAAGGGACTTATCCTTCGAAGTAGGTGATTGGGTTTATCTCAAAGTCTCTCCTATGAAGGGTGTTAAGCGCTTTGGTAAGAAGGGAAAGCTTAGTCCGAGGTATGTTGGCCCTTTTCAGATTGTAGAGAAAGTTGGGCTTGTTGCTTATAGAGTTGCATTGCCGAACTATTTTGGGGAAGTTAATGATGTGTTCCATGTGTCAACATTGAAGAAGAGTTTTGGACAACAAGAGCCACGTTGTGTTGACCCTGGACACATTCAACTTTAGCCTAACCTTACTTATGAAATTTCTCCGACGCAGATTGTGGATAGGAGGAACAAAGGTTAAGATCTAAGACAATACCTTTGGTGAAAGTGTCATGGGGCGATCCGTTGGCACAAGATTTCTCTTGGGAGAGAGAAGCTGATATGAGGGAGTAATATTCGTATTTGTTTCATTGACTCTGACGGTATGTTTCTTATGTCTTCTCTTAGTTGAATCTTATTCCCGTCTTAGTTTAATGTTGACCTTGCCAATTTCGAGGACGAAATTTTATTTAAAGGGGGAGGATGTAACACCCCGTATTTAGTGTATTTTTACTAAATGATTAATTTTATTTATTCAAAAATTTATTCTCTTGTTTTAAAATTGGTTGGATTTTTAGTGGGTTTATTTTTATGATTTTAATTTTGTGAAAATTATTTTGAAGTGCTTTCTTATAATTAATTATTGTTATGCATTTAAATTTATTTTCATATTAAATTAACTTATTGTTGGGTTTAATTATTTATTTTCATTTTAATCACTACGTTTGAATTATTTTATTTTACTTGTTTTGAAACCGTTTCTGATGGATCATTTTTGTGACCCAAGATGTGAGGATTGAATCTCATTTCTTTCCCTCTCTTTTTCTTTTCTTCCTCATTTTTTTCCTTCTCCCCTGCTTTCCCGCGCGTGACGTCCTTCTCCTTATTCCCCATGCGTTTGCTTCTTCTCCACCCAGCCATTGCCACACAACACCGTGACCGACACCGCCCAGCCCATTCGCTACCCCACCGGCCAGCGACCACCACCCTCCGATCTTAGCCTCTCTCGTGCCGCCGTTTGTCACCACGCTCAACACGAAGCCGCGGCATCTCTTGTGTTCATGCGCCGCCGTCGCGCCGCCTCTGGCCACCATTTTTTCACCACTTCATCCTCGACCTCCTAGCAACCCAATGCACCGAACCCCAGTTCCGATCCGCCACCGGTGAAGTACATCCAACTACATCTCCGTTTTGGGTATTTTTGCACTTCAACCACCCTCTACGCCGCCACCCACGGCCAACCACCACCATCACTAGCTTCACCGACATCCCTAAGTACTACCCTATCAATCTCGGGTCTTCGTTTGTACCCGTTCAAAAGTGAATTTTTGAGACCCACGGCCACAGTGCATTTGGCACTGTTTTGTTATTGCGTTGCCGCTTCTTGCAGCTCCGTGATCCTTCGAAAACTATAAAATAGCACTGTAAGTATTTTCCAAAGAAATTTCGTGATTTAAATGTATTTTTGCACTAACTCATTACACTATGATCTGGTTAGTTTTGCCAGACTGAGTCCGAGGAGCACAGGGGTCGGATGGATTAGTGGAGGAAGTTTGATTGTGTGCTTGGGCTGTGTTGAGTGTTCTTGGATGTTGGTTATTGAGATGTTTCATGTACATGGCATATTTGCACGCATGATCATGTCTGTAAAGGAAACTGGGTTTTCGTGTAATTGCATTCATGTTCATGTATATATTGAAAACTGGGCTTTCATATGAAAGGAATTCTGGGTGCGCGTGTATCACGACCCGAAGCCGAGATGGGGCATTATCTCGATGGAGCTTCTCTGGTCACTCGAGAGCGGATTATACTGAGTGACGTCCCCTGGATTGTCGCCGGGCGACAATGAGATCGGACGAGATAGTCTTGTGCCGACTCCGTGGTCCTTCTGCTGGCGGGGACTAGAGGACGCTTGGCCACGTACGCACTGGGCGCGGAACTGGGCGTCGCTCGTTGCGTAGTGGATGCTTGGCCATGAACGCGCCGGGCGCGGAACTGGGCATCGCTACGAAGCCAGGACGTGCGGATGATCCGTATGGGAGATCATGGTGCATACGGTAAATTGGACTATTTTTAGGGAAAATAGCTTGTGTTGGATTTGTAATTTGTGTGATCATTTTCTGGAAAAATGTTTTATGGATATTCTTTGGGCCAAATGGGATTTTGGCGTGCATTGAAAAATATTCATTTTCGAGGAAAATGATGTTTTAAGAATAATGCATATTTCATCATATGCATGCATGTTTGTTGCATTAATGTATTTTTAATCTCGTGAGTTCTTGGTTTTATACTTACCTGTGGTACTGTTTTATGGTAACGCAGATTTTGATGCAGATGAGGATGAAGGTGAGCCTGAGGAGTCGCCTCCGCCCGAGGAGTGATCTGGGATCACTCGTTTTAGTTTGGACTTGTAATATATTGATTTTGGATGACTGTATAACTTTTAAACCACTTTTCTGATGTTTAAATTATGTTTAAATTCTGGTACTTAGTTGACTTAATTTATCCGTTGCGTTGTTATTGTACACTATTGTATGTACACACACTTGGCACTATCGTTGGGATGCGTGACCGTGTTGTCATCATTCGAGTGTCTCGATTCCCGTGTTCACGTACATGGGGGTCGGGGGCGCCACATCCTCACTCTCTAAAATCTATCCTTTGTAAACCTTCATTTCTTCATGTCTTCTGCTTCCAACTTTTCTGAGAATTAATCTCCTTGTAAGTATTATGTCTGTAATGAAGTTGATTTTGTATATCTTTTCTATCTTATTTACTTTCTCATGCATATGGTCGGTTATACCGCCTGTTTTATATGCTTTCATGCATATGGCTGGTTGTACCACCTATTATTATTATTATTAAGCTATTATTAGTAGCTATTTATTACCTGGGATTTACGTTTTTGGTATCCCAAGTATAATACTTACGGGTTTTGCTAGACACAAGCGACTTCGTGCACCATATCGCGTACCGATAATTTTTTTTATTTAAAAAAATGAAAAAATTTTTTTAAGAGAAGAAGAAAATCTCGTATATCATAAAAATTATTTTTATCTTTAATTCACATCATTTCGTTAAACATATATATTATATATTAATATTGGTGCACAAATTGGTGCACAAACTTGCTTGCAATTTGATTTTCCAATACTTATTATATATATACAATAGCTTAAAAATACTTATATGTACAATAGTGTATAAGCATAAGAGTACATTTTGTGTGTGTATAGGTATATATATATATATATATATATATATATATATATATAATATGTTATTGTAATTCTTTTTTAGCTAAGTAGTTGGCAATCAGTTATTTTGTAACTTTTTTTATTTTTTTTTATTTTTTGGAGTTTGACCTTTACTTTGGTAGTTGTATAATGTATTTGCAATTTTTTAGTGCTTTTCTCAGATTTTATTTATTTGATTAATTAGTTATATGCATGGTGTTTTTAAAAAGAATGTTTTAAGCTCTATAATATTTGGGGTAAAATGGTTTTCCATTTTTGTCAGAAAAACCACCTAGCCAAACAAAAGTGTCCAAAACCGAATTATACTTATAAATCGAATTGGACTGAAACCGAAAAAAATCAAAAATTTAGGTTTCTTGGATGAATCAGTCTATATCAATTGTCAGAATTTTAAAACCAACTTAGACTGGTTCGGTTTCAAAATATATCCAAAATCAGACCAAACTGAACCGATTACACCCATACTCTCACACATCTAGAGTACTACGGCTTCAATTAATTGGCATAATTGGGGCAAGCAGCAACCCAAATAGGTTATAGGATTTCCTTTCTATATATAAAAATGGTAGTTTAGCATATATGCTATTATAGAAATATCATCATGTTACACTTAACATTGACTATGTATATATGCTAATTGAAGTTGTCATAATTTTGTCCTTCAACCTTGGTTGGACAATGGAGTTGGGGTGTGGTTTGGTTAGGTAGTGAGAGGCTTGATACGACATCAATTTGCAGAGCACTACCCTACATTATTAATTTAAAGAAATTCTCAATAACATCAGGTGCAAAAAGACACTCTTGAAAAACAACTAGTACTCTCTGAATGCTCCTTAAACAACATCATGCATGTCTATATATATGCTCCTATTAAACGAACTCAAAAAGAATCAGTTCTGCGTTTTCATGCTAAAATAGTGTGAAATTGAGTACTATCACTCATTAAGTGTCACAAAATACAGATACAACTGAAGGATCCATGGTACGTAGGTAGTTTAATTAATCTTATTTATCTAGTAGCTAGATGCAGTATATATCTACATCCCCAAATTGGGGGATTGATGTGTTTGGTATCGACTAAGTCATGCACCAAGATAAACTTGCAAGAATTTCAAGAGATTTTGTTGCGAAAATATACTAATTTAATTTCAAGAATTTCAAGAGATTGATGTGTTATTTTTTTTAATTGTAGATCACTAATTAACTTCGTATATATGCAAAGACAACATTATTCAATGGTGGATTATTTTTCAGAAGATTAAATCTAGAGGTTTAATCAAGGTGTGCAATGCCAGCTTGTTTGAGACGGGTCGCAATGCACAGCTTGTGCAAGAGAACGTACAAAGATGAATGCAAGGTGTGAGAAAAATAATGGATCGATATTTCTATATGGAAATTTAATATGGGCTTGAGATCACTGGCTTGAGATCAAGGGTTAGTTCAACATTGAAATAAGATTTGAGATGGGAGAAAAAGCCTTCATTTTAAAATTGCAGTGAGTATAAAAACAAAATTGTCCGAACTCAACTCATGATTATTGGCAGCATGTTATAATCGCCGCAAATAAATAATGGAAGATACAACATATATACTATTCGATCGTTTACCTTAATTTGCGACGTTTACGCTGTCCGAAATGAAAAAAGTATTACGGTGGAAAAAATGGTCAGAAAAATATTAAGTTTGTCACAACAATAAGGGTCATTCACATCATCATGACCAGTTATCATCATTTGCGATCAACTAATTAAATTGCATTCATTATAATATTCATCTTGCGATAAATAAACTCGACATGCAAAAATAACTTTTTTCTTGTAGTGATGAGAGTCATGAGATCTCCATATATTACCCTAAAATACGTTAATTTGTATAATTGGCTATCACATGACGTACCTGAATGGACTGATCACTACTTGGTCTCCTGATCACTTGCATGACTCGATTTCTTGTACCTGAAAATGAAGACTAGAGCTATCTTTCTTTCTAGTTTTCTTTTTTCTTTCTGTAGGGTAGGTGTTTAATTCCTCCTCATTCCAAGCATATCCTTTGAATACACTCCTGTTATGTGGGTGGTCATTTATGTAATGGATCATCACATTCTACATGACTCTTATTAGTTAAGATGCCCTAACATCTAATTAGTGCATATATAACAAATTAAATTAATCTTACAAGCTAAGAATAATTTTCTAAACAAATGTACTAAAAGGATTTTCAAGTGTAAAGTTAATAAAAAAAATATTTTAAGAATTATATTACTACGTACGAATCAATTCCGGTATTTCAAATTTAACCTTAATTTGACTTTTAAAAAAATTGCCTATTCGAATTGATCGGTTTTGAGGTGAATTTAATAGTACTAAATCTTAACTCATTAATTTCGTATTCAGCTGGATTCACGCGTCTTATTAAATATTGCCAACCTTACCACATGTGATGGACATCAAGTTAGTGATTTCATTCCCATGGATTCATATCAACATGTCAGCTTCTCGAAAATGCTTGTAACGCATTTTTCTTAGACAAAAAGAGAGAACTTTTTTTCCTTTTTGAGCGTATAGATGACAGCAATATCTAAACAAAAAAAAAACTCTGAAATGATTTCACTTGGTTTAGTTTTTTCCTTGTTCAATTAGGTGGAAGAAAGTAAACAAAGAATGAGAAACAAAATATTACTAGAGATGTGTTAATAATCAACTTGTCTAGTCATTTCTGTTTTTGTTTTCTCTCTAAGATATATCAAATTAAAGGTGATCTCTTCAAATTATTCATTGTCAAATATGTACCATTGACCTATAAACTTATATATTATTGGACATTGGCCACTAAAAATTGTTTTTAGATGCGATTAGTTTTTCATCTAATAGAGAGAGAGAGAGAGAGAGAGAGAGAGAGAGAGAGAGAGAGAGAGAGTGAGAGAGTGCGTGAGAGTGAGTGAGTGAGTGCGTGAGAGAGAGAGTGAGAGAGTGAGAGAGAGAGAGAGAGAGAGAGAGAGTGAGAGAGAGAGAGAGAGAGAGAGAGAGAGATTGGGACTAGAAACATTCAGAACTAAGAATAAAAGGCTGCATGCAAATTGAAACCAACTGTTTGGCTGCCCTTAATTCCCATTTTTTAACGAAAACAAATGATGGAAACAAACTAACAAAGGGAGAAAACACGACACAAACATACACACAATTTCCCATGAAAGATTGCAAAGGCACAGCAGTACTCTTTTCCTCCTCTTTTTTTATTTTTCTCTCTTTATTTTCTATATTCTCATTTCATTGATATGGATTGCATGCAAGATGAAAACAGTATGAACAGTGTTCAAAGAAGCTGCCGCAAGCCACTGTTCATTCCAGATAATCCTCACCGAGAAACCTCGCCAGCACTTCATCATTCCACTCAAGCTCTTCAATACTGTCCTCCATTATTATTGTTTCTATTTTCCGGCCGGGAACCGCCGACTTAGCACTCTTCACAGCCTTCGGCTCCGGCTTTGGCTTTGGCTCCGGCTCAGCAAATGGGTCCCACGACCCTTCGCCCTCCTCCGTGTCGACACCGAACAGCATCTGCTGCTGACCCTCCATGCCGAGGATACTAGCCATGTCCGGGCTGACCATGACCGAGGTGTTGGAGTCCGATAACGACGACCCGCAGCTCTCCACGTTTCCTTTGATGCACGATGACGCAGACTGGAATATCTGCGGTGGCCAGTAGGGGTTTCCGCCAATAAATCCCACCGAGTTCTTCAACTCCACGTCGTCCTCCACGAGCTCCATTAGCTTCGACACCGAGTTGTTGTCCTCCTCCACGGGAAGCCAAGACAGAAAGGGCTCTGCAGGCGCGTCGTTCCTGCTTTTTTCCAGCGTGAACTCCATATCTCAGAAGAGCGAAGAGAAAGAGAACAGCTTTGAGTAGCTGAATTGAGAAGAGAGTGATGAATTTAGTCCTCCCTCAGTACTCTTATATATGTGTGAGAAGGGTCTCTAGAAGTGGGGCCCAGTGATTTTGGTGGGCCCTTGTGAATGCAGAACCGCACGATTTCGTGAGTACTTTTCTGGGAGAAGAATTGTGACGTTGACACGTAGGAAGCGCAGATTTGGAAGGGTGACATGTCATGCAGTAATGGTTCTGTATCTGTACGTCAGTTTAGGGTTACAAAAAAGTGGCAGCTCGGAAAATGGGCTCTTAATTTTATTCCGGACTTCTGAATATTGGTTTATTTTTATAAAGGATATTGGTACTAGTCTTGCCGAATCCAATCGAGTTTAGGTATTTAATTACTATTTATTCGTTTAATTTTTCTTTGAATATAAGTTAAGTTCAAATTCATTATCGAGAGAGATATTGTTATGTTAACAAATAGCTTATTTATTATTCGAATTAACTTGAGCTGTTCAAGCAGTACTATCATATTTTGACAATAAATAATTAATATCATATCTTACCACTAATTTATCTACAAACTTTGTGAAATAAAATTTGGGTTTTGGTACATATCTTTTATCTAGTTTATATATTTATGTAACAATAATTATATTCACAAGAATCCAAGCAATACATATAATATTGGAAATAAAAGCTGAGTTTTATACGAATTGTATGGTTTAATAATCAATCATAATTTTGTATTTATAAACGGTTAATAAATCAATCAAGCCCTACTTGAATTTGACCGAGTCGATCTTGAGCAGCTTATCGAGTGAATTTCTTCATTTAGTCTCCTAAGTATTTTAATAATTAAAAAAACAAATAAATATAGATAAGAAAGGGGTGGAGAGTCGAAATAGCCATCCCATTAATGCAAGAGTAACTCATGAAAAAATATTAACTCACCAATAGTTACCATATTTTTTATTTTTATTTTTTGAAAAGATAATAATTACCCTATTGATATAATAAGTATGTGCGCTGGTTAAGTGGCGCGTGAATCTCATGCACTTGTTTGAATGACTCTTCTTGGTGGTATCAAATGGTTGGTGGTCGAGAAACCACATAGGATGACACATGTGAGAATAAAGAAAATAGAAAAAAAAAATTAAATAAACTTAAGAAGAAAGGATAAGAGAAAAGAAGCAACAAGCCAACGAGGGGGGAAAAAACAAAGGAGGATTTCGTTTGGCTTCGGGCTATAATGAGAGAAAAAAAAAGCACAAGTCAAACTTGAGTTTATTAATGAGTTAGAATTTATGTTAACAAACAATTTATTTATTATTCGAGCGAGTTCAAATGACTCAAAAAACTAAATTATTCTGACAAAATAGATTATTGATATTATATCATACGAATTTATCTACAAATGTTAAAAACTAAACTTTGATTTTTCACAAATATCTTTATCTAGTTTATATAATTATATATCAATAATTATATTCATAAGGATTCAAACAATACTATAGTATTGGAAATAATTTCTTCTCTTTTTTTTAAATACTTGATATATTCACATCATAAAGTTTAAAATTAATACTATAAGATTAATAAATACAAACTTATTAGAGTTTATACAAGTTTGTATAAGTCGAGGTGAGTTTTATACGAATTGTGTCGTTTAATAATTTATCATTATTTTGTGTTCATGAGTGGTTAATAGATAAATTAATCAAGCCCAACTTGAATTTGACCGAGTCAATCTCGAGTGGTTTGCCAATAAACTCGGTCATTTAATGCCCTAAGTAGGGCTTTGTTTCTTCCAAACAAGTATTTCAATAACCATGATATTTTATTCGCCAAATACACCATTCTTATATACTGTTTCATATGTATGGCGCAACCCAATCCGTGTTTTTCAAGTTTCTAACATTTATTATTATTATTATTATTAATTGAACTGGAATGTCTAAAGAATAAGAAATCCACTCTTGACAATGATATATGTTGTATATGTAAATCCTAATTAATAAATAAATAAATACAAAAATATAGATAAGAAAGGGGTAGAGAGTCGAAACAACCATCCCATTAATGCAATAGTAACTCATGAAAAAATATTAAATCAACAATAATTACCCTTTTGACATAAAAAGTATGTGCGCTGGTTAAGTGACGCGTGACTCTCATGCACCTACTGTTTTAATGACTCTTCTTGGCAATATCAAAAGAGTGGTGGTCAAGGAATCGCACGAGATGACATGTGTGAGAATAAGGAAAATATAACAAAAAAAATGAAATGAAATTTAAGAAGGAGGGATTAGAGGAAAGAAATGAGAAGCGACCGAGGGGAGAAAAACTTGGCTTGTAGCTGTGATGAGAGAGAAAAAGAGAGGAAGGAGAAACGCTTTAATCCAACCTTTGTCTTCTTATGCATGGCTATTCTCTGCTTGGTTTTTTATGGTAAATATAATTGCCACTAGTGGGATATTTGGTTCATGCAATCTTTGATCCTCTTCAACATTTGCATTCTCAGAAATCTAATGTTTGGAATATCAATTACTGAGAATGCAACTAAACTTATGTTTGAAAATAACTAGGAATATGATGCGATATATAGTATTATGAGATTTATGCATTTGGTTAGTTTCTAGGAGTTCTATAGAAATTATTTGTTCTTCTCTCACTATCCCTATATTTTTCTCTTGAAGTGTACAAGCCTTTAGAGATATTTGTCAGGTGATTTTTCAAAAGTGAGTTGTCCCCTTCGGAGTCAAATTCTCCTTTTGAGTCTTTCGTTTATTGCCTTCAACCTTAGCTCCCAGAAGATTCAGTACAGGAGAGGCTGTTGAGGACTCTACACTATTGGAATTAGACAAATTTGTGGTTGTGCGCTCGATGACGCCCTAAGTCTTTTACTTGTTGGCACATAGGCATTCTACAAAGAGCCCAGAGTAGCCAACCTCCTCATTATGATCTAAGTCTAGGCAGGGATCTGATGCTCAGTGACTTTCCCCCTCCGACCCCAAATCCTTAATTTTTATTTTTCCTTTGTAGTTGTATTGAAAATAACTTTTGTAGTTGATCTTGAGCAATGGATGTGACTTTCTCGCTTTATTACTTTTTCTTATTTCTTGTGTGTTCCCCTTGTTGTTTTTTCTTTTACTCAAGTTTTGTTGAGTTTGAGTATCTTGTATGGGTTTGGGCCTTCAGGATCCCACCCTGACAAGTCTCGCCCTTCTATTGAAAAACAAGTCTTCTGTGTAGATGCTAGTGCTCCTCTTCAATTGCCGAGGATGCCTTTGGGCTCATCCTCTTGTTGGATTACTTGTTAAAGTTGTCCTTGTGGCGCCCCCAATCCCCCTTATAGAAGTACACGGGGATCGAGACACCAGGATGGTGACAACACGGTCACACATCCCAACGAAGTGCCAGTGTGTGTACATGCAACGGTGTACAAATAAAATAACGCAGCGGATAGTCAACTAAGTACCAGAATTTAAAATACAATTTAAATATCAGTAGAGGTTTAAAAGTAGTTATACAATCATCCAAAATAAAGTTTAACACATGTCCCGAAAATACAAAAGGGTAAAATAAATAACAATAACCAGTGATCCCAGATCACTCCTCGGGTGGAGCCGTCTCCTCAGGCTCGCCCTCCTCCTCCTCATCTGCATCAAAATCTGCGTTATCACAAATGGTCCCGCAGGTAAGTATGACCCAAATAATCCTCAAGAACTAAAATGTATTTAATGCAACCAACATGCATTCATATGATGAAATATACATTTTTCTCAAAACATCATTTTCCTCGAAAATGACAATTTCCAACACACGCCAAAGTCTCATCGGCTCGAAAATAATCCGTAAAACATTTTCCCAGAAAATGGTTTACACAAAATCCACGCACACTATTTTCCCAGAAAATAGCCAATTTAATCCTTTATTAACCTATGCACCATGGCCTCCCCTAGGGACCATCCGCACGTCCTGGCTTCGTAGCGATGCTCGGTTCCGCGCCCAGCGCGTACGTAGCCAAGCACCCACTACGCAACGAGCGATGCCCAGTTCCGCGCCCAGCGCGTACGTAGCCAAGCATCCTCTGGTCCCCGCCAGCAGAAGGACCACGGAGTCGGCACGAATCTCTCGTCCGATCCCATCATCGCCCAGCGACAATCCAAGGGACGTTACTCAGTTTATTCCGCTCCCGAGTAACCAGAGGAGCTCCACCGAGATAATACCCCATCTCGGCTTGGGGTCGTGATACACACGCACCCAAAAATATTCTCACATAAAATCATAATTTCCAATTCACACATGAGCATGAATGCACAACACGAAAATCCAGTTTTCTTTACAAACATGATCATGCATGAAATAATGAGATGCACATGTACCAACACCAATCCACAACCATCAATAACCAAACCAATCAACTCCAACCAAACACTCCAACCAACAAACCATCTGACTCCCGTACTCCTCGGACTCAGTCCGGCAAAACCAATCAGCAGATTAAATACAGTGAAATGCGTTAGTGCAAAAATACATTAAATTCACAAGAATTCTTTGGAGAAATACTTACAGTGCAATATAATAATTTCCGGAGGATCACGAAGCTGCAAGTGGTGACGTCAGAGCAACACCACAGTGTAAAATACACTGTGGCCATGGGTCACAGATACCCACTTTTCAGCGAAGACAAACGAAGACCCAAAAATGATAGGGTAGGGCCTAGAGAGGTTGGTGAAGCCAATGGTGGTGGTGGTTTGCCGTTGGTGGCGGCGCAAGGGGTGGTTTTAGGCCAAAAATGTACACATCGGAAATGTACTTAGTGTGGCTTCACCGGTGACGGATCGGGGCCGGGGTTGGGTCCAATGGGTTGCCAAGAGGTCGGGGATGATGTGGTAGGAATATGGTGGCCAGAGGTGGAGCGACGGCGGCGCTGGAGCTCAAAGTGCGCCGCGGCTTTGGAGGGTGCGTGCGGGCTACCGGCGGCGAGATAGGGGCTGGGATTTGGGGGGTGAGGTCGCCGGAGGGAAGGGGTGCTAGTCGGCCGGGGGGTGTCGCACACGGCGGCGCGACGGCGGCTGGGCTGGGAGAGGCGACGGACGCACGGGAGAGAGAGGGAGGGGGACGTCCGCGCGGGAAGAGAGAAGGAGAGGAGAGAAAAGAAAGAGAAAAAGAAGAGAAAAAGAAAAGAGAAGAAAAGGGAAAAAGAAAAATGGAGAGAAAGAAATGAGGTCCAGTCCTCATGACTTGGGTCACAAAAATGATCCAACGGAAACGATTTTAAAACCACAAGTTAAATAAAATAATTTAAACGTAATGGTAAAGTCAAATTGAAATAATTAAATCCCACAGTAATTAATTTAAAGAAAGCACTTTGAAAATAATTTTCGTAAACTAAAAATCATAAAAATAACCCAATTAAAATCCAATTATTTTAAGATAGGAGAATAAAATTTTGAATCCATAAAAATAATTCCTTCAGTAAAAATACACTAAAATACGGGATGTTACATCCTCCCCCCCTTAAATAAAATTTCGTCCTCGAAATTTGTAGGGACATACATCACGCTAAAATAGGATACATGATACAACCAAAACACGCTTGAGACAACATACCATCACCAACACCCAAAAGCGTAAGTAATGCTCTCTCAAGTGTACTCCCATAGGCAATTCCATCATACTCACCTTAGACTTTCAATGGCATCTCACGTCTGTATTCCTAGGGTGGCTATGTTATCCAAAATCTCCCTTCCCCAAGAACCTTAATACAACATCCAACAAATTCCAATAATTAATAGCTCCATACAATAATCAATGCTAACCTCAATCAACTTCTATGCTACAACTTCTAAACCTCCACAGAATTCTACATTTGGTAACCTAATGGCACTCTCAAAGTTAACCATCAATAACAAATTTGCACAACCAAAAGATTAATCTCCAATTACAATAATCTTCTCAAAATTTCAAGTCACCACTAATTACTCAAAATCAGCACAATCTGAACTCCTGACTACAACAAAAAATACCACGCTTCTGCTGCGCACTTTGATATTCGCCACATGCATAAAGTTCATGTCCTCATAAACTAACACCATCGAGTACAAGGTGGCTCCATTCCAACTAACCAAAACACTTATCACAAGAACTATTGTCAACCATGATTCCATTGAATAACCTGCTTCGACTGCACACTCCAAGCAACTCACTAGAAAAACTCCGAATCAAAATCTCTTGAATTTAATACTATTGTATTTATTCATCTTCAACACCTACCCAAGACACTTCTTCCAAGCCAAAAATGAGACAAGAACCCATGTACTAAACGAAATGCATACACACTCACCACTACTATGCATTGATCTCATTCACCCTTAGTCAAAACCAAAAAGCCTCCAAACATGCAAGTGATCCATCGTTACCATTTCCATTAATTGAACCTATATTCTCGAAACCAACAAGAATCATTTCCTAAATTCGCACCATCTATTATTCTTAAATTGATATGGATTAAATTCTCAACCTATCACTAACCTCGAGCTAAAAACAATCATTACCTTCCATCTCCAAAGAAGTTCTCTCCTAAAAATTCTCATATCAGTAACTCAACTCAGATCAATCCTATTTAATTCAGCCCTTCAACTCTGCAATTCTAAAACCTTAAACCAGATAAGAATCGTTTCCCGAAATCTTGAAGATCAATGACCTTACTTCTAAAACATTCACTTTATAAAACTTTTAAATTCTAAAACCCCAAATGTTACCAAATTGCTTAACAAGGTCGACAAGATCGAAAACTTCTAATCTAAGTAATCAATCAATTGCTTGTTGAACCTACCACCATAAATCCCATAAACTTATTTCCTAAAAAAGATTATAAGACCTCAAACCTTAAATAAACTTCTCATAAATCTAACCTTGAAGCTTGTTGAACTTACAACCTCCTATTCTAAAACCTCATGTCCTATTTCCACAAAACCTAAAATCTCAAATATCCTATTCCCCAAAGAGATCACCCAGACCATGCCGTTCCCTTCAAGCCAATCACCAAGAGTTCAGGCCTACTACACTAAATGTTCAAGCCTAACAATAACATTCTCGATCGTATCACCTTCCTGTCATAGCGTAACCATTAACCCACTTTCAATTCAAGCAAATTAAAATACAACTGTAGCAAAATAAATTAAAATACGACAATACAACATAAAATAAAATAGAATAAAACTAACAATAGAATGTCATAAGACAGATGAATAAAACAAATGAAGTAGTACACAATAAAATGATTAAAACAATAAAATAATCCGCTATAAAATAAAACAAATAAAATAAAATAAAATACAATAAAATAAATAAGCAACAAAATTATTATACAATAAAATAAATAAAGCCAATAAAACAATACTCTAAATTAAACAATTTCAACACGATCCCAAGCAACATAATAAAAATATAATAACATGAAATAACATAAATACGTTCATTTAACACAAAATAAAATAATCATAAACTCATAATATACAATAAATAATTAAAACAAATAAAATATCATACCATAAAATAAAACAATAAAATAAATAAATAAACAAGTAGTATAAAATAACTAAACAAAACCAATAAAAACCACATATTTTAAATTAAATAATTTCAAATCACAACTTTTAAAACTTTCTGGTACTGCACCTATGGGACATGTGGTTTTACCCAGAGCCGAACTGCTCTGATACCACCTGTGACGCCCCGACTCCCACGTACAAAAGAATAGGAATCGTGACGTCAGGATGATGACCACAAGGTCACACATCCCAACGAAGTGCCAGTGTGTGTACATGCAACGGTGTACAAATAAAATAACGCAGCGGATAGTCAACTAAGTACCAGAATTTAAAATACAATTTAAATATCAGTAGAGGTTTAAAAGTAGTTATACAATCATCCAAAATAAAGTTTAACACATGTCCCGAAAATACAAAAGGGTAAAATAAATAACAATAACCAGTGATCCCAGATCACTCCTCGGGCGGAGCCGTCTCCTCAGGCTCGCCCTCCTCCTCCTCATCTGCATCAAAATCTGCGTTACCACAAATGGTCCCGCAGGTAAGTATGACCCAAATAATCCTCAAGAATTAAAATGTATTTAATGCAACCAACATGCATTCATATGATGAAATATACATTTTTCTCAAAACATCATTTTCCTCGAAAATGACAATTTCCAACACACGCCAAAGTCTCATTGGCTCGAAAATAATCCGTAAAACATTTTCCCAGAAAATGGTTTACACAAAATCCACGCACACTATTTTCCCAGAAAATAGCCAATTTAATCATTTATTAACCTATGCACCATGGCCTCCCCTAGGGACCATCCGCACGTCCTGGCTTCGTAGCGATGCTCGGTTCCGCGCCCAGCGCGTACGTAGCCAAGCACCCACTACGCAACGAGCGATGCCCAGTTCCGCGCCCAGCGCGTACGTAGCCAAGCATCCTCTGGTCCCCGCCAGCAGAAGGACCACGGAGTCGGCACGAATCTCTCGTCCGATCCCATCATCGCCCAGCGACAATCCAAGGGACGTTACTCAGTTTATTCCGCTCCCGAGTAACCAGAGGAGCTCCACCGAGATAATACCCCATCTCGGCTTGGGGTCGTGATACACACGCACCCAAAAATATTCTCACATAAAATCATAATTTCCAATTCACACATGAGCATGAATGCACAACACGAAAATCCAGTTTTCTTTACAAACATGATCATGCATGAAATAATGAGATGCACATGTACCAACACCAATCCACAACCATCAATAACCAAACCAATCAACTCCAACCAAACACTCCAACCAACAAACCATCTGACTCCCGTACTCCTCGGACTCAGTCCGGCAAAACCAATCAGCAGATTAAATACAGTGAAATGCGTTAGTGCAAAAATACATTAAATTCACAAGAATTCTTTGGAGAAATACTTACAGTGCAATATAATAATTTTCGGAGGATCACGAAGCTGCAAGTGTTGACGTCAGAGCAACACCACAGTGTAAAATACACTGTGGCCGTGGGTCACAGATACCCACTTTTCAGCGAAGACAAACGAAGACCCAAAAATGATAGGGTAGGGCCTAGAGAGGTCGGTGAAGCCAATGGTGGTGGTGGTTTGCCGTTGGTGGCGGTGCAAGGGGTGGTTTTAGGCCAAAAATGTACACATCGGAAATGTACTTAGTGTGGCTTCACCGGTGACGGATCGGGGCCGGGGTTGGGTCCAATGGGTTGCCAAGAGGTCGGGGATGATGTGGTAGGAATATGGTGGCCGGAGGTGGAGCGACGGCGGCGCTGGAGCTCAAAGTGCGCCGCGGCTTTGGAGGGTGCGTGCGGGCTACCGGCGGCGAGATAGGGGCTGGGATTTGGGGGGTGAGGTCGCCGGAGGGAAGGGGTGCTAGTCGGCCGGGGGGTGTCGCACACGGCGGCGCGACGGCGGCTGGGCTGGGAGAGGCGACGGACGCACGGGAGAGAGAGGGAGGGGGACGTCCGCGAAGGAAGAGAGAAGGAGAGGAGAGAAAAGAAAGAGAAAAAGAAGAGAAAAAGAAAAGAAAAGAAAAGAAAAGGGAAAAAGAAAAATGGAGAGAAAGAAATGAGGTCCAGTCCTCATGACTTGGGTCACAAAAATGATCCAACGGAAACGATTTTAAAACCACAAGTTAAATAAAATAATTTAAACGTAATGGTAAAGTCAAATTGAAATAATTAAATCCCACAGTAATTAATTTAAAGAAAGCACTTTGAAAATAATTTTCGTAAACTAAAAATCATAAAAATAACCCAATTAAAATCCAATTATTTTAAGATAGGAGAATAAAATTTTGAATCCATAAAAATAATTCCTTCAGTAAAAATACACTAAAATACGGGATGTTACAGTCCTAACCTCCTTGTTGATTGTTTGATTCAACAAAGATGGGGGCATCTTGGGAAGTCGTTCTTTTATCTGGCCATAGTGGGGGTTCAACGATACTCCACTTTGAGGGCATATGCTTAGGAGGGTTGTCCACTTCTAGAACCGCGATGTGAGTGTTGGAGGGAAACACTTACAGAAGCGGTTTCCTCCTTTTGTCGTCGTGCAAGTGGGAAGCCCAACTTTGAGAGCTAGGTGAGATGGGCTCGACAGATGCTGAGGAGGGAAATACTTAATGAAGCAGTTTCCTCCTTTGTTTGCCATGCAAGTGCGGAACTTGACTTTGAGAGCTAGGCGGAAGATGGGCTCGACCACGCTATATGCGATGAGGGAAATACTTAAGGTAGCTATTTCCTCCTTTGATCATTGTGCGAGCATAGAGCTCAGCTTTTAGAGCTAGGTGAGAGATGGGCTCGACCCTGCTAGATTGTGAGGACATAAATGCTGAGGAAGTTGTTTCCTCTAGTCGTCGTGCGAGCATGGACTTCGCTTTGGGAGCGTGGTTTTAGTGCAATAATAATAAATATTGAGACATGATAAGACATTAAATAGTTTTATTGAGATGGCCGGCTTACATGAGGTGTTTGAAACGTTCCTACATGGGGGATTTTTAAGTGAAATACTTCTTGAGGTGCTCAGCTTTCCACGGGCATTGCAACTATTTTCCCTCAGTGTCCTTTAGTCAATAGGCACCAAGTCGTTGGCAGGTTGTGACCACGTACGGTCTTCCCATTTCGGCACGAGCTTCCCTTCTTCTTCAGAGGCCACTCCGGTTTCCTTTTGAACCAGTTCCCCTACTTTGAACGATCTGGGCCTCACTCTTCTGTTGAAGTCTTGTTCCATTTTACTCTTGTTGGCCGCCATCCATACATCTAATTCCCTTTCATTTCTCGAAGTATTGGACTCTGTAACTCGGCATTCCTACCTCCACTGGGATCACCACTTCACTTCCTTAAATTAAGGCGAATGAGGTTTTCCCAGTTGGGGTTTTAACGGTGGTTTGATACGCCCACAAAACCCCTGGGAGCTCTTTCATGGCTCGTGGTATACCAAACCGACATACTATAGCCTTCCACAGAAGCCTGGTGACTCGGGTGGTAATTATTGTCACGAAGGGTTCCATTTCCACCCACTTTGTGAAGTAGTCCACCGTGACTATGACGAAATTTACACCTCCTTTCCTTGGGGGCATAGGTCCCATGATGTCCAGCCCCCATTGCGCGAAGGGCTATGGGGAAGTAATCGTTGTTAGCTCCTCAAGTGGATAGTGTGGAATTGATGCATGTATCTCATCCATTATGTACTGGGCTTCTTCTGGTCAGATAAACCTTAGGAGGGGAGAGGTAAATCCTCGCTTCTATAGTGAATCACGCCGCCTTATTCTTCACCTTTCCTGCTTCTTCTTTTTCACTTGGTAGCTCCCTGGTGGTCAAGAACTTGGTTATCTCATATGCCCATTCGGGTACTTCCGCCCATACTTCTAAGACTTCGAGCCTAATGGCTGGGGTCTCCAACGTTTTGGTGATTACTGCTCATGGCAATGTTGCATCGTCCATACTTTATGCAACTCTTGCTAATTTGTCTACCTTCAAGTTGTCCTTCCAAGGGATTTGCCCAATGATGAAATTTTGTAAGCAGTCGCACTCTTCCCACACTTTTCATAAGTATAGTTGGATTCTTTCGCCCTTCACCACATACTCCCCCTTGACTTGGTTTACCACCACTTGGGAGTCCTCATTCACTTCCACTTTTGTTGCACCTAGTGCCTTTACTATGGCAAGTCCCACCAGTAGAGCTCCATATTCTGTTTCATTGTTGGATTCTAAATTCAAGCTTGACCGAGTAATAGGCCTCTTCGCCTAAGCTTGATATTATGTATAGGCCTATGCCTCTGCCTGAATGGCAAGACAAGTCGTCAACATAGACTTGCTAGCAAAGTTTTGAATTCCATTCCATTGACGTTTCGGTTGAAGTATTGGAACAGAATATTTCGGTATTAGTCTATTTCGATGTACCGTTGCAAGATTTTTGTTATATGGATAAATTATATATATATATAAACAACTAAATATATATATATATATAAACTATATTCCAAAATAATATCAATATAAGTCTTAACATGCTTTCACCAACTGGATCAAATGGAAGTATAGGCCACTTAGCATTACTTACTACTCGGGTAGTAGTGTCGGTCAACCCCAAAAATAAAAACTCGTACGAAAGTGAACCCAAATCCTAATAATTGGTCATGAGACAATTGAACCTTCCAAGACGTAGTAGCCGAAAAAGCAATGATATAGAATTAAGATGAGATCAAACTCTCCCATAATGTATGACTCTTAACTAATGAACTCCAAAATAAAGAAACAAATGATCCCCAGCTAAAAAGAAATAATTATTGCATCTAAAGTTATCAGCTTCAGTACCTTTTCACACGATCGAAACAAAGACAAAAATATAGAAAAATGAGAATTGAAAGAACAATTAACTCTTATATTTTTGCCCTTTCCATGTTTCCATTGATCCAACTTCAAACGTCTAGATATAAATTGAGAAGATAATGATTCTTCAGTTTATAATAGTGTATTAAGCTCAGCTACCAAGAACTACGAACTCTGAACTCTAAATACATCATCTCTTTCCTTCGTCCCAACTACAAATCTAGAGATCGTGATTCATGATTAAGCTGTGAGAGAGAGACAGTGGCTAATGGCAAGAGTTATTGCAACAGAGTGGACGATGGCTTGTGGTGGGAGCTTGAAGCCTAGAACTGAAAGTCTGGAAGGCTGGGCTACTAGAAAGCTGAGAAACTAAGGGAGGAAATGAAATGTCGTAGGGGTAAAAGAAAATAAGATTTGCCACTTTTACAAGCTTGCCCCTCCCTTTTCCAAATATTTACTGAATTGCCATTTAAATGTCTTTTGGACCGAAATACTTGTTCCGGTCAAAATACCATAATTTGGCTGGAACTTGATCCGAAACGGAACAACCCATTACATCGTTCTGGTTGTTGTTCCGTCACAAAAAATTCTAGCCATTCTGACCAAAATGGAACGAAATTAAAAACTTTGCTTGCCAGTAACTTCTGACGGGCGGGGTAGGTATGTCTTTGGTAGGATTAGTTAGCTCAGCGACAAAATCCGCCAAGGCTTGCCCTTTAGTGGTTGTCCAAGGTCGGTAGTGGATATCGAACTCAATGAGTTCGATTGACCAGTTTACTAAACGTCCGAATGTGTCTAGTTGTTATAGGACTCCTTTCAATGCCCAACTGGTGTAATAGACTGGCCTTTGTACCCTGAGGGTTGTGATCCTTCCTACCTGTGTTTGTACCTCCTTGACGGTCGTGGGAGGCTTCATGTAGATAATGGCTTGGATCTTCTCCAGATTAGCCTCAATGTCTCTTTCTGAGACCATTAAGTCGAGAAATTTCCCTCACTCTACTCCAAAAGTGCAATTCATGGGCTTGAGCTTCATTTTATAATTCTAGAGGACCGTGAAAGCTTCTCGCAAATCGTAGGTGTGCTATCCTAGTTCTTTGCTCTTGACGATCATGTTGTCTACATAGGTTTCCATGATACGCTCAATTTGCTGCTTAAACATTCGGTTTACCAACTTCTGATAGGTTGCCCCAACATTCTTCAAAAAGGCATTACTTTGTAGCAGTACAGCCCTCAAGCCATCACGAACCAGTATTTTTTACATCACCAGGACTCGTCCGGATTTGGTTTTATCTAGAGTAGACATCCATGAAGTTTAACATTCTGTGCTCGGCCGTCGAATCCAAGTCGATACGTGGTAAGGAGAAGCTGTCATCGGGGCATGCTTTCTCCAGGTAAGTGAAGTCGACGCACAATCTCCACTTACCATTCGACTTCCGGACCAAGACCATGTTTGAAACCCATTCCGGGTAGTAGGTCTCCCTAATAAACCCCATGGCGAGCAGGTGATCAACCTCATTTGCTATTGCGGCGTATTTCTCAGTATTGAAGCTCCTATGTTTCTGCCATATCTTCTTGGTGTCTGGGTCTACACTCAAACGATGTTCGATCACATCTTTATCTATTCCAGGCATGTCTTCATGACTCTAAGCGAAGATGTCCTTGTGCTCGATAAGTAGTCGTTTCAACTATGATTTCACCTTGGGCTCCATTCTTGTGCCTATGCTCACCCTCCTCTCAAGTTGAGTATCATCCAGTGCCACCAGCTCCAGGGGTTCATTGGCCTCTCCCTACTTCAGGTGTTGCTTGTCTCGACTTTCCACTTCTTGCTCGATGAGTTCAGGAGATGGGGGTGGAACTCGTGGCTCAGTCGCGACCGATTCTGCCGTATGCACATCTTATCCCCTCGACTTTGATTTCCTGCACGTAACATTCTCTTGCCAGTACTTGCTTGCCTCACACTTTTTCTACACCTGCTTCCATTGAAAACTTCATCTTCAAGTGGTACGTAGAAGTTAAGGCCCTCAGGTTGTTCGACGTTAGTTGCCCAATGATCATATTATTTGAGGAGCGCAATTTGACCACCAAAAATTCCGTCATAGTGGTAGCTATGCATGTTCCTGACCTGGCTATCACAGGTAGGGTTATGGAACCCATGGGTTGTACAGTTTCCCCTGAGAATCCTTTCAGGGGTGTTTGCGATGGGCGCAACTGGCTTTGATTGATTTCCATCTTTGAGAACACTTCCCAAAAGATTATGTCAGTCAAAGTTCCATTTTCTATCAGTATTTGTCTGGTAGTGAAGTTGGCGACTAACATTGTTGCCACTAAGGCATTGTCGTGGGGGTAAATCACCCCCTCACAGTCATTCTCATCAAAGGAGACGGTCATGGCCTTCCGGCTTCGCACCTGCTTGGCGGGACTCCTAACACTACAAATATCTTCATACCTCACCCTTCTGGCATACGAATTTTTGCTATATGTAGACGAGCCTACCCCGGCAAACCCCCTCGCAATGGTTTCGATTTCACCTAAGGGTGCATTGTTGGGATTTATGCGAGGGGCATTCTCTGTGCTTCTTCTCGTCGTCCGTTTCCTCTTTGGGCTCTCGCTTCTGTGGGGCCTCCGTCTCCATTCAGTTATGCTTTCTTCCGCTTGTCTCGGTGGCAAGGAATGCTAGGCAACTAGTCGTCTAAGGGCCCCATTTTCCTACAACTCTTCTATCTGCCATTTTAAGTGATGGAAATCCTCAGTATAATGTCCCTCTATGTTTTGAACATGCAATATTTGCCAGTCCTTTAACCGTGATTGTCGCTGCCTCGAGGCTGTTCTTCAGTCCTCACTTGCACGCTCATGCTCAAGTGTGTTTTTCTAGATGGTGCTCCATTGTCCTTTCTCCTGTCGTACTTTCCTTTTCTCGTATTTGACTCCTTTTCTCGAACTCTCCCCCCAATGGTCCTTTGGACCTGTTCTTCACCTGCTCTAGTTCAAACATCCTTGCGGCAGTCAAGGCCATAAGGGTATCTTCGGCATTGACGAAGTCATCAGCCCGAACCTTGAATTTCTGTAGTGTGGCGGGGTCTTTCTTGCCAATTCCGCCATAAAGGGGTGCTTGGGTCATATGCCACCCAAAAGTTTTGCTAGTGTAATCTTCTCATCTTGGTCGTCCGTACTTTACGCTCCTTATTGAACCGGGAAAGATAAGCCCTTAGGCTCTCATCCTCACGTTGTTTGACAGTTGAGATAGGAAGTCAGTTGCCTTCTTCTCCTATTGGCTATGAATTGTGACAGGAACTTTCTGCCCAGTTCCTTGAAATTGTCAATGGTGCCCAGCTGCAGGGCTCCCTTAGCTAGCCCCTTAAGTTTCAAGGGGAAAGCTCGACAGGCAATCTCCCTAAGAAAGTTGTGGAGCGTCATGTAAGGCTTAAACGTTTTTGGATGCTCAATTGGGTCTTTGGATCCATTGTACATCTCCAATTGTGGGACTTTGAATTTAGGCGGAAGCGGTGTGGCCATTACCTCGGCATTGTAAAGGAGATGTATGTCACTAGGCAACTGGTCGATTGAGGACGATGCACCTATCTTTCCTGGCCATTTCCTCATATTTATCCATGAGGTTACACAACTCATTGTGCATCCTCTTCTTTTCCTCATCGTAGGTAGCCACCACGCCAACACTTTATGACTATGCTTAATTTTGATCGTTCTAGTTGGTCCAACATCTTCCCCATATCCAGTGTCCTTTGCCTCAGGAATTCATTTTCCTGCCAGAGATGCTGCTCCTCCAACACCATCTTCTTTATTCGCTCCTCCATCTCTGCAAGTCTCCCCTTTATGTTCATCAAGGTAGCTTCTTGATCGTAGGTTGCTTGGAATTGTGTCCTAACAGACATACAAAAAGCACCCTAAGGTTATCGACTAGATCCCACAGATGACGCCAACTGTTAAGAACGTGTTTCATACCACTACCGACGGGCCCAATGAACCTGCATCGAAAGAAGCTAGGGTCTCATTGGGTCGGGGGCACCTCCGATGAAAGCATTGTCATTGGGTTGGTCAAAGGCAAAGCTAAAATTTGACTAAAATCACATGTTTTTGCTATTGTCTATTCCATTCATGAGAGATTCTCACATTGAATTATGCATCTATTAGCCAAAATAATAAAAAAGTATTATTAGTTTAATATTTTATCAAATTTATTTTCTCATATTTTGCAATTCAAATCCATTGTAAATTGTATGAACCCAAGCACCTATATATATATAAATAATTATTAGTGGTGCAACTTTTACGTAGCAACAAAATGAGAGAGAGATTAATATAAATTATTAAATGGAGGGTGAATAGTAACCATACAAATATAGAGAGTTACTGTAGCTAGCAAGCAAAATATTTGCCTTTTGCCTCTTCCAATGTAAACCATTTTAAGGGATTGTTAGCAAAATTTTGGTTAGCCTATACATTTGATTAAGCCAATGAGAATGCTCTAAGTCAGTGTTTATAGTGGCGTAGTATGAAATTAATGGGGTCATAAAGAGTTATCTCAAATCACCAATTGGTCTTAGTTATATAGACGCTTACTAGACCGATAATGATTGTATAACTGTATGGTACGCTCCAATGATCTTGGATACGATGAATATCTGAATTTGGGTAGGCAATAACTAAAGAAGGAAACATTGTTATGAGTGAGAATCTCAGACTCCTATCCAAATTGGGAAGGCCCAAAATTTCCTCGACGACTATATGATTAACAGGGCTCGAATATACTGGCGAAATTCTCTCGGGCTGCTTGGTACGGCCATATATTGTTAGAAAAATAAGAATAGCAAACAGAGATTGTAGATGATATACAGTGAGGTGATTGTTAATCTATCTCTTAGACAAATACTGCCTCCCACTCGTATAGAGATTTGCAAAAGATAATCTGGCAATTATGTCCTCAGGATACAATACTGTTTATATAGTGTGCAGATTGTAAATTCTGAACACTAAACCGTAGAACGAATAGATGTAATAGCAGCAGTTGCATTTTTTCAATCTGAATGTAAATGAAACAGTTACTATTTGAAAAGGTGTAGAAATAACTGTAATTGACAGTTAACAATAACTATCAAAAAATAAGAATTAACACATCATTTCGTTTAAGTGCTAAGTGCGTCTAAAGCGTCAATGCGTCTATGTGTCTTGCGCATGATGCATGCGAGCGCATGTGTGTGGTCAGTGCTTTGCACTTGGTGATACTACTATTGTGTGTCTACCCTTGTGTTTTATTTTATGTATAGTGAAACTCATTCACTTATAAACCACTAAGGCTTCGTTTAGATCATCAACTACTCTCAACTCATCTCAACTAATCATTACAACTTTTTCAAATCCCAACACAAAATATAATAAATAATTCAACTTTTTCAAATCCCAAAATAATAATAATATTAAAAAATAATATTCTAACAATATTTTATCATCTCAACTCAACTCAACTCAACTCACTTCAACACAATGTTCAGAATTGGCTTGACTATAATCCAACTCAACTCAACTCAACTCACTTGACAATGTGGCTTGACTATCACAATGTAAGGAAATAGGAGGCATTGGACTTAACCACATTGGCAAGTCTATTAAGAGGTTTCTCAACCATTCAGCCTCCTTTCCAGCAGCTCCTAAAGCCACTAACTCAGACTCCATAGTTGAGTGAGTAATGCAAGTTTGTTTCTTGGACCCCCATGAGATGGTTGTGCCACCAAGGGTGAACACCCGCCCACTTGTGGATTTAGATCCATCATCCACACAGTTCCAGTTAGTGTCACTAAAATCCTCAATTACAGATGGATATCCTCCATAATACAGAGCAAATGACTTAGTTCCTTTTAAATAATCCAATACAATGCAAATTGCTTTCCAATGTTCCACGTCTGGACAACTTGTGTATCTACTCAATTTGCCCACGGCAAAAGCTATGTCTAGACATGTGCAATGCATTGTATACATCAGACTTCCAATGACACTAGAATATTCTAGTTGTGATACAAATCAATATTTATTTATTCCAAGCTTCAAAGCAGGGTTATATGGAGTATGAGATGTTTTTCCAAGTAAATGATTAAATTTACTCAGAACTTTATCAATGTAATGACTTTGTGATATAGAATAAGCATTATCATTCATATATATTTTAATACCAAGTATGGCATTAGCAACACCCAAGTCTGTCATATCAAAATGAGATGATAGGAAATATTTAGTATCTTTAATGCATGAGCTACTGAAAATGATAATATCATCTACATATAAGCATATTATCACAAAATGATTATCGCATACTTTAGAAGAAATACATTTGTCAACTTCATTCAAATGAAAACCACTAGAAAGAACCGCATTATCAAATCTTTCATGCCATTGTTTGGAAACTTGTTTTAAACCATACAAAGATTTGACTAATTTACAAACTTTGTTTTCATGACCCGGAACAATGAAACCCTCTAGTTGCTCTATATATACTTCTTCATCCAAATAACCATTCAGGAATGTGGTTTTTACATCCATTTGATGAATTTCAAGATTAAATATGGAGGCCAAAGATATCAATGTTCTAATAGAAGAAATCCTCGCTACAGGGGCATATGTATCATTATCTAATCATTACTACTTTCCCAAACTTTCAAATAAAATACAAAATCAATTCACTTTTTACAAATCTCAAAACAAAACTAATATTAAAAAATTATATTATAATAATATTTTAACTTTCTAATAATTTTATTCAACTTTTTCTTTCGTCTTTTCCAAAATCTCATTACAAATCTTAATTCAAATTATTTCACTATTATTCACAAATTATTTTACTATTATTAACATATTTCTCATCTCATCTTATCTTATCTCAACATTCAAACGAGGCCTAAGGGATGTAATTAATCTCCAAGAACTATTCAAATATCATAGATTTAAAATATTATAATAGGAATCCTCACATGAACGATATTTTTTATTAGATACTTATGTATATCTAATAAGTATTAGATACTCTTTTATGTGTATTCGTTACATGCTGACGTGGTTAGCTTTTTCTCTCTACTTTTTTTTTCCAACGTTTGAAACCGTACCCAATACACATGAAAATTCATTAGTACTATTTTTACTCTTAAAGTTCTAGATCTCCATTTTTGTTCAATTCTCTCTCAAAAGATTTTTCAAACCCACATCTTCTCATCTCTTTGTTACTGTCCCTACACTGGTAAGTTCCAAATCAAACATTTATTTATTTTTCTTTTTCCCCTATTTTATTTTGAAATCCCATCATTTTGCCTTGAAGTACTTCCCGAGTTCCCATCACTTTCAAACTAGAGATCTTCAAGCTAGGTAGAAGATCTTATACATGATTGGATGAAAAATAAATCATTTTTCCTATTTTGCTTTAGGCCCCATTTAGATATAAAAACACTCTCAACTCATCTTATCTCATCTTATCATTACAACTTTATCAAATTTCCATATAAAATACAATAAACAATTCAACTTTTTCAAATCTCAAAATAATAATAATATTAAAAGATAATATTCTAACAATATTTTATTCAACTTATCTAAAACTATCTTATCTCACTATCCAAACGAGCCCTCAGAATCCTTGGGCATTTACCGTAGCTCTGACTCATTCACTCACAACTCCAACACTATGGACAACTTTTCTCCGATCTCTCTGGCGATCTTATCTCCTAACCTCCTCTCCTAAAAGGTATTGCTTGACGATCTTATCTCCCAACCTCCTCTCCTAAAAGGTATTGCTTGAAGAGGAATAGGAGAAAGACAACTGCAGGTGCGGCCTCTATCATGAGCTTGAGGAAATGATTAATGTGGGTTTAAAAACGACACCGTACCATTTTTTAGAAAGACGAGGGATGACATTTTCTTATGTAACCAATGTGGCCACGCCAATAGGTAAAGAAACTTGCGTTTTTTATGCTCATATATAGCATTTTCTTTTTATTATTGACATAAATAGTAAAAATATGACATTGGATTGGTCTTGTGGCGCCCCCGACCCCATGTACGGGAACACGGGAATCGAGACACCCGGATAATGACAACACAGTCACACATCCCAACGAAAGTGCCAAGTGTGTGTACATGCAACGGTATACAATAACAACGCAGCAGATTAAGTCAACTAAGTACCAGAATTTAAACACAATCTAAACATCAGTAAAATGTTTAATACGTAGTTATATAGTCATCCAAAGTAAAATAAAATACATGTCCCAAATAAAATGAGTGATCTCAAATCACTCCTCGGGCGGAGCCGACTCCTCAAGCACACCCTCATCCTCATCTGCATCAAAATCTGCGTTACCATAAAATGGTACCGCAGTTAAGTATAAACCAAGCAACCCTCATGAATAAAAATGCATTAATGCAACCAACATGCATGTATATGATAAAATATGTATTATTCTCAAAACATCATTTTTCCCGAAAATGAATATTTTCCAGAAAATGAATATTTTCCAATACACGCCAAAAATCTCATTTGGCCCAAAATATCCGCAACACATTTTCCCAGAAAATGATCACACAATTTACAAAAATCCAACACACACTATTTTCTCATAAAATAGTCCATTTTATCGAATGCACCATGATCTCTCCTAGGGATCATCTGCACGTCCTGGCTTTGTAGCGATGCCCAGTTCCGTGCCCGGCGCGTTCATGGCCAAGCATCCACTACGCAACGAGCGACGCCCAGTTCCGTGCCCAACGCGTACGTGGCCAAGCGTCCTTTAGTCCCCACCAGCAAAGGGACCACGGAGCCAGCACGAGACCATCTCGTCCGATCCCATTGTTGCCCGGCGACAATCCAGGGGACGTCACTCAGTATATTCCGCTCTTGAGTGACCAGAGGAGCTCCACCGAGATAATGCCCCATCTCGGCTTGGGGTCGTGATACACATGCACCCAAAATCATTCTCACATGAACACCCAGTTTCCATTAAATACTTGAAAATGAATGCAATTACACTAAAACTCAATTTTGATTTACAAACATGATCATGCGTGCAAATATGCAATGTACATGAACCACACCAGATCCAACCAACAAATCAACACCAATCCAAACACACAAACAAACTTTCTCCACTAATCCATCCTACCCCCGTATTCCTCAGACTTAGTTCGGCAAAACCAACCAACAATTCAATACAGTGTAATGAGTTGGTGCAAAAATACATTTAAATCACAAGAGTTCTTTGGAAAATACTTACAGCGCTATATAATGATTTTCGAGGGATCACGGAGCTGCAAGAAGTATCAACACCGCTACAGAACAGTGCCAAATGCACTGTGGCTGTGGGTCTCAAAGACCCACTTTGAACGGGTGCAAACGAAGAAGAAGAGAAGGAGAAGAGAAGAGAAGAAAGAAAAAACAAATGAGGAGAAAAGAAAAAAAAGAAAGAAAAGAAAAAGTGGAAAAGAAAAAGTGAGGGAAAGAAATGAGGTCCAATCCTCACATATTGGATCACAAAAATGATCCATCGGAAACAGTTTCAAAACAACAAGTAAAATAAAATAATTCAAACGTAGTGATTAAAATGAAAATAAATAATTAAATCCAACAATAAATTAATTTAATATGAGAAGAAATTTAAATGCATAATAATAATTAATTTTAAGAAAGCACTTCAAAATAATTTTTGAAAAATTAAAAATCATAAAAATAAACCAACTAAAAATCCAACAATTTTAAAACAAGAGAATAAATTTTTGAATTAATAATAATAAATCCTTGAATAAAAATACAATAAAATACGGGGTGTTACATATTGGTCGTGTCCTTAGTTTTTAAATTTAAAATAATGCATTAAACTTGACACCTCAGTCATCATAATGATATTCATCAGAAATTAATTAAGACAGTTATCAACCCCTGCTTTTAACTATATAAGGTAGGTTTATACCATGGTGGTAAGAAAATAAGGAGTAGCTCGCAAGCATAGAAAGTCAAGAGAAACTAAAAAGATGGTACACAAACCAATTGACAAGCATTGGCTGACTTGTCCTTTTCTCATTCAACATGCAAATCGGACAAAGGATCATGCATCCTTATAAGGATGCATCATCAATTTCTTCATGCTATATATAGATTTTAAAGTATTATTAAATTCCTTCCCGATAGTTGTTAATAGTTATATGATGATTTTCATGGAGAATACTGCTAGTGGTTGGGAAGGCGGAGGAGGGTGAATGATCCTGTACAGTACTGCACTCTCATAATCTGATACAGTAATCAGGGCCTTGTACAATGCAATCTTTGAGTATCCGGCCAGCGAATTCAATACGAATATGACAAGAAATAGTAGGATTAGAGTCAAACTTAAGTAGACCCGAATCAGTTCGACTCAATCCAATATATCCTATACATAATTGTTTCATTTTCAATTCAACTTGTGCTGTTTATTTGATAGATCATTTCCACAATACATATAACTTTGTGCAATCTAGTCTCCAAAATAACCATATTATTGATTTTCAAGAAGTCGAAATATTCCATAAGTAAATATTAATGAAATGAATAAAATATCTCATGCATCAATTCTGACATAAGTTTAAAAAATTTACAATTGTTGAAAATTGAGAATTCCGAATCCAAGTGCCCTAGTATATATAACGAAAATAAAAACTCTATGTTCAGTTATTTTTGCATACTCCATTAATGTGATTTTCTGCATTATTTTTTTTTAATATTAAATAATTATTTTGGCCAATCATATTAGTACAATGCGCAAGGTGTAAGCAAAAGTGACTGTATGTAGCAAAACTCATCTAATCAAGTCAACTATGGCTATTGGCACATTAGGTGATTCGATAATGGTTGTAGGTAGTAAATTACGGGCTATTACCCCCATCAAATTCAAATTCTTTAAATTTTTTTACCAAACTCTTATATAGACATATAAGTTGGACCTCTCAACATTTATAGTTACTTGAATGAATTTCTTGAGTAGTATTATACGCACAATAAGTGCTATGGAGACCAATTTAATTATATGTCTCTCTTCCATTTTCGATTTTAGAATTTAAGTCGAGACTCTAGAAAATCCAAACCTTGATCCTCCTTATATATATATTTTTTTGGTTATTATTAATGATCACAACAATCCTATTGTTCAGGTATCGTAATCGTGCTGGCCTGCAAATCTTATTAAGGATTGTTCCCAAATGAATAAGTCTTCTTATCTGCCACTATTCACTAACCCACACCCCATACCCTATCAAAAAAAGAAGAAAAAGTTGTCAGGTGTGGGGTGTGAGGGTAAATAGTGGCTGATGTATAGCAAAACCGTTCCCAAATTCCAAGTTCAATTTCCCTTGTCCTTGGAAAGTAAATTAGAATTAGCTCAAAGAGCGATATTTGGCAACATCCCTTCTTCGTGATCTTGGCTAATTCTCATTGAATAATAATGTTCATATAACTATTTTATAACCTACCAATTTGATAGTGTTATTAAATAATAATAAAAAGATATATTTTGTTTATTCAAAATTTTGGATTTTACATAATTGCGTTTAGTTGAAAAATGTTTCATCCACAAAAACATCTAATTAAAATAAACTTACAAACTAATGTGAATCAATATGATGTTTTAGATCTACTTTACTGTAAAAATAAATTTTCAATCTAACGTAACACATTAAGTCATGTCAATTTATTAATTTTCTTTAGTAAAATTTATTTAGATCTACACTCTCTTATTATAGTTATTATACAAAAAAATGTTGAACTTGTATGATTAGTTAATTCCCATTCTACCGATTGAACTCTTGTAATGGGTATCTCAAACGCTGGGCTGAGGTCCCGCCCAGCTTTTTTCGTTGCCACGGGCCTCCTTTTATTAGGGGTGATACATGCACCCCACCCCGCACAATGTAGGGAAAGGTTTTGGAACCCTGCACCCCACCCCCGGGAGGCAGAGGGCGGGATAGGACACCTCATCCGCCCTCGTCCCTCGCCCAGATCAATGCTACCCATGGCCCATTGAGCCTAAAAAATATCTTTGGTTCCAAAAAGTATTTTTGAACCCAAATTATCACATAAATGTACAACAAAAATTTAAAAACTAATAACATAGTTTTTAAACTCATTAGAGTTGTATTCATTTCACTGCATTGTCTTGGCCTCCTAGGCCTATTGCGTCCCACATTACTTAAATATGACTATTGTATTGCCTTGGCCTCTTATATAATAGTTGGCTTAGGAAACTAAGGCAATAGAATGACTTGAATCAAGTATTTATATAAGTATTTATATAATTATTTAAAAATATTTTTTTATATAGCGGGGCGGGGATGGGGCGGGGCCCCGCTGGGGTCATCCCGCCCCTATCCTCGCTAGGCTTTCTCCTTGCCAGGGGCACCCTACATGAGTGGGGCGGGGTTGCCTGCCCACCCATGCAGGAGTGTGGTGGACTGGGGCGGGGTAGCGGGTGGGCCCCCACTGCCCACCCCTACCTTTTATTACTTGAGCTTAAATTTATTCGGGCCCGTATCTCAAAAATATCAATCTTGAGTTTTGAAGTCTAGAAACAAGTTGTCATATGTTTGAATTCCATCTTAGTTTTGAATCAAATATCTAAGATATAAAATTTAATCTTTTGACTTACGCTAAGAATGCTTGTGTCAAAAATATAATTACACAAACTTTGGTTTGTATTTAGTTTGTTGATCACATTGTACATGGCCATATGTTGGAAACATGAATATAAGCAAGTTTGAACTAATAATTCATGTGGGTTTTGTGTGTATTAGATATGCTACTATATATTTCTCATTTATACAAAATATTTCCTCATTGTTCAAGGAAAAGATCTTGTATATATCGATCTTTTGATTAGGTGTTATCATATTCTCATATGTAATGTTTTTTTCATTACTTGGAACTTATCTTGATATAATGAACTCATACATGCTAGCATGGACAAGGTTTTTTTATTTATTTTATATATATATATATATATATTTCAATGTCCAATTTTATAGTGCATACAACTCTAGATTCGTGTAGTTAAAAATATACTTTAATTTAAAGGTATTAATTGTATGGACCAGTGGCATGCTATGTTTTTTAAAAAAATAAGGTTGCGAATTTAGACTTTGAATGCTACCGGCCTATACTATATAGAAAGAAAAAGAAAGGAAAACTTGTAGTTTACGAAATGAACCTTCAACTCCACAAGCCATTGTAATTTGTCCCACATGGAAAAGAAAGGCAAGAGTAGCAACCTAAAGCATCTATAAAATGAGCCTCCATCTCACAAGGGAAGTATACTATTTGTCCCACATGGAAAAGAAATGTGAGAGTAGCAAGTCAGAGCAACTATAAAAGGAGCCTCCCTTTCAATCTAGGGGTGGCAATTCATGTTTGCGGGTCATATTCATATCAGGTCAAGTTATTGACATTTGACTCTATAGGTCAACCCAAACATGACCCGTTTGGTTAAACGGATTAGACGGGTTATACTTCAAACCCTAACACAACCCATTTAAATAACAGGTGACACATAATCCATTTCAACTCGTTTTATGTAAATGGTTGAACTAAACCGCATAACCCATTTGATCATTTTTTTTTTGAAAACCAACTGATTTATTGCTCAATAAAGACTTACATCATCTCACTATGAATAGTGGACAAATTATAGTTAGAAACTTCTTCCAACTCATACAAGTCTTCATGCATCAACAATGCATTACGAGCTAAACAATGAGCTGCTTGATTAGCCTCTCTTCTAACATGGCTAGCTGACCAAGAAGTACAAGAATTGAGAACTTTCTTGGCATCATCCATAAGTAGACCCCCATGACTCCAATCAATAGAATCTTTCTTGAGATTGTTAAGTACTTGAAGAGCACCCCCTTCCATAATAACAGCTGTGATTCCCATTTCTTGACAGAATATAGTAGCTAACAATAGTGCATAGGACTCAGCAGTGAATGGATTAGCCTGTAAAGACCTTGAAGCTGTAAGGGAGCCAATCACATTACCACTAGAGTCCCGAATTATAGCACCAATACCAATTCTAGTAGCAGCATGATCAATGGTTGCATGCCAGTTCAATTTATAGATACCCTCAGGTGGTTTTTGCCATGAACAGACAGTTGCACAGCTTCTACTGAACTCTTCTGTTGCCTCTCCATGGATTGCTTGAAATAATGAACTTCCTCTTTTGCAGATTGGATAATAGAACCTTGGGGGGTGGGGGGGGGGGGGGGGTAAAACTCTTACCATGGAGAAGATTATTTCTTCTAAGCCAGATTAATCTAGCAGTAATAGCAGCTTTAAATCTCAGTAAAAGAACTTTTTTACCCTGTCGTCTTTTGAATTTTCATACACCCCTGACTCCACACATCCTTGGCAGCTTCACAATCCCAAAGAACATGGGCAGCAATTTCAGGATATTGCTTGCAGATAGGACAGTCCATTTTTTCTGTAACACTTCTTTTCCATAAATTTTAGAAAGTGGGTAAGGCATCTTGGCATGCTATCCAAATAAAAATTCTAACAGCATTTGGGACTTGCATCTTCCATATTTTTTTCCATGTGTCATTTGGTTCCCTTCCTTTGCAGGATTCCCCATTCTTCCGGTTGGACAGCTCCTTTTGCAAGTGGTATGCACTCTTTACTGAAAAAATCCCATTAGGTGTACTTGCCCATACCAACTAGACTTCTCTTCCACCAGGACTAACTGGAATGGCCCTAATGAGTTTTGAATCAGAATGGCAAAAGAGGGTGTTGAGAGTTCTTCATTTCCACTGTTTCAGATTAGGATCAATGAGTTCAGATACCCAAACAAAGTTTGCAACATCTTGACTTCTGTGATGGATCTTGTGTGAGCATGAGTTTGGTATCCATTTGTCTTCCCAAATTTTGACCCTTTGCCCATTACCAATCCTCCAAATCAACCCTTCTTTCAATAATTGATTTTCTTTCAAAAGGCTTCTCTATGCATATGAAGGTCTGTTCCCAAGTTTAGCATCCAAGAACTCAGCCTGATGGAAGTATTTACTCTTAAAAACTTGAGCTAAAAGTTTTGGAAATTTTAGAATGCGCCAACATTGCTTTGATTGCAATATTGAAACATTTAAAATCCCTAAACCCCAACCCACCATGATCCTTTGATTGCCCCATATGACTCCATTTCACCCATTGAATCTTAGAGTGATCTTCATTGTACCCCCACCAGAACTTCTTCAATAGTTTGTTGAGCCTTTGTATGATTGACTGAGGAAGAAGGAAATTCCCATAGAATAAGTTGGTATGGCCTGAATAATAGCTTTCAAAAGGATCTCTTTTCCTGCTGTTGATAAAACTTTGTCCTCCAATTAGTAATTCTAGCCCAAGTACGATCAATGAGTGAGTGAAATGTTGCCACCTTAGCTTTGCCCACCATAGCTAGAAATCCCAAATATTTCTCAAAAGAGCCATGTGATTTTACCCCTGCAGTCTGTAAGATTGTTTGCTGAATGTCCTTGGGTGCATTTCTGCTAAAGAAAATTGAAGTCTTCTCTTTGTTTAAGATTTGACCTGAGCTCTTCTCATAAGTTTCTAGAATGTGAATGATCCTACTCCACTCCAAAGAGTTGGCCTTGTAAAAGAGCAGGCTGTTGTCTGCAAAAAATAAGTGGTTGATATAGATGGGCCTTTTGCCAATAGGAACATTGGAAATGCTGCCTATAGCTTTTGCTTCATTCAACATAGATGTTAAGGCTTCAGTATAAAGAATAAGAAGATAGGGGTAGAGAGAATCCCTTTGGATTAAAGGGACTTTGAGGATCACCATTGAGCAATATAGAGTAAGAGATTGATGTGATGATAGAGGTCCAGTTGGAATTAAATCTCATCCTCTGCATGACAGATTCCAAAAAGCACCACTCCACTCAATCATAAGCCTTGCTCATATCTAGCTTAAGTGCCATATAACCTGCTTTTCCTTGCATTCGAGAATTCATTACATGAAGAGTTTCATAAGCAATCAATATGTTGTCTATTATTAACCTATCAGGGACGAAAGCACTTTACTTAAAAGATACAATGTCAGGCAACACAGCTTTGAGCCTATTTGCTAACACCTTAGCAACCACTTTGTAAATAACATTGCATAGGCCAATTGGTCTGAAGTCTCCCACTTTCTTTGGCTCCTGTAGTTTTGGTATGAGTGTAATAAAGGTGTCATTCACCCCCATTAGAGAGCCACCATTGTTCAACACATGAAGCACAAAACTGCACACTTCCTTCTCTAGGATCTCCCAATTGGCTTGATAAAAATGGGCTGGGAAGCCATCTGTGCCTGGTGAGCTTAATGGGGTCATCTGAAAGACAACTTCCTTCACTTCTATTGTAGAAAATGGCATTCAAAGCCTTATATTCATTGCTTCTGTTACTTTTGGGGCCATTCCTGAGAGACAGCACTCAACAACAATGGGGTTAGAAGAAGTGAACAAAGTAGAGAAAAAATATGAGAACATGTCACCAATTACTACTTGATCACTAATCATATTTCCATTATGATCCTGCAGTTGCTTGATTGAGTTTGTTTTCCTTCTTTGGGATGTATACATGTTATAGAAAGTGGTGTTTCTATCACCATGTTGCAATCAATATTGTTTGGCTCACTGCTTCCATTTAAGTTCCTCCTCAAGTAAGTACATTTCTAGCTCTGCTTCTTGTTGCTGAACTTCACTAAGCTGGTCTCCATTTCCAATTCTCTGCAGATTTGAAATCTTCTTCAAATTCCTCTTGATATGTGGGGGAACCTATTTATTACTAACTGCTTTCCATTTTTGCAAAGCTCTCTGACAATTGAGCAATCTATTTCTAAAAACAGCGTCCACTGAGTTCCCAGCAGCTACCATCCTCCATGCTTCTTTGATAATAGGTTGGCATTATGTACTTAAAGCCCAGGATGCTTCATATCTGAACACAAATTGTCTTATGTTTCCCCTCATCTCAAAGCTAGTCAAAGTTATATGAAGAGGGGAATGGTCTGACTTTACAGCAGTGAGAACATGGCATAGACTATTAGGGAAGACTAGCATCCAATCTAAGGTAGCCATAGCTTTATCAAGCCTCTCTTTTGTGAACTACTGACCTGGCCTATTATTAGACCAGGTAAACTTCTGACCTTTAGTTGATAAATCAGGCAAAGAGCAATAAGCGAGGGCCCCACGAAAATCCTCCACTTGCTTATAAGGCCTTGATGCAGCTCCTACTTTCTTACTATGGCTTGTGATTTCAGTAAAATCACCCATGCATATCTAGGGCATAGAGGTTTCCTCCTTTAGCTTCTTCAATAAATTCCAGCTGCTCACTCTTTTAGAAGTTTCAGGATGGCCATAGAAGCCAGTAAACATCCATTGCTACTGCCCACTTCTATCCTTCACAACTGCACTGATATGCCATCTGGTATAGCTATAAACCTGCACATCAAGCTCTTGCTTCCATAAGAGGGCAAGTCCACCATTACTTCCTCGACTCTCAATAGTCATACATCCATCAAACTTCAGTCTGACTCTAATATCTTCCATCTTCTCTTTATTACATCTTGTTTCCATTAAGAAAACCAAATTGGGGCACTTATCCTTAACCAACATGTTAAGGACTCTAACTGTCAGAGGGTTCCCAAGCCCTCGTCAGTTCCAACTAAGAGACTATTGGGACTGGTAGGGCTAGTCACCAACCTCTGCCATTAAATTTTGTTGGTGCATTTCCTCATCTTGCATTGTCTACCTCCTTTTCATTTTCTGCCTTTCCCCAGAAACTCCTTCTTCATGATCTGCTAGATCAGTTAATATGGCAGGCAACCTTCTTTTTTAAGACCCTTTCAAACCCAAGTCTCAGCAGGGAGAGAGGGCTGTTTGTTTCTTGCTCGTCTTTTCAACTTAGTAACTTCATTTTGGGCCACATTAGTCGCTTTTTTGTCCATTGCTTGAGTCAGTTCAACTACCTTGCATTGTATCTGTTCAACATAATCCTTAGCAGATTCCATAAGTTCAAACTGTCTTGTGCAAGTAGCTTCTTGATCATTTATAACACCAGTAGAAGTATCATTAATTGTAGTAAGAAGCATATTCCTATTCTGGTTCAAAGGATTCTCAGTATATGGAATATTTTCAACATCCTCAATTCTCATATTAGTATCCTCTGAATCCTCCCCCTTCCCATATTTAAGCCATCATATCCCTGAGATGACTACTTTAAAAGAGTATTTTTTTTTCCATAAACAAATTTGATTCCTTTAAAGAATCCAGATTCTTAGGACTTTCCAAACTGAAATCTTTCCTTCTATCTTCCCCCTGTGATTCAGCCTGTTCCCCCGATAGACTTGGGCCCTTTCCAAAATTAGCTTTGTTCCCATTTACAACTTCATCTTCAACCTGTGGCTATGAACTTTGAGATGCTGACTTCTCCTAGACATTTTTACGTGGAAAATGGTTCTTTGATACAACCTTTTGAGTAGTGGCTCGAAGCCATGCACCATATTGACTCTGTGTACTTCCATGCATGAACTTTTCACCAGAAGCTTGCTCACAACCACTACCACCATGTTTAATAATGGCACACCTAAAACAAAAATTAGAAAGTCTTTCATACTTGAAAGATATCCAACATTTACTACCCTGCATTTTAAGGATGAATCCTCTCATAAGAGGTTTGGTGATATCAATAATAACTTTGACTCTAAGGTAAGGACCCCATCCTATACCTTATTCACCTGTGTCTACCATTTCAACAAAACCAAGCTTCCTACCAATTTATTCCCCAACCACCCTCGTCATACCAACAAGTGGAGTTGAATCCATATTGGCTGTTGTGTGAATGATAAATCCTTTGGTGCAACAAAACCATCAAAAGTGTGTAGACAAAGCAAATTACAATCAAAAGTCCAAGGTCTACCTTTTTGTACTTTCTGAAGGTCTTGATCATACTGAAACTCAATAATAAATAAATTTTCACCCACTTACTTGAATTGGATTCTCCCCTTTGGTTTCAAACCATCTGCATGGTTGTCTTAAAGGCTTCATAGTTAATACTCTTGTCTGCAACAATGAGGCCAACAAGACAAAGTTTCCCACTTCTAGCAGTTATAGTCTCCTTGGTGATATCAACCTCTACAGAAGCCAGTTCCTTTTCAGTGAGTTGAAAACTACCCCACTTCTCTGTGATCTCTTATGTCATTGTCACCAGCACCACCTTTTGTTCTACTCTGAATACATAAACCAAGTTTGTAAAGAATAAAGAAAGAAGAATGAAGAAAAAACAAAAAACAAAACCCCTCATAAACATATTGAGAAATACCAATATTACAAGTACCCAACAATAGTAAACATATACATATTGTAATAATATCAATATTACAATCCCAAATATAACAAACATAAATCAAAACATTTATAGAACTTGAAGAAGAAAGTGGAGCATCCTCCTTGCTCTTGTTTTTATCTAACTCTATAACATCTTCAATTAGCTAGTCCAATTTTATTTCTTGTGTTTCTATTAAACAAAATGGCATTAGTAAAGTTTCATGTAAAATAAAATTATTTTATTGAAACAACTTCAATCAATTATTTGCTAAATTAAAAACATCATACATTGCTTACCATACAACCAATCTCTTGTGCAAACTAGTGCTTCAACAATATCTGGTTTTTGTGCACTCCTTAACTAATCCAAGAATATCAAGGTCTGCATTTCTATCTGCCCTAGGTCTGCATATCAAGGGCTTTGTGTATGGCGGTTTGGGGTTTCAATTTCAAAGCAAAAGTTAGTCAAGAAGGTACAACGGTACAAGTGGAAGGGCATGGTGGTGTAAGAGGTGTAAGACTTTTGTAAGAAGGCATAGATTTTAATTGTTTCACACACAATCTCCTTACACATGTACTAGGTTTGACATGTGTAAAGTGAGATCCAAATGGAGGGTGGTGATGGTGTCATGTGTCCATGAGGTTCCCTAGTATTCCTAGGCTAACATGGACATCCTACATGGTGAAATGATAGCTGATTGGTAAAGTGGTGCGCTAGATGCCACGTGGCGCTCTTCGATTAACCCATTTGGCGCCCAAAAATCACGAAACTTTTTATTACACCATAAAATCCTAAAAGCTGATACTAATTTAATGGTGTAACCCATTTCATCTAATTATGATCCTAAGTGCCTCAAACAAATTGACTATGCAAAAATTCCCTTAGCGGATCGTAATTCGACTATGCGGACAAATCAAAACCTAACTACTCTTTAATCCATGAAATCTCTCTTATGTTTTTTCATGGAATATTCAATGTCTAGCTAAAAGAAATTCTTTCCATCGAATTTCTTTCTGGGCGTTACATCCTCCCCTTTAAATAAAGGTTTTATCCTCAAAATCTAAGGGCATGTACAACATACTAATTTATGTAGATAAAAATAAAGGAAAAGTACTCATATACTAACGCCCATCACTAGCCGTGGAGTCGATGGGTGATGAGGGTGGTAGTATTTCCAATTCGGCCAATGTAGATTCATGAGCGAGATAGTACAAAGTGTTGAGAAGCAAGGCAGGGTCAACCTCAGGTGCAACCATGTCATCATCTCTGGAAGACTGTCCCTCCTCGAGATAGCGGTAATGATGAGTGGACGACATCAATGACCTAGAAATCTCAGGCATTTGAATAGCAGCGCACTCCTCTGCAGCATGGCTTGACTCTGCCCCCTCTCGTGATTTCCATGTCCAAAAACGAGTCCCATCCTTCCAAGTGGTGGGGTGGCATGGGGTGAAATGCTTCTCATGTGGTAGGGCTCTCCTCTCATAGGCTACCCCTCAGCTCTCAATATCCATAACATGGGTCCTATGATGTTCCCACTTCTCCCTGCCTTACCAATAGGTCGCTACCTCTCTGTTTAACTCTATCTGGCGTCTCCTGTGTCATTCTTCCTGCATTTCATGTACTCGTTCTACTGAGAGTGTGGATTTTCGCGCTGTGACTCGCTGACATGCCATATAATGCTGCAAAATAGTAAGGTCAACAACAAGATAACCAAATCCAAGTTTAATAATCCATGCAACTGAGCCATTTCTATATGAGATAAAATCCTTCCCTCAATATCCATAAATCAAGTACAAAAGAGTTGTCTAATGCATGCAATCTCACATGGTATACAAAATAAATAATGCAATATTGACTAAGCTTGTTTCACAGTCAAACGCCAAATTACATCACAACCCAAACAAGTGAGGATACTTGGCTTTCATATCCCTTTCTTTTTCCCAAGTTGCTTCTTGAACATTATGATTCTGCCGCAATACCTTTACCAATGCAATCTTGTAGTTTCTTAACACCTCTCCTTCCAATTAATATTTTGCACATGTATTTCCTCATGGGTCAGGTTTGGTTGCAACGGTATACTTTTTGGGTCAACAATCGCTGGGGTCCGGTCCCCAAAATTCTTATTTAAGGAAGACACGTGAAACATATTGTGAGTTCCATGGAACTCAGTTGGTAGGCACAAATGGTATGCAACTACTCCCACTTTCTCTAACATGTCATATGGGCCCACATATCTTGGAATCAGTTTTCCTTTCTTGCTGAAATGAGTCACTCCCCTCATACAGACCCAGTCACCAACTTCATATCTAGGTTCCTCCCATTGTCGACATAACTATTCTGTCGACTTTAAGCTGCTCTCATTCTTTCTCTGATTAGTAGGACTTGGTCCTTTATTTCATGTAGGACCTCCGGCCCAATTACCTTGCTCTCTCCGACTTCATCCCAGTACAGTGGGGATCTGCACTTTCTTCTATGCAAAGCTTCATAGGGTGCCATTTGAATGACAGCTTGGAAGCTATTGTTATAAACAAACTCTACCAGAGGTAGTCGCTTCTTGTAATTACCTTCATGCTCCAGAAAACAAGCCATAAGCATGTCTTCCAAAGTTTGTATAATCTGCTCGATTTCTTCGTGTAACGCCCTCACTCTTGATGAGACTTTAGAAAATAATTTTAGAAAACAAGACGAGAGTTAATGGACTTTTTCAAAAAAAATTTCCTTTCCCCCCCAGGATATTAAATATTCTATAGTTAAAATTTAAACTCGCCTTATAAATCTAAAAGAGTTTACAGCGGAATTCATTTAATTAAAATACAAAGTCCTTTTACATAATGATTTCATAAGTTACAAAAAATGCGTAAGCTTCTGTCACCTTCTCCTTGGGCCATGTCCATCCTGACTCTTCTTCCTCCTCATTTCGTTCTTGGGTGAGGAACACATAAAAATAAAATGAGTTGAATACTCAGTAAGTATTAGTTCATACTGTAAAAATATACTAACATAGGTTTCCATTCATGCATTTATCATTCATCTACATACCTTACATAAAACATTTCATTTCTTTGAAAATATTACAAGGTGAGATTTTTCTTTAAAAAGATTTTCATTCCAAAAAAAAAATTTCCACATTGTACATTCCTTCATAAAAAAAAACTAAAACGTTACATACAGCCAATTACTCTTATCACTTTTCCCATGGCCGAAACACAATGATATGCCCTATGTGTTGGGGATAACAGCCTTTTGGACCCCATTTTGCTCATGGTTGCGGGTTGGAAATCCCTCTGTCAGGAGGCAACATTGGGTGCACTACCAATACTACTTACCTGACATTGCAATCTGCCCCTCATTTGATGCCATCATTCATTCAATCATGGCTGTTAAGTAGCTTCATACATAAAGATAGGTTTGGCAAGTGATACAAAATTCTCATCTCATCTCATCTCATCTCATCTCATCTCTTCCCATCTCATCTCTACAACTTTTTAAATTCCCAACAAAATATAATGTGGCGCCCCCGACCCCCATGTACTGGAACATGAGAATCGAGAAGCCCGGATGATGATAACACGATGACGCATCCCAACGATAGTGCCAAGTGTGTGTACATGCAACAGTGTACAATAACAATGCAGCGGATAATTAAGTCAACTAAGTACCAGAATTTAAAACACAATTTAAACAATCAGTAAAAAGGTTTAAAAGTAGTTATACAGTCATCCAAAATAAAATAAAATACATGTCCCAAATAAAATGAGTGATCCCAAATCACTCCTTTTGCAGAGCCGAATCCTCAGGCTCACCCTCATCCTCATCTGCATCGAAATCTGTGTTACCATAAAATGGTACCGCAGGTAAGTATAAACCAAACAACCCTCAGGAATAAAAATGTATTAATGCAACCAACATGCATGCATATGATGAAATCCAACACACGTTATTTTCCCAGAAAATAGTCCATTTTACCGTATGCACCATGATCTCCCCTAAGGATCATCCGCAAGTCCTGGCTTCGTAGCGATGCCCAGTTCCGCGCCTGGCGCGTACATGGCCAAGCATCCTCTACGCAACGAGCAATGCCCAGTTCCGCGCCCAGCACATACATGGCCAAGCATCCTCTTGTCCCCGACAGTAGAGGGACCACGGAGTCGGCAAGAGACCATCTCGTCCGATCCCATTGTCGCCCGGCGACAATCTAGGGGACGTCACTCAGTATATTCCGCTCCCAAGTGACCAGAGGAGCTCCATCGACATAATGCCTCATCTCGGCTTGGGGTCGTGATACACAGGCACCCAAAAGTCCTTTTACATGGAAACTTAATTTTCATTAAACACATGAACATGAATGCAATTACACGAAAACCCAGTTTCCTTTACAAACATGATCATGCGTACAAATATGCAATGTACATGAACCACACAAAATCCAACCAACAATTCAACACAATCCAATCACACAAACAAACTTCCTCCACTAATCCATCCGACCCTCGTACTCCTCGTACTCAGTCCGACAAAACCAACCAGATCACAAAGTAATGAGTTAGTGCAAAAATACATTTAAACCACAAGTGGTCTTTGAAAAATAGTTACAGAGCTATATAATAAATTTTGAGGGATCACGGAGCTGCAAGAAGTGGCAACACAGCTATAGAACAGTGCCAAATGCACTGTGGCCATGGGTCTCAAAGACCCACTTTTGAACAGGTGCAAAAGAAGACCCGAGATTGATAGGGTAGGGCTTAGGGATGTCGGTGAAGCTAGTGGTGGTGGTGGTTGGTCATGGGTGGCGGTGTAGAGGGTGGTTGAAGGCTAAAATACCCAAAACGGAAATATTGATGAATGTGCTTCACTGGTGGCGGATCGGACGTGAGGATGGGTGCATTGGGTTGCTATGAGGTCGAGGATGAAGTGGTGAAGAAATGGTAGCCGAAGGTGGCGCGACGGCGGCGCGCAAGCATAAGGAACGCCGCGGCTTTGTGTCGAGCTTGGGGACTCACGGCGGCGCGAGAGGGGTTGGAAATGGAGGGGTGGGGAAGATAGTGGGCTGGGCGGTGAGGCACACGGCGGCGCGCGGCGAGGGCTGGGTGGATGATAAGCAACGCACGGGGAGAGGGAGGGAGAGACGTCGCGCAGCGCGCGGGAGAGGAGAGAGAGAGAAAAAGAAAATGAGGAGAAAAAGAAAAGAAGAGGAAAAGAAAAAGAGGAAAAGAAAAATGGAGGGAAAGAAATGAGATCCAATCCTCACATCTTGGGTCACACAAAATGATCAAACGGAAGTGATTTCAAAACAACAAGTAAAATAAAATAATTCAAATGTAGTGATTAAATGCAAATAAAATAATTGAATCCAACAATAATTAATTTAAAAAGAAAAGCAATTTAAATGCATAACTATAATTAATACTAAGAAAGCACATCAAAATAATTTTCACAAAATTAAAAAATCATAAAAATAAACCCACTAAAAATTCAACAACTTTAAAACAAGAGAATAAATTTTTGAATTAATAAAAATAATCCTTCAGTAAAAATACACTAAAATACGGGGTGTTACATATAATAAACAATTCAACTTTTCATATCTCAATTTAACTTTTTCAAATCCCAAAACAATAATAATATTAAAAAATAATATTTTAATCTTTCATCTAAAACAAAAAATTCTCATCTCACTATCCAATCCTATCAGTCATTCATTCATTTCATTTCCTTTCATTCCTTTCTTTTTCATTCTTTTCATTCATCAGTTCATTTCTTTTCATAAAACATCATTTAATAACATAAATTATAGAAGCTCATGATTTCATTTCATGGAACATAAATACAATAAGTACTACATAAAACATCTATTCATATGCATACAACTATTATTGGGATGCATAAAAAGGGGCTACTAATGAAGGTCATTACATACATATACTTAAGCATTAATACATTAGCATAGATTCATGAAGTATCATTTCATTCTAAGAAAACATTTCCTTTTCTTTTACTGCATAAAAGCATTTCATTTCATTTTCTAAAGAACAACATTTCATTTTCATTTTCATATTATTTAGAAAATTCTAGAAGAGTATGAGCATAATACTTACCTGGACTCCATGCCATTTTCATTTCATGTAGTCCATTCATGTGCATGTCAGATGGCAACCTACATGCATACATAACCTTACACCATTTCCTTTTCATTTACATAAGCAACTAAATCTATCAACTTGCATAAAACTACCATTCACTTAAGCTTCCTTCACTACATATTTTATTATCCTAGTACATCTTCCATACTTTCATTTCACTTGTACAAGTCACCACTTAATCCTTGAAGCAAAACCATTTCCATAAATCCTAAGCCTAAAATATGAACCTAAAAACCCAACTTCATTTTCTAACTAAGAAAGTGAGCTCCTATGCTTCAGTTTAACCTTCAAACCATCACTCACAAGCCTACAACTTAATCTCACTTCACCATAAATCCAAACTACAAGTACAATACCCTTCCTCCATGCATACACAATCATCAACTCAAATTCCCATTCACTTCTTCACATACAAACATATTACACAATCTAAACCAAGCATATATATACAATTCACCAAACATACGCATGTACCATACACTTTTTTATCATCTAAGATCAACATACAATTCATTCCATAGCATCCACGTGTAAATTACAAGCTTCATCCATACTCAATACATTTAATATACGAAGCTGTCCAATTAAAAACCAACATCATTATCATGCTTTTCAAACTTCACTACAACTCCATCATTTAATCTCAACACTTCAAGGCACACCATCTCAATCCAAACTTCATACATTAACATCAAACATCTCAATACAATGCATTTAGGTAGCATAATCCACAATCAAGCATAACCATGCAATTACAAACCACTCTCATACTCAACATCCAATGCAAGCGAACCCAAAGGTTAAATACTAAATATGTACATACATTCAACAGACGCAAAGATACATATGCTCCATCCATATATCACTTGGGCTCAACAAAAATCCATCACACAACCAAATAGTCATATAAACTTCATAATACATTCAACATGTATAAAATATTTCCAACCAACCTTCACAAACACCTCACTCAATTTATAAGCCTTTTGGAAATACATACATACTACCAAATTACAACCCAACACAAACACAAATTCTCCATAAAAAACTCCTAACCATTATATCACTTCCTCATAGTTTATCACATCCAACACATTCAACACAAATAAAATATGTCCAATTCATGGACCTTATGGTCCTAATGTACATTTAACTGATAAACCATTGCATTTGACTAAAACTCCAACCAACTCTTCAACTAAATTAATATACACATAAATTAAATCCATTATCTATTTAAACTCAATATACAACAAAACAACACCAAAAACACACACTAAATTCATGGTCCATTAAAACTCCACACACAACAAACCAACACAATTCCATACTTCACAATCTCCATGCTTCACCTACAACTCCATTTCAATCCTAATCATACCTCACTTATTCCCAGTCTAACACAATCAACACAGTCAATATACATCTATATATATAATCTGTTGATAATTCAACACAATGCAATACACATCCAATCACATAAATAATTTAGGAAGATAAAGGGAATAGGGTTATACCAAAAATTAAGGGGCTAGATGGAGGTTGAACCAGAGGCTACATAGGGGAGACGTGGCTACTGTGTTGCTTGGGGTTGTACCAAAACAGATTGAATCAAGTGGTTGAGCATGGAAGCTAATGGTGGCTTGAGGTGTTGTTTTCATTAGGGTTACGGTGGTTCTCCACTGGGTGTCGTGGTTGTGGTCGTGGTTTCAAACGGCTTACTATGCACGGTGGAGAAAGAGCTCGGGAGAGAGGTTGGCTTACGGGAGAGGAGAGAAATGAGGGTGGAGGTGGCATCGCGAGGGCGATTTAAGGTGGGTTGCAGTGGCGCTGCTAGTCGTGAGGCTTGGGTGGTGCAGCCAGTGGCTGAACGTAGAAGCTAGCGTCTCTTGGGTGTGGCCAAAGAGAGACGGAAAGGGAGGGATAGGTGTTGTGCTGAAAATATCTTCAAGTGCACATAATCATAACAAGTAGTAAAGTGTTTTTAACATAAATGGATGTCAAACCCACAGGGAATAATTATGCTATTGAGTATTGAAATTTACTAAATTAATTACTATTTGGAAAACCGAAATTTGAATAATAGATTATCTAACTTAAACTGAAGAAGATAGCATTAAAGTTAAGATTTTAAAGATAATAAGAATAGATCTAGAGTGTTTGATTTCACCTAGCAAATCCCACACGATTTATTCTTCCTTGTTATTGAATTCCAATTATCCCAAGTTAATGATAAAAATCCCTTAACTATTCAATATTTTCTCTCGAACAATACCAAAAATATATCCAACTAATAAATCCATATCTCTATGTGAATTTAACTAATTGGAGACTCATTAAGTTCTTTAGATTTTTCTTAAAAAATCACACTAGTCGTAGAAAAGTATTTCTACTTTCGCTAAACTAATGATGCTTAATCCTTGAGCTTTAATCACAAATCACCTCTCAGTCTCATTGTGATTCAATAGATCGAATAATAATTAGCTAGAAAATTGCAAGCATTAAGAATAAGGAATAAACACTCAATCTTCGAAATATTGATATAAAATAACTTAGAATATAAATTGTGTGTTCAACATTATACTACATTAAAGCTCTATAAATAGAATTAGTTCATAATGAAACTGAAAAGAAAAATAATAAAATTAGTGTTCTTCATTGGAGTTAGTTGATGAAGCGTGCGGATCTCGCCTCTACTCCCCCAGATCTGCCTCCTTGAAAGAAACTTAAAAAATAAATTCTGGACTATTTTTACTCTAACACTTCAACACTCTCCTCTCTATTCATCCCACAAGACAGGATTAAATAGATGTGGAAATTCAAATCTGGATACAAGATAAATGGGGCTACAATCTAGCCTAAAGATCTGGAAAATCGTTTCTAAAGAAAAATGTTAACATAAAAGAAGATTATCTCAACAATAACGAGAGGATTTGGTGGTCAGCAGATTGATTGCGAAACTCGGAAGGGTCCCACCTGGTAAATGCCGTGTGTGCTGAATATAACTGGTCACCTCGCCTACCAAGAGGAAATACTCCTGACCGGGATGATAGAACCTTCTCACCAACCTATCGAAAGGTAAAGCCGCTCGCCTTTTCTAGTTGTTGCCCACGATGTTGTTTAGATTGGTTGCTTAAGTTGGTCGTTTATACTTTTCGCAGTTGGGTCTTCTTGCCTACCGAACAGTAAGTCTTCTTGCCTTTTCAGATCTCGTCACCTCTCATCGGTTTGGCTCCACAATCTCTTATTTTGTACCAAAATGCTCTCATTTTGCACTTAATCTTCTCATTCCTTCAAATCCAAGAAAATAAAGAAAAATGTATAGAAATAAAATAAAATCAATAGAAATAAAGGAAAATTGACACTTTTCATAAATAAAAGAATGATAAAAATCACATAAAAATAACACTTATCAATTAGCGTTGGGGGTTCGCTTGCCGATTCATTGTGCTTGGAGGAGGGAGGTGGTGTGCTTGTGGTTGCTTGCGGTGGTAAGGGCCTTGAGGGGAAAGAAATTGGAAGGGGAGAGGGAGGCGGCGCTGGGAGGGAGCATAATTCTCACCCTATAGTGAGATTACGTGGAGGTGGCGCTGACTTGCTGGGGGGCATGCTGGGGAGTATCAGGAGGGAGATAATGCAATTGGGGGGGGGGGGGGAGGAGAGAAGAGACGAGAGGAAAGAGAGAGGTGAGGGGAATTAGGGTTTGGACAAACTCACCCTAGCCCTACGGCTTGGGGTTCCTAACTTTAATCCAAGGGTAGAGACTAAACAGAGATAAAATGAATTTTTTTTTTAAAGGAAGCTATAAAGTTTTTTTCCATTAAATCAAATATGAAATACATGGAGGAAGTTCCTCCATAGTAACAATTACATAAAAAATGACTAAGGCATCTTGTGCCAAAACCTGAGCCATAACATTGCCACTTCTCTTGACATGAGTGACATCCCATTTAACAAAACTCCTAAGTTTCGTCTTAGCTTTAAAGACAAACATGCCAAAGCTGGTCAGCTAGTCCTCTTCTTTCTTCAATGCTTGAACTGTTTGTAAAGAGTCCCCTTCAAGAATAATCTTGGTTAGCCCCAAATCCAGCCCAAAACTAACTGCTTGCAGTGTCCCATAAGATTCAGCCAAGGAAAGATAAGGAAAGAGGCATTGGTTTCTCCTTAATGTAGCAACTATTCTCCCCTCATTTCTCTGACTACTATTCCAATTCCAACTCTAGCTCGTATTTTGTCAACTGCTTCATCCCAATTAAGCTTATAAACATACATAGGAGGTGGCTGCCAATCGATATTGTTGTTGTTACTAGGCTTTGAAGAGACTCTTCTTTGCACTTCCAACTACTTCATCATTTTCAAATTCTGGTAGGCCACAGTAACCACTTTATTAGGATGCCTAAAGTCTTGGTTAAAGATGAACTAATTTCTCCTCCACAAAATCTACCTTGCTACATCTTGTAAAGTCCTGTAGACAATATATATCCATAAAATCAGCAATAGCCTCGAGAATCTCCAACAGATTCATCTGTGAGAAATGGCTTTTCTGCAATCTCTTTGAACATTGACTCCAAACATCCCTTGCTGACTCACATTCCCATAAAGCATGTGTTGTTGTCTCTTCTTCAATACTGCAGATTGTACACTTTGGATGATCTACTATCTTCCTCTTAAAAGGATTAGATCTTCCCATCTTGCTCCATGACACCCAATGGATCTTTCTTTCTCCCTCTTGTTGTCCCCACCAGAAGTTGTGCATAACACTGTTTATATTTTGAAGTAGCTTGCCAGGTAACTTAAAAACCCTTAACGAATATTTCCTTCCCTGCTTGAGACAAGGATTTAACCCTTTGACTGCTCAACCTCATTCTGACTCTATCAAGTATGCCTCTAAAAGATTTTTCTCTTGCTTTACCAACTACAGTTGGTAAACAAATATACTTTTCATAAGCCATTGTGGACCTCACACCTGCAATGCTTAGAATGAAATATTGTGTTTCCTTAGCAGTATTTTTGCTGAATTGGATTGAAGTTTTTTCAAGATTCAGTCTTTGACCCGAGGCTTCCTCGTAAACTTTCAAAATATTAAATAATCTACCCCATTTTATTGCATTAGCCTTGCAAAAGAACAGGCTATCATCGGCAAAAAAACATATGGGAAAGTCTAATTATGCCCCTAGCAAAAGGCACTCCTGTGATTACTCCTTCCTCCTCCCATCTTGTTATCATAGCACTCAAAGCCTCTACACACATTATGAAAAGGTAAGGTGATAGTGGATCACCTTGCCTAATGCATCTTGATGGTCTGGATGCATTTGAGGGAACCCATTGACTAAAATGGAATATGATACTGATTCAACACACCTCATCACCAACTCTACCCATTGAGTATCAAACCCCATTTTACATAAAGCAGATCTGAGGAAAGGCCATTCAATCCTATCATATGCCTTGCTCATGTCAAGCTTCGTTGCCATAAACCCATCTCCCCTTGAAATTTTACATTTCATTGTATGCAAAGCCTGAAAAGCGACAATTACATGATTAGAGATAAGCCTTCCAAGAACAAAAACTGATTGGTTCTGAGAAAGAATACCAGGTAATATGTTTTTGAGCCTGTTAGTTATGACTTTGGAGATAAGCTTATATAAGACATTACAAAGAGTTATAGGCCTGAAATCAACAACCTTAGAACAATTCTTCTTTTTTGGAATTAAAGCAACAAAAGTATTATTAATATCATCCAAGTTCCCTTTATGACTAAGCACAAAAAGGCCTGATTCACTAACCTACCTTCCAACTATATTCCAGTGTTGTTGAAACAAGGTTGTTGGGTAGCCATCAGGTCCAGGTGAGCTCATGCCATTCATTTGAAACAAAGCATCTTCAACCTCCTGAGTAGTGTAAGGTCTCAGTAAATCTTGGTTCATCTCTTCAATAACCTCTGGCCTAGTAGCAGCCAAACAAAAATCAATATTCTGAGGATTTGAAGTCTTGAAAAGATCCTGGAAAAAATCTTGAAACTGATGACTTACAGCTTCTGCATTTGTTATTTCATGTCCTCTATCATCAATAAGCTTACTGATCCTATTAACTTTCCTCCTCTAAGAAGCACATTGGAGAAAGTACTTGGTATTCCTATCCCCTTCTTTTAGCCATTTATGCTTTGCTCTCTGCTTCCATTTTAGGTTTTCCTCTTCCAGTAGTTTATCAACTTCACCTTTCAAGCCTTTTATTCTGTCATTCATGTCTCCCTGATTACACTGCTGTAGTTTGTTTATCTGGGTCAGTTGTTGTTGTATTTCCTTCTTAGAGCTACCCACTACCTGTTTACTCCACTCTTGCAGCTTATGTTGACATCTCTTCAATCCTTCAGTAGTATAACTCAGCTTATTGGAAGCTAATCTTGGCCTCTTCCACTCTTCTACAATTAGCTTGTTTCATTGTTCTCTTTGGGGCCAACTCACCTCATACCTGAAAGGTTTGGTGTGACTGCTTGTTTTCTGATGAGAAGTATCCTTGGTGATTAGTATTGGACAATGATCATAACTTAGAGTAATTAAGGAGAGAGCCACTGTTCTAGGATACCAATCAGCCGATTTAGTATTGCAAAAGGCTCTGTCTAACCTCTCTTTATTGAAATCAGTACCATATTGATTGTTAAACCAGGTGAATTTATTCCCAACATAACCCATGTCACTTAATTCACATTCCTCCATAACCTCTCTGAAACTTTCCATCTGTCTATAAGGTCTCATGGACCCTCCATACTTCTCACTAGTACTGGCAATTTCATTAAAGTCCCCTACACAGAGACACCCCAAATCATTTGCTAGCCTCAGCCTTCTAAGCAACTGCCAGCTAGCTTGCCTCTTTGTAGTAGATGGACTACCATAGAATCCAGTGAGGATCCAGGTCTTCCCTTCCTTTAAATTCATAACTTTTAAAGAAATATGGTGCTAAGTGTAGGATTCCAAAACGGCATCCATGTCTTCCCTCCATAAGAAAGCCAAGCCCCCACTCATCCCTCTACAATCTACTACAAAACTATTTTCCATTTTCAGAAGCTTCTTAACTCTTTCAGCCTTGTTCCTTCTACATTTTGTTCCCATCAGGAAAACAAAATTTTGGATCTTCTTCTTCACCAAAAGGTGAGGTTCTCTAGCTGTACGAGAGTTCTCAAGCTCTCGGCAGTTCCTACTTAGGCAATTCATTGTTGTTGGTGGGGCTATATGACAGCCTCCACCAACTCTATAGCATTAGTATCCATTGCTTCCATTTGATCCCCCTTTTGTTTCTTAAAACCATTAATTCCAGTTTCCTCATCCTCTGCACCTCCATACCTCATCTTCCTTTCTTCACATTTTTCCATTCAATCCTTACTCTTAGTGGCATGATCAGCATAGAATCTGTCTCTGGCTCTCATTTTCCCGCTGACCCTTTCTTTTTTAACTTTCCAAAATAAGAGCCTGATCTATCAAAAACTGGTCCAGTGAATTAATTTGAGATGCGAATGTGGATTCTGATCAAGGGGCTCTAGTTTTGTTCTCTTGCTAACCTTGAGTGGGAATTGACACCAAAACCTTTGCACCTTCCTTTTCTATAACTGCTTCTGTTTTGGGAAGTTTGACACCACCATTGATTGGTAAGTCCTCCATTTTGGACATAGTTTCCTTTCCCAAACCTCCCATCCCTTCATCTTCTCCTTTCTTAAATTCCTCCCCCGTCTCCATATTTTGCTCTCTTGCCATAATAACTGCACTTTCCCTCTGATGACCACTTCCCTTATTTACTTCCTAAACTTGCTCCTGCATATTAGACTTTCCTTTTGGAGCATCATCCCCATCCCACTACCCTTGCTACCATGGATTTCCAGGCTCCTTCTCTGCTTGATCACCTCCACCACAATACCTCTTTTGACTATTTTTATTAATAGAAACTGTAGCAACACGCAGCCAAGGCCCATATTGATGAGTATTTGCTTCATCACTTTTGACAGATGTCATCTTTGTGCAGATCTTCTTAACATGCTTAATAACTCCACACTTAAAACAAAAAGTTGGTCACCTATCATACTTATACTGAAGCCATATTTGGTTACCATCAAAGTTTAAGAATGTACCTCTAACCAATGCTTTGGTGATATCCACTTCTACTTTGAGCCTCAGGAACTTACCCCATCCCAGCCCCCATTGATCAACAATGACATCCAAAACTTTCCCTGCACATTTCCCAATCTACACCCCAACTTCTTGTGTCATGCATACTAGAGGCATGTTGTGAACTTGCAGCCAGAAAATTTCCTTCTTAACAGGAATGTCATTTAGTGATAAATCACCCTCAAACTCCTGAAGGCACACCAGCCATCTATCAAAGGACCATGACCTTCCTTGAATGACCTTTTGTCTATCTTCTTCCTTTTGAAACTCTATCAAAAACTTGTTCTCCCCCATGTCAGAGAATTCCAACCATCCTGCCGTGTTCCAAATCTTTGACATAATCATCTTGAATGCTTCTCTCTTAACAACTTTGTCTGCAATCATCATGGCAAATAAGCATTACCTTCCTCTTTCCTTTGTCTTGTTAAGTATTGATGAATCCACTTTGACCTCTTTATTCTCCTGCTCTGTAAGGCTAAAGCCTTCCCATTGCTTTGTTAATTCTTTTGCCATCGCCAACTCTTCAGACTAGAAGACCTAGCCTAAGAGAAAAAAACCTCACCCCTCAAGGAAGTAGAGAAATGAAAATAAAATGGAATGAGACTATGTTTAAAATAATTTAATTTTTTTTAGTGACCCAAAAATAATATTTTTCATCATAAAATAAAATGACAAGTTTTAATAAATATTTCTTAGGAGAAATAAAATCATCTAAATAAGTAAAGTTTGTAACCCCTTATGCTTTTTGTTTTACTACGGTATTCCTCCGCCTTAAGTGAGGGTTCTTAATAAACTTGATAAGGGGCCACTCTTGGACATTTGGTCACTAACTCTTTAAAAAAAATGAGAGTTTTTAACGTAAAATAAAATTATGTATATTAAATAATATTCCTAAAGAAATAAAATCATTTAAATCAAATGATTTTCTAAAACGATATTATTTTCGGGGCTCCAAAATTTATAGAGGCTTACTTGAAAATTAGGCTTGGTCCAATAACACTAAAAATATCCCATTTAAAATAATTTTAAACTTTTAAAATATCTGGAAGATTTTAAAATACTTGCTGAATTTAAAAATCATCCGCTATATTTAAAATAATTATTTGAGAATTAAAACGTTTAGGCAAGGCTCGTGGCCAACCCGAGACGGAAAAGGAGCGATTGGTCACAGTCCATCTGTTTAAAGACGGTAGGCACTACTGAACTTCAAACTGGTGTCCATCAAGCTCTGCGGACTTTGCCAAAACAGGGATATAAAATGAGGGTCTGTATTTGACACAATCGTTCTGCGTATTCCGTGCAGCCGAACAATTTACGACAATAAAATCTTGGCCAATCTTTTCAAAGAGTTAGTGTTCTTGATGGGTATAAAGTGAGCACTTTTAGTCAAAAGGTCAACTATGATCCAGATAGTATTGTTTCCAGTAGCGGCCCTCAGAAATCTCACAATGAAATCCATCGAAATATCTTCCCACTTCCATTCAGGGATCAATAGTGGTTGTAACACACCTGCTGGCCTTTGACGCTCAGCTTTGACAACTCTACATATTGAACACTTGTTTACAAATTCTAATGCATCGCTTTTCATTCCTTCCCACTAGAAGTGTCGTTTTAAATCCCAATATATCTTTATGCTATTAGGATGAGTTGTATAGGGAGTAAGACGAGGGTCCCGTAAGATTTTATCTCTTAATTCCGAGTCGATTGGGATTACTCTTTTGTCCTTATATTAAAAGGTCCCATCTCCTGTTAACTCTAAATTCTTTTGGCCCTTCCGAGTTCTCTATCTCATGTATTTTTTCCAGCAACCTGTTGTCGTACCTCTAACAGTTCTTCAATTCCTCCCAGTCCAAAGGTACAATATCCCTTACCAAGGCTAGAATATTATCCTATTGACGGTTCCCAATCAGAGGACACTACATAGAACTTACAAAAGACTCCATCTTTGCTGACGAAGTAGAGGAACTTTCAGTTCATGTCTTGCGACTTAAAGCATTTGCCACCACATTCGCCTTACTCGGGTGGTATTTAATGTCACACTGGTGGTAACTAATTCTTTCAAGCCATCTTCCTATATCAAATATTTAGGTTCTTCTGCTCGAAAAGGTACTTGAAGCTCTTGTGATCCGTAAATACTTCACATTTTTCTCCAAACAAATGGTGTCTCCAAATCTTCATGGTACACCATTGCAACTAACTCTAAATCAGGGATATGGTAATTCTGTTCCTGGCTCTTCACCTAACAGAAAGCATATGTGACTACTCGCCCCTCTGGCATTAGCACACACCCAAGACTTGCTTTGGATTCATCGTTATATACTACATAAGACTTATAGGGCCCCGACAATGCCAACACCGGTGCCGTTGTTTGCCTCTTCTTTAATTCGAGAAAACTTTCTCACATTCTTCACTCGAAACAAACTTTGCATTTTTCTTGGTTAGGTCAGTAAGTGGTCCAAACAGTCAAGAGTAGCCTTCAATGAACCTCCTGTAGTAACCATCTAGTCCTAAGAAACTCCGTATCTCGTGTATGTTGGCCTATCTCTGCCAACTCATCACCGCCTCTACCTTACTAAGATCAACAACTACTTCTTCACTGGATATCATATGCCCCAAGGATTTCACTTCTTTGAGCCAGAACTCGTATTTACTAAGTTTGGTGTACAACTCTTGATCCTTAAATCTCGTCAATGCAAATCCAAGGTGTCTCTGATGCTTTTCTATGATAACCCGAACTTAGCCAAGTCCTCACTTGTTACATTTCCAATTTCTATCTTAGTCCAATTAGAATTTAGCCCAATAGATTGTGAAGATTGGAACCTTGCAAGTAAAATGGACCCTACCTTTGTTAGCAAGATAGGCGCCCAAGCCTACAATAGTGCGCTAAGGTCTAGTGATTTTCGGCCATTAGGATTTAGGGTTTTGGAGAAAAACCCAATTTGGGTTTAGGTATATGGAAGAGGCGCCCAATGGAGAAGAGACCCATGAGTTTCTCTAAGCCCTAATCAATAAGGGGTTTCATTTTTTACAATAAAACTTGCCACTTGGCAAGCATGCAACCAAGCTTCTAGAAGAAGCTTAACGGAGGAAGGCGAAACGCCATTTTCGGCCAAAGGGAAGAAGGTGCCACTTGGTACACATGCAAGATAAGGCCTTTGAGTTTTCAAGAAGGGCAGAAGCCATAGGGGCTTCGGTTATGAAGAGCCACAAGCCACATGGAAATTGTACCATATCCCTCCATTAGATCCATTGTATTGAGACCTAAAAGTGGAAGAAGGAAGGAAGAGAGAGGGGTTCTTGGGCATGGCAAAAGGCACACATGCCACTTGCCACTTGGCATTCATGCATTAGCTCCTTACGATTTGTAGAAGGTTTCAATCATTGATAAGTGTGATTTTTATGTATTTTTATTACTCTTTTATTTATGAAAAGTGTCAGTTTTCCTTCAATTCTATTGATTTTATTTTATTTCTATATATGTTTCTTTATTTTTTTGGATTTGAAGGAATTAGAAGATTTAGTGCAAAAGGAGAGCATTTTGGTATAAAAGAAGAAACTACAGATCCAGACTTACGAGAGGCGACTAGATATGAAGAGAACCGAGGAGATTTGGGCGAGAAGCCTGGTCCCACGGGTAGCAAAGAGATGTATCTAGCCAAATGGCGAGAAGACTTACCCCTCAATAGGTGAATAGTCTTTCCTCTCGGTAGTCAAGGAGATCAGTATATTCAGCGCACACAACAACTATCAGGTGGAACCCTCCCGAGTTCCGCAATAAATCTGCTGACCACCAAATCATCCCAAGTTCCAAAATTCAAGTCGCATATCACTAAATCTTCCATTTTAGAACAATCCTGTTATTCTTGGGATAATTTTCTTTTATGTTAACATCTATCTTTACAAACTATTTTTCAAATTTTTAGGCTAGATTGTAGCTCATTTATCATGTTTCCACATTTAAAGTTTTAACATCTATTTAATCCCGACTTGTGGGATGGATAGGGGAGTCTGAGTTTTAAAGGCCAATAGTCAAGAGTTTATTCTCTAAAATGCTTTCAAGGAGGCGGATCGGGGGAGCAAGACAAGAGCCGCATGCTTCATCAATCGACTCCAACGAAGAACACTAGTTTTATTATTTTTCTTTTCAGTTTCATTATGAACTAATTTTATTTTCTAGAGCTTTGATGTAGTCTAGCATTGAACATATGATAAAGTGTCAAAAACTACATGATTAAGCTGTAAAAGTGAATGATTTGTTTAACTAAAAAATGAATTAAGCACTTAATTATGTAGTAATTTTTAGTACTTGACTCAATGTTAGATCATGATATTTTGCTCTTAAAAAGATTTATGCAGCTGTTAAACTCCATTAGAATTAATATCTCAATTTTACCCTTTCCATTGTGAACACTTAGTCCAAATTTTATGTAGGGTATTTTTGGAAGAGTCCCCCCAATTGAACGTGCAGCACCGATAGGGATTTGAAACACAAAAAAAAAAAAAAAATGAGGAAAGCAGCAGCTGGCCTCAAGCCGTGCAGCAACACACACGCACGCGGAATCAGGGGCTGGAGGTGAAATGGTGCAGGGCACTCAAGCGGGTAGACCAGCAGATGAAACACACAGCAGAAGGCGCGCATTGCAGAGAGGGATCGGGCCTCACAGCAGGGAGACTCAAAACGCACGGCAGGAGACGTGCAACGCAGGAACTTGAGCTGAGTTGGAGATGCGAAACGAGCAGACCCACTCACGCGGAATCGGGGCTGGAGCTGAACTGGTGCTGGGCTGAAACTCAAAACGCAAGAGCTGGAAGACGCACACAGGGCTGAGACTCGAAACACACGAAGTGGAATGTAAAATGCAGGGAGAGAGAGGCAAAACGGAGAGTATATAAAGAAAATAATTTTCGTGCGCCATCTCTGGTTTTTTTTGCTTCTTCGGATTTATATCTTCGTCTGGTTTTTCTTCTTTGTTTCGAGGCTTCAGCAAAATTTTGGGTTATAGTATTTTTTTTATTTTGAAATTTTCGTTTAGAGCAGTAGTTAAATATGTTTGAATTTAATCTTCTTGGACATTTTGTTAATCTAGAGATGATAGGCTAGATTTTTAGCTTGGGATTCAATGAGTCGCCCACTAATCTAGAGATGATAGTCTTTTCTGTTGGGGTTGACTGTTTTTTCTAAGATATGCTTAAGTTCCCTATTATGAACTAATTTTATTTTCTAGAGCTTTGATGTAGTCTAGCATTGAACATAAAATATATATTCTAAGTGATTTTATTTTCAATATTTCCATAATTGAGTGTTTATTCCTTGTTAGTAACGTTTGTAATTTTCTGGCTAATTATTGTTCGATCTATTGAATCGCAATGAGACCGAGAGGTGATTTGTAATTAGAGCTCTAGGATTAAGCACCATTAGTTGAGCGAAAGTAAATATACTTTACCGTAATTAGTGTGATTTTCAAGAAAAATCCAAAGAACTTAACGAGTCTCCAATTAGTTAAATTCACATAGAGATATGGAATTATTAATTAGAGATATTTTTAGTATTGTTCGAAAGAAAATATTGAATAGTTAAGGGATTTTTATCATCAACTTGGGATAATTGGAATTCTATAACAAGGAAGAATTAATTGTGCGGGATTCCCTAGGTGAAATCAAACGCTCTAGATCTATTCTTATTATCTTTAAAATCTTAATTTTAATGCTCTTTTTTTCAGTTTAATTTAGATAATCGATTCTTTAAATTTCAGTTTTCTAAATAGTAATTAATTTTATAAATTTCAATACTCAATAGCATAATTAATCTCTGTGGGTTCGACATCCATTTTCTTTAAAACATTTTACTACTTGTTACGATTCTGTACATTTGCAAATGTTTTCAGCATAACAAGTTTTTGGCGCCGTCGCCGTGGATTAGTTATTTGTTATTAATATTGATACTAGCTAGATTTTTACTACTTTGGATTTTATTTTTCAAAAAAAATGGTTTAAATTAGATCTCAGTTTGGTTTTTCTTTTCAGAAACTAGAAGTGCATGCCCCAATCTAAATCATTAGAGCATACACTTTTCGATTCCGAGATTGAAAGAACCTTACATCGGATTAATAAAGAGAATGAGAAAGTGGTCGCCGCATCTAAAGTTAATATGGACGACCAGGAGCACAAGGCGTTCACAAGGCATTAAGCGACTATGTTATGCCCTCTGTCAATGGGTCGACATCTTGTATAAGGCGGTCAGCTATACAAGCCAATAACTCCGAGATCAAGCCAGCCATCATTCAAATGATTCAACAAACCATCCAGTTTGGGTGGCTGTCGCAAGAGGATCCTAATGTCCATATTGGAAATTTTCTAGAAATTTGTGATACTTTTAAACACAATGGAGTGACAAATGATGCGATTCAATTGAGACTTTTTCCTTTCTCACTTAGGGAAAAAGTAAAAGTTTGGTTGAACTCTTTGTCACCTGGCATCATCACCACCTGGGAGGTGTTAGTACAAAAATTCTTAGCAAAATATTGTTCTCCGGCCAAGACAGCGAAGTTAAGGAATGATATTACTACCTTCACCCAATTTGAGGGTGAATCATTATATGAGGCATGAGAGAGATACAATGGTTTATTGCCCAAGTGTTCGCATCACGACCTCCAAGCATGGCTTCAAGTACAAACATTTTACAATGGTTTGAGACCGATAAATCGATCAATGGTTGATGCGGCCGCGGGAGGAGCATTAATGAGTAACACCCATGAAGCCGCATATGAACTTCTAGAAGAATTGACATCCAACAACTATCAATGGTCTGCAGAGAGAGTAATGCCAAGCAAGATGGCTGAAGTTTTTGAAGTTGATTTTATTACCACATTGGCGGCGCAGATGGCAAATCTATTACAACAACTTGGTAAGATGAACGTTAATGCTATTCAAACTAATGTTTTTTGTGATCATTGCGCAGCAAATCATTCAAGTGTAGATTGCCAAGTGGGGAATCTTTTTGCCCAACCTAGTTATGAACAAGACCATTACGTGTCCAATTTACAACGTCAAAACAATCCTTATTCAAACACGTTCAATCTCGGATGGAGAAATCATCCTAACTTTTCATGGAGCAATAATCAGGTGCCGACTAGACCACCTCAACGATTTCCACAGCAAGAAAAGAATCCGACACTTGAGGATATCTTATGCAGTACATGCAAAAGACCGATATGGTGATCCAAAATAACTCGGCTTCAATCCGCAATCTTGGGGTGCAAATTGGCCAGTTCTCAAACATGCTTACTGAAAGGACAACAGGGACCTTGTCGAGCAACACTGTGACCAATCCAAAGGAACATGTCAAAGCCATAACATTGAGAAGTGGACAGACATATGACCAGCCGCAAACAGTAGATACCGAGCAAGATGCAAAAACTGCCGAAAATGTGGAGTCTGAGATGAAGGAAGCCGAGTCTGTGGTGAAAGAGGCATAGTAGGATATGACCGACCAACAAGTTGAGAAGACTAAGGAGAATAAAGGAGCTACAAAACCCAAGAAATCCAGAAAGTTTATATCTGATACTTATTTTCTTTCAATTTATGATCCACCAATTCCTTTTCCGCAAAGATTAAGAAAAAAAAGATTGATAATCAGTTCTCTAAATTTCTCAGTATATTTAAGCAACTGCATATTAATATTTGTCTCATTGAAGCTTTAGAGCAAATGCCTAAATATGCAAAATATTTTAAGGATATATTATCAAACAAGCGGAAGTTAGAGGAGCATGAAACGGTAATGCTGATCGAGGAGAGCAGTGCAATTTTACAAAAGAAGCTACCACCTAAGTTGAAAGATCCAGAGAGTTGCACAATCCCTTGCACTATAGGAAATTCCTATTTTGATAAAGTTGTATGCGACTTAGGGGCAAGTATTAATCAAATGCCTCTCTCTGTTTTCAGGAAACTAGGACTTGGGGAAGCAAAGTTGACTACCATCTCTCTATAGTTGGTGGACAGATCTATTAAATACCCGAAAGGACTCATAGAGGACGTACTTGTGAAAGTTGATAAGTTCATCTTCCCAGTCGACTTCATTGTGCCTGATATGGAGGAGGACGAGGAGATCCATTTGATATTGGGCCAACCTTTCCTTGTGACGGGAAGAACCTTAATTGATGTCCAGCAAGGGAAACTCATTTTGAGGGTCGGTGAGGAGTAGGTCACTTTTGACATATTTAAATACATGAAATTCCCTTCCGAGGTACATTCTTGTTTCCAAATAAGCGACCGAGACATGGTCAAGGCTGACGAGACTTATGGAGCTGAATTTCCAATGCTACCACTTGAGGTATGTCTTACTCACTCTACATCTATTGAAGACGAAGAGATTAGGGAGTGTGAGAAATATTTGGAAGCTACACCATCATTTCCTCATTCAATAAAATCGAAAGTGGAAGAGCTAAACCCATCTCAGCCGATATCGCCAAGTAAGGAACCACCCAAGCCTGAACTCAAACCGCTTCTATCAAATTTAAGGTACGCTTTCTTCGGCCAGGACTCTACTTTTCTAGTTATTATTAACAGTTCCTTGAGTGATGTAAAGGAAGAAAAGTTGCTAAGAGTCTTGCGGGAACACAAAATGGCCTTGGGTTGGACCATCTCGGACATCAAAGGAATTAGTCCTTCAATTTGCATGCACAAAATTTTAATGGATGATAATTTTAAGCTGATCATCCAACCCCAAAGGAGACTGAATCCATCAATGTAAGAAGTGGTGCATAAAGAAGTATTGAAACTTTTAGATGCCAGGATTTTTTATCCAATCTCAGATAGTGCATGGGTCAGTCCAGTGCAAGTCTTCCCAAAGAAATAAGGGATAACCTGTAACGCCGTACTTGAGGTGGGACTTTTTATAAATTATTTTTAGAAAGGACGACGGGAATTACTATTCCCTTTAAAACTTTTCACTTGCATACCCAGGGTGCAAGACTCTACGTTTATAAAATAAAATATGCTTTGGTAATAAAAGAGGTTTACTGGGAAAAACATTCATTTTAATAATAAAAAGGTTCTCTCGTACTTTTAAAACTCGTGCCTAGACTTCCGTGCTCTTCCCCATGGGCCGTGTCCCTCCTGGCCGTTCAGTTCCTGTGAGGGGAGGGGCATACATAAACACTAAAATGAGTTGAAGACTCGTAAGCATTACTTCATACAGTTAAAATATAACAACATAGGTTTTCATTCATGCATTCATCATTCGTACATACTATTACGTGCATGCATACGTGTCGTGCGTGCGTTCCTTTGAAAACGTCACTGGACGGGGTTTAGCTTATAAACATGGGCTTTCTTGTCGTAAAACGTTTCTCCCGTCAGTGCCTTCATTTCTTGTAGAGTCCTTGCTTTCGTGTTTTCATGCATTCATACATCCATTCATGCATACATACATTCTTTCATTTTCACTTTCATAGGCCGGTACACATTGTTACGCCCCGTGTGTTAGGGTTAGCGGCCCTATGGCCAATGGATTCGCCCGTGGGCCGCGGGTTGGAATCCCATTTCGTTAGGGTGCAGCACTGTGTGCACTACCAGCACTACTGCCCGGCATTGCAATCTGCCCATTCATTCATTGGGTACCCACTTTTCATTCATTCATGTGGCCATTACGTATTTTCATACATTAAACGTTCAGTTCATTCAGTCCTTTCATTTCATTCATTCATTCATGCCAGCTCTAAAGAGCTGGAGCTTTCATTCAGTTCATTCTTTCCTTTAACAGTCCTTTCATGAGAAAACATTTCTTTTCATGGGAAAACATCGTTTGGGGCATAAGCCCGAAAATCATCTTTTCCTTTTTCATTTCATTTCAAATCACGCCCAACATCACGCCCTCAACACTTACACAACACACTTTCCAAATACGCCCAACACTTCACAGCACACTACACGGCACAATACACCTGCATACAACACAGACAAGCCCAACACTTCATTACACAGAGTGCCCAACACTTCGTTACACAGCACCTCATCACAACACTATAACTCCACAAATACCAACAACACAGTCCACAACCTAGTCAAATAATCAATATCATAACATAATTAACGAGGGATAGAGGGTTATACCATCGACGGGATAACCCATGCGTTGCTCGTTGATCGTCACAGCCGATGATGTCGGAAGTGTCGTACGTGGTGGCTGACCCACGTACGTTAATTGTTTAGGCGTTTCGGATAGCTAGGTGTGGTCTTGGTAAGGGCTCGTGAAGGCCTTGTGATGATGGCAAGGAGCGTAACACGATAGATCTCCGTGTACAGTTGCGGTCAGCCACGCGCAGTGGCTGTCCATCACGTGCAGTGACTACCCACCACTCAAAGTGGTGGTTTGGACCTAGGGTTGGGCTGAGGGTTTGCTGGTGGAGCTCTTGGTGGCACTGGGGTGGCGCCACAGTGGCTCACGGCAGAGGAAGGGGGATTGGCCGTGTAAGAAGGGGAGAAAACCCGTGAGAGAGTGAGGGAGAGTGTGCGTGCATGGGTGGCAGATCGAGGCCGTGGATGGTCGGGATGGCTTGGTGGTGGCTTGAGGAGGCTGGAGGTGGTGGTCATTTGCCGTGCGTGAGAAAGGGAGAAATCGTGCGGTGGAGAAGGGCTTCTGGCCATGGGTCACGTGGAGGAGGAAGGGGGAGGGAAGGGGAAGTCCATGGTAGTGCTTGGTTGCCGTGGGTGCCACGCACTATGAAGCCGTGCGTGGGTCTCCTCTTGCATGCCACGGGGAAGGTGGCTACATGGGAGGAGTTGAGTTCGCTAGGGATTGGTGGCCGATGGTAGACGAAGCTGCCGTGGGAGTGGTGGCGCCGAAGGACGGCGCACGGCGGCGCTACTTGCACCAAGCCTATTCGGGCTTTGCACTTCTAGCGGGGAGAAAGGGAGAACGTGAGAGAGAGAGGCTGGGCTGGTTGAGCTCGTCGGAGTGAGGTGGAGCTGGTGGTGCCGGCGGTGAGGGCTGGCAACGCACGGCGGCGCTGGGCTGAGGCATAGGGCTTCGGGCAAGAGGGAAGCCGCGTACTGCGTACGCTGGGGAGAGGGAGGAGAGAGAGAGAGAGAGAGCTGAGGGAAAAGTGAGGGGGTCTGGGTATTTAACCCAGTCCCTTCATCTAGGGATCCACGTAATGATCTAACGATGGATCTCAAACACTGATTTAAAATGTATTAACTATTAACTTAATTAAAAGCGCTTTGAGAAATTAAGGTAGAATATTATTTTAAACTAACTTTAGTTTATAAAATAATATTCTTCATCATTAATAAAATGATGAAATCTCACTTAACATATTAAAGAGAATAAAACCATTTAATTAATAAAAGCTTTCAACATAATTTAAATCCCATAATATCTTAAATGGTTTAAATCATTTTAATAATGATATTAAAATGATTTCTAGCAATAATAATATTTTTGGAGCTCTTCAAGAATATTATAATTGTTGTATTTAAAATCAAGCTTTGTTCAAAAACACTGGAAATACTCTTTATAATTATTCCCAGCACATTTAAAACATTGGGCGTGCCCTAGAAGTCGCACGATGTCTTTGAAGATACGTCATCGGGGTTCGACAAGCATGACGAGGCTCGCAGTCGTTAGAGAGAAGGGGCGGACGGTTTATATAATTTCCGTCCTCAACACTTGCTTATGTAAGAAGGAAGGAAATCTTATGTCAGAAAGAGAGAAGCGTACGTAAGAAGGAAGGAGCGGGGTATTACATAACCGTGACAGAAAATGACAACAATTAACTTATACAGACAAGAAAGATTACGGGATGACGAGTATGCATAGACTATCGAAGACTGAATGATGCAACTAGGAAAGACCATTTTTCTTTACCTTTTATTGATCAAATGCTAGAAAGAATTGTCGGCCATGCTTACTACTATTTTCTAAATGGATATTCCAGTTACAATCAAATAGTCATTACACCCGATGATCAAGAGAATACCACTTCCACCTGTCCTTATGGCACTTTTGCATATAGGCGCATGCCTTTTGGTCTTTGCAATGCACCAGCCACTTTCCAAAGATGCATGATGTCCATCTTCTCGGATATGGTGGAAAAATTCTTAGAAGTTTTTATGGATGACTTCTTAGTTTTTGGTCACTCTTTTGATAAGTGTTTATCTAATTTATCTTTGGTTTTGCAAAGATGCAAGGATACAAATCTTGTTTTAAATTGGAAAAAATGCCACTTCATGGTCAAGGAGGGAATAGTTCTTGGCCACCGCATTTCCTTCAAGGGAATTGAGGCTGACCGACCAAAGATAGAAATTATTGACAAACTCCCACCACCGACCAATGTGAAGGGCGTGAGAAGTTTCTAGGGTCACGCTGGGTTCTATCGTCGGTTTATCAAGGATTTTTTTCCAAATCACTAAACCTATTTGCAATATGTTGATTAAAGATACTCGGTTTGAGTTTTCTGATGAATGGTTGCATGCTTTTGAAACATTGAAAAAGAAATTAATTTCAGCACCTATCATTGTATCACCGGATTGGAATTTGCCTTTTGAATTAATGTGTGATGCTAGCGATTATGCTATAGGGGCTGTTTTGGGGCAGAGAAAAGATAAGATTTTTCATGTTATTTATTTTGCAAGTCGGACCTTAACACAAGCTCAACTTAATTATGCAATTACTGAAAAACGAATTGTTAGCGGTTGTGTTTGCCTTTGACAAATTTCATTCTTATTTGATAGATTCAAAGGTGGTCATCTACACCGATCATTCAGCTCTTAAATACTTGTTGTCAAAAAGGGATGCCAAATCAAGACTGTTCAGATGGATTTTGCTATTACAAGAGTTCTATTTGGAAATAAAATATAAGAAAGGTACCGAGAATGTAGTGGCCGACCACTTATCTCATCTTGAGCTTAAAGAGGCGGCTGGGAGGAGAAATTCTTAGTTAATAAGACCTTCCCAGACGAGCAATTAATGGTTATACAAGTCGTTCCATGGTATGCCGATATGATAAATTATTTGGTATCCAGAATTCTACCGACCGAGATGACATATCAACAAAAAAAGAAGTTATTTTTCGACTTGAAATATTATTTTTGGAAGGAACCTTTTCTATACCAGCATTGCGTGGACCAGATAATTAGGAGATGTGTGCTCGAGGAGGAGATGGAGAGCATACTTAGACATTGCCACTCATTGGAACCGGGTAGCCACTTTGGTGGAGCAAAAAGGGCAGCGAAAATTTTACAATGCGGCTTTTATTGGCTGACTATTTGTAACGACTCTTTTAATTTTATTAATTTATGTGATCATTGTCAAAGGGTTGGCGACATTTCTAGGCAACATGAGAGGCCTTTAAGCAATATTTTAGTTATTGAATTATTTGATGTTTGGGGTATAGATTTCATGGGTCCTTTTCCATCCTCATATTCTAATACATTTATTTTGGTGGCTGTAGATTATGTCTCCAAATGGGTGGAAGTGGTCACCTTGCCGACCAATGATGCGAGGGTCGTGGTGAATTTCCTGCAGAAAAACATATTTTCCCTATTCGGCACTCCGAGGGCCATAATCAGTTATGGCAGGAAGCATTTTTGCAATCGCCAATTTGAAGTAAAAGGACAGAGATTACAACCCTACGTGGATGGAGATTTTAACTCGGAAAAGTGTTCCTTCGATCTCGCCAGTGATAAATGATGAAAGGATAATGTCTAGCTATAGACTTTAAATAAAGCGTTTTTGGGAGGCAACCTAAGTTTTTATTTTATTTTATTTTTTTCGCTTAAAATTATAATTTTGCTTTCATCTTGCAGGGACTAAGAGGCTGGGGAGATCTCCAAGGGGTACACGGCTGCACCTTCAAGAGGAGCATCTCTTACCTTCTCTCATTCTCTTCTTTAGTTTTTCTTCATCTTTCCCATTGAGTACAATGTGATATTTAAGTTTGGGGGAAAGGAAATTCTTTTATTTATTTCAAAAACAATTAATAATAATACTAATAATAATAATAATAATAATGATGATGATGATGATAAAAACAGTATGGTTTGATGAATAAAAAGCCTATGATAATAATATGATTGAAATTGATTATAATTTTTAGGAAAAATTCTCATTGCTTAAGTCTAGTTGTTAATTCTTTACTTGATCTTGATTAATTTGATATTTTCTATGTTTAATGAATGCTTATAAAGATCATTAATCGTTTTGCATACCTAGAGAAATGTTATGTGAATTTTGTGAATTTGTATGGTCTCAAGTTACTCTAGAACTTGTTTGATTACTCGAGACGAAATCTTAGACAAAATATTACTGGGGAAATGATTAAGGCATTCTTTGGACCAATTGAGCCTTTCAAGCTTACCTATTTATTATCTTTATCCCTAGCCAACCCTTTGAGCTTTATTGAATTATATTTTGGCCTCATATTCCCTACCCTATTTGAGCTTGAGCACTGATTTTCTTACTTTTCAAGAGAACTAAGTTTACACAAAATCACATACTCACAAGAGCAAGAAAGGCAAGAGAAGTAGAAGGTCTACAAGTAAAGTTAATTATAGCTATATTATCCAAATTATAAGTTTGGGGGTGTGAAAAGTCAACTCATCTATTATGTGGCTGATAAGAAAAGGCCGATGAAAGTCATCTACAGAGACAGTCGAAAAGGTATGGTTTATTTCCAAAAAAAAAAAATTCGACCTACCGACTAGAGGAGTAAAGAGAGAGATACTTGAAAGTACAATAAAGAGAGGTATGTTGAGAGATTCAAAATGATTGAGAATAGATGTTTGTGTTACAAGTGAGAATGCTCTATTTGTTCTGTTGGTGTTCAAACTTAAGTTCTCTTCCTTTGTTTGAATCCTACCTTTTCTTTGTAGCCCTCACCCTAACCTTACATACAAGCTTAATAAAGACCTATTGATCTCTGGTGATAGTTTATGTTCCACATTAGTGGAGAACGATTTGAAAAGCAAGCCTATGCAGTTTTTAGAGATCCATTACTTATTTACTTGTTTGCATAAAACTATCCGGGGAGCAAATAATGAAGTGAGAATGATAGGTATGCATGAATGTGAGGATGGATAATGTGGTGAAATTGAGTTTTTAATTAACTTTTGGACTTGATTGATTTTGAATGATTCCTTTGAATTATAAACTTTAGGCAATCTTTGAGGCAAAAAAATTTATAAATCAAACCAATGCTTATTTTAATAGTTTTTCCATTTTTCTTTTCTTGAGGGCAAGCAAAGCTTAAGTTTAGGGGTATTTGATAAGTGTGATTTTTATATGATTTTTATTACTCCTTTATTTATGAAAAGTGTCAGTTTTCCTTCAATTCTATTGATTTTATTTTATTTCTATATATTTTTCTTTATTTTTTTAGATTTGAAGGAATGAGAAAATTTAGTGCAAAAGGAGAGCATTTTGGTATAAAAGAAGAAACTATAAATCCAAACTGACGAGAGGCGACTAGATATGAAGAGCCTCAAGGAGATTTGGGTGAGGAGCCTTGTCCCGAGGGCAACAAAGAGATGTATCTCGCCAAATGGCGAGAAGACTTACGCCTCAGTAAGTGAACAGTCTTTCCTCGCAGTAGCCGAGGAGACTAGTATATTCAGCGCACACGGCAACAATCTAGTATATTCCGCAATAAATCTGATGACCACCAGATCATCCCAAGTTTCAAAATTCAAGCCGCATATCACTGAATCTTCCATTTTAGAACAATCCCTTTATTCTTGGGATAAGATAATATTCTTTTATGTTAACATCTATATTTACAAGCTATTTTCCATATTTTTAAGCTAGATTGTAGCCGCATTTATTATGTTTCCGCATTTGAAGTTTTGAAATCTATTTAATCTCGGCTTGTGGGATGGATAAGGAGTCTAAGTTTTAGAGGCCAGTAGTCCAGAGTTTATTTTCTAACTTTCTTTCAAGAAGGCGGATCGGGGGAGCAGAGGCAAGAGTCGCATGCTTCATCAATCGACTCCAATGAAGAAAACTAGTTTTATTCTTTTTCTTTTCAATTTCATTATAAACTAATTTTATTTTCCATAGTTTTGATGTAGTATAGCATTGAACATACAATCTATATTCTAAGTTATTTTATTTTCAATATTTCCATGATTAAGTGTTTATTCATTGTTCGTAATGCTTGCAATCTTCTAGCCAATTATTGTTCAATCTATTGAATCGCAATGAGCCCGTGAGGTGATTGTGATTAGAGCTCTAAGATTAAGAACCATTAGTTGAACGAAAGTAGAGATACTTTACCGCAATTAATGTGATTTTCAAGAAAAATATAAAGAACTTAATGAGTCTCAAATTATTTAAATTCACATAGAAATATGGAGTTATTAATTGGAGATATTTTTAGTATTGTTTGAGTAAAAATATTGAATAGTTAAGGGATTTTTATCATCAACTTGGGATAATTGGAATTCTATAAACCGAACCTAAGGGTTTGTGTGAGGTTCCACTTGATCTTTGTTTCAAGAAACCGAACCGAAGGGTTTCCATGCATTTCGGCCATTAGGGTATACAAAGTAAGCCACACACTTGCATCCTTCACGCCAAAAGCCAATGAGAAAGAGCTAGTAGTCAAGTAGGGTTAAGAGCACAAAATCCTAGTTCACATCACACATGTTTGGTTTAGTGTTGAATCCAAATCTAATAGTTTAAAAACATACACTTCCAACTTGCTCAATGGTTGATATTTTTATGTCGAAAAATTTGTAAGTTTGTCTCTAACTTACTCTTTGATAATGTATTTATGTTTATGTAAACTTTGCATGTTCGTTGTTCAAGTTGGATTATGGAATTGTTGTTGCTACATGCCATACTTGTATCTTACGTTTGCATGCTTTACTCAAGATTGTCGTGATTGGATTGGTGCAAATGATGTGTTTGGAACTTGGAGAAAGAATGTATATGCCTTGTTGATCTTATTTAGTATGTTCTAATTCTTTCAAGCTATACACGTGATTCACTCTATGCATATGGAACAAGTACATGACATTGTTGCGCTAAAAGTTACATGGACATGTGGTTTTATCCAGAGACGTAATTGCTCTGATACCACCCTGTTGATGCCCCCAACCTCCACTTGGGATGGGATGGAAACTTAGAGCATTGGGACATGCAACACATGGTTACATACCCTCATTCATGAGAGTTAATATGCAATGCATCCTAGCAAAAAACTAGCGGTATGCAATAATCGTAACGAAAAATAAAGGGCGACTTAAAATAATTGATGCCAGAATGAACTACACATCCCAAAATATTAATTAATCATAAAAATGTACTTCCTCACTTAAAAAGTTCACATAAGCTCAACATAATGTGGGAGATAGAATCCCATAATACTGAAACTACATAATTAGATCAACTCTCGCATCCGCTCTATTATATATAGAGTCAGAGCTATGAACATTAAAATTAAATCCAGCCTTCGCTCAAGATCCGGCTCTTCCTCAACCATCTGTATTCAATGGTTCATCCTGCTTGTTGAAAGCTGGTCCTAACACAACTTCTACCATTCTGGAGAATGGTAGTGGGTCCACCAGAGTGAGATTTACTTGAAATCTTAATAAGTTAAACAACCAACTTGCATTAAGATAAAATATGCATGATTAATGGTGAACATGATATGCATGCTATGCAAATAAAAATATCCATATTTGTCTCCCATCCAGATTCCTCAAATTATTTTAAGAAAAACTTTAATGTACATTTTCTTACAGAGAATGTTTTTCACTTCAGCTTTTCAAAACATAGTACTTCATCGTTATTAAAGTCATAGATAACATTAACATAACATATGGTATCATCATAGCTCCTCATTATGTGTTGTGAGTACTTGCCGATGACTAAAGTACAACTCATGTTGACATTGCGTTGTCTGCAGACTCGTTAATGCATTGGTAACATAACATTTCATCATAACATAACATCATAATATAACATAACATCATAATGTAATATCATAATGTATGCACCCACCAGCCTTAGGTACTATAAACGACTTCGCTCTGTTATTCTATAAAAAGAATCCATTCGAAATATGTTGATGGTTCTTTGTCAACACGAGGGTTACTACTCCATTTTTACTCCCTCCAGTGTGAACGGATGAGTTCCATTAGGATAATTTCTTATCCTGGTCTTTGGGGTCATGACAAAACTTCTTTTTCATCCTATGCTTGAAAATATTTTTCTTTTTCATGACATGCCTATGAAGTATGCTTCATGTGAAAAAGACAATTTTATGTAATATGCTAGAATGCTGAAAATTACACATGTCATGCTTAATGATATATCACATGATGTTTCATGCTCAAAATGACATTTATATCATAAATGTGGCATTTATACATAAATCATAAATAAATTATCTAAAAGGAAGTTAGAAGCTAATTTACAAACTTTCTGTGTGTTAGAAAATTGTTGCCGCTATAATAAAAGGTATTCTAAGTTAGGAATTGTATAACTAGGAAGATGTTCATAATCAAAGGGTTCAAAAATCAATATTTACAAAATTGCCCCTATATTTTTCAAAATTGCCACTTAGGCCCTAAATTTTCACTATTTGTAATTTGGCCCCAAATTTCACAAAGTCCATATTTTCCATATTCTAAAACCGTTTATTCCCTTAGAATTGCTATAATCAATCCACAAACATACCCAAGTAAAACAACCCGTGGCATGCATCATTGTGGGCCTATTTGTGATCTCAAGTCTATAACTTCTATTGATGCATGTGTGCTCAAATTCCATCAAGTGGCAACCATAAATAAGATCATAGGGACCTGTTTATAACTTAGATTTAGGTCTCATGAATTCATCCCAACACTTACGCATTGATTAAAATCAAATTATCACCAAAACCATCAAACCGAGCATATGCATGATGTTTCTAGCTTTTCCTTGTGAAAAAAAGGTTTAAAACCTAAATGAATCATGCATTCTTATTCTTATCCCAATCATAAGGCTTTTATAAATGCTCATTACTCAAGGTTAGGAAAATTTAACCAAGACTTCATAAATAAACTTTAATCAAGTGAAAATCGAAACATGCTTGATGATCAACACAAGATATGGATTTCTAAACCTATCATGACATGCTATTTTCCCCAAATATAAACTTCCAATCAATCACCCAAGATGTTAGCTACACTTAAGGTAACATATCAAAACATTTCATGACTAAAATTTCATACCAAAATAATATATACATGCAAAGCTTCAAATTTGGCCGAATTGCATCACTTGAGTAAAACCATTTTATAACTCAATCCAATCTTCATTCTCATGCCATAAATCAAAACCTAATATCTTAATCTAACACCAAACAAGAGATAAGGCTAGATTACTCACCAACACGTGGCCTTGATGCTCCAAGAACAAACTCACTTCAAGATCAAACTCTTAACCCACTCGGTTTCTCACCTTTCTCACACTAAGAGTGTATAGCTCTAGAGAACACCAAGAGAATGCTTGAGGGAGTTGTGTGAGGAAGTGAAGAGCCAAGAGGGGTATTTATAGGGCTCAATGGACGATGAGAGGCGTTGGCTTGGCTAAAGGGTGAGGTTTGTGAGTGTTGGAAGTGGGCGGTGGAGTGTTGAGTGAAATTTTCCAGATTTTTTCATGCTTGGTCAGCTGAATAGTGATCTAAAGCTTTATGATTTCATCAAGATCAAGTGCTAGAATGTGTCTACAGGTGCAGGGTGCTGCATTGATTCAGAAATTTGAATAAAAAAAGTCAAATAATAACAAGGAAGTCATGAAGATGGCCTGCAGTTTGGTTCTCCCATGCTTTCCAGTTTTTTATCACTTCTTGTCCGATCTTCTTGGTCTTAATTGGGGGTATTTTGACCATCATTTAAAGGCTTTTTCAGGTGGAGAAGAGAGGAGGGATTGGCTGCCAAGTGATCATGCTTGAGTAGAAAAATGGAAGGGATGAAATGGGTGATGGTTTAGACGAGTGGTTTCGAGTGTGCCTCTCTTTGGGCCAATCGGTTGGGCTGCGTTAGGGAGGTAATTGGACAAGCAAGCACTTGAGTTATTTGAAGTACTTACAAGGAAGAAAATGACAAGGGTGATGGTGTGGGGACGGTGGCTGTTTTGGTGCAGAAAAATTCTTGAAGAGCCAAAGGTACTCGGGTTTGAAGCTAACTCACTTCCTAGGTGAATAGTTAGGTTTTTGGCTTGATCTATGGGACTGTTTTTGGCTCCTTTTTAGGTCTGATTTTTGAAGATGTAATGATGGTTGAGAGGTGCAGAAAATCCTTTGAAAAAAAATTGTGGAAGAGGTGTGGGTTTGGGGCTGGTTTGAAGTGTTGCATGGTGATACACCAAGGGTTCCGATTGGTGGTTTAGTTGGCTTTGACATGCCTTTGGTTTATGTGACATGGGTTTGGTTAATCCTAACCTTCAAGAGTTGTCTATTAGTGATGGAAACAAGCGCAAAAGACAAGAATTTCAGATTTTAAAAATTATGAAGAAAGGGTTTCAAGAAACTATGCAAAAATCATTATGTTTGAGTGACTATTCATGGGTGAGATGAATAGTGATCTTAACTCAAGTTAAAAACTTAACCATGGTTGAATGGGAACCCTAGGGGCGTGTGGTTGGGGCTTGGGTTAAATTGAAACCAATGGGTTTCATTTGGAAGAATGAAATAAAATACAAAGCTTGGGCTTCATGGGTTGGACTTTTATTGGGCCATATGAACAAGCCTTGCTTGTGGGCTTAAGAGTGGGCTTATCCATGGGTCCCATGTCTAGATTTATGGGTCTATCATTGGCCTCAATAGCCCACTTTGTTGGGTCCTAACTTTGAGTCTTTTCTAAATTAGGCCAATAGGCTTTACTCTCACTAAGTTGGGCCCAATGTCTTGTGTCCTTTATGTAAGGCCTAGAGTCTTATATCTCCCAAGTTGGGCATAAGGATTTCAATGTCTATCCTTAGCCAATCTCATCTTAGTAAATTAGGGCCCTTACTAAATCATTCTTGGGCTTCTCTAAATCCATCCAATATTTAACCCAATTGCCTAGCCCATCACTTTGCCATTTGTCATTCTCCCATTGGCCTTCTGGCATTTATTCCTCAAAAAATTAATAAAGCTTGAACAATTCTAACTAATCCAAAGGTGTGAGCTCTTATGCCAAATCAAGCTCTAAAATATTCCTTTCTCCCAAAAAAAATCAAACTTAGACTAACTAGGTTTATGGGTGCTAAGGCCAAGTCCTAAGGTATTTTTAAATGGGGTGTCACATTAAAAATGGTTTTTGCCACGACCCGAATGCTAGGATCGGGGAATATCCTAGTGGAACTCATCTGTCTACTCTAGAGTGCTTAAATTGGAGTGATAACCCCCGGGTTGATGAAGTACAGTCAACCGACTTCGAATGAGTTATTTTTAAAGGATTCCAGAGCGAAGTAGCCGCACCTAACGCTAATGGGTGCAACACATGAAGGGTACAGTGAAGGCAGTACGATCTACTATACCATATTTTAAATATGGTGAAGGCGAATTGCGATTTGCTATATTATATGGACTATGATGTACTCACACCCGGTCAAGAGAGCTGGGAATGTAATGCGGTAATTAGCAGGGAGCCCATAGTTCCTAGGGGTAGCCGTGAGGTATCCACCCACATTATTATATGGCTTAATGATTACAAGTAGTTTATATGAAACAAGAAATTATGTTTTGCTACATGGTCACTTGATACTCTATTACATGATTACAAGGTCAATGGTTTTTGAAAAGAACACGTACAAGAAAGAAGTGAGCTTTCAGTCAAAATTCGTGTCCATGCATTCATACTCATGGTTTACCTATACATGCTTATATTATCTTCTTATATGTTATTGGTTTAACTTGCTGAGATTTCTTGAAATCTCATTATGGTAGTTTCCACGATCATTCTCCTAGAATGGTAGAAGTTGTGACAAGCCTAGGAGAAAGAGATGGTGAAACATAAGCGAGAAGATCCCCACAGATTAATGAGGCCATTAAGAGCCCCAAGCGCTCTGGGAGCCAACATTAGTAGAGAAACTTGAGTCAGCCGAGAACTTTATCTTTGAAGTACTGAAACTCTATGACGACCTACAAAAGATCATAAAGAAATACAAGGGCAAATAGGACATTTTCTCAATTATGTAAGGCAGTACACTGATATTTTGATACGAGGGTTGTGGTTTTATTGTGATGCCCCCAGATTTCTGCTTGGGATCAGACGGACATCTGAGGCATCGAGACATGCAACACAAAGTTACCTGCCCCCATTCATGACAAATAAATATGCAATGCACCTAGCATGCATCTAACAGTATGTAATATTCGCATCGGATAATGTTTTTTTCTTTCTTGAGCAATATTATGTCCCAAATTAAAGATATCTCAAATACTTAAAACATAATCCATAGTCATTAAAGTGGTAGACCTTTTTGATTACATCATGAGTCCAAAAGGTCTATAATCTAAAGAGTATTAGAGACCAAGCTCCTTAAGTACAAGTAGGAACTAAAGCAGCTACTAGGCTAATCCATTGTGTAGCTTGCACAACTCAGTCAAGGATACCATAATACTAACGATAAATGAGAGCATTAAGGCTATGAGCTCCGCATTGTGTCGTTACCGTCTAATCGATCATCTCCAGTCGGTCGACCTCTGGTGCGCCTCCTGATCCATGGTCTACCATTCCAGGGGAAATGGTAGTTGGGACTACCATGGTGAGATTTGATTACAAATCTTAGCAAGTTAACAAATAACTTAATATACAGGTCAAAGATGCATGCATTATAGTAAAAGCAGGAATGCATACATGATCATAAATAAACTTGACATGACTAAACCTTTAACATGGCATGAACTGACATGACATAAACTTGAGCATAGATTGAACATGAAACTGAAACTTGACATGCATGAACTTGAACTTGAACTTGAACGTGAACTGAATTGGATATGAACTTAAAGATGAACGTGAACATAAACTAAACTTGAACTGAAACTGAATATGAACTTAACGTAAATTTAAACATGAACTAAACGTGAACTTGAAACATGACAGAATGTGAACTTGAAACATGAACTGGACGTGTACTTGAGCTTGAATAACATGAACTTGAACTCAACATAACATGAATTTGAACTTGAATAACATGAGCTTGAACGTGAAATACATGAACTTGGAATCTTGTTCAATAAACTAAACTAGAGCATGAACTTAAACATGAATGTGAACATGAACTCTGACAATCAAAATGATTTCACTAGTTGTTTCCTTAGGAATAGTGAACAATCAGAATGATTCCACCCAACATATTCTGTCAAAGATACTCAGATAATCAGAATGATTACACCATGAGTATTTAAATGAGATACCCTAACAATTAGAATGATTGCGCCAGGAGTACCTAGTAATACTCTGACAATCAGAATGATTACGCCAGATGCATTTGAGTAGAGGTATTCTAACAATCAAAATGATTACGCTGGAAGTAACTAGCGTGATTTATAAAAGGAGATGCTCGGACAATAATAGTGATTACATCATAAGTATCCCAAGCATGACTGACTGAGAAAATACTATTTCAGAGACACATTCTGTACTTGAGACATGACGTGATGGAAAGTGAAATGGCAGATGGCATGACATATGTAACGTGACACATACGTCAGATGCATGACTTGGCGTAACATGAAACAGAAACACAATACGTAACATGGCATAATAGGTAACAGATAATATTACACGGCATGACATAACGTGTAACAAACAACATTATAGGACATGGCATAACGTGTAACAGATAGCATTACGTGACATGGCATAACTTGTAACAAATAACTATTTCATGACATAATATAATATGTGTAACAAATGAATATTTCGTGATAGAATATAATATGTGCAATAGATAAATGTGTAGTAACATGGCATGGATAATAACTATTAACAATATATACTTTGAACAAGACGAAACGAGCAAAGGGCGATTTTGAGGCGATTCTGGCATCTTGTGTGGTGATGGTTTTGGTTATTCCGTGAATCACAGAATTTCCAAATTTGGCAAATTCTTGTTGGTCTACTAGGGTTTGGCCATGGACGCCAGCCCTCCAAGTCCCTTGACGGGGGCGGTTGGGGTGAGTCAAGGGTGAAAACATCTGGTCAAGTGGTGTCGAACTCATCGGGGCAATTTTCTCTGAGGTTGAAATGTCTAAGGCTGTGGACGATTTCAAATTTCCTCTGGTTTTCAAGTTCTCTCGCACACAGCCTTTCATTGATGATATACTGTCTAATGTTGCAAAATCATGGGGATTGCTTGACGTTCCTGTTGTTAGTTTTATGGATGACCTGCATGTTCTGGTTCAAATGAGAAGTGAATGTGGCTTCTTGCATGCATGGCCTCAGGAAGGAAGGACTATGTGTGGATCTACCTTCCGATTATTTCAATGGACTAAGGACTTTGATTTATTGAAAGAATCACCGCTTGTACCTCAGTGGATTGTTCTTCCAGGACTGCCTTTACATCTCTATCGTACCGATTATTTACAAATATTGGCAACTCGATTTGGCAGTTATTTGGGGATGGACAATGCTACACTTAATAAAACCAGGGCATTTGGAGCAAGAATGTGTGTAGAGGTGCATCTATCGGAGGAGCCTATGCAGGGGTTTCCTATAATGATGTCTTTGACAAAGAAAATATGGTAGAAGGTGTAGTATGAGACGCAAGATTTTTATTCTCTCAAGTGTAATCGACAAGGCCATACTTCATGGTCTACAGGGCAGGGGTGAGAAAAACAGAGGGGGATAAGGTGGTGTCGAAACCTGTGGTTAAACAGATATCGCAGGAAAAAAAATAAGATGTTGGAGACTGATCGTTTAGTAGCCAAAAATGAACGTGAGGGGGGCTGGTTGCTGTGAATGTGCAGGGTGTTGCTTCATCCTCTGTGGATGTAGTGGTGGAGGGGTGTAGGAGTGCTGAGGATTTGGTTACGAAGCCCATATTGCATGAGACTGATTTGGACGAGGAGGTTTGTGAGGAGATTGAATGTAAAGCTGATCAGTTAGGTGGGCAGGGTGATGTATTGAAACAAAGGGAGGCTCCAAGAAATTCAAAACCAGTAATGATTGAGTCTTAACTGTTTCCTCAGGGAATTTCGGCTGATGGGGTGGTTGATGGTGGACAATGCCAGGTAGTTTCTGAGGTTCTAGAGTTAGAGAGCCGGTGTGGGTAGTCTGATAAGGGTCTGCTAATTGAAGGTGTTCGAGAGTATACGTCGGATAGGGAGGAGGATGATAGAACCATAGCAGTGATGAAGGAAAAAGCTTATGATTCAGATCCGGACCATCATGGCTCTAAATCTAAACGTAAAGACCAGTGTTTGCAAGGTGTCCGACAGTCACAGCGGGTGGCAACACGCACCTATAAACTTAATTTATGATTGATACAATTTTGGTTTGGAACCTTCGTGGCCTGGGAAGGTCCAGGAAGAGACTGAAGACTTTAGTTAGAAAAATATAGTGTGGGGGTGGTGGGCATCTTGGAACCATTTCAGGATGTGAGGAAAATGCCAAGATTAGCGTCTTATTTGGGCCTCCCAAAGTTTTGATGTAATGAAAATTTAGGGGCTAAGGTTTGGATTTTCTAGAAGGAGGTGTATGATTTTGAGATGTTGCATATGAATAATCAAACTCTGACTAGCTGGCTGAGGTTAGAGTCTTATAACATTTTGGTGACGTTCGTTTATGCGAAATGCACTCAGATAGAGCGCAGAGACTTGTGGGCCGAACTTGAAAATGTTCAAATAAATGGTTAGATGAATGAGTCCTCGTGGTTGGTGATAGGGGACTTTAACGCAATTCGCTTGGATATTGACCGTATTGGAGGAAATCCAAGATCGTTGTTGGCCATGTCTTATTTTAATGATTGCTTGGATAATTGTGGTCTTGTCAAAATGAGATATCAGGGAAGAAGCATGTCTTGGGGTAATGGCCATGAGGGATCATCCCTAAGCTGGGCACGCTTGGATAGGGCAGTAGTAAATATTGCTTTTTCTAACTTATTTGGGTCGACTTATATGCAGTATCATATGCAGAAGTCGTCAGACCATTGTCCTATGGTGGTGCATTTGAGTTTGCCGCGAGGTTAGTATGGTCCTTCTCTTTTTCGGTTTCAAAATATGTGGTGTTTGCATGGATCCTTTTTTAAATTGGTTGACGATGTTATGCATCAACCAGAGCTGAGTAGTGGATTGTTGAATCTGGTAGCAAAACTTAAAAAGTTGAAGACTGAGTTAAAGCGGTGGAATAAAAATATTTTTGGTCATGTTGAGATCTCTCTTAAGGCGTTAGAGGAGAAAGTAGAGCTTCTTGATTTTCAGCTTCAAGAGCACTATGATCTAGCAATGGAAGCAGAATTATTGAGAACAAAAATGGAACTTGCATATTGGGAGGCTAGGGAGGAGATTAAATGGGCTCAAAAAGCTAAGAATAAATAGTTAAAATATGGGGATCAAAACTCTAGATTTTTTAATGCCTCGGTTAATCAAAGATGGAAGTCTTCTACTGTGTCATGCATGCACCTCTCAGGTGGATCTATGTTATCAATGCTGGAGGAAATTCAACATGGTGCCGTGACTCACTCTAAAAATTTTCTAACAGAGATGTCTAATTTGCAGCAGGTGAATATTTCAGATCTTATTCAACCTTTGATTTCTGAAGCGGAGAATTCTATGTTGTGTGCGGTTCCCTCAGTTGAGGAGGTGAAGGCAGCAGTTTTCTCCATTCTGAAATATAGTTCGCCTGGACCGGATGGCTTCAGTTCCGATTTTTATATGTCCTGTTGTTACACACTGTTGTTACACAGTGAAGGATGATGTGGTGGAGGCAGCGAGAGATTTTTTTAGTGGTACTCCTTTGCCATAGTTTTATTCATCGTCGTACACTGTTTTGATCCCAAAAGTTCTGGATCCGAAAAGCTTTGATAAGTTCCGTCCTATAAGCCTTTGTTCAGTGGCTTATAAAAAATTTTCTAAGATTTTGGTTCAAAGGTTGACGCTGGTGCTGCCAAAGCTGATTTCGCAGGAACAGGGGTGCGTTCATTCCTGGATGCAATATCTTTGAGAATATTACGCTTGCTTAGGAGATGGTTCACTTGATTAATTGAAAAACTCAAGGTGGAAATATGATGATGAAGATTGACATGGCTAAGGCGTATGATAGAGTTCATTAGCCTTTCCTTTTAGAGGTGCTAAATGGTTTTGGTTTCCATGCTAGTTTTTGCAGGCTGATTGCGGAGTGTATTCAATCTCCTAGGTTTTCTATTATGCTCGATGGAACTTATGAAGGTTTTTTCCAACCTTCTAGAGGTCTATGGTAAGGCGGCCCTCTCTCGCCTTATCTCTATATTATTATGGAGGAAATCCTATCGCAGCTTTTTTCTCATAAATTTGGGGAAGGGAGTATTGGTAAGTTTTATCATCTGATTAGGGCACCTTTGGTTTCTCATTTATTATATGCTGATGATTTGTTAATTTTTTCTAATGGACACATACGGTCCTTTCGGACATTGTTGAGTACTTTGGAACTTTATGGAAATTGGTACGGGCAGCAAATTAGCAAGGAGAAATTGGCTCTTTACTTTTCTAAGCATATTAATCTGTGTCTTCATCGTGCTTTATTGAGGTGTTCGGGATTCAGAGAGGGGGTGTTCCCTGTGACTTATCTTGGAGTTCCTATTGTGTCTGGTCGGCTTAATGCTAGATTTCTAGAGCCTCTTGTTCAGAAAATAATAAAATGGCGAGGTGGAAATTTAAGTTGCTTTCGCAAGGGGGTCATTTGGTTCTTTTAAAGGATGTTCTATCATGTATGGCAACTCATTTATTAGTTGTGTTGGATGTGCCGAGGGTTGTCTTGAGGAAACTAAATTTCATGCTATCTACTTTCTTTTGGGGTGATGTTAATGGTAAGGCAAAGAAAAAATGGTTTACATGGTCAAAGATGTGCTTGTCTATTTTGGGAGGGGGACTGGGGCATAGGGAGTTTGGGGACGTGCAACGATCACTTCATATGAAATTTGGGTGGCGCTTGTTGTCTATAGATAACCTATGGACTCAATTTTTCAAAGCAAAGTATGTGAAGCGTGGGCATCTTTTGCTTGCAAGAAATATGCAGGCCTGCTCTAAGTTTTGGAAATCAGTGATGAAGGTCCTGTCGGAAGAAGAAAAAGTGTCTTTTTAGTTTGACAAGTGGCTTGCTTCTGGACTACTATGCTTGCGTGCATGTGTGAACTCTACTCCTCTGCTTCAAGTAAAAGATTGTTGGAATGCTGCTGGGTGGGACTTTGATAAATTAGAGGTGTTGGTTGGCATGGAGGTTATGGGGGAGATTTTAAGTAATTTACCTGAACGAAAAGCTAGGCTAGATGTCCTCATTTGGAAGCCAACGTCCGATGGAGATTTGCAAGTGCGTGGGAGGTGATACGCCTGAAACAAGGACATTTTCCTGGCATGGAATGGAATTGGCATAAGCTTTTGCCTAAGAAAATTTGTCTATGCATGTGGAGGGAGAGATTTCAATGTTTAGCCGTGGATTCTAGAGTGAAGCAAAGTGGAATATCATTGGCCTCCAGCTGTGATTGTTGCATCATTCGACAGTGTGAGATAATGGATCAGGTTCTGAATTCAAGGGAGTTTCCTTTGAAGATCTGGGATTGAGCTGCTATGGTGCTGGGGCTTCCTTTGATACTTGCTGGGACATGGTGGGGGAGAGTTTCCAACTGGTTCTCATTGGTAAAGAAGTACTCTCAAATGGGTATTATTATTGGTTTGCTACCGACGATAATTACGTGGAAGCTTTGGCAACGCAGATGTAAAATGCGCATGGAAGGTAAGGCAGAATCTGCTGACGGGGTATTGATTTCGATTAAACTTTGGCTGAAGCGGCAAAAGCTGGATAGGTTTCGTCAAGTGATGCACATGTGCTGGATTTACTAGACATTCCTACGGTGCAGTCGCTTAAACATCAACCATGCTTAGTGAGGTGGGAGAAACTAAAATTGGGAGGTGTCAAAGTGAATGTGGATGGGAGCTGTAGGGGTAATCCGAGTTCGTGTGGGGGAGGAGGGGTAATCCGAGATGATTCTGGTAACGTAAACGATGTTTTTTCTGTTTGCTTTGGTTAGGGTAAGAACAATGAAGCTGAACTTCAGGCTCTACTTGAGGGTGTGACTTTATGTATAGAGTTAGGTTTCTTGAATTTGGAAATTGAATGCGATTCCAAAATAGTAGTTGACTTGATTATCTGAGGTAAATGCACGGTTTGATACCTTTGGGATTTTTGGGAAGCGGTAGTGAAGGAGGTCGAAGGGGTTCATTTCTCTATTAGACATATTTATAGAGAAGTGAACCAAGTTGCGGATTTTTTGGCTCGACAAGGAGAAGCTGGTTTGACATGCAGGTATGCGAAAGGAGTTGACATTCCGAGATAGTTGCAAGGTATTATTAGAATGGACAAAATTGGGTTCCCTAGTCTTAGATCTTAATTTTGTCTTGGTTTGTTTTGTTGCTTTTTTATTTCTTTCTTGCAGGTTTAATTTAAATTAAGCATGTTTAGGTTGGTTATTGGTTTAAGTGCGTAGTTTATTTTATAGTTTTTTTTATTGATTATTGTTTTGGTTTTTATGCTTGGGATGATTTTTTATTGAATACTTGTAAATCCCGAGTGTCTGGATTGTTACCACGGTATTCCTCCGCCATAAGTGAGGGTTATTAATAAAATTAGAGTACCATCCTCTTTTAAAAAAAAAGTGTAGTGACACGGCATGGAATATATGATAACATAATTACATAACCATTAGTTCCCTTACCAACACACATACACAGTAATTTGACAGTAAGTTAGAAGCTAACCTACAGTGATCGTTGCGTTATGGGAATTAAGCACGAAACATGAGGAAAATGGGTCCAAAAAGGGCACACCAAAAGGCTCATAAAACTGCCTGAGAGAGCTCTAAGTGTTCTCTCAAAGAATGAAAATAAAAAGGGGTGAAGTGAGTGAAAAGGTGACACCTTGATGGAGGGTGATTAGATCACAAAAAGGTGTAAATAGTGAGTGGTTTTAAGCCAAGTAAACTTCCAAGAGAAGGGTGGTGGTGAGGTGGCCTTTAGGCTTCACATCATGCACGACTTTGGGGCTGTCATGAGCAGTGGATGGTCATCCTTGAGTGGGTAGAAATTTCCTCAAGAAACACTGCCAAGGTGGCCAAAATTCGTGGGCCTAATGGGCCTTAAACAAGTGGCCTTCATTTTGGGGTTTAAAGAGGGTTTGGTTAGAGTTTAAGATGTTTTCAAGCCAAAATCTAATTTTTCTTGACCCAATAAAACTTCCAAGGTTTAAAGGTTGGATAATGATGTCATAATATGAATTTGAAGAATTAATAGTATGTGGAAGTGATTTAATCAAGTGATTAAACACAATGCTAGAAATCGGATCAAATAGGGTTTGGAGGCCAAATTTAGGGTTTGGGGAAACTGTTTAGGGTTTCGGTTTCAACCAAACTTTTGGAGTTTTAATTGGATTCCAACCATGTAGGGTTTACTAGGGTTGAAACCCTCTTTGGTTTGGCACAGTTTCGATGGTTGAATGGAGTTTTACTTAGGTGGCATGATCTCACACCTTGATATCCTTCACAATCCATCTCATGGTTCCTCTTCGTGTCAAGTGTCTAATACTATTCACCAAGTGTGGCTAAGATCTTGCCAATTGTTCAAATAAAACTTATCTAACCTAATTTGGACATTTCACACTGTGTTTTTGAAAACATTGCATTTAGTACTACTATCAAGGTTACTATTCACTATGGGAAAGTGAAAATAAACTTTGCACCGTAATATCCTAAATATACACACTAACCTAAATTTGTAATTCGTTTATCTAAATTCAATCCCAAAGTGCCTCAAAATAAACAAAACGCATTTTCGAACAAGCATTTCGTCCGAAAACAGAAAATGTGATTATTGAGCCATAAAATCTTAAATAATCAATTGAGTCTAATGGTGCAGCCCATATCACATTATGACACTTCTAACTGCCTAAAATAAATAAAACCGCGCTTCAGATACCATAATGAGTGGTAACACTGACTATGCTAACAGACTAAAACCTATGCGATTGGTCGATTCGTTAAAACTTACGAAGATTTCATGAGATTCCTAAAGCCTATAGAAATTCCACCATTGAATTTCAAGCGGGCTATTACATTTTATACCCTCATATGTATTCTGGGAGTCTTTGAATAAATATTTTGGGATTAATAGACATTTTTATTTTGGTACCACATTTAATTGCTCATTTCTTTTGTTAGAAGTGAACTTTTTCCGCTGCGATTATTGCATACTGATAGAAACATGCTAGGTGCATTGCATGTTAACGGTCATGAACGAGTGATGTGTAATCTTGAGTCGCATGTCCCAACGCTTCAATTTACGTCCAATCCCAAGCAGGGTCTGGGGGCATCACATCGTCCTCGCTCTTTGAATAGATCAGAATATCGTCGATGAATATGACCAAAAAGTTATCCAGATATGGTCTGACTACTTTGTTCATCATATCCATAACTACCACAGAACCATTGGTTAACTCAAGGGCATCACCAAAAACCTGTGGTGGCAATACCTCATTCTAAGGGCAATCTTTGGTATGTCCTGTTGTCTAACCTTCAGTTGATGATATCCCGATCGCATATCTATCCTTGAAAACACTGATGCTCCTTATAGCTAATCTAATGTCTTCAATTCGAGGTAACAGATACTTGTTCTTTATCATCACCTTATTCAACTCCATATAGTCAATGCACATCCTCATCGAGGCATCCTTCTTATTCACAAATAGTACTGGTGCACCCCAAGATGAAGAACTCGGACGGATAAGCCCCTTCTCCAACAGTTCTTCTATCTTCACCTTCAGCTCCTTCAACTCTGCAAGAGCCATGCGATATGGTGCCTTGTGAGTCAAAGCCGTCGCAGCCTCCAGATCTATTCCAAACTCGATCTCTCTATTAGAAGGTAACCTGGGCAATTAGTTTGCAAACACTTCAGAAAAGTCTTCTACCACGGGTATTCAATGAACTTCTCCGTTCCGCACAGACCTCTGAACTACCTTTGCCAAAAATATTGATGCACCATCCGTAATGCATTTCCTAGCTTGAAAAAGCCAAAATTATTGGAGGGGTGGCTCTAACCAACCTCCCCACATAACTAACCCTATCATCAATAGGTCGTTCAAACACGACTTCCATCTTTCGAAAGTCTATCTTAGCGTAGTGCCTGAACAACTAATCCATCCTCAAAATCAAGTCAAATCCCATTAGACAGAAAACCATCAAATCGGTCTTCAATATTTTTCCTTCTACTCCTACAGGGCACTAGTAAACTACTCGGGTACAGGCAATGGTACTCCCATCAGGAATAGTTACTACCACTTTATGGGGTAACATCTAGGTTTGCAAACTACATATTCCTGCAAAGGCTGCAAACAAAAAAGACTGGGACGTGCCCGAATCAAATAGCGCACAAGTTGTGAATCTCAACAGCTTGACATTACCTAACATTGACAACAGGGCAATACTACTATTAACCGCAATTCTACTAATTGAAACTAAGGTTAAAGATATAGGGGTCTTAGAAAAATAGTAGTGATAACCCCAGCTTCTACGGTTTCTAGAGCATTGGTATCCACATCTCCAGGAGTGACAACATATAATCAAGTTGGTACTTGGGGTGGAGACTTTGAATTGTTGTCAATGTTGGGAGCGACTCCACTTCCCTGCGCAGCATCGGTGCAGTCTTTGATCATGTGGCATGGTTTACCACACCTGAAGCAAGCCCCCACACCTAGTCTCCACTCGCCTCCATGATATTTATCGTACTTTCCAGATCACGATGCCTTTTCCCTTGTCTACTCCAGCAAACACCCTTTTCTTCTCTGAACTTCCACTAGCAGCATACGGAAAAGATCTCTTCCTTTTTGAGTTGATTTGGGTAGTTAAGTCTTTATGTTCAGCCTCTACAATTGCTACCACCTTGACCAGCTCCTGATAATTGTTGATACAAAAGCAAGCCAATTTGCTGCAGATCCTTGACTGCGACCCCCTTGAAGCTTCTACACCTACATCTTCTCCGTGGAAATTAGGTGAGGCACGAACCTTCCTGATTCCATAAATCGGGTAGCGTACTACTCAACTGTCATATTTCCTAGCACTAGCAATGTGAATTCCTGCACCTTTTACTCCTCCTTGAACCTTCCTCAGGTCATGGCAGCTAAATTCCCTTATTCTCTTGTCAATAATTGTCTTCAGGTGTTCCACCAAATACCAGCTTCTCCTTGTAGTAGATACCCGGCATATAATACCTTATGGTCTTCCATTCAAGATTGATCAGGTATTTATTCATTCTCATAGCCATTCTATGTCCATGAAATTCAGGTATCAACACATGAGGAACTTTTCGTAGGGGCAACCTTTTAGGTTCGCTCGTGGTGGTTCCAGTCGGTGCCCTTGGACTTCCTGTTGCTACTGTCTTAGCACTCCTATCAGTAGACGGATAGCTTCTGCCATGGCATATCCTCCATTCATGGGAGGATTCTGTTCGCCTTGATTATTACCCCCGACTGGATTTATGGGTGGTTTGCCACAGGCCATGTGTTCCTTCTTAAGACACACAAGCTCATGCGTATCAGATTGGGAATCCAACTCACCACTTCTATAATTCAAGCCTATGGAAAAACTCTAATATTCCAATCATATATTCCGGTACCAGTTCCTAAGGACTTGTGGGTTTACCCAGAGATGTATTTTTTTGATACCACCTTGTGACACCCCCAACCTCCGCTTGGGATCTGATGGAAATTGAAGTGTCAGGACATACAACAGAAGGTTATATACCCTCGTTTATGATAGATAAATTGCAATGCACCTAGCATGCTCCTAGCAATATGTAATAATTATAGCGAAATTTTTTTTTATCAAACATAAGTTGCACTAGAATAACTAAATCCCAAAATACATTTCATTTCATTGATACTTATACAAGTTCATCATCAGTTTAACACAAAATCCTTAACTACACGTCAAGCTACTCGCGCAGCTCAACTTTCAATGTCAGGATGACATTCAAAAACTAGAGTATGATCTCCAAGAGCTCCTCCAAGCTCATCCTCGTCCTATTCGGACCTATCACAATTTCTACCATTCCATGTGGGAATGGTAGTTGAGACTACTACGTTGAGATTTTTCAATTTCAGCAAGTTATACGTCTCGACTACCATTAGTTTATAAAGTATGCATGATAATAAACGTGGCGTGTAGGTATGACTGTGCTTACACTTACAAGAAAGGACTTCATAGTTTTCGTACTTCATGACATGCTTGCATACATAAAACAAACTTATTTATTCTTATTCATAATCTTACAGAGTTACTCAGACAAAGCAGAATGCCTACGCCATGAGTATTTCTTTCATTTCCTCCAAAATACTTAGACAAAATAGACTACTTACGCCAAAAGTATTTCATCAGAGATACTTAGAAAATGCAAAATGCTTATGCCATGAGTATTTTATTCATGCTTCACTTAAAATAAAAACGTCACAGACTTGCATGCTTCATGACACATGTTCATGCTATGTGACAGATACTAATGCTTATGACAAATGACATCATGGCATAACATAATTATTGCAAACATAACAAGACTTGAGATAAAACATTATTCACTTGCATGAAATTTACTATCTAGCATACTCTCGTACATCAATAGTAACTTAGAAGTTAACTTACAGAAATCTTTGCGTATATAAGTAGAGCGGGCTGAAATGATAGATATTCTAATGTTAGAAAATCTCATTTAACTAAGAAATCAGAATTTACTACTCCTACTACACTATTTGCAAAATTGTCCCTCAACTCTTGGGAATTTCTAAATAATCCCTTAAAGTTTCAATAATTTCACAAAATATATGTATTTTCTATTCTAAATCTATTTATGAACTTAGAATTTAAGAAATCATTCATCCACTATGAGAAACCCCTCATGACCGAGACCCCTAAACTTCAAATCTCACATAGTGTGATTTTTTGTCCTATTTGCATACCATTAAAGGCTTAAATCCAAAATTTTATACCTAATCATATCCTAATCCCAAAATTAGAATCATGTAAATACACTAAATTAACATTCATCAAGGTCACATATTCATCACATGATGCAATTAACACAATCACACACACAATTGCACAACTTGAAACCCTACATGATGTTTTTGGCTTTTCACTTGCAAATGGGCATTGAGAACTTCAAAGAATCATGCATCCTAACTTCTAACATGTTAAGAACTTATTTCTAAATGATACTACACAATATTAAGCAACAACTTCATGATATCCAAGAGTTATGATTCTGAGCACACACAAAACCCTCAACCGAAACATGCTTGTTCTGTAGTCTTGAATAATATGACCGAATCCTTATGTAGCATGCAATTTTCTTTAAATAACTCATACATACACTTCATAGTTATGTGCTAGCCAGGTCTTGGGCATCATTTTGATCATGTCACTCCAATCTTCAAGATTAAAACAAGTAACAAGGCAAGAACCCCAAAACTTGCATGAAAATCATGTGTTCATAAATATTCATCAAGGACTCAACTCAAACCCTAGTTTCATGGCTCAAAACAAAACTGAATACATAAATCTAATTATCATTAACAAGAGTTTATAGGATCCAATCACCAAACCAAGACTTTAGAGCTCCAAAGAATCAAATTTATCAAAGGAACTTCATGCTAGTTTTCCATTTTCACTAACCCTAATAGTGCATGCAAACCTCTTGAGTGCAATCACTTGTGCTATGAGTTCAAACCAATGGTTGATACACTATACATGTCAATAACTCCATTAGAAACTAAAATCATCAAAATCAACCTAAGACTATATGGCATTGTTAAAACAAAACCCCAACACCAATAACACATGCTAGCCGAAATCACCATATGCCATCATCACCAAAATTCAACCATTTAATCTCAATAAAATTATTCAAACACCTAACCATCAAGTTCCTTACTTAGAATAATATAAAATGGAAGAATAGGGGTTGAGGAAACAAACTTACCAAGCCAACCACCAAGAGAAATTGCCTAGCTCCTTCTTAGTCCACTTCACTCACTCAGTTTGCTCTCAAATTTGCCAAAGTGTAAATGTTTGCTTGAGTGCAAGTGAGGAGATATGGTTGGGGGCATGTGAGACAAAAAGGGATGAAGGAGGGGTTGCTTGTGTTTAGTTATGGCAGGGCATGGGTGATGGGAAGGTTGCCTATTGACTTGGACCAAATCTTTGGTGGTTGAGGCTTTAAGTTTGGCCGATTGAGTGGGGGATGGGAGTGGGCGGTTTGCTTGTGTGTGTGGGAAGCTTTTGGCGGCTGACATGGGAAGTACAAGGCAGGGAATGATGGCTGGTTTGGTGGTACTATGGGGTATGGTGGTGTGGGGTTTGCTTGTTTCATACACAATCACCTTACACATATGTATTAGGTTTGATATGTGTAAAGTGAAATCCAAATGGAGGGTGGTGATGGTGCCATATGTCCATGAGGTTTTATCGTCTTCCCAGACTGACATGGACATCCTACATGGCAATGTGACAATGGTTGGTGACATGGCACGCTAAATGCCACATGGCGCTCTCCAATTGACCCATTTGGTGTTCGAGAATTGTGAAACTTTTTATTGCACCATAGAATCTTAAGAACCCATAAAAATTTAAATTTGCAATCCGTTTTGTCTAATTATGATCCTAACTGCCTAAAAAAATCTAAAAGACATATCGTTCCCTTAGCGGATCATAATTCGACTATGCAAATGAATCAAAACCTATCTAGTCTTTAATCCATGAAATCTCTCCTAAGTTTTTCATGGCATATTCAACGTCTAGCTAAAAAAATCCTTTCCGTCGAATTTGTTTTGGGGCATTACAGGATCAATTCTAGTCAATTTGGCGGTTCGGGTGGTCGGTTTGGGCTTGTATTTTTAGGCCTTTCTTTATGTCTAGATTATTTTGGGGATCAATTAAAATCCTAATTTGAAGTAGTGATAGTTTCAAGTAATGTTTTAAGTTCCGTTCCAATAATCATTCCGGTTTAAATACTGGAATGGAATATTTCTGTACCAATACATTTCAATGTATCATTTCGGAAATAACCATATTTATATATAAGCTAACAACTAATATAATAAATACATGTTTATGTAAGTGTGCATCATGTATATGTGTATATATGGAAGAATTGACGATTTATAAAATGAATATACGTTGAAAACATTAAAAAAAGTAGAGATATTAGTGTCAAAAGATAATATTAAGAAAATCACTAACTTGAGTTGAGACACAAAAAATAAAAATAAAAATTAAAGAACGGAGACATTATTAAAAAAAAGAGAAAGAGGGGACATATTTAAAGTTAAGAAAATTAAAATTATATAAGTACCTTTTATATTATAGAATTAATTAAATACTATGTAGATTTAAGTTTTACAAAAATGTAATCAAAACTCAAGAAAATTACAAAACTGTCATTAAAATAGTCCGGAATGAAATAGGACCCAGAATGCCAATTCCATAAGGAATGGCTGGAATTTGATCGGAGTGACTAAAAGGGACCGAAGCAGGCTGAAATTTGGAGCAAAATGAAATGATGACATTTAGTATACCGGATACTGCCCATAATGGCCAGAATGGGACGAAATTGAAAACTATGGTTTCAATGCCATTTTTAAAATTTAAGTTTCATCTTAATTGAAAACTAAATGCTGACTCGTATGCAACCATGGAAACAGGCATAGCCATCAAGTCCTGTACAATTCTCGCAAGTATAGGATAGTTAGCCTTAATAAGTTTTCCCCAATCAACAAGTCAAAAAAGAGATTATGCTGATAAATATTGATCCACCTCTGCTTTGGAAACAATAGAAGCCAAGGTTGATGATGCTTGATCCCACTTATCATACCATCATGTCTCAGCGTTGCCATTACCATCATCTAGGAATTAGGATTGTAGATGTCAAAGGGGGCTCATATTCTCAGCTAGTCATGGTAAAACTTAATGTCACATTATACTCTCCATAAAAATCCACTAAAACTATCTCACACTTGACACCAACTCTTCAGCCCGAGTCTCATCATGAATTTTCTTCAAGTGGAAACTAAGACGTCCTAACGACTCTCAATATTTATCATATTTCCCTTCTCATGCTTATGACCAAGCTCATCAAAAAATGATTATAATTCTAATTCAGCCTGATCAACTCTTTTGGAGTTTACAAATATCTTGAAAACTAGTGTTGGTCATGATATACAAAGACCTAGAGAATCTCGTAGTCGCATTATAAAATATTTTTAAAAACCTTATAAACACCCACATTGTCTCCCACTCCTCAGCCCTAGGAGGTCTCATGTATCCATCAACAAAGTAAGAGAAGGAATTGTAATCCTCACTCTCCATCTGCCTGAAAGCCTTCTCAATTACACTTCTCAATTGCCTCCAATATAGTGTATGTGCAGTTCCATCGTGCTAATACATCAAGAGAAAACATTTTCTTTATAATCAATTTTCTCTTTTTCTACACATTTCCTGAACTAATATAATCTTGTAGCGGATGAGCGCACATATCTAACAACATTTCGAACCATTGTGATGGCATCATCACACTCCCTCAAACCTTCATTCACATTAAGGTTCAGATATGAGCATAGCATCTCATGTGCATATATTTCCCCCCATACATTCCCTGTCAAAAAATGTCTCAAATATTCAATTGTAAGATCATTTACGCTTGTATTATTAACAGTTATAGTAAATATCATCTCAATAACCCAATCAAGGAGGCACGATTTAACATACCTCCCAAAAGTCTCCCCTCGATAATTAGGAATTAAACAAAAATTAAGGATTTTTCTGTGCAAATGTGTGATTAGACACCATATAATTAAAATTTGCTACTAATGTACATATATTGATAGTCAATAAGATCACCATGCCACCATCTTTAAACAACTTTTCAAATGCAAACAACTTCATACAATCTATTGCAACCATGACAAGACATAAGACTTTAAACTGAGCTTCAAAAGACCAACCCAACAAGCCATGTGCGATTATTCTTAAACCCTCACCCTTCAACAACTCTAAATGACAACTCATCTATAATTACCATCTCCACAATCACCAACCTCACAACTTCTTCTCTATACTTGTAGGTTACAATGGTTCTCATTATACTACCAACACTATCATCAACTCCTTCATTGGGTGTTAGCTCACTCACCAATGTTTTTTTGTACCTATTCAAAGATCCACGTTTATGAGAATTTTGGAGACATACAAGCAAATGATTTTGCATGGTTGAAGTCTCGTTCCTCTTTGAGTGGCAAGCGTGCATCTTGGCACAATAGTTAAACTATGCCATAGGCTCATCCGCGGGACATCCCTCCACCTTTTTAAAATGGTCCCAAACAAATGGCGAATCATTCTCATTCATTCATTTTCTTAAGAAGGGGATAAGTACTATAGGTAGGAGTACTCGGGGGTCCTAATGTTTGGGTATCTCTCAAATCATCTCCCAAGTTTGCAGTTAGTTCGTTTGAGTCAATATCAATTGCAATTGGCAAAGAATCCATCTAACATGTGAAAGATAAAAAGAAATTATAAAACACAAAAGCAAAAGAGAAAATAAAACAAAAGAGAAAACCACAATTACATTGTAGCTAGTTTGCAACATGGCAAACATCACAAGTGTAAGACTCTGAAATCTAGATCTTAGTTCATTCATCTTTCTACAATTTACATCAAAACAATGTCACAAAAAAATCATAACAACATATTCAATGAACAATAATCTAATCTTTAGATTTTTCTATACAAAACAGAAAACGACAAATACACAGTAGTTAGTTTGCAACACGGTAAACATCACAAGTTTAAGAATATAAAATTTAGATTCTAGTTTACTCATCCTTCCACAACTCATATCAAAACGTCACAAAAATATATTATGAATAATAATCTAATCTTTAAATTTTTCCATGCAAAAATGTACACTAAACCTAAGATTAGCTCACTTACAATAGGGAATAGCTCTCTAGTTACTATTCATGGTCCAAAACATTTGCCTCAAGAATTTCGAATTGCCTATACATACAAGGATAAAAAAAAGTTGAACATCAAATAATAGGAAGAATATAGACCAAAATTGACTTGATTAAGGGAAACCGAGCCTCTATATTATCAGTTACAGGGACACCGACTAGCAATTAAAGTCATGCGAGAGAGAGAGAGAGAGACGTTGTCGAGGCGAGGTGATCAAGTGTGGACCACCGGTGGATTGCCGGACCAATTCAACAAACAAAGGGTCGAGAACGAGAGAGAGAGAGAGAGAGAGAGAGAATGAATACAGGAGAGAGAGACGGGGACTGACTGAGCGTCAAAGCTGAGATGAGAACCAAGAGTGAGAGTTGAGAGAAGAAGAGGATGATGAGAGTGAGAATTGAGTGACAAACTGAGAGTGAGAGCTAAGAGAAGAAGAGGAAAGAGAGGGAGGATAGTCGAGTAAGGGCTTCAGCCCTAAGCCAAAAACAATGTGGTTTAACTTACTTAGTTACTATGCCCGTTTGTCCCATCACATGATTCACATGTCTTTTCAAGCTCTTATTTATGTGAGGCTCATAATAGGTTTTATCTCCAATCCCTTTATACTTATATGTCATACGCGATGCAGCCCATCATATTAATTAATACCTTCAAGTACTATTTATAGCCCTAAGTCCATACAGTCATTAAAGTGAATTAAATCTCATAATTTATATATGGGATACGTTATTGATGTTCAGTGTTGCCTCCTGGGAATATAAAAATTCTATAGATTTTATAGACTAATAGGTGAACTTAATTGTAATCTGAAAAGTGGTTCATGTTGTTAGTGGTCCTGGACAACATTTTATCATTGTGGTAACTGATCATTTTTGTAAATGTAAAAGTGGTTGGCTAGGATTAGATGACTAGGATGATAGAAAGTTGTTTTAAGTTGTTACATTGTTGAGTTGAATGAATGTAAATATTTTTTATCTTTATTTATGAACATTTAATTTGATTAAGTGATTATTAGATAATGAGTCGATAAGTCAAGAGGGTGTGATCTAATGTTCGAAAAGTTAGGAGTTATCCAGTAACGAAACAGTTATCTACTGAGAAAACTTAGCGCGAGGTGTCAACTGACGCGTCAGCAGACACATTCCCAGCAGAGTCCTCCCATCAGCAGATTCCTACTGTGCCTCAAATTCTTAACAGACAAAATCCGTCAGTAGAGTCCTACTATAGATCAAAACTGGCCAAATTATTTAAATGAGGATTTCGGATGAGGGAAGTGATATTTTTTATTAGTTATTTCTCAAAGCTTGGAGATTTGAGAGAGATCCAAGTGCTTTAGTGTGAGAGAATTCTTACGAAGGATTTTCTATTGTTTTTCCCTTTCTCTCTTTGAGTGCGTGCATACTCCAGGTCGGAGTTGAAGTGACTGAGTTCAGCCACTGGAGTTATAGGAGGGAAGTCAATAGATTGAAGATCGCCAGAGATTCTGGCTGCTACTGCAGTGGAAGACAAATGGGTCGTTTGTCTGGGTAAGTAAGAGAGTCTAGTTACAAAGGTTTTGTAATTGAGAAACTACTTGTCATTGATTTTCACCTAATAAAATTGACTTTCCTGGGTTTGGCTGCCCTTGAGGGTTTTACCTTTGAAAAGTTTTTCAAAGGGTTTCCCTTCATAACCAAAATTGGTATTACGCACTTCTATTATTTTATGTATCAATTCTGCTAGGGGTAGGCGGCCCCTGCCAGCGGTGTGCAGTCGGCCAGACGTGCAATGCCACATCAATTAAAAAAAAAGAAAAACCAGAACAAGAAATGCGGGAAAATGCTACTGGCTTCTTCTTCAAGTTTCCTTTTCTTCCATTCTTCCGAGAAGCTCTGGGTTATGTTGGAAAAAACTTCGTTTTTGTTGCTTGGATTGTTGAAAGAAAGTGGAAAAAAAACTGGGAGAAAGGCTGAGCAGTCGCGTGGGAGGTAAGCGTCATCTACATTTGGTCTTCGGCGTCGTCGTCTGTAAACAAACTGGTAAGAAATCACGGTGGGTCTTCGTCTTCTTCTTCACAGTGCTCTACCGTGTGGGTCTTCATCTGCTTCTTCATCGTGTGGTAAGAAATCACAGTTTGGGTTGTGCTTTGAATGTATTGGATGAATTTGCTCTGTTTTGAATCTATTGTCTGAAGCTCTGTTTTGAAGCTTTTTTTTCAATGGTTAAAGAAATTCCCTAAAAATGGGTTTCGGTTTCTCACAATTGTTTGGTGATGAGTGTGGGTGTTGTTCTTATGTTGTAAGATTAGGAAATAAGTCGACAACCCACGAGTTTCCTTTCCCATTCATAGACCCCCTTGCAACTGTGGACTTTATGTTCATCTGTAACAACCCGACCCTATATTTTTTTTCTAGGGATAAATTACGGATAATTTTGTTAAACTCAATAAACGAGTTAAAACCCATTAGAGAATTTATCGGATATATATATATATATATATTTTTTAAAATTGAGGCTCCATCATTATTATTATTATTATTATTGTTATTGTTATTATTATTATTATTATTATTATTATTATTATTATTATTATTATTTTACTCCAAACTCCTTAGTGTTAGACTCCAAACACTATTGACTTTCTCGATCCCTCTTCGTAATAAAACCCCTAACTGATTTTTTCTATAAACTCCATGACATGCACGTCTCTCCATTTCCTTTCACTAGGGTTTTATCATCACCTCTATATACACACATGTTTTTCTCTCATGTACATAGAAACTACACAACCCTCGTCCATCTTCCACAAGCTGCACCGAGAGCCATCTCCCGTCTATTCAATAATACCACGTTTGCTCCCCAACCCCATGAAGACCACGTCTATTCAATAAACGAAACCAACAGCCCCAGTTTTCACACACCGAAACAGAGCATAGCTCCTCCACGTCTCCTCCCTCAACCACAGCACCACGAAGAACCGCCTAGATCCGCCCTAGTCCATCGTAAACCATGGACAACCCCATAGGGCAAGCCCCTGTTCCAAGCAACAGAAAACAGAGGAACCCGTAGCCCCTCCGTAGCAACCTCCTTGCCAGACCACGCTGACACCACTTCAAGGGACGTCAGAGTACCGCCCACGGTGCCAGAAACCGCTGACCAACTCAACCCTATGGCACCCACTCCATCTTGGTAAGCCCACGACCGTCACCACCCTCCTCTCTCTCTCGGTTGTTTTCGGCTTAGCAGAACTCCCTTTCTCCTTCTCTCCGCATCGCATCACGCTGCCCAGAGAATCCTAGTTCGACGCCGACCACTCCTAGCCACCGTGAAACCCGGCCAGCCATCGCGACCCTTCGTCACACTCAACCTCTCTCTCGGTGAGCATCGCACAAGCTGGTTTTCTCCCGTATATAAGTTATTTTCTTCATTTTATTTTGTGTTTATATCAGACTTTCCCAAAATTCCCTTTGTATTATTTTTCCAAAATACCCATGTTCAGTATGTTGTTTTCCAAAAATATCCTTGCCTATTTAAGACTAACGGGTGAGAATATTTTAGTGTTAGAAAGAATCTAGGTTTAGGAAATATAGACTATTTTAGTAGTATAAGTTTTTAATAAAGTCACAGGTTTAATTAGAAATTTATGAAAATTGCATGTTTATTTTATAGGCGACCGATTACATGCTGAAAATAGTGGATTAGCGTTGCAAGGTAAGTAGCATGATCATACTCTTACACGTATGTACGGTAAATGGCATGTCTTTTACAAAAATATTTTACATGTATGCCCTTCTTTGGAAGCTCCTCTTTACATACCCAATCATGATATATTTATGAAAATCCATGATTTTATGTGAGAGATTATTCATAAAATTATTTATAAAATGTATGATTGTTTGTGAGTTATTTCATAGAATTTTGTTATGAAATGCATGATTTTATGTGAGAGTTATTTCATGAAATTATTTATGAAATGCATGATTTTATGTGAGAGTTTTTCATGAAATTATTTATGAAATGCATAAATTTATGTGAGGAAACATGTATCACGACATTTATAAATAAAAATGCGATTTCATTTGAAATCTATAATATGACGCCATATGTGATTTCTTTTGAAATCTATGAAATGACAAGTATGCAAGTATGATTTGATAAAATATGTAACGGCCTATGTTATGATATGAAAACGGTACCTATGTTATGGGCATATTGCATTGCCAGGTCGTGCATGCTGGTACTGCACCCAGTATGTCTTCCTTATGTATGGATTCCATGACCCGCGGCCACGGGCGGAATCGGAATCTACTTAGATTCGCTAACCCTAACTCACGGGGGTCAACAGTGAATAATAGCCTATGATAAGTGAAAGATAAGTTATTGTTAATGTTCATGTTATTTATGTATGTATTTATGAATATGCACGTTTTTCAAGAAATCTTATGTTTATTATGTTTACTGTATGATGTGTTGCTTATTGAGTATTCGACTCATTTTAGTTTATTTTTTTATGTTTTTAAACCACCCCAGGTGATGACATTTATGAAGATGAGACTGCAGGACAGGACTTGACCCAGGGAGGCGAGGCAGAGGCCTAGACAGATTATGCTATGACTATTTTTTTAAGGTTTACGTTTTAAATAAATTATTCTGATAAGCACATGAGACTTCCGTATTTTCTTTAATAAGTGCTTCTGCCGACTCTTTTTTAGATTTTCAGTATTTATTAAAGTTTGTTTTATTTATGGAAACTTTCGTATCTGGCGCGTTGATAAAAAGAAAAAGTTTTTAAGTTCAAGTTTAGTAGTAGCACACCAGCTCCCCAAAAATTCTAAAATGTCTTTTCGGGAACGGGGTGTTACATCATCCCTCTCACGTTGTTGGCTTATTGTAGCAGTGCACCCCAGAAAAGTATGTTGGCTTGACCGAAAACCATTCCTATTGCAGCTGAAAAAATGATGCATTCATTTTTTTTATAGCTATCAATATAATTTTTTAGAGAAAATTACACTTTTTATAACCTTGATTTTTGAAGTTGAAAATTATACTTTTTATAACCTCGATTTAAATGTTCAAAGGGTTACACTTGAAGATGAAAGCTTTTGGCCTTGTAAGGAATAAGTGCATAGAGAGTTGAATTCCTTCAGTTCTGCTGCTGCAAGTTCGGCTAATTTAGATATAGATCTTGAAACAGAATTCAAGGAAATGCAAAGAATTCTAGGGGATGTTGTTTTTCTAGTTCTGGAACAGACCTTGATTTAGAATGCTTGGTGTTAACTAGGAAAAGATTCTTTCGGAAGCTAGAATGTGCAATTCAGAAGTTGAAAATTATTATTATTATTCTGTCATGTTCTTGCTCAGATGAAATTGAAAGCGTAAGGTCTCATAAATGCCAAAAAAACAAAGAAGAAGAGTACAGATGCTACAACAATCTTCAAACTCCAAGCTTTTCATTTCCAGGTTTTTTAAATTCACACTTTGAAATTGTAGCCCATTGACAATTTCCCTTATCATGCAATCTTGGATGATGTCTTGTGTGTATATTTATATTGGCTGAAGACTGTTAATTGCTGACAGCATTTTGTGTTGGATGTAGTTTGTCAATTTTTTGGTATGCAGTTTGTCAACATGGGAAAAGGGGAAGCTGCAATGATATGGTTGAATTGTAATTTCTGCAAATTGTTTTTGAAACTTTATGGATTTAGATGAATTTTAATAACTGTAGGAGTATTGTGTTTGGAGGCTGTGCTACTTAGGACATGTTGAATCTGCAATGGAGAGTAGCCACACTTTGAGCAAATGCATTTATGTTAAATTGTATATGTAATTTAGCTTCATTCCCAAACCGGCCAGAATAGAAGTGGGAGAACAAATGCATTTATGTTTAATTGTATAATGTAATTTAACCAGTATGTACAAATTTGTGAGTGTTTCATTTAATTGAAAAGTTTGTAAATTTGGGAGAACAGATTGCAATAGAAAGTAGAAACTACAAATATGAGAATTATCTTATGGCATTTGTCTGGATTTTTGTATGTTAGTGCGGTAGATTTCATTTGTATGTCAAATCGGGCCATTCAATTACAAGTTGCAACAAGCAGCACGACAAAGTGGCATTCTAGCTAATTAAGTGATTCACTTGTCTAACTCGAGCACCTTTCAGAAGCTCAAATTTCTTACAATCATCATGGAGAAAGAAAATCCATCCTCTAGGAAAAGTAGTGAAATCTGAAATAATATAATATAAAGAGTTCCAAACATTTTAATATTAAAACAAATAATCTAAATATTTAAACTCTACAAACATTTTAATTATACAAATATAATTGCAAGCTAAAAAGATTAACAAACCTCAAATCCAACTACTACATTGCACTCACTAAACAGCTAAATAACTTCTAGCACTTAAACTACACATTCAGACTAAGCTGTAACATAAAACCACTACCAAGTCACTAAGCAACAACAAACAACAACTCCAAAAGCCCAATACACCCGGAGTAGCACGCGTGAACGCCTTATTTCAGCTTCTTGCTCAAGAAGCACCAACTCCTTCTTCAGAACCTCCTCATTTCTACTTGAAATACTTTCAGTATGGTAATCCCTGATCATTTTATACATAAGGGTTAATGTTAGATTTATAGCAAAGGGTTGACCCAAAGTACGTATAGCAAAGGATGAAGAAGACAGTGATGATGACAACATTCTAACATGAACCATAATCACAATGGAAAGACACACATATTCAACAAAAATATCATAACCTCAATATGGAAAATTAAATCCTAGTGAAACATACTCAGACCATAACTCATAATAATTTCTAAGAAGGATTTTAAAATTATTAGAAAAATTAGAAACTAGTGGTAAGACTTTCCATGATGGTAATTATACCTAACTGGTATAAGGAGTAAAGGCTAAACACTGAGCTTAAGATGCATTCCAACAGATCGCAAGCTGAAACACTCTCCTCACTAGTGTTCGCTTATTTTTTAAATCACCTCAACATTGCCTATGGTTTTAAGATGATATGCAATTGTGATACCAAGCTCTACTTAAAACTTTTCTTGTTTAAGTTTGATATAAAGGTCTTTAAGCTCTATTAGTGATATCAAACTTCTTCCAAATAATGATCTACAATTGTAAAATCTTCAAAACTCCTAAGCAGCTTGTTGATTATCAGTGCCAATATAAAGTTATAAACCCCTTACCACAAAGCCTAATCAACCCCGTAATTAAGGCTCAGCAAACTCTAAATACAAATACTGAAATAGGGGCTTTGGATCATTCTATTTGATTAATGAATAAGCCCAAAAAGGATTATAACTGAGCAATCACAAGTTCCCTTGCCTAGAGGTAACCTTCAACCATCCCAATACGGACTCTCCTAGATTCTAGTCCAATTATTAGACCCCAAACAGACGCACAAACAGAGAAGAAACAATAAGATACTATAATTTACACAAAGATAAGTGCCAAGAGTTTAGGAACAAAATAAATAAAGAAGAATTTTGTCTCTCAGGTTCAAACAAGGCATATCCAAAACCAAAACCTTAATTGACAAACCCAGAAGCCAGAAGCCAGAGGGGCCAGGGGCTAAGCCACTTTGTACCTCCCAATCTAGACTCAAAATCTGTAATATGGATAACAAAAATTAATATACACAAGAACATGAATGAATACTTCAATAATGTCCTGCTCATGTAATAAAAAAAAAAAAACAAATTACATCATAGTCGAAGAAATGCTATTACCTAACAATTACCAAACAAAGAAATGTTACTACCTAAAAATTACCAAACAAGGAAATGCAAGATATATGGAAACTCATACTTTTCACTTTGAAGAAATGCTTGCCTTCGATTACTAGAGTCCTTGATCACTTTCATCTAGGGTTAGGGTTTGGGATCTATACCTGAAGAAGGGTTAACGGTGACGACGAAGGCAGACTTCGTGGGAAGAAGAAGATGAAGACAAAGTGAGGATGACAAAGGGAGGGAGGCTATGAGGGAGACGAAACTGAGAGAATGAGGTTTTGAAGGCGGCTCCGTGTGGGTTGTCTCATACTTTCATCCCGACACTGAGGGAGGGAGGGCGGCGGCTTCCAACTATAGAGGCTTCGAGGGACGCTTCGAGGGAGGGAGGCTTCGATGGAAGGAAATGGAAACTCAAAGAGGGAGGGAGGGAGGGGACTACGGGTTTGAGGGAGGATTCAAGATGGAAACGTAGAGAGGAAATGGAAGTTGTTCAAAATGGTGCATTTTTATTTTATTTTGACACATCAGCGGTGCTTACCCGGCGCTTACACCATGTGACTGCGTCTAGAGTTTTTCATATTTGATTATTTATCAAATTATCACATAACGAATGACTAATCAATTTGTTGACTGAGTTAGTGAAGCGTGAGATCTAAATACTGGGTTACTTGGAAAATTTCAATCTTTTAAGTTCAACTCTCTCCCAAAAGCATGATACTGCAGGCCATGGTATTCCGTTACAAAGTTCGGGAAAAATTATCGCTTCCACATAAACGGATCATTCCTAAAGAACTTGGTTACTTGGGAGTGATACATATTAGTTTTGTTTTTTTTTTCTTTTTTGGTATCTTGTCTCCAATTTTGATGTTTGTTCATGGCCCATTTTATCTTGTCTCCAAGAGTTTCTCACGATCTTGTTTGCTACTAAGATAGCATGCTATAAAAGTAAAAAGGGAGGCGTTTATTTTGTAATGTAAATTGTTTAAGGTCCACTTTTGTTCAATGCCCCGCATGGGAGCAAGGCGAACACGAACAACGCGAGAAGGGGATGAGCAAGAGAAGGGCATTAATGTAGTTTACAAAGGCAGACAACATTTGACACTACAAGACACAAGATGAGATTTACTTTAAATAAAAGGAAAGGTGCATTAAATGAGAAGCGCAAATCATGAGTAATTAATGTTATGAGATATATGGCTGAATAGGAATCCTCACAATAATCGACCGTCACACACGGGGAAGACAGCCGAGTTCGGAATCAGCTGGACAACCGGTCGTGGATTAAATTATTAGAAACTGACATTAATCGTGTTTAAACCGATGAAGCGTCCGATATAATATATATATATATATATTTTTATTTATTCTTATTCATAACGATGATGTTTAACGTAATTTTACTAACAATTCTGCTACGTACAACCGTCGTGTAACTGGCTGATGTGGCATTTTTACCACGTCAAATGCCACGTCAGCATTTGACAGAAATTTAAAAAACAAAAAGAAATTTGAGAAGTCATCGGATTGAAACTCGAGAAGAAAACTTCTAAGAAGAAGTTTTGATACTTCAAGTGAAAGCATTTCACATTTGTTATAGAGCATTTGCATTGAAATCATTTCAATCATCTGGGAAGAAGAACACCCAAACCTGGTTTGAGTGAGGGCATTTCGATGGAAAGAAAGAAGCCATCTGAGAAGAAAAATGTTGAATCCCATTTTGACGGAAAGGAAGAAGACCGTTTGAGAAGAAAACCGCCCAAACCCATTTCAACTGCAGAGCATTTAGACGGAAAGGAAGAAAACCATCGGAGAAGGAAATGCCCAAACCCATTTCCAACAGAGCATTTCGACTGAGAAGAAAAACGAGGTCCCAAACCCATTTCTTCTCGCTTGCCTCTGCCTAATCTCGGAAATATTATAGATATAGATTTGCCTATTAGTTTCTTAATGGAAAAAATATTTTTATTCAAACTTCTTGGCCGAGTTGAAGAATTCCTTGGTCTTTATTTCTCATTTTTCCTTTTGTGTGTGCGTGTGTTTTCTTTCCTTTTGTGTCATGTGTGTGTGTTTCGAGAGTTGAAAAAGGAAAAAAAAAAGAAGAAGAATAGAACCAGATATACACGCAACTAGATCCCAAAACCACTCGTTAACTTCATGAACTAGAACTATATAATATGTTAGCATTGAGATACATGAGAATGGCTTGAATGTTTTTATTTGAATTATTGAAAGAATGCAGAGTAGCCTATACATTAGGCAATATTGATAAAGAGTGTCAGGGGTGACAATCATGCATGAAATATAGTTTTGAGAGGTCACAATTTAACTACATAACCCAACTTGATGATAAATAAAGTAAACATATCTATTTTGACCAATTAAGTTTTGAAGAAAGGTTGTATTTATATCAATTAAAGACCAACATATCTATGTTGACCAATTAAGTAGCGTGCGTGAATGCCGCACTTCAACTTGTTGCTTCAACATCTCAAGTTCTATATTGTATAGCTCCAACTCCCTCTTTTTAGTATTATCACTTCTCTTGTTAAGCACCGTCTCCCTCTTCTCGATCTCAACCTCTCTCTTGCAGAACTCTTCCTCCTTCCTTAAAAAATCATTTTCTATTTTAAGAAGTTGTTGCTCTCTCATGTCATTATTCTCGGCCCATTTGAAGTACTTATAGTATGATAATCCCTGTTAATATTACACATAAACCAGATCCTGTCAAATGTGAACAATTTTCATTTCAACATGTATATGTGATTAATCAAGAAAGTCAATTCACCTTTGTATTGTATTTTGGGCACCTAAAGAAGTATCGTCAAGGATGTTTTGGTATACTAGATTTTCTGAGTGTGGCTTTATGATTGCATATGCACACCGGGACTTGACTCAAGGTACGATGAACCAACGATGATGAAGAAACTCATGATCAAATATAGATCAAGTATACAGAACACTTGACTCATTAGTATACAGAACACTTGACTCAAGCATACAGAACACTTGATCTAAACAAGCCACAAATTGCAAAATTAGTAGAATGTAAACAAAAAAATTCAAGAACCTTGCCTCATGGGTTGTCCCAACTAAGGGTGTAACCGGTCCAGTTCGGTCCAGTTTTGGACAAATTTTAGAACCAAATCAGTATGTACCGGTTTTGAGATTTGAAGAACCAATACCACACCGGTTACACTCTTAAACCGGTTTTGTAAGTTCCAGATGGGCCAATTACAAGATCAAGAGCTAAGAAGATCAAGGAAGCAATGCAAGGATTGATGCAATCCACTTGGGGTGAAGCTAGCAAGAGCCCAACACACAAGATGGGCTTTAAAGAAAAAGACCTAGTTTTGATCCACTTGATACAAGCTGTGGAAGACATAACTTAGAGTTGTTGTTTGGGCCTATTGTTATTGAAGGCTTTCAATTTGTTTAAATTATTTAAATGATTTATTTTATTAGTTATAGGAATTAGTCAAGAATAATCGGGCTTGAGGATGCTTGGCCCACATATATTTTATTTTGTTGAACTACGGTTTCAAGAAGTTACTGTAGCCACGTTACTGTAGCCGCGGCACGATTCATTTAGGGGTATTTTTGGAAGACACGGATTTATTTTGGCTAGGGTTTTAATTAGGTTTTGCTTTAAATACTCTTTGTAGCCCCATTTTAATCAGTTTAAGAAATTTGATGAATTTATTCATTGTGAGTTGAGTTTATCTCCTCTTGTTCTTGAATGAACTTTTGAATTTATCAAACGCAAATCAAAACCTTTGTGGCGTTCTTCCTTATAATTTAGATTCTTGAGACAGGTTCTTCAACGGGTCTAGATTTTCATATAATCTAGATTCTTGAAACGAGTTCCTGAACGGGTCTAAATTTTCCATTGGCTTGATTTTGGCTTTCTTGGGTGAGTTTTCAAATTGATTGTGGGTTCAAGGGATTCTATTCCCACGGGTTCATATCATTTGGTATTCAAAACTCGGTTTCCAATCAGGTCTGATTCTATCTTTTAATTCTTGCATCTTTAAATTTAATTATAGGGCTTCATTGTTCTAGGGTTGCAAAAAATAAAAAATTAAAATTAACAAAACAAAAAGTAGGCTGCCGAAATTCATAGGGTTTTTGGTTTGGCTGAAATTTGCATCACGTAGGGTTTCAAAATTCTAGGGTTTCTTGCATCTCTAAGTTTGTCAATTGCTTGGAGTGTCGTTTCATTATTTCTCTTCTACTTCATTGTCAATTGTTGTGTGCTTGAATTCAATTGCTTGATTTTCACAATTGAATATTGTTGTTTGTGATTGAAATAGAGAAAAGAAAAGAAAAGAAAATTCAAAAAAAACAAAAAGATGAAGAAAAGAAAAGGTAGCATATTCAAAGGTTGTTACATGGTTACAACAAAGAGAAAGAAAGACATTTGTTGATTGAGCTTTATCATAAAAGGGGCTAAATACATCTTTCTAGTTGGTATCTTGTTTTATAATTACTCTTTCCCTCGTATAAATTCCTTGAGTCTCGTGTCATTTTATTCCTTCCTTGTTTCTGGTTCTTGTTTCTTGGATCTATATTACTGGTTGGAATAAAATAAGTTTGTATTGTCTTGATTTAGTTTAACTAGTTCTCAAAGAACTTGAGTGGGAAAACTCGAGGTAAAAGTCAAGAGAGTGTGAGACTATTATTGGGAGAAAGCTAATTAAGAGTGAAAACACGAGTGGAGTGCCATTATTTGAGTGTAAACAGGTAAGGGAGTGTGTGAGGTTTTCTCCACTAACATTGCTTTTGTGTAGCACATTACGATGTCTCATAAGAGTGACTCATCACCAAAGGGGATGGCAGATAACTTATCATTTGCGTTGCAAGCCATGCAACAACAGTTTGAGCAGTTGAACTTGGTGTTGGGTAAAGTGAGGGATAGGATGGATCGTCAAAAAGTGGTAATTAGAAATCTACAGGGCAGGAGAGATAAGAGGCGACGTGAGCCTAGTAATGATAATGGGTTTGAGAATGGAGAGTATGGTGAGGATGAGGAAGATCTAACATCTGAAGTTGGATTGGGTAGACATAAAGGAGTTAGGCGTGAAAGATGACTTATGGGGAACCCAGGGGGTCGGGATGGAGTAGGTAGGAACCTTGGGAGCATCAAAATGAAAATACCATCTTTCCAAGGTAGAACTGATCCTGAAGCTTATTTAGAGTGGGAGAAAAAGATAGAGTTGATCTTTGATTGTCATAATTATTCAGAGGAGAAGAAAGTGAAGTTGGCGGTAATTGAGTTCACTGATTATGCTATTATTTGGTGGGATCAATTAGTGACCAATAGGAAGAGGAATTATGAGAGGCCTATAGAGACATGGGGAGAGTTGAATAGAGATTTGTACCTAGCCATTACCATAGAGACCTTTACCAGAATTACAAAATCTTACACAAGGGTCTAGGAGTATCGAGGATTAACATAAGGAGATGGGGGTGGCGATGATTCAGGCTAATGTAGAGGAGGACCGGGAGGCCACCATGGCTAGATTTTTGAGTGGTTTGAATAGGGAAATAGTTAATGTAGTTGAATTGCAGCATTATGTGGAGATAGAGGATATGGTGCACATGGCTATGAAGGTAGAGAGGGAATTAAAAAGAAATTTGACTGCAAGGTACACTTCGGTTTCTAGTACTCCTTGGAAACCAAAGTGGGATAAGAATAATCAAGCTGTAGCAAAGAGAAAGACCGAACCACCTAAGGGAAAAGATGATGGAACTAGTAAGAACAAACCCAAGGTAGAAATCCAACCTTCAAGGAATAGAGATATTAAATGTTTTAAGTGTTTGGGTTCAGGGCACATCGCTTCTCAATGTCCAAACAAGCAGGTGATGATTATGCGTGACAATGGGGAGGCGATGACTGAGAGTAAGGATGATAGTGATGAGATGTCCGAGTTGGTTGATGCTAGTGATGATGATGGAGTGGAATACACCGTAACAGGTGAGTCTCTTGTTGCTAGGTGTGCTCTCAATACATACATTAAGATGGATGATGTAGAGCAATAGAGAGAGAACATTTTTCATACTAGATGCCACGTCAACAACAAAGTATGTAGTATGATCATTGATGGGGGGAGTTGTACCAATGTGGCTAGCACTACCTTAGTTGAGAAATTGAATTTGCCTACCTTGAAACACTCTAGACCATACAGGTTGCAGTGGTTGAATGATTGTGGGGAGGTTAAGGTGTATAAACAAGTGTTAGTTACTTTTTCCATTGGGAAGTATCAGGATGAGGTGCTTTGTGACGTTGTGCCTATGCATGCTGGCCATATTTTGTTGGGGAGGCCGTGCAGTATGATAGAAGGGTGACCCATGATGGGTTCAAGAACATGCACAGCTTTGAAAAGGAGAGCAAAACAACCAAGCTTGCTCCTTTAACTCCAAGACATGTCCATGAGGACCAACTGAAACTGAAAAGCGAGGTTGCTCAAAAAAAAAAGAGTGAAAATGAAAGTAATCAAAAAAGAAAGAGTGGAAGTGAGAGTGATCAAAAAAGAAAGAGTGAAAAAGAGATTGAGCAAAAAAGAAAGAGTGAGAGTGAAACTGAGCAACAAAGAAAGAGTGAAAGAGAAAATAGAGAGGTGGCTGAGAGTAAAGAAAAAAGAATGGAGCCACGAGAGAAAAAAGAAAGAAAGCCTGTGAAGAGAATATGAAAGACAAAAGTGAGTTTCTATGCAAAAGAGAGTGAGGTTAAGAGGGCTTTCTTAGCAGATCGCTCTATGATTTTTCTTGTCTATAAAGAGACTTATCTTAATCTTGATAAAACTAACCAATCTCTTCCTTGTTTGGCTGCTTCTTTGTTGCAGGATTTTAAGGATGTATTCCCAGAGAAGATGACAAATGAGTTGCCACCCATTAGAGGCATTGAGCATCAGATTGATTTTGTACCCGAACCTGCTATTCCAAACTGACCAGCCTATAGGAGTAATCCAGAGGAGACAAAGGAGCTTCAGAGGTAAGTTGAGGATTTGATGAGTAAGGGGTACGTGAGGGAGAGTTTGAGCCCATGTGCAGTACCAGTACTACTAGTGCCAAAGAAGGATGGGACGTGGAGGATGTGCGTTGGTTGCAGGGCGATCAACAATATCACAGTAAAGTATCGCCATCTCATTCCTTGATTAGATGATATGCTTGATGAATTGCATGACTCATGTATTTTCAGTAAAATTGATCTTAAAAGTGGATACCATCAAATTAGAATGAAAGAGGGTGATGAATGGAAAACTGTTTTTAAGACAAAGTATGGGCTTTATGAATGGTCAGTTATGCCATTTGGACTTACAAATGGGCCTAATACTTTCATGAGATTAATGAACCATGTCCTACGTGCGTTCATAGGCAAGTTTGTGGTTGTGTACTTTGATGATATCCTAGTGTACAGCAAGGACTTGAATGAAAATATTAAGCATTTGAGATATGTGTTTGATGTGTTGAGATGTGAAAAGTTGTATGCCAATTTTAAGAAATGTACATTTTGCATGGAAAAATTTGGTTTTCTAGGTTATGTTGTTAGTACAAAAGGTATTGAGGTGGACGAAGAGAGAGTCAAGGCCATCAAGGAATGGCCAATGCCTAAGAGCATAACTGATGTAAGAAGCTTTCATGACTTAGATAGCTTTTATCGGCGTTTTGTTAAAGACTTTAGCACCATTGCTGCACCACTCACTGAAGTAATTAAAAAGAATGTTAGGTTTCATTAGGGGGCTGATCAAGAGAATGCTTTTACTACTTTCAAAGAAAGGTTGTGCTCTGCACCTGTGTTAGCATTACCTAACTTAAACAAAGTTTTTGAGATTGAATGTGATGCCTCAGGAATAGGAATTGGAGCCGTTTTGATGCAGGATAGGCGGCCTATAGCCTTCTTCAGTGAGAAGCTAAGTGGGGCGTCCCTGAAGTACCCTACTTATGACAAAGAGCTTTACGCTCTTGTTCGTGCTTTAAAGACTTGGCAGCACTACCTGTGGCCTAGGGAATTTGTGGTCCACTCCGATCATGAATCATTGAAGCATCAAAAGGGTCAAGGTAAGTTGAATAAAAGGCATGCTAGATGGATGGAATACATTGAGACATTTCCATATGTCATCCGTTACAAGCAAGGTAATGAGAACATTGTTGCTGATGCGTTATCCCGGAGGTATATCCTTCTTACTTCTTTGAGAGCCAAAAAGCTTGGGTTTGAATATATGAAAGACATGTATGTCGATGACGCTGACTTTTCTGATGTATATGTGGCATGTGATAAGGCGACATTTGGTAAGTTTTATAAGCATGATAGTTATTTGTTTAAAGAAAGCAAATTTTGCGTGCCAAGTTATTCTATGCATGAGTTATTGGTGCGTGAGACACATGGTGGGGGATTAATGGGACACTTTGGTGTCAAGAAAACTTTAGACATTTTGCATGAACATTTATTTTGGCCTAAGATGAAGAGAGACGTCAATCACATTTGTGGCAGATGCATTACATGTAGAAAGGCCAAATCTAAGGTTTTACCACATGAGTTGTATACACCCTTACCCGTTCCTAGTGAGCCATGGGTAGACATATCTATGGACTTTGTTTTAGGGCTGCCTAGGACAAAAAGGGGTAGAGATTCTATTTTTTTGGTTGTGGATAGATTTAGAAAGATGGCACATTTCATTCCATGCCATAAAACAGATGATGCCACAAACGTAGCTGACTTGTTTTTCAGGGAGATAGTGCTACTCCATGGTGTGCCGAGGAGTATTGTTTCTGATAGGGATGTTAAATTCTTTAGCTAATTTTGGAAGGTATTGTGGGAGAAATTGGGTACTATAACTCTTATTTTCCACTACTTGTCATCCACAGACTGACGGTCAGACTGAAGTAGTTAATAGGACTTTAACTCAGCTTTTACACACTGTTGTTCATAAGAATTTAAAAACTTGGGAGGATTGTTTACCACTTATAGAGTTTGCATATAATAGGACCATGCATACAACTACTTCATATTCTCCTTTTGAGATTGTTTATGGTTTTAATCCACTTACTCATTTAGATTTGATGCATTTACCTGTTGATAGCAGGAGTAGCTTGGACGGACAAAAGAATGCGAAGTTAGTGAAGTCACTTCATGAGAGGGTACAGCTTCAAATTGCCTAAAAAATGAGATGTTTGCTTCTCAATCCAATAAAGGCGAAGGCGTGTCATCTTTGAACCAGGAAATTGGGTTTGGGTCAAAGAAAGATTCCCAACCCATAGACGGACTAAGTTGCATCCTCAAGGAGATGAACCGTTCCAAATTCTTGAGAAAATTAAGAACAATGCATATAAAGTGGATCTTCCAGGTGAGTACAATGTGTCTGCTACTTTGAATGTTTCTGACCTTTCTCCTTTTGATGTAGGTGAAGATTCGAGGTCGAATCCTTTTGAGGAGAGGGGGAATGATGGGCACCAACATGGACCTAGTTTTAAAGATCCTTTGCAAGTTTCAGATGGGCTAATTACAAGATCAAGAACTAAGAAGATCAATGAAGCAATGCAAGGATTGATGCAATCCACTTGGGGTGAAGCTAGCAAGAGCCCAATATACAAGATGGGCTTTAAAGAAGAAGAACTAGTTTTGATCCACTTGATACAAGTTGTGGAAGACATAACTTAGAGTTATTGTTTGGGCCTATTGTTATTGAAGGCTTTCAATTTGTTTAAATCATTTAAATGATTTATTTTATTAGTTATAGGAATTAGTCAAGAATAATCGGGCTTGAGGATGCTTGGCCCACATATGTTTTATTTTGTTGAACTAGGGTTTCAAGAAGTTACTGTATCCACGTTACTGTAGCCGTGACACTATTCATTCAGAGGTATTTTTGGAAGATAGGGATTTATTTTAATTAGGGTTTTAATTAGGTTTTGCTTTAAATACTCTTTATAGCCTCATTTTAATTAGTTTATGAAATTTGATGAATTTATTCATTGTGAGTTGAGTTTATCTCCTCTTTTTTTTAATGAACTTTTGAACTTATCAAAGGTAAATCACAACTTTTGTGGCGTTCTTCTTTATAATTTAGGTCTTGAGACTGGTTCTTCAACGGGTCTAGATTTTCATATAATCTAGATTCTTGAAAAGAGTTCCTCGACGGGTCTAAATTTTCCATTGGCTTGATTTTGGTTTTGTTGAATGAGTTTTCAAATTGATTGTGGGTTCAAGGAATTCTATTCCCACGGGTTCATATCAATAGTGATAATATATTGTAGTATATTATAATATATATTATGATTGTATTATAGACTATAGTGATAATATATAGTTATTTATATAGGATTTTAAAATTTAATATTATATTAATTAGTAATTTATCATATAATACAAAATTATTTTATATATAATTATATATATTATATATAAAAATTATATATAATATAAAAAAGCATATAAAAATATTTTATACAAAATAAAAAATTAAAATATATATATATGAACCGATCTGGTTCGGTTCGGTCCAGTGTTAGAAAAAGGGAAACTGGAACCAGACTAATTTTGACCGGTTTTGAGAAAAATGGAACGGGTACCAAACCCATCATTTTTTTTTTCACCCCTAATCCCAACCTTTAGCCCAAATGTTTTCCGCATGCATTGTAGTACATCTACAAAAAAAACTGGGGTTAGAGGTAAGGAAATTGAAATAGATAAGGACTAACTTATCATATTAAGATGGATAATCAGTAAATTTATGAATGTTAGAGGTAAGGAAATCGAAATGGAAATGGAGAATGAGTAATCGAAATGGAAATTAAAATCGAAACTAGGGTTTCATTTTGGTGTAAAAAAATGGGTCTTAGAGTTAGGATTAATAGAGGTCGTTGGGCTTAGGGAAGGAGAAGGGACGTCGATGGTATTAGGGCTAGGGAGAAGGGGACACACAGGCTTAAGGAAGGGAAAAGTAAACGAAAGAGAAGGGAGAAAGGGAAGCATGGAAGGAAAAGGTTGTAAGGAGGAGAAACGGCCAAAACGGTGTGTTTTGACTTTTAATGAAATACACTGTTTCATTAAAGATGAAGTCCCGCGTGCCATGTAGGGATTTTCATCTCCTCGTCTACTGCAAAGTTAAAATGAATTTCATTTAAATTACGTGGCAGTTACCCAGCGGTTGTAGAAGCCGGTTGCATCTAGCTTTTTTGTTATGTTAAACGAAGTCGTTTTTTATCTATATGTTAGGAAAGAAGAAGAAAATGAAAACGACATTATTTGGTTTAACACACAAAACAACGTGATTTTGTTAGGGCTAAAACCCTAACCCGAGTGCCCCCCTTCTTCTTCAAAACGACATTATTCTGTCGTTTCTTTCTCATCTCTAACTCTTAGACCTCTCTTTACTCTCCATTGCCACCGACAAGACCCACCTCGACCCGTTGTCTCTCTCTCTCTATCTCTGTGAGTTTCGAGGATCTACTCGTCGAGACAAAATGATTTTCTGATTGAGAAAAGTCTTCTCTTCCAATAAAGGTCCATCAGTAAGTTTTTGCAAGATTTTAGGTATCTTCCTTTTGTTTATATTTCTCTTTCTTTCCAGAACTCATGCTTTTGTTCCAAAATTAGTGAGAATTTGTGAATTGTTATGTTAGAGTATCGGAGGTTGTGAGTTTGTGATGAATCTGTGGTGCTCCACTGGTAAAGCCCAAAACAGATTGAAACTAATGGAAATCGATCCGACTAGTTTTCTCCCATTTAGTCAGTCGGTTTAGCCGATTTTATACAAATAAAAAGGTGGTTGGTCCAAAACAAAAATCGAACTAACCAATCCGATATTCAACCCTACTGAGATCGAAGTTTAATGCCTAATTGTTATGATAGCTGACTAATTAGAGCAGTAACAACATGTACGTTTGATGCTACTATAAGTAATGGCTGACAAAAGGAAAGCGGCATCTTAACCCATGCTATTAAAAGTTGTTGAATTTCACAATATGACATACTACATCATGTCACGTCAGTTTATAAATATATTTTTTTTAAATTATTTTGTGACGATATTATTTTATAACTAAAATATTTCTCTTATTATAAATAACCCGAAATATAAGGTAAAATGGTATGATATCTCTATTATAAATTCTCTTACTTTCTATGCTCACTATCTATGCTAACCTTAGAGCATTCAAAATGGCTTTTGTAAAATACAATTTTTTGTAAAATATAAAGAAAGTTGCTCAAAAGTCCAGTCCAATGGACTTTGTATTTCATCTTTATTATACACTTTGTTACAGTAAGTCTGCTAGATGTAGAAGAAACTGTTTACAACTATAAAACATTTTAAATTAATTTCTCTCTCCTCTAAGTTTCTTTTCCTACTACTCGAAAGTTATCATATTTTCATTTCAGTCCTTCTCTCTCATTTCATGGCATAATACTTAACATTTCATGGCATCACTGTAAAAAAAAAAAAAAAAAAAATCATGCACCTTCAAGTATAGCTACATGCTATTACTAGTATTTTTTTCTTATTCGGATGAGCGGGTGAGTATACAATAGAAGGGTTGTTTTGTGTATTGTCTTTCATATTTTCATAATATACTTTGAGAATATTCTCATAAATATAATCCCTTTTTTTTAATAATTTATATTTTGGTTTAACTTATAAATTTATATTAATGTAAAATAGAACATAATTATATAATATTGTATATTGAAAGATATTGTAAATATCAAAAGATATGAGCATATCATTGATAGTTAGATAAAATATTTGAAATGAATAAAAAAAATTAAAAAGTATAATATTTAAATAATATAAAGAAAAAATAGATAAGTTGATGTATAATATATTATAAAAATTAGTATATAAAATAAAATAAAAATTTAATAATGTATTTTAAAAAATTAAGATGAAGAAGCCATTGAATGCTCTGAGCATCAATCTGCCACCTACCGAAACCTCCCAAGCAGGCTCTTTTGTCTTACTTGCATGCGCAATTGCTCAACAAGAGCAATGACTTACAAAAGTGAAATGATATTTACAATTGTGAATGTACAAGTGTCGTGTAGTTATTTTGAAAAAAATGAATAAATATGAAACTTATATGAAAAGAAATTAATTTTTTAATAATAGATCTTACTTTTTTTTTAAACGAGTATACAATACTTACGCATTTCACAACTATACGTAAGATTACTATTTACAAAAACAGTTGGGCCAATGCAAAATGAAAAAAGCTAGATACAACCGCGCGGGGAACCGCGGCGTAACCACATCCTATGTGGAAAAAAAAATGAAAACGCATCACAGAGACCCAAAACCGCATCGTTTTCATTTCCCTCCTACCCAAAACCAAAAATAAGACAAAGTCCTTCGTATCCCCCCAAATCACAGATCCCTTCGTCTTCCCCAACTCACAGAGCAGTCCTCCTCCCACGGTTCCCGTGAACCAGTCACTCGTCCACGCACATCCAATGGTTTCAACCACCACGTCACAACCTCCTCCACCGTGCAACGTCAAGATCCTCCACAACCCCCGCCCTACACCGCCATCACCCAAGTCAACATTGGACGTCCAAGAGGCCCCTGTTTTTGCACCAAAAAACAGAGCACTGGGCTCTCCAATTTTGAGCCACCGTCAGCCACTACAAACCACCATCACCGAGAGTCCAACCACGTTGGAAACCCCACAGAAATCGCCTACCGTTGCCACCTCAGGTCCATCGTCCTCCTCACGGTAAGCCATTGTCATCATCTCCATTTCTCTCCCTCACGCCATGTCCTCTCTCTCTCGTTATTTCTCTCTCCTTCTCGTTAACAACCTACTCATCAAGCTCTTAGGGAAATCCACCTTGGACAGATTGAACTTGAACAAGTTCCTCGACAGGTCCACGATCTGCATGGTCTTGTTCGAGCCGAAAACCATGGACGCGTCTCCTTCGAGCATGTTAGACGACTGGTCTATGACGTTGAAGTCCATGTTAGTGAACGAGGTTAGGACTTGACCGATAGTTTGTTCTGAGAGAGGTACAAGTCTGGTACCTTGCTAAACGTACCGAAAAAGTATGGGATCCTTACGGTGAATTTGTTATGGTCCAAGTGAAGAGCATTGAGGTTTGGAAGCAGGGAAAGTGAGGGTGGGATAGAACCAGAGAGGTTGTTGAAGGAGAAGTCGAGGAAGGTGAGGTTGTTGAAGGAGAAGTCGAGGAAGGTGAGGTTCTTGAGCTTGCTGAGGAAGTCAGGAATTGGGCCAGAGAGGTTGTTCCAGTTGAGCCTGAGAAAAGTGAAGCGTTGGAGCTTGGCAATGGCGGGCGGGATGGGGCCGGTGAGGTTGGGCTATTTGTGGAGGACAAGAGTTTCGAGGAAAGGGAGGTCACCCACCACGGCAAGGATTTGGCCAGAGAGTGAACTGGTGACTACGGAGAGTGAACCAGTTGATCACGCGAAGACGAGTAGGTTGTTAAGTTCTTCTAGACCCAAAGACGACGATGCATAAAACAGATGTGTTCTGTAGCTTCTAAAATCTGATTGTACAGATGTGTTCTGTAACAAAGGGAGTGCAAGGTTCAGTCGCTAGGTTCAGTCGCATCTCAATTTTCATTTATTTTTTTTCTTTCAAATGCCTACGTGTCAGCCGGTTGCACAGCGGTTCCGCTGGGCGGTTGTATCTAGCAAAACTGATGCAAAATTAATAGCAGGACACTATGGCTGATATGGACACGTACTGGACAAACTACTCTTTCCCTCCTTGGCCCGATTTTAGGTAGCATGTGTGATACCCTGCTCCTTCTTCTTACGTAGGGTTCTTCCTTCTTACGTACGCTTCTTCCTTCTGACGTATGTTTCGTCTTTATGATGTAAGCAAATCCCGAAGTCAGAGATTATGTGATCATCTGCCTTTCCCATTAGCGACTGCGAGCCACGTTATGCGTGTCGAACCATCATGGCGTGTCTCGAAGGATATCGTGTGACTTCTAGGGCACGCCCAGTGTTTTAAATATGCTGGAAATATTTATAAAGAGTATTTTTAGTATTATTGAATTAAGATTTGATCTTAAATACGACAATCATAATATTCTAGAAGAGCTCCAAAAATATTATAATTGCCGGAAATTATTTTAATATTATTATTAAAATTATTTCAATTATTTAAGATATTATGGGATTTAAATTATGTTGAGAGCTTTTATTAATTAAATGGTTTAACTCTTTTAAATATGTTAAGTGAGACTTCATCATTTTATTAATGATGAAGAATATTATTTTATAAACTAAAGTTAGTTTAAAATAATATTCTACCTTAATTCCTCTAAGCGCTTTTAATTAAGTTATATGTTAATGTATTTTAAACCAGTGTTTGAGATCTACCGTTAGATCATTACGTGGATCCCCGGACGAATGGACTGGGTTAAATACCCAGACCCTCTCTCTTTCTCCCTCATTTCCCTCAGCTCCCTCTCTCTCCTCCCTCACCCAAGCGTACAACGTACGCAGACCCCCTCTCCACGCCGAACGACTTAAGGACTCAGCCCCGTGCCATCGTGCGCCACCAGCTCTCACCGCCAGCACCACCGGTTGCTCCTCACGCCGGTGAGCTCAACCATGGCAGCCCCTCCCTCTCACGCTCTCCCTTTCTCCATTTCGGAAGTGCACAGCCCGTATGGGCTTGGTGTGCGTAGCGCCGCCGTGCGCCGCTCTCCAACGCCACCACCTCCACAGCAGTTTCCTCTGCCACCGGCCACCACTCCCCAGCGAACTCAGCCCCTGTTACGCAGCCACCTTCCCTCTGTCGCACACATGCACGCACAAGGAGACCCACGCACGGCTTCACCGTGCGCAGCCCCTAGCACCGCCGCGCGCAGCACCCACGGCCACCTTGTGACACCATGGACCTCTTCTCCCCTTCCCCGAGCTCCTCCACGTGACCCACGGCCAGAAGCTCCCACCTCCACCTCACGGTTCCCCTCTCACGCACGCCTGAGTTGCACGTTGTGCACCACCGTGCACCGCCACCCACGGCTGGTAACCACCACCTCCAGCCTCCTCAAGTCACCACCAAGCCAACCCAACCTCCCACGGCCCCGATCTGCCACCCACGAGAGCACACTCTCTCTCACTCTCCCACGGCTTCTCCTCCACGGGATGGCCAGATCCGCCATCGTGAGCCACCATGGCGCCACCTCGACGCCACCACGAGATCCAACGCACCTCCCTTAGCCGAGCCCTAGGTCCAAGCCACCACTTTATGTGGTGGGTAATCACTGCACATGATGGACAGTCACTGGCGTGATTGACCGCCACTGCACACGGTTAGAGCCGCCGTGTTATGCCCCTCACTGCCATCCCAAGGCCATCACGAGCCCTTCCAAGACCACACCTAGCTATCCAAACGCCTAAACAGCCACCGTACGTGAGTTAGCCACCACATACGACTCTTCCAACATCATCAGCTATGACGGTCAACGAGCAACGCACGGGTTATCCCGTCGATGGTATAACCCTCTACCTCTCGTATTTATGTTAGATATTGATTAGTTGACTAGGTTGTGGACTGTGTTGTTAGTATTAATGGAGTTGTTGCATTGTGATGTGATGTTGTGTGATGAAGTGTTGGGCATTCTGTGTAGTGAAGTGTTGGGCTTATCTGTGTTGTATGGAGGTGCATTGTGCCGTGTAGTGTGCTGTGAAGTGTTGGGCATATTGTGAAGTGTTGTGGACTGTGCTGTGTAATGCAGTTGTGGGGCATGTGTTGTATGGATGGCATGGTGTTGTGTGGAATGGGAAGAGTACACGCTGGGTGTACTTTGTATGTGGCGTAATGTGAGACAAGGAGAGTATATGTAAAATATACCCTCCTGGCATATGGTAGAACGGGATGAGTACACGGAGAAGTGTACTCTGTGGGTAGTGCGTGTAAAAGGAGTACATGTGGAATGTAATCCATGTGGTGGATTGATGCACCATATGGCGTGTATGCCATAATGTTGATGTGGCGTGGTGTATGTTGAACGAGAACAGTACACGCTGAGTGTACTCTGTGTGGGGTATGATATATGAAGGGGATATATGTGGAATGTACTCCGTTTGGAGGGTATGCCATAGTGGTGATGGAGCGTATGTGGGGAGTACATGTGGAGTGTACTCTATGTGGTGGACGATGCACCATATGGCGTGTATGCCATAGTGGTGATGTGGCGTAACGTGCATGGAATATATGCGAAGTGTATTCCATGTGATGGAGTGACGCACCATACGGCGGGTATGTCGTAGTGGTGATGTGTCGTAAGTGCATGGAATATACGCGGAGTGTATTCCATGTGATGGAGCGACGCACCATATGGCAGGGATGCCATAATGGTGATGTGTCGTAGTGTGTATGAAGGGAGTATACGAGGAGTGTACTCCATGTGATATAGTGATGCACTATATGGCGGGTATGCCATAGTGGTGAGGGAGCGTATGTGGGGAGTACAAGTGGAATGTACTTCATGTGATGGTGAGATGCACCATGTGGCGGATATGCCCTAATGGTGATGTGGCATAATGCATGTGCATGGAGTATATATGGAATGTACTCCATGTGATGTAGTGATGTACCGTATGGCGAGTATGCCATAGTGGTGATATGGCGTAGTATGTATGAAGGGAGTATACATGGAGTGTACTCCACGTGGCAGCGACACTCTGTGTGGCGTGTCGTAGAGATAAGGATGGTTACGTGATTGATGGACGTGGAACGTGATGGATAGTGTCGGGAACTATGGAACAGTGTCCCGAAGTAGTTATGGCATAGCCTGTAGTCTGAGGTGGCAAGTGTCACCGTGATGGGCTTATGGCTAGGAATATGCGCAAAGTAGCGGAACAAGTACAAGAGTGCCCAGCGGAAGCATGACTGAGGAATGTCACGAAGTGACCTGACTACTGACAGTCGTGCTTGTGATGGGCGAAGTAGTGGAACAAGTGTAAGAGTACGCAGCGGAAGCATGACTGGGCAACGTCACGAAGTGACGTGGTTTCTGACAGTCGTGATTGCCATGTGGTGAAGTGATAGGGTATGAATGGCGTAATGGGAACATGACAAAAGGTCACGTTGTGTTGGGAGTACGTAAGGAATCGTACTCGTGATGAGTTAGGAATCTATGTACAAGAGTGTTGGGTAACGCGACAAGGTCACGGTGTAGATTGGGAGCAGTCTCAAGCTGTATGACATGGCATAAGACATGGTCATGATTGGAGTCTTGTCGTGTTAAGTGTTGGGATGAACTGCCAAAGGGACGGGTAGCATGAGGAGCCATGCTAGCCGGGTTAAGAGAAGGTTGGTATCGGAGTATGACCCTTGTCCCTCGAAGCTGGTGATCAACGTGTTATATATGTTGATCTTAGGTGATAAGGGGTAGAGTACATGTGTAGTCTGGTTAGACACATGTGCAGGATGGATTCACCATATGTAATGGGTAATCTATCCTGAGTATAGTTACACGGTGCTTAAGCCTCAGAGTTGGCTTAGAGCCGTATGGCTTGTCTGGATGGGAATGACGATTTGTATGGGCTAAGATGCATGAAGAAAGTGACGGGTGTACTGTCTAAGGACGGGATGCGTGACTTAGTTGGTTTGAGTCATGCGTCGGAATAAGGTTAATGAGAAGAATGAGACAGAGGCCTTAGTGTCTTAATCCTAAGGTGAATCATGAGTTCACTTTAGTGGATGAGCACTCGAGGCAAGACATGGGTTGGAAGATGGGGTGACCGTAATGGGTCCCCGAAGGTTTTAACATAGTAAAGGGCACGTAAGTGCATGGATAGAAGGAGAGTGTTCCAAGTATAGCGTAGTTCTATTTATAGCTCGAGTTGCTTGTGTACTAGATAGAGAATGACGTTAAGTTATGTGTATGCATGTAGGTTGTCATCTGAGAGGCATAAATGGACTAAATGACATGCAAGTAGCATGGAGCGCAGGTAAGTGTTACGTTCATACTCTTCTAGAGTTTTCAAATATACAAGAAACGCTTTTTCTTTAAGATGCTCACAAAAAGAAATGAAAGACGTTTTAAGAAAGAAAATGCTAATTGTTAAAAGGTATAAGTATGTACGGCCCCTCCTTGACAGCCCCTTTTTACGCAATCAAAGTATTAATTGTACGCATGTGAATGGATGACTATACGCTGTATCTATTGTTTGTATTTTCTAAGAAAATCCATAAACTGAAGAAGATGCATGAAGGGCATGACAACGGATGCTTTTGTGGATCTTACGAACCAACGCTCTCATGTGCGCCACGAGGTGACTCTCGTTGATGCCATGAGAGACGACGTTCAAAGGTGACGCTTATGGATGCCACGAAAGCTGACGTTTAAGCCCATGTATGTCCTCAAATGAAGTTTTCAAGAACGAACTGTTAAAGAAAAGATAGAACTGAAATGAACTGAAAGACGAAAAGACGATTTTTGGGCTTACGCCCCAAACAATGTTTATCCATAAAAAGAAATGCTTTCTCACGAAAAGAAATATTTCTCATGAAAAGAAAGCATGTAAGTGAAAGAAAGAACCGAACAAAAGCTTCAGCTCTTTCAAGCTGACATGAATGAATGAATGCATGAATGAAAAGCAAGAAAGAAAGAAATGAATGTATGAAGATACGTAACGGCCACATGACTGAAAGGAAAGGGTACCAATGAATGGGAATATTGCAATGCCGGGTAAGTAGTACTGGAAGTGCACCCAGTGCTGCCCCCTATGAAAAGGGATTCCCCACCCGTGGCCACGGGCGGAATCCAGGTCCAAAGGAAGACCACTAACCCCAAACACACGGGGCGTAACAGTGTGTACTGGCCTATGAAAGTGATAAGAACGAATGGATGTATGCACGCATGTACGAACGCACGAATGCACGAATCTTTAAGAAATGAAGGCACTGATGGGGGACACGTTTTTAAAGAAAGGAAAGTCTTTTGAAAGAAAAGACCTGTCCAGTGACATTTTCAAAAGAACGCACGTAAACATGCACGAACTCTTGCAGAAATGAAGGCACTAACGGGAGAAATGTTTTACGAAAAGGAAGCCCTTGCTTAAAAGAGAAAAACCCCGTCCAGTGAAGTTTTCAAATAAACGCACGTATGCACGCACGTAATAGTATGTACGAATGATGAATGCATGAATGAAAACCTATATTGTTATATTTTTAACGGTATGAAGTAATGCTTACGAGTCTTCGACTCATTTTAGTTTTTATGCATGTCCCTCCCCTCACAAGAACTGCACGATCAGGACGGGCACGGCCCATGGGGAAGAGCACGGAAGTCTAGGCACGAGTATTAAACGTACGAGAGGCCTTTTTATTATATGATTTATGTTTTCCGCTGGAAACCTCTTTCTTTGTCAAAGCACATTTTAATCTATAAACGTGGAGTCTCGCACCCTGGGTATGCAAGTGAAAATTTTTAAATAGGACGGTAATTCCCGTCGTCCTTTTATAAAAAAATATATATATTTTGGAAAAAGTCCCACCACAAGGACAGGCGTTACAAGTTGGTATCAAAGCAAACCCAGGTTATGCTAGACTCTATAATGTTCTTTTCAAAATAGAGGAGAGAAAATCATTTTTCTGTAGAGAGAAAACTTTTTCCAATGAGGAAAAAATTTTTCAAGGAAAGAAAACTTTTGAAAAGAGAACTGTACATGAAGGAAAAACCTAGACTGACGTCTTCCCAAGTCATGTCTCGTCCTGCAGTAAGTACAAGAAAGTATTTTTATTCTAATACTATGATATTTTCAATGTATGACCCAATGAACTCATGCATGTCAGATTAGCAACTAGAAAGAAGTAGTCATGTTAAGTGCATAGAATGTAAAAGGTATCAGAGACTGAGCATAGTTAGTGGTTAAGGAATGAATGATGGAACATTAGGACATGCAGCAATAGCTGCATGCTAAATGAGGAACGGACTAGAAATGTTAGGAAGACTATGATAGTTAAGAAACGCATGCACAATTACGAACTAAGCCAGGACCGAAACGAAAAATGAAACGGCGACTTCAATCCTCGCCGCCAGGAATATCCGAATGGAACATACGAGCGCTACGAGATGGATGAACTCAACCACTTTGGAATAACTTTAAGCATGACGATGGAGCAATGACAAGACGTGAGGGCGGGTATTGTATGAGACGTGACCAAGATACTAAACGTGCGCGGAGACGCGTGAAGACAACGCGAGGACAAGTATGAACAAATCCCTTAAAATATTGCGCTAAACTCTTAGAACACTAAGAAAATTTCTAGAGTACTAAGCAAATCCCTAGAACCTTAAGCAAATTTCGAGGACGAAATTTATTTAAGGTAGGAAGATTGTGATACCCTGCTCCTTCTTCTTACGTACGGTTCTTCCTTCTTACGTACGATTCTTCCTTCTGACGTATGTTTCGTCTTTATGACGTAAGCAAATCCCGAAGGCAGAGATTATGTGATCATATGCCTTTCCCATTAGCGACTGCGAGCCACGTTATGCGTGTCGAACCATCATGGCGTGTCTCGAAGGATATCGTGTGACTTCTAGGGCACGCCCAGTGTTTTAAATATGCTGGAAATATTTATAAAGAGTATTTCCAGAATTATTGAATTAAGATTTGATCTTAAATACGACAATCATAATATTCTAGAAGAGCTCCAAAAATATTATAATTGCCGGAAATTATTTTAATATTATTATTAAAATGATTTCAATTATTTAAGATATTATGGGATTTAAATTATGTTGAGAGCTTTTATTAATTAAATGGTTTAACTCTTTTAAATATGTTAAGTGAGACTTCATCATTTTATTAATGATGAAGAATATTATTTTATAAACTAAAGTTAGTTTAAAATAATATTCTACCTTAATTCCTCTAAGCGTTTTTAATTAAGTTATATGTTAATGTATTTTAAACCAGTGTTTGAGATCTACCATTAGATCATTACGTGGATCCCCGGACGAAGGGACTGGATTAAATACCCAGACCCCCTCTCTTTCTCCCTGATTTCCCACAGCTCCCTCTCTCTCCTCCCTCTCCACGCCGAACGGCTTAAGGCCTCAGCCCCGCGCCGTCGTGTGCCACCAGCTCTCACCGCCGGCACCACCGGTTGCTCCACACGCCGGTGAGCTCAACCATGGCAGCCCCTCCCTCTCACGCTCTCCCTTTCTCCATTTCGGAAGTGCACAGCCCGTATGGGCTTGGTGTGCGTAGCGCCGCTCTCCAACGCCACCACCTCCACGGCAGCTTCCTCTGCCACCGGCCACCACTCCCCAGTGAACTCAGCCCCTATTACGCAACCACCTTCCCTCCGTCACACACACGCACGCACAAGGAGACCTACGCATGGCTTCACCTTGCGCGGCCCCTAGCGCCGCCATGCGCAGCACCCACGGCCACCTTGTGACACCATGGACCTCCTCTCCCCTTCCCCGAGCTCCTCCACGTGACCCACGGCCAGAAGCTCCCTCCTCCACCTCACAGTTCCCCTCTCACGCACGCACGGGTTGCACGCCGTGCACCGCCACCCACGACTGGTAACCACCACCTCCAGCCTCCTCAGGCCGCCACCAAGCCAACCCAACCTCCCACGGCCCCGATCTGCCACCCCACGAGAGCACACTCTCTCTCACTCTCCCATGGCTTCTCTTCCACGGGATGGCCAGATCCGCCATCGTGAGCCACCTCGACGCCACCACGAGATCCACCGCACCTCCCTTAGCCGAGCCCTAGGTCCAAGCCACCACTTTATGTGGTGGGTAATCACTGCACGTGATGGACAGTCACTGCGCGTGATTGACCGCCACTACACACGGCTAGAGCCGCCGTGTTATGCCCCTCACCGCCATCACAAGGCCATCACGAGCCCTTCCAAGACCAAACCTAGCTATCCAAACGCCTAAACAGTCACCGTACGTGAGTTAGCCGCCACGTACGACTCTTCCGACATCATCGGCTATGACGGTCAACGAGCAATGCACGGGTTATCCCGTCGATGGTATAACCCTCTACCTCTCATATTTATGTTAGATATTGATTAGTTGACTAGGTTGTGGACTGTGCTGTTAGTATTAATGGAGTTGTGGCATTGTGATGTGGTGTTGTGTGATGAAGTGTTAGGCATTCTGTGTAGTGAAGTGTTGGGCTTCTCTGTGTTGCATGGAGGTGCATTGTGCCATGTAGTGTGCTGTGAAGTGTTGGGCGTATTGTGAAGTGTTGTGGACTGTGCTGTGTAATGCAGTTGTGGGGCATGTGTCGTATGGATGGCGTGGCGTTGTGTGGAATGGGAAGAGTACACGTTGGGTGTACTTTGTATGTGGCGTAATGTGAGACAAGGAGAGTATATGTAAAATATACCCTCCTGGCATATGGTAGAACGGGATGAGTACACAGAGAAGTGTACTCTGTGGGTAGTGCGTGTAAAAGGAGTACATGTGGAATGTACTCCATATGGTGGATTGATGCACCATATGGCGTGTATGCCATAATGGTGATGTGGCGTGGTGTATGTGGAACGGGAAGAGTACACGCTGAGTGTACTCTGTGTGGGGTATGATATATGAAGGGGATATATGTGGAATGTACTCCGTATGGCGGGTATGCCATAGTGGTGATGGAGCGTATGTGGGGAGTACATGTGGAGTGTACTCTATGTGGTGGACGATGCACCATATGGCGTGTATGCCATAGTGGTGATGTGGCGTAACATGCATGGAATGCGGCGTGTATTCCATGTGATGGAGTGACGCACCATACAGCGGGTATGCCGTAGTGGTGATGTGTCGTAAGTGCATGGAATATATGCGGAGTGTATTCCATGTGATGGAGCGACGCACCATATGGCAGGGATGCCATAATGGTGATGTGTCGTAGTGTGTATGAAGGGAGTATACGAGGAGTGTACTCCATGTGATATAGTGATGCACTATATGGCGGGTATCCATAGTGGTAATGGAGCATATGTGGGGAGTATAAGTGGAATGTACTTCATGTGATGGTGAGATGCACCATGCGGCGGATATGCCCTAATTGTGATGTGGCGTAATGCATCTGGATGGAGTATATAAGGAATGTACTCCATGTGATGTAGTGATGTACCGTATGGCGAGTATGCCATAGTGGTGATATGGCGTAGTATGTATGAAGGGAGTATACGTGGAGTGTACTCCACGTGGCAGTGACACTCTGTGTGGCATGTCGTAGAGATAAGGATGGTTACTTGATTGATGGGCGTGCAATGTGATGGATAGTGTCAGAAACTATGGAACAGTGTCCCGAAGTAGTTATGGCATAGCCTGTAGTCTGAGGTGGCAAGTGTCACCGTGATGGGCTTATGGCTAGGAATATGCGCAAAGTAGCCGAACAAGTACAAGAGTGCGTAGCGGAAGCATGACTGAGGAATGTCACGAAGTGACATGACTACTGACAGTCGTACTTGTGATGGGCGAAGTAGTGGAACAAGTGTAAGAGTACGCAGCGGAAGCATGACTGGGCAACGTCACGAAGTGACGTGGTTACTGACAGTCGTGATTGTCAGGTGGTGAAGTGATAGGGTATGAATGGCGTAATGGGAACGTGACAAAATGTCACGTTGTGTCGGGAGTACGTAAGGAATCGTACTCGTGATGAGTTAGGAATTTATGTACAAGAGTGTTGGTTAACGCGACAAGGTCACGGTGTAGATTAGGAGCAGTCTCGAGCTGTATGACGTGGCATAAGACATGGTCATGATTGGAGTCTTGTCGTGTTAAGTGTTGGGATGAACTGTCAAAGGGACGGGTAGCATGAGGAGCCATGCTAGCCGGGTTAAGAGAAGGTTGGTATCGGAGTATGACCCTTGTCCCTCGAAGCTGGTGATCAACGTGTTATATATGTTGATCTTAGGTGATAAGGGGTAGAGTACATGTGTAGTCTGGTTAGACACATGTGCCGGATGGATTCATCATATGTAATGGGTAATCTATCCTGAGTATAGTTACACGGTGCTTAAGCCTCAGAGTTGGCTTAGAGTCGTATGGCTTGTCTAGATGGGAATGAGGATTTGTATGGACTAAGATGCATGAAGAAAGTGACAGGTGTACTGTCTAAGGACGGGATGCGTGACTTAGTTTGTTTGAGTCATGCGTCAGAATGAGTTTCATGAGAAGAATGAGACAGAGGCCTTAGTGTCTTAATCCTGAGGTGAATCATGAGTTCACTTTAGTGGATGAGCACTCGAGGCAAGACATGGGTTGGAAGATGGGGTGACCGTAATGGGTCCCCAAAGGTTTTAACATAGTAAAGGGCCGTAAGTGCATGGATAGAAGGAGAGTGTTCCAAGTATAGCGTAGTTCTATTTATAGCTCGAGTTGCTTATGTACTAGATAGAGAATGACGTTAAGTTATGTGTATGCATGTAGGTTGCCATCTGACAAGCATGAATGGACTGAATGAGATGCAAGTAGAATGGAGCCCAGGTAAGTGTTACGTTCATACTCTTCTAGAGTTTTCAAATGTACAAGAAACGCTTTTTTCTTTAAGATGCTCACGAAAATAAACGAAAGACGTTTTATGAAAGAAAATGCTAATTGTTAAAAGGTATAAGTATGTACGGCCCCTCCTTGACAGCCCCTTTTTACGAAACCAAAGTATTAATTGTACGCATGTGAATGGATGACTATACGCTGTATCTATTGTTTGTATTTTCTAAGAAAATCCGTAAACTGATGAAGATGCATAAAGGGCATGACAACGGATGCTTTTGTGGATCTTACGAACCAACACTCTCATGTGCGCCACGAGGTGACTCTCGTTGATGCCATGAGAGACGACGTTCAAAGGTGACGCTTATGGATGCCACGAAAGCCGACGTTTAAGCCCATGTATGTTCTCAAATGAAGTTTTCAAGAACGAACTGTTAAAGAAAAGATAGAACTGAAATGAACTGAAAGACGAAAAGACGATTTTTGGGCTTACGCCCCAAACAATGTTTATCCATAAAAAGAAATGCTTTCTCACGAAAAGAAATATTTCTCATGAAAAGAAAGCCTGTAAATGAAAGAAAGAACCGAACGAAAGCCTTAGCTCTTTCGAGCTGACATGAACGAATGAATGCATGAATGAAAAGCAAGAAAGAAAGAAATGAAAGCATTAATGTATGAAGATACGTAACGGCCACATGACTGAAAGGAAAGGGTACCAATGAATGGGCAGATTGCAATGCTGGGTAAGTAGTACTGGAAGTGCACCCAGTGCTGCCCCCTATGAAAAGGGATTCCTCACCCGTGGCCACGGGCAGAATCTGGGTCCAAAGGAAGACCGCTAACCCCAAACACACGGGGCGTAACAGTGTGTACCGGCCTATGAAAGTGATAAGAACGAATGGATGTATGCACGCATGTACGAACGCACGAATGCACGAATCTTTAAGAAATGAAGGCACTGATGGGGGACACGTTTTTAAAGAAAAGAAAGTCTTTTGGAAGAAAAGCCCGTCCAGTGACATTTTCAAAAGAACGCACGTAAACATGCACGAACTCTTGCAGAAATGAAGGCACTGACGGGAGAAACATTTTACGAAAAGGAAGCCCATGTTTAAAAGTGAAAAACCCCGTCCAGTGAAGTTTTCAAACGAACGCACGTATGCACGCACGTAATAGTATGTACGAATTATGAATGCATGAATGAAAACCTATATTGTTATATTTTTAACGGTATAAAGTAATGTTTACGAGTCTTCGACTCGTTTTAGTTTTTATGCATGTCCCTCCCCCTCACAGGAACTGCACGATCAGGACGGACACGGCCCATGGGGAAGAGCACGGAAGTCTAGGCACGAGTTTTAAACGTACGAGAGGCCTTTTTATTATAAGATTTATGTTTTCCGCTGTAAACCTCTTTCATTGTCAAAGCACATTTTAATCTTTAAACGTGGAGTCTCGCACCCTGGGTATGCAAGTGAAAAGTTTTAAATAGGACGGTAATTCTCGTCGTCTTTTTATAAAAAAAAGGAATATTTTGGAAAAAATCTTACCACAAGGACGGGCGTTACAGCCTGCCAGACATGCAGTAACATAATTTACTCGGAAAAAAAAAAAAAAAAAAAATCACTCCCAATATAAGATAGGAAAAATAGAGTGATTGTGACATATATTTGTAGAGTAACATTATTCACAATGCTTCCAGTCTCGTTGGGAGTTTTATTATATTTAAAAAAAAAATTAATATTTTTTTTACTTAATGATTAAGTAAATAGTTTTTAGTGATATTATGATTTTTTTACTTTTTTAAAAAATAGTTTACATTGTTAAAAAAATACATATATAAAAAAGTAAATAAAAAAATATAATATTTTACGCTAATGGTAGGTCCTAGCGGGACTGAGAGCCGTGGTGGTAGAGCCTAGGGGTGGGGCGGTGCCCCGCCCCGCTTACATTTATATATATATATTATATACATATATATAAACATAAATATATATTTATATTTTACAAATTGTATATATATAAATATATATATTATAATTTGTTAGACTTGTTTACAAACTATGTATTAGAAAATTTAAAAATTACATAGTTTAAAAATGAATACACTACAATTTACACAAAATATGCACTAATAAATTTAAAAATTACATAATTTTTAAATTATAGTCATATTTACAAAATTTAAATTTATAATTTGAGTCTAAAAATGTATTTTTAATTACTTTTACACTTAAAAATAATTTTTAAATCAAATAAAATGTATTATTTTTTTAAGTAAAAGGAGGCAGGGCGGACTGAGAATCTACCATACACCCTGCCTACTGGGGCCAATGATGAGGGTGAAAACCCTACTCCCACCCCATGCGGAGCGGGGTGCGGGGAAGGAATGCCCTGCGGTAGTAGAGCCATCCTCAAGCCTTCCTTCAAAACTTAAAAATAACCTGAAAAGAGAGAAAAATAAATAATAGAGCATAAATCAAGACTCTAGAGAACAAAAAATAATCTTAATAATTATTATCTAATTATTATCTAAAATAAATAAATACATCTTTTACAAATTATAGAACAAAAAATAATCTTAAAATATTATATTCAAACAAATTTGTCAACTTTATTTACCAGTTTCACAATATTTTTTTAAAAAATATTAAAAAAAATTTATCTCATTTTATAAACTATTCTCAAATAAATTTCAAGGTTCTCAAATATTTCTAAATATTTTGTACCAAACATGGCGAGGCGCTAAACAGTTTATCTAACAAACAAGTTTTACTATTCATCATCTCACAAATTATATATCATATTTATTTTTATTTTATTTTTTTTTAGTTTTATTCTTATTAAATTAATTGAATTTTTTTATTCATTATCTATACATCATACATTTAATAAAAAATAAAAAAAAAATTACAACAAAAAAGATGTTTTCCTTTAAGAATCAGCGAACATGCCTCGGATACCCAAGAATATTGCTTTTTTAAAACAGTCACATAGACATAGGCTCCTTTTTATTTTATTTGCAAAGTCCTCTTGATGCTGATGTCAAAAGGATGTCTCTTCTGTTTCCCACCATGTAATGCAGTTTTTTTTTTTTTTAATTTATTTATTTATTTATGTCAATGATGCAGCTTTTCTTTACATTGAAATTGGAATTAAAAATTCAGATTAACTCCATGGGGCTTGATTCCAATCATTACTTAACCATAATATTGATAATAAATTGCAAACAAATACAGAGTAAACCTCGTGATAAAAACCCTTGTGTAATTAAACATCAAGTTAAAGGCAAAGAGTTGAACTCAAATCTCTTTCCAACTACATTTTCTGGGTGTGTAATTTTCATCACAATTCGACTGCAAATATATATATATATATATATATATATATATATATATATATATATCACTTCATGATTTTGAGAAAAACGATTTGTGAGTCAATATACACGTAAATTGATTAAGAAAATGAATAAAGAAAATTAAAACTTTAAGGCTCATTTGGAAATTTCGAATATCTCATAATTTTATAGATAATAGTAAAATTATCTTAGAATAGTAAATTATTAGTAATGAAATAATCTGAGTTAAAATATTTTATTGGGTTTTGCGAAAGGAAAGAAATTTAAAGAAAAATATTATAAAGTTAAAAAGTTGTTTGAATATAATTTTTATTTTGAAGTTTAACAAAATTTTATTAATTTTTGTATTTTGTTTTGAAATTTATAAAAATTGTAATAATTAGTTAATAATTAAATTAAAAATTAAAAATTAAAAATTAAAAAAAGTTTTATATTTTAAAATTTTAAAAGAAAATTGTGAAAATTTTTAAGAAATTATCCAAACAAGACCTTAATCTCAATGTAAATGTATATCACACACATACATCTTTCTTAATGAAACAACTAAATGAGAATATTTCGGTGCATTCACATTGGTTCCTATAAATTTTTCTATAAATTTCCATATAATTTGGTTAAAAAACACACTTCTTAAAATTATCTCCTAGGTTTTACTCATTTTTAAAAAACCTCCTACTTCTCACTCCCTATTCTTTTTCTATCATATTAAAATAATCTCTATCTATTCTTTCTTTATTATTTTTTCTACTCTTTTATTTGTACATCTTTAACTACTCATTTTTTTGTCTTTTTGAAAATGATCTGTAGAAAACTTTTTAACTTATTTTTTTAACATTTTCTTAATTATTTAATTATTTTTTGTACTCATATTTTCAATTTTACATAAGTAACAATTTTTTTTAAACTACTCATCTCTCTAAATGATGATATTTTTAAAATCAGTGCTTTCGTAATAATAATATTTTAAAAAATATCATATTTTCACAAATGGTCAATTTCTTCTTAAACAAAAGAAATTGGATAATCTCAATGGTGACATTTTTTTCAAATTTTAACTATAAAAAAATATGAGCATGAAAGAAAATATAAATGATTGGAAGAATAATTTGTTTTATTTGTTAGAATAAAATATTTATAAAGAGTAGATCAACGATGGTCCCTAAATATCGGAAGCAATTGTTCACATTCCAAAACCTTTTACGAAGATGTGTTTTTGCCAAAAAGTTAGTTTTTTTTTTTTTGGTTAAAATTTAGAGAATTAGAGGTTTTAGGTATCCAAATTAGAGCACACCAATAAATTAATTTTTCATCCTATTTTTTAAAATAAATCATCAAAATCCACTTTTTTATTTTACATAATGATTTTTACAATATATCATACATCAGCTTATCTATTTTTTTCATATATTTTAAATATTATATTTTTTATTCATTTCAAATATTTTCTCTAAACTATCAATGATATCCTCTTATATTTTGATATTTGTAATATCTCCTCATATACAATGTCATATAATTATGTTATATTTTAAATTAATTAAAATTTATAAACTAAACCAAAATATAAAATAATTCAAAAAGTAAAAAGAAGAGATTATATAATGAAATTAATCCAAATTAGAGAGTCATTTCTTTCCGAGCAAATGAGGGTATATATATATATATATATATATATATATATATATATATATGTTTGATATTAAAATTAAGGTTGATAAGGAGAGTATAGGAGACATACAAGAAAACACGCGAAATGGAGATGCAAATGTGTGGGAATCGTTGGGTGGAAGACAGGCAGATGAGAGAGAAATGATTAAAACATTATTTACAACTATGAACAGTTACCGCTAGATGTAGCGGTAACACTATAGCCAACTGAAAATTACAGATGAAATAGATCATCATTTGGATGCCACTTTTAGATTATTTTCTTTAAAATTATATAAAAATAAGAATTTTACATAATCAGTTGGAAATGCTCTTAAAAAACAGATCGTAGTTTAACAATCTTATTAAAAAAAATAGAAGATTTCAAAAAAACTAGAAGATTTAAAAAAAGATGCTAATTTGTAATTTTTTTTCTTGTGTATCTAATTTTTAGAGAAAAAAAAAACTTTATATACAAAGAGGTTTTAAAAAATAATTTCATAAATTATCTTAATTTGATACAATATTATAAAATACATTTTATCCAAAAACTTTTTTACATATCACGTGAAACCGCAGACTTTTCACCTGCGACACAATGCACGCCAAACATGCAAAGGCCATACGAAATTGAAGCAAATCTCAATGCAAGTAGAATATTTCCATTTGGGGCCATTAATTTTCAAATTCAACATAACTTTATCACTAGATGGAAATATGTGACACGACCAGTTAACTCAATACAAACACGACACGATAAAAGTGAATTAGTATTTAATTTTAACGGTTTCAGGTCAAAACGAGTTGACCCGTTAAGACACAATTGCTTAACAGATTACTAACAGGTTACTAACAGGTTAATCCGTTATGATCCATTAAGAAAATTGAATTTACCTTTATACCCTTAGACCAAACAAAATCAAAAAATCCTAAACTACCTAACTCACTTCCATCTTCAAGTTCTAAATTTGTTTAGATTTGTGTTTTTAATTTTTTATTATATTTGAGATTGTAACATTAATATATTTACAATGTATGTTTTGTTTATTATATTTGGAATGTAATTTTAATAATGAATATTATTACAAATTATGTGGATCATATTTGTTTGGATTGTAATTTTAAACTTGTAGTTAGTTTTTTTATTTTTTATAGATATTATTTATATTTAAATATTTATATAAAATCAATCAGGTCAAACATGTCGTATCGTGTCATATCGTGTTTGTTCAACCCATTAATGTAAACGGGTTGAAACGGAACGGATCGTGTCGTATCAATTTATTTCTTATTCATTAACGGGTCATAACGTGTCGTGTCGTGTCATGTCAACCCGTTATCTTACCGTGTCGTGTTCTGGGTTTGAAATTTTGACACAAAATTTTTAACGAATTATGTTCGTGTTGACCCATTAAATATAATGTACATATCTTGACACGACACGACCGTTAACACGATTTGACACCCTTATTTATCACCATGATATTTAAGTCACAATCACATCTAGATTAACAGTCAAAAAAAAAAATTACACACAGAATAATAAGCCTAAATGATCGAAAGACCCATACTATTCCCATTGGGGGGTGATGGAGCATAATCGGCCAATAGGAGCAAAAACAAAAGAGGTTACTGGACACCGGCCGGAAGTCGCAACACACCTCACAAATCTTTTTTTTCAGATTTTTTTTTTTTGACGCTTCCGGCTGGTGACCACATTTCTTCAAAACAAAATTGACGATCCTAATTATTTCTGTTCAGCAACTCCCTGTAACGCAGAAGAGAGTCAAGGCGCTGCAACCTCAGCTGCTGCTTAAACCTGTTGATGAAATCATCCGCCTTCGCGTCCACCTCTTCGTCCGGCAAGGCTCTCCTCGTCTTGATCTCCTCCGAGCTCCCTAGCGCGGACTTTTCGCTCGCAGACTTCTTTATCTTCTCAACCGCCGGTCTTTTAGGAACTCCGACGCCATTGTCCGAGTTGCTTCGCTTGACCATGTTGTCAGTCTCCGCTTTCAGATTCCGAGTGCCTTGGTCGGGCTCCGTGGGGTGAAGAACTTCCGACTCCATTGCGGACGAGTCGGATCTGTAAAGAGAGTAGAGGTTGATGGACTTGAGGCGTTCCAAGAGGGAAGGAGACCTGGCGAGTTGTGTCGTCGAAGGGTGATCCGGGTTCTGGTACGGAATTTCGACGTGATCGAGAACGCCTGCGGGTTGGAAAAACTCGGTGACTGGGTCTGCGGCGTTGGGTTGCTCGAACTTGTAGAGTGAGAAGTTGATGGACTTGAGGCGGTCCAAGAGCGAAGGAGACCTGGCGAGTTGTGTCGTCGAAGGGTGATCCGGGTTCTGGTACGGAATTTCGACGTGATCGAGAACGCCTGCGGGTTGGAAAAACTCGATGACCGGGTCTGCGGCGTTGGGTTGCTCGAACTTGTAGAGTGAGAAGTTGATCGACTTTACTCGGTTGAGAAAGGACGGAGCTTGCTCAAGCTGGTGGTGGTGGTGTTGCTGTTCTTGTGGTTTTCTCTGAGAACCGAGACGGGAGGTGAGAATGATGCTGAAGATGGTGAGGTTGAGGAGGACGAAAAGCGAGGTGGGTGTGAACCAACTGGCCATGAAAGCCCAGATGAAAGACATAGCTTTGCTTCAAATTCTGCTTTTCCTGCAGGTTTCGTTTCTTGGAGCTAGCAAACAGAGAGAGAGAGAGAGAGAGAGAGAGAGTCTGAGAATGAGCTCTATGGCAGAATATGGTATCGTTAGGGCAGCGTACCGATTCCATATACATATATTAATCGAAGTACTTTTGCTTTTTTTTTTTTTTTGAGTTTTTTGTGTCTTTTTAATTAGATGATGATAATAAATGTGACATGTGATTATTTAATTAGTGTTCAGTACAAAGAGATAAGGCATTGAGTAATGATATGTGTAAATTTTTTTTAATAATATTTTATATCATTATTTTTTAAAATGAGAATATTTAAATAAAGTGGTATTATTTATTTAAAACATAATCGTACAAAAATTATAAAAAGTGATATATTTATCTATTATTTTTTAAAGAATAGCATTAGACCATCCTATTATTTAAATTTTGATTAATATGTAACTTTTTTATTTTTAGTTAATAATTCAAAACTTGAAATCTATATTGGATTAATCATCATACTTTTTATAATAATAAAATATTATTATTTATTATTTATATTTTTTAATTAATTTTTATTTTATTTTTATAATCTTCAATAGCCTCCAACAATCATATTTATTTTCATTTTTACAATCCAACAATCTATAATATAATAATCTCATATGTATATAGATGATAAATTCTCATATGAATAAAAATCTCATATTTATAATGTAATAATCTCAAAAAATATTTTTAGACTTGGTATAGTTCTTTTCATATTTGAAAAGAATAATAGATTTACTATAACTTATATTTTGGATGAAAATAATTTAGTTAATTCAATGTGGAGTAAATATAGATGATATTTACTAAATTTAAAAATAAAAAGACATTTGGCTAATTCAATATCAATGCTATCAACTTTAAATATGTACTGTCTGTCGAGAAAAAAATAGAAACAATTAGTTGGCCCCAAGTCAGCTTTGTATTAAAATTTTAGATTTATCAATCTTTAGATTTATTATTTTAAAATATGATATTTTTAAAATATGATATTTAATCTAGTTTAGTATAATTACATATCCTTATTGGCATGGAAAAAGGGTAAACCTCTAGCATATCCGGTGGAAACCCAATTTTAACACCGGTCAATAGAATCTCGACACATAGGACATGTAATAAATCTTCATTTACATTAGGGGCTCCCAGCCCCCCGCTCGCACCAAGCAGGGGAAGGGCTTTCAACTCCACCCCCGCTCCAGTAGCAGGGGTGGAAACCACATCCCGCCCCGCCCCTCGCTCAACTCAGTAATTCACTGAATTTATAATTTTTTTTTTACTAAAAAAAATTTTAGACCCAAATTATAATATAATATAATTATAAATTTTATTCAAAAAAATATAAACTCATTAGAGTTGTATTCTGGATTGTCTTGACTTTCTAGGCCAACATTGCTTAAGAATAACTATTGTATTACCTTGGTCTCTTTATATATATTTATATACAATATTTATTAAATTGTTTATATAAATATAAAAAATAATAACTTTTATTATAATTTGGGACGATGTGAAGCGGCGTGCGGGGCGGCGCCTCGCTAGGATCGGCCGGCCACCCACCCCTAATTAACATTCACATGTACTAAATGCATTCTTTATTTTCCATATTTTTCCCATCCCGCTACAACTTCCCTCTCTCTCTAAAATACACTCTCTCTCAAATACGTTCTCTGTCTCTAACTCTAAAATACACTCTCCTCTGTACGTCATTGCCTATGAATTAATAATCATATTAAATTCATCATCATCTTTTGCACATGTCAAACTAGTCCAAAAGTACCCACAACAACAAAATAACAATGAAAATCTAGATCTTATATAAATAAAGTTGTTACTAATTATAAAAAAAAAAAAAAAACAAACTTTTACTACTTTCACAAAGAGCTGGCCGGCCTGCAGATTAGAGCGAGGAGAGTGTATTTGAGAGAGAGAGAGAGAGGGAGGAAATTGCAACGGGTGGGAGAGAAAAAGAGAGAAGAGGGAAAAAGATGCAAAATAAAAAAGGAATCTTGTGCATATGAGTGTATATGCAGATTTGTTACATGTCATACATGGCAAAATTTTATTGGCAGGTGTTAAAACTGGGTTTTCACCCTACCTATTGGGAGCAGCTCTCTATTGGCATATGTGATGATAATAAAATGAAAATATACGATATTTTATAACTCGAAGATATAATAAGGATAGAGTTTTGCCAATACAGTTACTTATAAGATGACATGTAAACGTAGCACATAATTAATGTGAAATCTATTACTATTATAAAAAAAAAATTTAAATTATCAAGAAAAGTTTTAAATTAGGAGATATGGGAGTAAGGTTTTCCCATCATTAATGTTTTGAAGATGCTTATAAATAAGCCCCTAAATAATTGTTTTTTCTAACACTATTAAACCCTAATCTTGGTGAGTTGGGTTTCCCCCGCATTGGGGATTGCTACAAAAAAAAAAAAAAAGCATCATTCCTCGTGCTTCATATCACTAATCTATTGGCACTACTTGATCAACGCTTTACTTTTGGAACCAAATGGAAAACAAATAATAAAAAGAAACATTGTCTACTATTGAGGGAGGGATGCCTACACATTTCATGCAACATGCAAAAAAGAATGAGTAAATTAGAATGTGAACGTGGGTGATCTACAATAAAGTTGGCTCTTCTCGAGATAAAAGGATTATAAGATATGACATTTTTCTTAAATTAATGATCACTTTGATGGGTGACAACAAACCGTATGCAAAAAGATACTTATTTTAAAAGTTTAAGTTGATTATGAAAATAGTTAGATTTAATTATTTATATTTTTTTAATACTTCAGGTGTGGAACATTCTCTCCGTCAATGAATGAGCTTAACACCTAAAATATTTAGTTAAATATGATAGAGTTTATAGTTTGAATTATGACTTCTGCTCTGATACTATATAAAAATAGCACGTTCCAAAAATTTAAATCGATGAAAAAATATAAATTAATCAGTTATATTTATCTTAACAAGTAATTATGAGTTTATCTATATATGCCTTATTTGTTATATTCATATACGCAAAATAAATATTTATACGATCAAATCTAAATCCTTAAATTTAATATAATAATGTTTTGGATATTGAAATTCTTATATAGAAAAATGTTAAATGTATTTAAGACAAATTTATAAAAAATTTATTTATCTACGTGTCAGTTATTGATATGCTGAAAATCATAAAATTTAAAATTCAAAAGAAAACTAAAAAAATAATTTAAATAAAAAAGCAATTTTAAGAAATAAAATAACATTAGATATAATTCTAAGTTGTGCATTCATACTCATTTTTAAAAAAATGGAAATCACTGTTAAAAAGTGAATATTTTAATATGAATTTAAATGTATTCAATTTTTTTGTAAAAGTATATTTGAGACGTTTTAGAGAATAAAAAAGTATAAATATTTTTTTCGGAAAATAAATGTCTACTAAAATGATAGCGATTGGGAGCGAACCGATCCAAATTTAATAATGTGAGAATGACTACCTTCAGAACCAGTGAATATAGACCATATAGTTAGCACAAATAAATGGTCGAGATAAGGTAACATTTACCGGTGGTCCGTCTGGTTAGTACAAGTGTGACATCATTTTAGTGACGACATTTTAGTGACGACATTTCGGGTTGCTTTCACAAATTAAATCAGAGAAATAAAATATGTAAAGAATTTATTTTTAAAGTAATGCTACGTACAGTTGTGGAATGCGCAAATGCCGTGCAATCACTTTGAAAAAGAGTGGGCTTCACTTTTAAAAAATTAATTTTTTTTCATGTAGATCCTATATTTATTCACTTTTTTTAAAACGACTGCACGACACTTACACACTCACAACTTTAAATATCATTTCTTTTATTTTTATTTTTAAAACACGAAGGTCTGTATTTATTCTGCAGGACTACAGTAAGCATGACAGCTTGTTCACACTTCCATATCGATCGAAATTGTCTGCCAAGGACGTGTGACCAATGACTTTACACCGACTGGTCCAACCACTCCTTCCCCCTTTCTTGGGTCGTGGATCTTGCACAAACTCACTTGCCAAGAAACAAAATTACCGAAAAAGATGTTTGGATATTTAATCTTTTTATCTTATTTCATTTTATCTTATTATTATAATATTTTTAAATTTTTATATAAAAATATAATAAATAATTCAATTTTTACAAATTTTAAAATAAAAATAATATTAAAAAATTATATCTAATAATAATTTTTTCAACTACTATTCAAAATATTTTATCTCATCTGAACTGTCTATCCAAATCCAACAAAAAATATTATGTAATCAATTAGTTTTTATTACTTACACATATATTAGATTATATTAATTTTATAGAAAATGTTAGTTTGTCGTTTGGGTTTGATTTGAGTTTGACCGTTAGTGTATTTTATTTTTTTAAATGTTGAGAAAATCTATTACTAGTGAATTTATATATTTTTTTAAAAATATTTAAAAAATAAAAAATATTTAAAAATATAAATGAATTAACGGTCACGTCCAACAGTAAGAACTGGTCGACCGACTAACATGATCCTAATTCTTTATAATAATGTTTTATAATTCTTGATAACAACTTTGATGGGTAAAGAGTGATCATATTATTAGGCCGAGTTAAGGACTAAGGTATTTTGGTAGCCTATCTTAATAGGAAAGAGCAGAACAAAATTTCCGAATATGTTAATAGCAAGAGGATATAAAATAAAATTACAGGATGACAAACACAAAGTTTAAAAAGAACTGAAGGTTTGCAAAGGGTAGCAACTAAAAAGATGTGAGAAGCGAGAAAAGAGGCTTTAAGGCTAACCCCACACACACTATAACAAATATCCTTTTTTTTCGAGAGGGATTGTGGTCCGAAAAAGTGCATGCTTAGTGGGAAAATTTTTTTTGCCATCAATTTGTGTCGTGGGAAACTCGTGACATATAACTGGTAAAGAAAAATACTTTATCCACCAAAACCATAATTCATGGGAAAAACCATATTTTTGCCATGACATCAATGGCAGATAAAGCATCTTCATTTCGTGGCTAAACAACCTACGCTATACCATTAGCTAAACAACCAAGACAGAGCAAGAGTACTTAGTTTTATAGATTATGGGACTTGGCCATAATTTCTTTCTCAACCTCTGTTATACCATTTTCACTACTGGAATTGAGAGCAAAGTGAGTCATAAGAGATTATGAAATTACTAAATATAATTGATTTTACTTTAAAAAGATTCATATATGGATGTAGGTCTTATTGTCAATCATGTAAATCTATGTTTAAACCACCAAGGAGCCTCCAAGTATTACTCCATCGTCCAAACACTACCTGGACAATTCGACCATGCATTCTGCTCGCATCCAGTGTTAAACATGTGGCAGACAAGGTAAACATCATCTAAAATACTCAGACCTCATATACAAACATAATTTCCAAGTCAACAAAGCTGCAATAAGGCCCTGTTTGGATTCAGAAAATGTTTTATCTTATCTCATCTTATCATTATAATTTTTTCAAATTTTCACACAACAATAAACAATTTAATTTTTTTAAATCTTAGTTCAACTTTTTCAAATTTCAAAATAATAATAATATTAAAAAATAATATTCTAACAATATTTTTTTCAACTTTCATCTTTCATCTAAAACCATCTTATTTCATCTCATCTCTGAATCAAAATCAGCCCTCAATAGCGTTGGATTTCGTATAAAAAAGTCCATTAGAATTTTATAGAAGCTCAGGGTAGAATTGTAGCACCCCGCTCCTCAATAAAGTCATTCTTTAAAATTTTTGAAGAATCGATGTGCTACTAAACTTGACTTAAAAACTTTTCATCCTAACGAAGTGCCAGATAAGAAAGAACCCATAAATAAATAAATTTAATCTTTATTAAGTACTTAAAATTTAAAATAGAGTCTACGGAAGTACTTTTTTAAAATCAATAAAATCTTTTGTACTTATCAAAATAACTTAATAAACTAAAATTATAAAACTAAGCATAAAATAAACTGTCTAGGCTTCTGTCTTGCTTCCCTGGGCCAAGTCCTGTATAACAGACCCATCCTCATGAAGATCATCACCTAGGGTGGTTAAAATATAAAAACATACAAAAATTAGTCGAATACTCAATAAGTAACACATCATACAGTAAACATAATAAACATAGGGTTTTCTTGAAAACATGCATACTTATAAATATATATGCAAATAGCATGAATATGAACATGAATTTATCTTTCACTTGTCATAAGCCGATATCCACTGTTGACCCCCTTGAGTTAGGGTTAGCAAATCTAAGTAGATTCTGATTCCGGCTGTGGTTGCGGGTTGTGAAATCCATACATAAGGAAGATACACTGGGTGCACTACCAGCATGTACAACTTGACAATGCAATATGCCCATAACATAGGGTATATTCTTCATATCATAACATAGGCCGTTACGTATCTTATCATTTATACTTCATTGTAATCATACTTATCATATATTATCATATCATATCAACGATTTCAAGTAAAATTATGCTTTATCATATCATAAATTTAAAATAAAATCGCATATTTCATAAAATGCTGTGATATATGTTTCCTTACATAAAATCATGATTTTTTCATAAATATTTTAATGCATAAATCTTTACATAATATCATGCATGACTTTTCATAAGTATTTTAATGCACAACTCTCACATATAATCATGACTTTTTATAAATATTTTAATGCATAATTCCCTTCATAAAACTATGAATTTTCATAAATAATTCAATGCATAAATCTTCACATAAAACATGGCTTTTCATAAAATATTTAATGCATGTCTTGCAAATAACATGAAACTTATGCATAAAATCATAATATTTATGACTCGGGTTCATAAAAAGGGGCTTCCAATAGATGTCATACGTGCATAATATTTTTATAAAAGATATATCGCTTACCGTATATACGTGTAAGGATATGATCATGCTACTTACCTCCCAGTGTTAATCCAATATTTCCAGCATGAAATCAATCACGTGAACTAGAAACAGAGAGAAAACGTGAGTAATGCTGGTGGACTAGAGGTGCTCTGCGTGATTTTGGGTAAGCAAAAACTACACTGGGGTTTAAAGAGGAATGAGATACATGTAAAGTGCATGAGGCTGAGCGTATATATAAGGAGTCGGCTTAAGAATTTTCATGTGAAGATGATTTGTAGAATTGTAGGAGAGTTCTATTGGGGCATTAAATCTAGTGGAAGGTGGAGACGTGCATGACTTAGAGTTTGAGAAGGTAGCTGGTTAAAGAGTTTTAATGAGAAGACGACTTGTAGAGTTGTATCCCTGTTGGAATAGGATGCCGACGAGTTCGACCAAGGTCATGATTATTCAATAAGAGAGTTTGAATTTAAAAACATGATCTAGTAATTCATTCAATGTAGGATTAGCAGTGACTAAGACTGCATAAGGGACTTCAATCAGTAATTTTTTTAAATGGATATAAATTTCTAGTGGTTGATCTTTAAATTCTAAAATGAGTTTAACTTGTTCAATAAATAATAAATGAAATTTAACCTAGTTATTGAGTCTAATTAAAACTCATAATTAACCTCAACAATTTATCGCTCGTGGGCTTATCCAATATGACCAATTAAATATAATTTAGGCACAATAACATCTATCAATATTTCGACTTTAAAATTATTGGACTAGGTCGTTATAAGATTCCATCAAACGAGTCATGCTGACAAGCCCACCATGTAATGGTATTATTAATAGAAAGAAACACATTTAACACTTATTAAATCTCTTATCTTTGAAATGAATTTCCCTAAACAACATTATTTGTCTATTGACAAAGTCGTTTGGCACCTCGATGTTGACTCATCGCATTCTAGGGTTGAACTTTCACTCTTACAACTCTCGTGGTGTCATTAATTTCTAGTATCTATCTCATAATTTATCAATTGACACTCTTGTTGAAATACTTATAAAGTTGGATACTTGACTAGCTAGTTATCACACCTTATTGTCTTTGGTTGACAATGTTACGTGCATTTTCTTTAATGAATCATTAAAATACTATCTTTAATAAAAAAAAGAAGTTAATTTATCAAAAAAGCTCACCAAAGGCATGTTTTTAATATCTATATATCAAAGAACTTTACACTATACATGTTAATGCAAGAGTTACGTAATGACGTCATTTTGGTAAAATGTTATCTTCTTTGTTGCTATGATTTGTATCTTTTCCAATATCTTTGCTTGACTTTAGATCACCCAAATTATTGCAGCATGGTTCTAATCATGCCTTGGTTAATGGATGAAATAGGTTGAGTTTGGTTTAATATTTTTATGAAAAATTGAAAAAATAATAAAACACATCAATGATTGATTTGAAATGAGTTGAAGTAGGTTTGCCAACCAAACATAGCAATCTTTCTTCCTTAAATATTTCATTAGAAGGTAAAAGCGTTCCATAATAGGTGATATGTCTCAAATCCCATATCTCTAGTTGAAATTGACAGCGATACCATTTGTAATAATCCAAAAAATTCAAGCCACAACTGTAATTATACCCAAAGAATTGGTTAATATTATAATGGGAATCCCATAAAATCCTGATAACTTTTCATCTTCAAATAATGTAAGATTTCATTCATTACTTTCGTTAATCAATCCAAAATATTAGATATGATTGCTTCTGAAGGACCGGTTATGTTTGACATGAAGAACCCATTCATGCAAGACACAGAAATAAGAAGAAAAACGGAAGTGGTTTGGTAATATGTCTGATCTATACGGCATTGAAAGGCAAACAAAGGAATAGAAAGATCGGATATAAAACAAAAGCCTAATGAAAATAATGGAGTAAAGTGCGTGTTAACTGCATAGGCCTTACGATCTAATTACAATTTATTTACAATTTATCAATAAAATAATATTTTTTCTTAAATAGTAAACCCATCAAATCTAAATCAAAATTAAAATAAATATTTTAAAAAAATATTATTTTATTAAAAAGTTATAGTAAAATTATAAATGGATAGTTATTTTATCATTTTCCAACTGGATATACGCAGGTGGTGTGAAAAGGACGTCAAAGTTGAAAAGGATGGTCTGAAAAGGTTCCTTGCGTCTTTTCAATGGTTGAAAATGATGACCTCTTTAATTATGGCTTTTATTAGCGAGTGCGGGCTAATCTGTCGCCCCAATCTTATCACTGTTTTGTTTTTGTTTTTTTTATTTTTTATTATTTTTTAAATAAAAAAATATAATAATACACTTAAAATCACTTTTTAAAAAAAAAATTTGACCAAGTCAAATGGAATGGCCAAAAGGAAAAGGCAAAGTAATTTTATTCTTTATTAGCAAGTAGGGCAGTGGCCTCAATTACTTCCGATATTACTCAGGTAAGAGGACTCGATCTCGTAAAACCCAACTTTTTGTAAAATTTAGAGGAAAAAGCTCAAAATATCCCTTTAATGAATTATGTATTTCATCTCTAATATTCAGTTTGCTAGAATAGTACTACCGCAGGGCATTCCTTCCCCGCACCCCGCTCCGCATGGGGTGGGAGTAGGGTTTTCACCCTCGTCTTTGGCTCCAGTAGGCGGGGTGGAGGGTAGATTCTCAATCCGCCTTGCCTCCTTTTACTTAAAAAAATAATACATTTTATTTGATTTAAAAATTATTTCTAAGTGTAAAAGTAATTAAAAATACATTTTTAGACTCAAATTATAAATTTAAATTTTATAAATATGACTATAATTTAAAAATTATGTAATTTTTAAATTTACTAGTGCATATTTTGTGTAAATTGTAGTGTATTCATTTTTAAACTATGTAATTTTTAAATTTTCTAATACATAGTTTGTAAACAAGTCTAACAAATTATAATATATATATTTATATATATACAATTTGTAAAATATAAATATATATTTATGTTTATATATATGTATATAATATATATATATATATATATATATATAAATGTAAGCGGGGCGGGGCACCGCCCCACCCCTAAACTTTATTTCCGTTTCAACCCCAAGTTCCTTTCTCATGGGCTTCGTTTGGATCATCAACTACTCTCAACTCATCTCAACTCATCATTACAATTTTTTCAAATTCCAACACAAAATATAATAAATAATTCAACTTTTTCAAATCCTAAAATAATAATAATATTAAAAAATAATATTCTAACAATATTTTATCATCTCAACTCAACTCAACTCAACTCACTTCAACATCCAAACTCACCCTAAAAAGTAAACTTTCGGAGCATGGTGGTGCAGAATGTGTACGGGGAATCGGGATCATATGTATTGAGGAAAGAGATTATTTTCTGGGGTGCAATAGCAAACCAAAATGTCTATTGGTGGTACATACCATGCTCTATTTTATTGAATTAATTTATATTTTAGTTTAGCGTATAAATTTGGATTAATTTAAAATAAAACATAATTATATGACATTGTATATAGAAATATATTGTAAATATCAAAAGATATAAATATATCATTGGTAGTTAGAAAAAATATTTGAAATGAATAAAAAAGATTAAAAAGTATAATATTTAAATGATATGAAGAAAAAATAGATAAGCTGATGTATGATATATTGTAAAAGTAAGTATGTAAAATAGAAAAAGTGAGTTTTGGTGATATATTTTAAATGATAGGATGAAAAATCTATTGGGAGTGCTCTAAGAGCACTTCAAATAGATTTTTCATCTTATTTTTTAAAATACATTATTAAAATCCGTTTTTATTATTTTACATATTAATTTTTACAATATACCATACATCAGCTTATCTATTTTTTGTTCATATCATTTAAATATTATACTTTTTAATATTTTTTTATTCATTTCAAATATTTTCTTTAACTACCAATAGTATCCTCAAATCTTTTAAATTAAATTTGAATTAATTTAAAATAGAACATAATTATATGACATTGTATATGGAGAGATATTTTGTAATTTGTAAAAGTTATATTTATTTTTGTGTTTGAGTAAGGATAATGTAATGATTAGATGAAAAAGTTAAAAATTTGAATTTGAAATATATATATATATATATATATATATATATCTTGTGTTTAAGTAATGTTTGAGAATGAAGTTATAAAAAGTATTGAATTTGAAGGTATTGAATTTGAAAGTATTGAATTAGAAAAAATTTTTAGATTAAAATTTAGCTAAGAGCTCATTAATGCCTCATTAATATTGGTTGTATTAATTTTTAGATTATATGTATTGAAATCAATTTTGAGATTAATTTTTTTTTTTTGCAAATCTTCCTAAGGATCTATTTTGCCTACCATCTTAAATACCTCAATACTAATAACAAATTGCAAATAATAAGTTAAAATTGACTTTGATGAAGAAAAGTTGACAGAGGCTAAAAAGAGAACGGAGTTTGGTGGGGAAATTATGTTCTGATCGTATTATTAGCAAGGAGGTGATTTAATCTACTATGGCTAGAATCTGGAAAGTGAGTAAGCCATTTTCGTTTTAGGATATTAGCTCGAATTTATTTGTTATAACTTTTGAGATTGATAGTGACAAGTAAAGAATGTTAGATGGAAAATCATGGCTTTTTGATAACTATCTACTCGCACTGAAACCATTTGATGGTTTGACCCCTCCACAAAGAACGAGCTTTGATCATGAAGTGTTTTGGATTCAGCATCACAATCTTCCACTGGCATGTATGACTTTGGAGATTGGCAATCAGTGTTGAAATCCCTGCCCAAGCAAGCAGTCCACAATGGCTGCTTGCTGCTCAACCCTCAGCACCCAACTACCTATTGAATGCAACAATAAATGCATTCATACATATAGAAGATACTGATCCTCGCCTATAAATTGAAGCTCCATGCGAGAGCTTCAGATACACCCAAGGAGAAGAGAAAGAGAGAGAGCCGGGAGAGCTCTGAAAGAAAAGAAGAGAGTTGAGTTGAGTGGAGTGTGATCTTCCTCCTCTGTAATATTTTCTTGTGTACCACTATTTAATTAGTGAAGCTCTTTTCTGTGGATGTAGGCAGTTGCCGAACCACGTTAAATTCTTGGTGTCACTGAGTGCATGAGTGTACTCTTTTATTACCACTTTTATCCCTTCCGCTGTGTTGATTTCCCCAACAAGTGGTATCAGAGAGATTGTTGGGAAGAGTTTTTTACAGAAAACTCGGTTTTAGTGCGTAGCTCAGTTTTCAAATTTGAGCCTACGACTGTGTTCGTCTCATCGAGACAAGAAAAGTGGTGAAAACCAGAGGCCGGAAGGACGCCGCACGCTCCCCCACGCGCCGTCTGAAGATCGGAGAGTGAGCCCACTCTCGACACACGCCGCACGTGCCCAGGAGAGTCACGAGCGCGTGAAGCTCACTCTCGAAACGCGCCACACGCGCTCCTACGAGAGTCTTGCGCGTGAAGTTCACGCGCACGTGAATCATGAAGGCGCGTTAGATACACGCGCCTACGCGTTCCACGCGCTCCAGTGAGGTTCTGGCGCGTGAAGAACACGCGCTCCACGCGCTCCAGTGAGGTTCTGGCGCGTGAAGAACACGCGCCTACGCGCTGTTAGTCGCGCCACGTGCTGCACGCGCGACAGTGTTCCTGTTTTGGTTCTTTTGCTCATTCCTTGTGCTATCTGAGTCCGATTTTGACGAAACAAGACTCGTTTCCAACAAAATCAAGCGTTCCGGACGCAACGGTGCTGTCCGTTTTACGATATTCCACTTCAAGGATCCTGTACTTGCATTTTGTATTTAGAATCAATCTAAATTCATGGAGGATTCAGCATCAGGCGCCATGATAAAGCTGACTGCCTCAAACTACAGTCTTTGGAGGCCTCGGATGGAGGATCTATTGAACTGTAAAGATCTGTCTGACCCTTTGGAAGATGAAGGGAAGAAGCCAGATGAAGTTACGGATCAAGTGTGGAAAAAGATGCACAAGAAGACTATCGGTCAAATCAGGCAATGGATTGACCATAGTGTCTTTCACCACGTGGCCCAGGAGACGGATGCATATAACCTCTGGAAAAAGTTGGAGGATATGTATCAGGCTAAAACTGCTCGAAACAAGGCCCTCTTGATGAGACGGCTTGTTAACTTGAAGTTGAAGAGCGACACCTCTGTTGCCGAGCACACTAGCGAGTTTCAAAACCTAGTTAACCAGCTCGGGTCCGTCAACCTGAATCTTGGCGATGAAGAACAAGCCCTGCTGCTTCTCAGTTCATTACCAGATAGTTGGGAGACGCTGGTGGTCTCCCTAAGTAACTCTACTCCAGATGGCAAACTTACCATGACGATGGTTAAGGATGCCCTGTTTAATGAGGAGGCCAGACGAAAAGAGACAAGCATGAATCAAACTCATGTCCTTGTCACCGAGAGTAGAGAAAGGCCTCGAGGTGATGATAGAGGGAGAAGTGGAGGCAGAAACAGAGGAAAGTCTCAACCACGTGGAAGGTCCAGCAGTAGCAGGAACCAGCAGACGGGTAACATAAAGTGTTACCATTGTGGCAAAGAAGGCCACATGAGAAAACACTGCCGCAAGTTTTTAAGGGAGCAAGGTCAAAGTAGTAAGCTGAAGAAAGAAGATGGTGAAACCCTTGTCACTCTTTCGGGAGATGTGGCAATACTCTCCACCAGTGACGAGACGTGTCTGCACGTTGCAAGCCATGATGTTGAGTGGGTGGTAGACACAGCAGCATCATACCATGCCACTTCCCATAGTGAATTTTTCACTACGTACAAAGCAGGAGACTTTGGTACGGTAAGGATGGGGAACGCCAGTTCTTCGAAAATCGTGGGAGTTGGCGAAGTGCAGATAAAAACCAACGTTGGTTGCACCATGGTGTTGAAAGATGTTCGAAACATTCCTGACCTTCGGCTCAACCTGATTTCCGGGACAGCCCTTGATCGACAGGGCTATGACAGCTACTTCAGCAAAGGCACTTGGAAGCTGTCACAAGGTGCCATAGTTGTCGCCCGAGGACATATTTGCGGTACGTTGTACAAAACCCATGTGAAGATTGGTTTTGATAGCCTCAATGCAGCAGAAGATGAGGCATCACCGAATCTGTGGCACAAGAGACTCGGACACATGGGTGAGAAAGGGTTGGATACGCTTATGAAGAAGGCACTCATCAAAGTTGCCAAAGGAACAGCGTTAAACCCTTGTGAGTACTGTTTGTTTGGCAAACAATGCAGAGTCTCGTTTAAATCCTCTACGAAGAGAAGATCAGAGTTGTTGAGTCTGGTACACTCTGATGTATGTGGTCCCATGGAAGAAGAGTCATTGGGAGGTAACAGATATTTCGTGACATTCATTGATGATGCTTCACGAAAGGTCTGGGTATATGTTTTGAAGTCAAAGGATCAGGTCTTCGAGCACTTCAAGAATTTCCACACCCTAGTGGAAAGAGAGACGGGAAAGAAGTTGAAGTGCCTGCGAACGGACCATGGAGGAGAATATGTCTCCAAAAGGTTCGCTGCATACTGCGCTGATCGCGGTATTCGACATGAGAAGACGGTTCCATATACCCCTCAGCACAATGGTGTAGCCGAAAGAATGAACCGGACCATCATTGAAAGAACAAGATGCATGCTCAGTATGACCAAGTTACCAAAGCCATTCTGGGGTGAAGCTGTTCTTGCTGCCTGTTACCTGATTAACAGATCACCTTCTGCACCACTGGAATTTGAAATTCCTGAGAAGGTTTGGTCTGGAAAAGATGTCTCTTACTCTCACTTGAGAGTGTTTGGGTGCAAAGCCTTTGCACACGTATCCAAGGAGCTAAGACAGAAGCTCGATGTCAAGTCAACTCCATGTATCCTTGTTGGATATGGAGATGAAGAATTCGGATACAAGTTATGGGATCCAGTGACAAAGAGAATTGTCAGAAGTAGGGACGTTGTGTTCCATGAAAACCAGAACATAGGAACTGAAGCTTCATCAAGAGAGCTTAGTTCCGATACTCCAAATCCTGCACCATTACAGTCCGCCACAGATAATGAGGATATGCAGGATCGAGATCCAGAAGCAGAAGAAGAAGCTCAGGGTGTCGAGCAGGGGGAGCAAGAATCCTCTCCACCAGCAGTTGGTGTACCACCACAAGGGATAGATGGTGATGAACCTCCTTTGGTTGATGAACCAAGAAGATCGGCAAGAGGTCGCCTATTGATTCCGTCGAGGAAATATCCGGAATCAGACTATATTCTGCTTACTGATGAGGGGGAGCCGGAGAGCTTCCAGGAAGTTCAAACTCATGCTGATAGAAGTCTATGGGTGCAGGCAATGCAAGAAGAGATGAGTTCTTTGCAGAAAAATCAGACTTATGAGTTGGTGAAACTTCCTGAAGGAAAGAAAGCCCTAAAGAACAAATGGGTGTTCAAGCTGAAGAAAGATGGCCAAGGGAAGCTGATAAAGCACAAGGCCAGATTGGTTGTCAAAGGATTCCAGCAAAAGAAAGGAATTGACTTTGACGAGATATTTTCTCCGGTGGTGAAAATGATGTCAATTCGAGTCATACTCGGATTAGTAGCCAGCTTGAATTTGGAACTCGAACAGATGGATGTGAAGACAGCCTTTCTCCATGGAGATTTGGAGGAGGAGATCTATATGGAGCAACCAGAAGGGTTTGAAGCTCCAGGGAAAGATCACTTAGTCTGCAGGCTAAAGAAGAGTCTCTATGGCCTCAAGCAAGCACTGAGACAATGGTACAAGAAGTTCGACTCATTCATGATGAGTCATGGTTACAAGAGACTTGCTGCAGATCAGTGTGTCTATGTTCGAAGGTTCCAGGATGACAAGTTTGTCATACTCCTTCTTTACGTTGATGATATGTTAATCGTTGGTGAGGATAGGTCCATGATTAACAAACTAAAGAAGGAACTATCCAAGTCCTTTGACATGAAGGACTTAGGCCCAGCACAGCAAATTTTGGGCATGAAGATTGTTCGTGATAGAAAAGTCAAAAGGGTGTGGCTATCACAATAAAAATATGTTGAACAGGTCATCAGACGTTTCAACATGGGAGATGCAAAGCCAGTCAATACTCCACTTGCTAACCACTTTAAGTTGAGCAAGAGCTCGTGTCCTTCTTCAACAAAAGAGATTGAAGAAATGGAAGCAGTCCCCTACTCTTCAGCAGTAGGAAGCCTGATGTATGCAATGGTTTGTACCAGACCAGATATTGCTCATGCTGTAGGCATGGTAAGCAGATTCCTTTCAAATCCAGGAAAGGATCATTGGGAAGCAGTCAAGTGGATTCTCAGGTACCTGAAAGGTACATCAAAGATGTGCTTGTGTTTTGGGGGAGCTAAACTAGTTTTGGAAGGCTATACAGATTCAGATATGGCAGGAGATCTGGATAGCAGGAAATCTACTTCGGGATTTCTCTTCACCTTTGCAGGAGGAGCTGTCTCTTGGCAGTCCAAGTTGCAAAAGTGTGTTGCTTTATCCACAACAGAGGCAGAGTACATTGCCGCAGCGGAAGCTGGGAAAGAGATGTTGTGGATGAAGCGTTTTCTCCAAGAACTAGGGGTTAGTCAAAAAGACTACAAGGTACATTGTGATAGTCAAAGTGCTCTAGACCTGAGCAAGAATTCAATGTACCACTCCCGCACCAAGCATATTGACATCCGCTATCATTGGATACGCGAAGCGATGGAACAACAGCTATTGAAGCTTGTGAAGATCCATACGAAAGAGAATCCAGCGGACATGCTGACGAAGGTGGTTACAAGTGAGAAGCTTGAGCTATGCAGAGACATAGCTGGGATGGATAGCATCTAGGTAAATGGGCATGGAGGGGGAGAATTGTTGAAATCCCTGCCCAAGCAAGCAGTCCACAATGGCTGCTTGCTGCTCAACCCTCAGCACCCAACTACCTATTGAATGCAACAATAAATGCATTCATACATATAGACGATACTGATCCTCGCCTATAAATTGAAGCTCCATGCGAGAGCTTCAGATACACCCAAGAAGAAGAGAAAAGAGAGAGAGCCGGGAGAGCTCTGAAAGAAAAGAAGAGAGTTGAGTTGAGTGGAGTGTGATCCTCCTCCTCTGTAATATTTTCTTGTGTACCACTATTTAATTAGTGAAGCTCTTTTCTGTGGATGTAGGCAGTTGACGAACCACGTTAAATTCTTGGTGTCACTGAGTGCATGAGTGTACTCTTTTATTACCACTTTTATCCCTTCCGCTGTGTTGATTTCCCCAACAATCAGATAGGCGCTACTATAGGGAGGGTGGTGGCAGTGGATGTGAAGGAAGATGTCATTGGTTGGGGTAACTTTTTTCAGAGCCAAAATAGAGATTGATTTGGACAAAACAATCTCAAGGGGATGAACAATAAATTTAAAAGGCAACAGATTATGTATTCCTTTGAAATATGAGAAATTACCCAAGTTATGTTTTAAGTGTGGAAGAATTATTCATGGAATCTAAGACGTTGTAGTAGCTTGGGAAAACAAGGAGTCTCTAGCAATGGAAATAAAGAACAGTTTGGGTCTTGGCTTTGACTAATACAGCCCAAGTGAACGTGAGATGGATGGGGAAGATGGGCAAAACTGAGATGAGTTGTGAAGCAAGCAGCAAGCAAATTCCGACGCCGACCAGTGAGGCAGAGCACAATCTTGGCTTAGGTAAGTTACTAATTGAAGGCAAGATTCATGGAATTCAAATTGCAGATAAGGCAAAAAAGGATTAGAAGAAGATATCATGGAAACAGAGAGCTAGGACTCAAGATACAAATGCTAAACCTTAATATTGGAAAAAAACGTAAACTTGTTGAAGAGAAAATAGCCTCTACCGAACTAGGATCTATGAAAAAAGCACGGAATAATGAAGGAGAGAAGGAATGTTTATCTGAAATGTCAATGGCGGTGGCTGCAAGTCAGCCCCTCCAATCATCACGAACATCTTGAGTAGGAACGCCGGGGGCTTGGGAACCCTCGGACAGTCCTAGAATATTTTTTCCCTACAAAAACCACAGTTTGATTAGGCTTGGTGTGTTGTAGGTGACTTTAATGAAATAATATCACAATCTGAAAAAAGTGGGGGCAGACCAAGACCAGAAAGGCAGATGGGGGAATTTAGACAGGCTATGGAGTGTTGTAATTTGCATGATTTGGGATGAAAATGTGATAAGTACACATGGAATAATAAGCATGAAGATGTCAGTTTTACTAAAGAAGGCTAGATAGAGTTATGGCCAACACTCAGTGGGCCAACATATATAGAGATAGGGAAGTGGAAACCATGACTACAAAAAGATCTAGTCACAAGCCTCTCCTATTAATAGTGAATGGGGAAAAGTCTGGAAATAAAAAAAGAAGGAAGATCTTTAGATTTGAAGCAAAATGGGTTAGGGATGCAGAGGGTGAGCAGGTTGTTATGCATGCTTGGTCGAAAAGTTCAGATATACAAAATCCTTGGAAAGGGTACAGAGAAAGCTAAAGATATGGAGAAAGCTAAGATGAAGAAATTTGATAGTGAAAAGGAAATAATGATGAAAACAACATGTCTAAAATAGCTTCTGGATGTTGAAGGCCCAAAAATACTGCTAGTATTAAATGTTTACAAGAAGAGGTGGGGGCTATTACTGGAAATTGAAGATTTAAAATGGAAACATAGAGCAAAATGAAATTAGTATCAATTTGGTGACCAAAATACTAAATACTTCCATACTTGTGCAACTTAAAGAAGAACAAGGAATTAGATAAAGCAAATTAAGGACCCCTAAGGCAGATTGTGGCAGGACTAGATTGAAATAGCAGAAGCTTTTCAACAACATTTTCAAGACATATTTCGAACCTTAAATCCATCAAAGGAAGCAATTGAAGATTGCCTACAATCAATAGAGCCTTGAGTCACAATTGAGAAGAATGAAGAACTGCAAAAGTTATTTACAAGAGAAGAAATAGAGGCAGCCTTGAAGCAAATGGCACCATTGAAGTCACCTGGACCAGATGGGTATAGTGCATGCTTTTATCATTTCTACTGGAGTTCTGTGGGAGAAGAGGTATGTAATGCCACCTGAGACTTTCTCAATGGGGGTGGTTTGGATAATTGTATAAATTTTACATATATAGCCTTAATTCCAAAAGTTAAAGATCCATTTGCTGTAATTGTATCAGGGTGTTGAAAGAGAGAGTATGGTCAAAGATCAACAGCTGGAAGAATACTTTTTTCTCACAAGCAGGCAAGGAAATCTTATTAAAGGCAGTGATACAAGCTATACCAACCTACTCTATGAGTGATTTCATGTTGCCAAAGAAGCTTTCCAAGGAAATTACCATGATGGTGTCGAGAATTTGATGGGGCCATAGAAAAAATAACAAGAGGAATCAAAGCAAAAAGGAGAATGCAGGAAAACCCAAACTCTTTGGTGGCAAGAAGTATGAAAGAGAAATATTTCAAGAATGACAATTTGTTGGAAGCAAGACTACGCATGACTTTTGGTCATCACTAGACTCAGTCAAACTAGGAATGTTATGGAGGGTGGGAAATGGGAAAAAAAATTAAAATATGGATGGACAAGTGGATCCCTATTCCTACTTCTTTTAAAGTGCAATCCCCAATTCAGCTATTACATAGCGAGGCAAAAGTGGAAGAAATTATAGATGCAAATACAGGGAGCTGGAATGAAAAGTTGATCCATCAAATATTCAAACTAGAAGAAGTTGAAGCAATTTGCAGTTTACCTATGAGTAGATGGGGAGCTGAAGATAAATTGATATGGGGACATACAATTAATGGGAATTTCTTTGTTAGAAGTATCATCTTCAACATACAAGGAAAAGGCTAATAAAAGGAGAAACTTCTATTTCATCAAACGGGGAGTAGAATGGAAACAAATATGGGGGACTCAAAGTACCATGGAAGATTAAACATTTTATGGAAAGCATGCCACCATCTACTACCAATTAGGTAAAATCTCTTTAAGAAGAAGATTGTTGAAAGTTCTCTTTGTCCTATCTGTGAAAGGGAAGTTGAATCTATAGTACATGCTATATGGAACTACACTGCTATAAGTGATGTGTGGGCTAAAGCTATTAGTCCAGTCAGGAAACCTCGGAATTGAGTTTAAGTAGCTCTAGAAGAAACTATGCCCAAAACTGAAATATGAAGATATAGAGTTGACAACTTTTATAATGAAAAGGATTTGTATTAGAAGAAACTCAATTTTTGAAAATAAATTTGAGAACCCAATATGGTAGTTAAAGAGCAACTACAGATCTAGATGATTTTCTTCAGGCTCAAAATCAGCAAGGTGAGGCTCACCAAGCAGGAAACAATGGAAGAAATATGATCAAGTGGAGCAAGCCTGTTGACAACCAAGTGAAAGCAAACTAGGAGATGTGGATGGAAAATTGAAGAAAACACTAAACAGGTCTTGGGGTTATTGATAGAGATGCTACAGGAGAGATAATGGCTTCCCTAAGTTCAAATATCAATTCTTTTTTTAAAGCCTACAATAGCTTAAGCCATTGCATTAAGAAAATCAATGGATTTGTGCTCTAATTTGGGGTTTGCTAATGTAAACTTTGAAGGTGATTCTCAAGTAGTTGCTAATACCACTAAGAGTAATAAGGATGTTTGTACATTATGGGGCTCTAATACATGACATTAGAAGAATGATGAGTGAGAGATCTAGTTGGAAAGTAACATTCAACTACAGAGAAGCTAACATAGTAGCTCATCAACTTGCAAAGTTGGCACTTTCACATACTGAAGGAAGAATCTGGATAGAAGAAGGGTCGCTGCAAATATTGAATAATGTTTTGAAGGAGAAATATTTTAATGACTAAGCTATATTATCTCAATAAGAATATCAATTGTTCTTGATTAAAAAAAACAAAAAACAAAAAACTGAGAAGTTGTATGAAAACTTAGATGAGATGAGAAGAATTAGTTGAGAATTCCAACTTTAGCATGATCTCGTATAGATGTTTCACAATTGTAAGGTGGAGATAACCAAGCTACAACATATATTGTCATTAGACTTTGTTAAGAAGAGAAACAATTTCCAAAATCAGGACTTTTGACCCTTTTATAAAGATATTAGACCTAATTATGCAAGTTGGAATATAGATCAATTAGACAAGTTCATAACTTCCCACATTTAGCATTTGTGCTGCAAGGAATACACAACATACTAACATGTTCATATTTTCCTTTTGGAATAACTTTTTACATTTTTATGTTAGCCCAAAAAGCAAAACCCAAAACCCTAACCAAGAAATTTTAGCGCAAAGATGCTTGTCGTCCCTACAATGGTGAATCGTTCACCTCCTCTACAAAACTTGAAGTTGCCATTCTCTTCTTCCAAACTTCATCGTCACCCTCTCTGCGAAGGCCATTGTCATCCCCAATCAAAGATATCGTTGTCCACCTAGTCGGAGAAGCCAACATATGAGAGATGTCGTCCTCCACATAGCTTTCATTGCAATCCCTTTTTCTTGGACTGAACATATCCATGAGTATGCTCCTCGCGTGAAACTTTATTTTGTAGCCTTTGGTTTTCACTTGCCTTTCATGGGAAGAGTTGAGAATTAGGGACGAAAATTCGTGTTTTCGGATTGTGTCAAGTAATGAACATCGACATATTTGAAATGGGGCATGACTCATTTAATTAGAAATAGGTCAACGTGACATGACTCATTTAAACCCATTTCATGTAAATGGGTTGAACTAACACGTGCAACCCATTTGACTTGATTAACATAATTTCACCTAAAAGTTAAAATCTATATTTATTAGTAGCTTTTCATATGCATAATTACTAGGAAAGGTATGTCCTAGGGCTAACATACTTGAGGCAGTAAAATAGGCTTATTTCTTATGTAGTTACTAGTAGGAGGGCAAGTGCAAGCATGTGCTCGGATCCCTCAATAAAAATTATTTGAAATTTAAAGAAAAATAAAACAAGAAGTGATGTTTTCAAAATACCACGAGAGGCAAGTGCTCGAATTTAGGGGTGAACAAACAATGCTTGCACACTAGTGGGAGCAAAATTGCTCGATCCCAAGGCAAGCAAGGAGTGCTCACATGGGTGAGTCCTCACACATCTTATACCAGGGAACCCTCGAAACATTACACTTTTGTACCACTAAATCGATGGATTAGGCTTTTATGTCCATTTTATGTGAATTAAGGCCTTTGTATTCCGCATTGGACGGGCGACTTGATGATTTACTTGAGGCGATCTATCCTTAAACTATTTATTCGGACAATATAAATTCGTTAGAGTGTGCTATCATTCTTTTGTTTGATTTACTTGTTTAACGTGATTGTTGTCTGCTCCCTGTCACATTGTTTTGCTTATTTTTCTTTTCTATTCAAGTGTAATTAATGCCACCCTAGACTATGGGCACATGCCTTCTCAGGCTCTACATGCTACCTTGTCTAATTCTTACATTTATCGGTGATCTTAAATGTCACTCAACCAAGAAAAATATACTCTTTGTGTCATTTTTATTTCAGAAATATTTCCAACAAACATTTTCTCTATTCGAAAAGTCTATTTGTTGATGCACTTTCCTGCTTCTTTCCCAATTGCATCCTCGGGGTCCTGTATTCAATGAAACCTCCAATGCTTAAGTGAGATTGAGTAATACAGTATAGAGAACTCAGAATGTAGAGAAGTCACAAAACGCACCTGTCAATCTACTTATAGGAGATGAGAGGTGCAATATGGCATCTCCTCTCTGAGTGCTTGATTTTCTGGGCTTTGACACGGTAATGTCTAAGAGGGCTTGGTTTCTGGCATTTAATGTGGTAACCCCTCTAAGGTATGCGGTAACCCCTTCTAAACTTGATTTGATTGCTAACAAGATCGAGTTGGTGCCTGTATTCCACTTGGAGTTTCCTTTGTGTCAGTTGATTGTGAAAGAGCTGTCCAATGAGGATTTAGAGGTGTGAGCCCCATGAAGATATAGTGTGTTTTGACTTACTTGCCTCTCAACTGTTCTCACAAGGGTGGACCCTGCAGTCGGGCCTTTAGTTGCCTGGGGCACTTTCCTCGACAATGGGCTTAGGCCCAACATTTACCCCGCAAATTCTCACCACATGTGTGGTGTCGAGAATTTCCTTCTCCCTCGCCTCAACCCATTTAAACTTAATTTGTTTCTCAAAACACATGCCTTCAATTCACACATTTTTTTATGATGGTTCGCTTCATGGTACACTTAATTACATTGCGTGAAACCCATTGATTCATTTGGTGCAAGACTCCCATTGCAGCGCAAAAAGTGTGATTTGTTTAGCATGACTCTCCCTCTTTCGACATGTGGCAACCCATAAATATAATGAACAAGATATATATTATTTTTCAAGTAGAAAAGGGGGAGAGTTATAGAATATGAAAAGCTTGACCTTATAACATACTCATAAACATTTATGCCACATTCCCAGTATGGTCTTAGGAGCTAACATACTTGAAAAATATTTAAAATACTACAGTGGCGCTGGTGCTGCTCCTCTTGTCGCTCCCTTCAAAGTCACTTGCTCTCTTTGAAGACTCCGACTTTAAACAAGATCACACACTTTATGATCTCAAAAGTGAGATTTTGTCTTTTGTCCAGTGCCTTTTATAGGGCAGGACCGGCAAGTGTCCTTATGATTATTGATACTCTTGAATAAGAGCCCTCCGATCTCGATTGTCCATTTGCTCTTTGGACCTAAAGAGTTATAGAGACTGAGTGATTGATGGGACAAGACATGCACGTTCTTGTGGCTTGCCTTGAGTCTAATCTCGTAGTCCTTCCCCTAATAAAGGTCTCTCACGTAGCGCTGTACCATACCTATGAGATCAAAAGATATTACATGTAGGTCCATAATCTTTTTCTCCGCAGGCTTACTCTAGACGTAACGTCTTAGATGGAGTATGGGCCTTTGTGTACAACACTTGCCGCCTCTTGAGCATTTTCGTGTTGTCTTGGATAGTTCGTAGGTTTGTATTGGTCTTGTCCTTGACCGTTGCTTGCCCTTGAACTGCGAGCGGTCCTTTTCCCGAACTATCAATCTCTTCAGCTCTTCATTCTCACCTTTGTACAGTAGTACAGTGTTTACCTGCCAGGCACAAGGTGAAAAGTCCTTTATCACCCAGCATTGAGATGTGTAGCCATGCTTTCTACAACATGCTGCTCGCCTTACTCTTTATTTGGCCGCAAGCTATTCGCCTAGTTTCTAGTTCTTCACTGGCTGTCAAACAAATCATCCTTGGTTGTCCAATTCCCTCTTCTTACCTCTTCTTGACCACATATTGATTTTTATAAACTCAAGACTCGAGATAAAAGGATTATAAGATATGACATTTTTCTTAAATTAATCACTTTGATGGGTGAGAACAAACCGCAAAAGGATGCTTGTAACCAACCTCACGTTTTGTTGCCCAATTAATTTAACTGAGGTGTGGTATGAGCAATATATACAATGTGATCATTCAGACTGGGGTTTGCAAGGATAAAATCTTATACTACTTGTCTTTTATTTCTAAAGGAGGTCATGTGATTTGTTGTTTAAATTACCACTTGCTTTAAGTTTGTGATTATAAGAAGAGTTAGATTTAATTATTTAGATTTATTTTTTTACACTTCATGTATGTGACATTCTCCCTATCAATGAATGGGCTCAATATGTGAAATCTTTAGTTAATTAAATAAGTTAGAGTTTATAGTTTGAGTTAGGAATTCTGCTTTGATACCATATAAAAACAACACATGTCTCAAAAGTTTGAACCGATAAAAGAATGTAGATTAATCATTTATATTTATCTTAAAAAGTAATTATCAGTTATCCGTAGTACTTGCCTTCTTTATTATATTCATGTACACAAATAAAATATTTATATGATCAAATTTAAATCCTTAAATTCAATATAATAATGTTTTGGATATTGAAATTTTTATAGAATAGGATGTCTTAATATAAATATATATAATTATATAAGACGAAATCTCGATGTTCATAGTCGTAAACGTACTGGAAAGATAGAAGATTGTAAACGTCAAAAATATTAGTGATGATAACTTATTTTAAATACCATTGTCAATAAAAAAAAATCAGTTGAAATTGAACATGAATTTAAAAGGTACCAATACCATTGTCAATACCACCTTGATCAGCTCCTCATAATTGTTGATTCGGAAGCAAGCCACTTGGCTACAGATCCTTGGATGCAAGCCCCCTTGAAACTTCTGCACTTGCATCTTCTCCATGGAAATCAAGTGAGGCACGAACCTTCTTGATTCCATAATTCGGGTAGCGTACTACTCAAGTGTCATATTTCCTTGCACTAGCAATGCGAATTCCTGCACCTTCTATTGGTTAATTGATTCTGGGTAAGATTAGTTATCAAACTCCTCCTTGAACCTTCCCCAGGTCAAGGTAGCTAAATTCCCTTGTTCTCTTGTAAGTAATTGTCTTCAGGTGTCCCATTGAATACCAGCTTCTCCTTACAGTAGATACAGAGCATATAATACTTTATGGTCTTCCGTTCAAGATTGATCAACCATTGATCTATTCTCATAGGCCCTTTTGTGTCCATGAAATTTGAGTATCGGTACACGAGGAACTTCTCGTAGGGGCACGAGGAACTTCTTGTAGGGGCAACGTCTGAGGTCCACTCGTGGTGGTTCTCGTTGGTGCCCTTGGACTTCCTGTTGCTGCTGTCTTAGCACTTCTATCAGTAGACAGATAGCCTTTGCCATGGCGTGTCCTCCATCCATGGGAGGATTCTGTTCCCCTTGATTATTGGCCCTGACTGGATTTCTAGATGGTTTGCCACGGGCCATGTGTTCCTTCCTGAGACACGCAGGCTCACGTGTATCAGATTGGGAATCCAACTTGACACTTCTATAATTCAAGCCAATGAGAAAACTCTAATATTTCAATATTATATTCTGGTACCAGTTCCTAAGGACTTGTTGGTTTACCTAGAGATGTATTGCTCTGATACCACCTTGTGACACCCCCAACCTCCGCTTGAGATCTGATGGAGATTGAAGTGTCAGGATATGTAACAGAAAGTTATATACCCTCGTTTATGATAGATAAAATGCAATGCACCTAGCATGCTTCTAGCAATATGCAATAATAGTAGCAGAATTGTTTTTCTTTTATCAAACAGAAGTTCCACAAGAATAACTAAATCCCAAAATACATTTCATTTCTTTGATACTTATACAAGTTCATCATCCGTTTAACACAAAATCCTTAACTACTAACATCCAAAAATCCTTAACTACATGTCAAGCTGCTCGCGTAGCTTGACTTTCAATGTCAGGATGACATTCAGAAACTAGAGTATGATCTTCAATAGCTCCTCCAAGCTCATCCCCATCCTATTCGGACCCGTCACAGCTTCTACCATTTCATGTGAGAATGGTAGTTAGGACTACTACGGTGAGATTTTTCAATTTCAACAAGTTATACGTCTCGACTACCATTAGTTTATAAAGTATGCATGATAATAAATGTGGCATGTAGGTATGACTGACATGTGCTTACACTTAAAAGAAAAGACTTCAGAGTTTTTGTACTTCATGACATGCTTGCATACATAAAACAAACTTATTTATTCTTATTCATAATCTTACAGAGTTACTCAGACAAAGCCGAATGCCTATGGCATGAGTATCTCATTCATTTCTTCCAAACTACTTAGACAAAATAGACTACTTGTGCCAAAAGTATTTCATCACAGATATTCAGAAAAAACAAAATGCCTATGCCATGAGTATTCTATTCATGCTTGACTCAAAATAAAAAGGTCACAGACTTGCATGCTTCATGACATATGTTCATGCTATGTGACAGATATTAATGCTTATGGCAAATGACATCATGGCATAACATAATTATTGCAAACTTAATAAGACAAGATAAAACATTATTCACTTGCATGAAATTTACTATCTAGCATACTCTTGTAAATCAATAGCAAATTAGAAGTTAACTTACAGAAATCTTTGCGTATATAAGTAGAGCGGGCTGAAATGAGAGATCTTCTAATGTTAGAAAATCATATTTAACTAAGAAAATAAAAATTTACTGCTCCTATTACACTATTTGCAAAATTATCCCTTAATTCTTGGGAATTTGCAAATAATCCCCTAAACTTTCAATATTTGCTAATGGGCTCCAACTTTCACCAAACTTCACAAAACCCATGTAGTTTCTATTCTAAATCTATTTATGAACTTAGAATTTAAGAAATCATTCACCACTATGAGAAACCCCTCATGACCGAGACCCCTAAACTTCAAATCTCACAGTGTGATTTTTTGTCCTATTTGCATACCATTAAAGGCTTAAATCTAAAATTTTACACCTAATCATATCCTAATCCCAAACTTAGTATCATGTCAAGACACTAAATTAACATTCATCGAGGTCAGATATTCATCACATGATGCACTTAACCAATCACACACACAATTGCACAACCTGAAACCCTAACATGGTGTTTTTGGCTTTTCACTTGCAAATGGACATTGAGGACTTCAAAGAATCATACATCCTAACTTCTAACATGTTAAGAACTTATTTCTAATTGATACTACACAATATCAAGCAACAACTTCATGATATCCAAGAGTTAGGATTCACAGAACACACAAAACCCTCAACTGAAACATGCTTGTTATGTAGTCTTGAATAATATGACCAAATCCTTATGTAGCATGGAATTTTCTTTAAATAACTCATTTATACACATCATAGTTATGCCCTAGCTAGGTCGTAAGCATCATTTTGATCATATCACTCCAATCTTCAAGATTAAAACAAGTAACAAGGCAAGAACCACAAAACTTGCATGAAAATCGTGTTTTCATAAATATTCATCAAGGACTCAACTCAAACCCTAGTTTCATGGCTCAAAACAAGACTAAATACATAGATATAATTCCCATTAACAAGATTTTATAGCATCCAATCACCAAATGAAGACTTTCGAGCTCCAAAGAATCAAAATTTTCAAAGGAACTTCATGCTAGTTTTCGATTTTCACTAACACTAATACTGCATGCAAACCCCTTGAGTGCAATCACTTGTGCTATGAGTCCAAACCAATGGCTTATACACTATACATGTCAATAACTCCATTAGAAACTAAAATCATCAAAATCAACCTAAGACTATATGGAAATTTTGAAACAAAACCCCAACACCAATAACTGATGCTAGCCGAAATCACCATTTGCCATCATCACCAAGATTCAACCATTCAATCTCAACGAAATTATTCCAACACCTAAACATCAAGTTCCTTACTTATAATAATATAAAATGGAAGAAGAGGGGTTAAGGAAACAAACTTACCAAGCCAACCACCAAGAGAAATCGCCTAGCTCCTTCTCACTCCACTTCACTCACTTGGTTTGCTTTCAAATTTGCCAAAGTGTGCATGTTTGCTTGACTGTAAATGAGAAGAGATGGTTGGGGGCATGTGGCATAAAAAGGGATGAAGGAGGGGTTTCTGGTGTTTGGTTATGGCAGGCATGGGTGATGGGAAGGTTGCTTGTTGACTTGGACCAAATCTTTGGTGGTTGAGGCTTTGAGTTTGGCCAATTGCGTGGGGGATGGAAGTTGGCGGTTTGCTTGTGTGTGGGGGAAGCTTTTGGGGGTTGACATGGGAAGTACAAGGCAGGGCATGATGGTTGGTTTGGTGGTACTATGGGGTGTCATGGTTGCTTGTAAGAAGGATTTAAGACGAGGGAATGGGAAGGTGCAAACCGATTGGGTGGAGGGCTAGGGTTTGATCGGGTTTTTGAGCTTCAAGGTGTAAGAGGGAGGCATGGTGTGTGTAAGAGGAGTAAAAGGTGGGTGTGGGAGGTTGCTTTTAAGAAGGATTAAATCAAGTGAGAAAAAGGAGGCAAAATCGATGGGCATGGTGGGCTTAATGTGTGGCGATTTGGGGTTTGAATTTCAAAGCAAAAGTTGGTCAAGAAGGTAAAAGGGTGCAAGTGGAAGGGCATGGAGGTGTGGGTTTTACTTGTTTCACACACAATTGCCTTACACGTGTATTAGGTTTGATATGTGTAAAGTGAAATCGAAATGGAGGGTGGTGATGGTGCCATATGTCCATGAGGTATCATTATCTTCCTAGACTGACATGGACATCCTACATGGCAATGTGACAGTGGTTGGTGACATGGAGCGATAATGCCACATGGCACACTCCAATTCACCCATTTGGTGTCTGAAAATTATGAAACTTTTTATTGGACCATAAAATCTTAAAAATTTATACAAATCTAAATTTGCAATCCGTTTTGTCTAATTATGATCCTAACTGCCTAAAAAAAATCTAAATGCATATCGTTCCCTTAGCGGATTATAATTCGACTACGCAAATGGACCAAAACCTATCTAGTCTTTAATCAATGAATTCTCTCTTAAGTTTTTCATGTCATATTCAACGTCTAGATAAAATATATTTTTCCCGTCGAATTTATTTCGGGGCATTACAGGACCAATTCTAGTTAGTTTGGTGGTTTGGGAGGTCGGTTTGGGCTTATATTTTTAAGCCTTTCTTTATGTCTAGATTATTTTGGGGATCAATTAAAATCCTAATTTGAAGTAGTGAGAGTTTCAAACAATGTCTTAAGTTTCGTTCCAATGATCATTCTGGTTTAAATACTGGAATGGAATATCTCAATACAAGTTCATACCGGTGTATAGTTTCGGGAATAACTATATTTATATATATAAACTAACAACTAATATAATAAATACGTGTTTATGTAAGTGTGCATCATGTATGTGTGTATATATGGGAGGATTGACGATTTATTAAACGAATATATGTTGAAAACATTAAAGAAAAAGTAGAGATATTAGTGTCAAAAGATAATATTAAGAAAATCACTAACTTGAGTTGAGACACAAAAAAGAAAGGAAAAAAAAAATAAAAGAACTGAGACATTTTTAAAAATAATGATATTTAAAAAAAGAGAGAATGAGGGAACATATTTAAAGTTAAGAAAATTAAAATTGTATAAGTACCTTTTATATTTTAGAATTAATTAAATACTATGTTGATTTAAATTTTACAAAAATGTCATCAAAACTCAAGAAAATTACAAAACTGCCATTAAAATAGTCTGGAATGGACTTGGACCTAGAATGCCACTTCCAAAAGGAATGGTTGGAATTTGACAGGAATGGTTGAAATTGATTGAAGCGGGCCGAAATTTGGAGCAAAATGAAATGACTACGTACAGTATACCGGATACTACCTGGAATGGCCAGAATGGGATGAAATTGAAACCCATGGTTTCAATGCAATTTTTAAAATTTAAGTTTCATCTTAATTGAAAAATAAATGTTGACTTGTATGCAACCATGGAAACAGGCAAGACCATCATGTCCTGTGCAATCCTCACAAGTATAGGATAGTTAGCCTTATTAAGTTTTCACCAAATCAACATGTCAAAAAAGGGATTATGCTGATAAATATTGATCCACCTTTGTTTTGGAAATAATAGATCCCAAGGTTGATGATGCTTGATCCCACTTATCATACCATCATGTCTCAGCGTCGCCATTACCATGATCTAGGATTGTAGATGTCGAAGGGGGCTCATATTCTCGACTATTCGTGGTAAAACCCTCTTCATACAAATCCACTAAAACTATCTCACACTTGACACCAACTCTTCAGCTCGAGTCTCACACTTGACACCAACTCTTCAGCACGAGACATGAGACTTTAAACTGAGGTTCAAAAGACCAACCAAACGAGACATGTGCGATTATTCTTAAACTCTTGCCCTTCAATAACTCTAAATGGCAACTCATCAATAATTACCATTTCCACATTCGCCAGCCTCACAACTTCTTCTCTATACTTGTGGGTTACACTGGTCCTCATTATACTAACAACACCATCTTCAACCCCTTCATTGGGTGTTAGATCACTCACCAATGTTTTTTTGTACCTATTCAAAGACCCACGTTTATAAAAGTTTTGGAGACATACAAGCAAACGATTTTGCATGGTTGAAGTCTCGTTCCTCTTTGAGTGGCAAGCGTGCATCTTGCCATAATAGTTACACTTACCCATAGCCTCATTCACGGGACATCCCTCCACCTTCTTAAAATGGTCTCAAACAAATGACGAATAACTCTCATTCATTTTCTTAAGAAATGGATAAGTACTATAGGTAGGAGTACTCGGGGGTCCTGATGTTTGGTTATCTCTCAAATCATCTCCCGAGTTACAGTTGGTTATTTTGAGTCAATATCAATTGGCATTGGTGAAGAATCCATCTAATATATGAAAGATAAAAAAAAAAAATTATAAAACACAAAAGCAAAATAGAAAATAAAACAAAAGAGAAAACCACAATTACACTGCGGCTAATTTGCAATATGGCAAACATCACAAGTGTAAGACTCTAAAATCTAGATTATTTCATTCATCTTTCTACAATTTACATCAAAACAACATCACAACTACACAATAGCTAGTTTTTAGAACAACATATTCAATGAACAATAATCTAGTCTTTAGATTTTTCTATGCAAAACAAAAAATGACAACTACACAATGGCTAGTTTGTAACATGGCAAATATCAAAAGTTTAAGAATCTAAAATTTAGATTCTAGGTCACTCATCTTTCCACAACTCATATCAAAACAACGTCACAAAAATATCTTATGAATAATAATCTAATCGTTAAATTTTTCCATGCAAAAATGTACACTAAACCTAACATTAGCTCACTCATAGTCACTACAAGAAACTACTTATTTGTGACCAGTTATTTCCAACGAAATGACTATTTCCAATTAAAATGAGTTTGTTTTCGTTGCAAAAAAAATGGTCACAAATACCCTTTTTTCTTGTAGTAAGTAGGGAATAGCTCTCAAGTTACTATTCATAGTCCAAAAAATTTGCTTCAAGAATTTCAAAATGTCTATACAAACACAGATAAAAAAGTCAAACATCAAATAATAGGAAGAATATAGACCAAAATCAACTTAATTAAGGGTAACTGAGCCTCCATATTATCAGTTATGGGGACATCGACAGATAATCAATGTCGTGAGAGAGAGAGAGAGAGAGAGAGAGAGAGAGAGGTGACGTGATCAAGAGTGGACCCCTGGTGGATAGCCAGACCGATTCAACCAACAAAAGGTCGAGAGAGAGAGAGAGAGAATGAATACATGAGAGAGAGACGGGGACAAACTGAGAATCAAAGCTGAGACGGGAACCGATGAGAGTTGAGAGAAGAAGAGGATGATGAGAGTGAGAGATAGGTGAAAAACTGAGCATGAGAGCTAAAAGAAGAAGAGGAAAGAGAGAGAGGGGAGTCGAGTTAGGGCTTCAGCCCTAAGCCAAAAACAATGTCGTTTAACTTACTTAAGTTAAAAGACGTTATTTTATATAAGAATAAAATAAGAATATATATATATATATACACATATATACACAGAAACGGTCGGTCAAAGGTCCAAATCAACAAAAACCAATGTCGGTCAATTCGTTTATGGTTTGAACTATGATCATTGGCCGATCGGTTCTCCACTGATTTCGACTGATTCCGTGGGTCTTGTTCACTCATATCTTTTTTATTGTCTCTAACTCATTTAGTTACTGTGCCCGTTTGTGCGATCACATGATTCACATGTCTTTTCAAGCTCTTATTTATGTGAGGGTCATAATAGGTTTTTATCTCCAATCCCTTTAGGCCCATTTCTCCAACCCATCATATTAATTAGAGTCACGCTACTCTGCTGCCTAGAGTAACCCGCTCAACTTGACTGACTTTGCTTTTTAGGTTTTTTTTTTTTTTTTCATATATTTTTAATATATTTAAATATTTTAAAAAAAAAACTCAATACACTTAAAATCACTTCCTTAATCACTAAGTAAAAAAAAAAAAAAATTCTGTCAAGCGGTCATATGGAGCGGTACATTAGGGAGGCAAAGTAGTTTTATTCTATTAATTAATACCTTCAAGTATTTATAGCCCTAAGTCCATACGGTCATTAAAATGAATTAAATCTCATAATTTATATATGGGATACGTTATTGATGTTCAGTGTTGCCTCCTCGGAATATGAGAATTCCATAGATTTTAGAGACTATTAGGTGAACTTAAATGTAATCTGAAAAGTGGTTCATGCTGTTAGTGGTCCTGGACAACATTTTATCATTGTGGTAAGTTGGTAACTCATCTTTAGGTTCAACTCTCTCCCAAAAGCATGATACTGCAGGCCATGGTATTCCGTTGTTTAAGGTCCACTTTTGTTCAAGCATGGGAGCAAGGCGAATACAAACAAGGCGGGCAGACTACAAGAACAAGAGAAGGGAGACAACACATTTGACACTACAAGACACAAGATGAGATTTACTTTAAATAAAAGGAAAGGTGCATTAAAATGAGAAGCGCAAATCATGAGTAATTAATGTTATGAGATATATGGCTGAATATATAGAAACCGACATTAAGCGTGTTTAAACCAATGAACCGTCTGATATAATATATATATTATTTTATTCTTATTCAAAACGACGATGTTTAACGTAGTTATGTCAACTCTAGAGTATGATTGGGTAGATCAACTAGTATTAGGCTGAACTCCAAATATGATTTGGTGGATTTTAGTGGTGAATAATAAGGAGTTTAGTTGTCACTAGAGTATATGAAGTCGGCTTGAGGCTTCTAAGTGCATTTACTTCCCACTTAGTGCTTTCGGACTGCTGCATGCCTAGCTCTTTTAGATTCAGAAATTTTCATGTTCCTGTTGGGGATTCAGATGATCAGATATAGGGAAAGCTTGAGATCTCAAGGCTGTCCATGAGAACTGGAGAAAGTCATTTTGTTTAGCAACAGATGTGAGGAACCCTGATTTTTACCTAGAACATATAAATTGGCAATTAGTTGATTGGTTGTCTTATTTCAGGTTTGTCTTTATATATATAGATATATACAAAACTGATGACGTATATAAAATTATAAAGAGTAGAACATATACATAAATAGAAAGCAATCAAATTTTTTTTCTTCCACTAGTGGAAGAAAAAAAATTTGGCAGATATATATGGTTGTATATAACAATCATGTTTTTTTACCCTAATTACATGGGAATTTTTTTTTTCTCAAGTTCCTAGCTAGCTACTTGTCAACCACATTTCCATATCATTGTTATTATAAACATTATAATTTATAGGCAGTACTATGAATTCTTTTACATATATATATATATATATATATGTCCTTTTAGAAAAAAAAAGGGGGTAACTTTTTAATTAATTTCTACCTCATGCACGCTGTAAGTTCCTATTTTTCTACCATATTCATTTATTAACAGATAATGGTTGTTGGCCATCCATCACTTGCCGTCCCATGTGCCATATCATCAATGTCTCCTGTCAAATATATAATAGCTAGGTATCGACCATACCCTGTATGCGACGGAATGTCAGGTAACGATCAAATCCGAATCTATTGCCTTTGGAAAAAATAAAAGGAAAAAAAAAATTAATTAATGTGAGAGACTTGAGTTGCGGTTTTGAGTTGTGGTTCCAGTGCATGATAGCAGCTTTGGTAATGAAAATTGTACAAAAGTTATCTGATTTACCTGATCAAGCAGCAAGTTAAATGACCATTATGCAAGTTAACTAATCAATCCACATTGTGTCGGTTCGTTTCTATTGGCCTATGTGTGGTTGTTGATAAAAGAGGGAAAAGAAAAGAAGATGAATATTTTCGAATCCGAATTTCATGTTGTTGTCTTTGTAAATGTTTAAAGAATAGGCTGGCTTGAATACTCAGCCGTGTGTATTAACCTCTTTATATAGACGTACAATCAGTGAGTAGTCTAGTTTGAATTACATAAATGGATATATATATACAATTCAAATATTCCTATATATCAGGAGTCATAACAGCTGGAGTTGTTGCAGATGATAAGGATGAAGTTTGTTGTAGATGATAATCATTGAGTAGCTGTTGGTAACTCCTGATCTTGTGGTGAGTGATCTTCGGGAGTATTTGATTTTTGGTTTATCTGTCTAACATCCCCCCGCAAGTGAATGGGGAGTGTTGTCACCAGAAGCTTGGATCGCAGCATGCAGAAGCGGATAAAACTGAGGCCTTTAGTGAACACATCAGCCAGCTGATTAGATGAAGCAAGAAACTGAAGTGAGACATCTTTGTTTGCTATTTTCTCACGAATGAAATGAAAGTCGACCTCGATATGTTTCGTCCGAGCGTGGAAAATAGGATTGGAGGCAAGTGCAATTGCACCACTGTTGTCGCACCAGATAGTAGGGATAGTTGGGATTGTAATGTGCAAATGCTTGGGTAACATGCGAATCCAGTAAAGTTCAGCCGTAACCATCGCCAAGGCTCGATACTCAGCTTCGGTACTGGACTTGGCAACGACTGACTGTTTCTTCGCAGACCAGGAAATTAGAGATGAGCCGATAAAAATTGCATAGCCCGTAGTGGAGCGACGATCATCAGAACCGCCAGCCCAATCCGCATCACAAAAAGCTTGAAGATGACAGTTGCTTTTAGTGTACCATAAACCGATCTCAATTGTGCCTTTTAAATAGCGAAGCACTCGTTTTGCTGCAGTCCAATGAGAAGAGGTAGGATTGTGCATGTGTTGGCATAGTTGATTCACGGAAAAGGCAATATCAGGCCTGGTCAATGTACAATACTGGAGAGCCCCCACTGTTTGGCGATATTCGGTGATTTGAGCTGAGGTGAGTGGTTCACCTGTATGGGAAGAAAGTTTCTGTCCCATGGTGCAAGGAGATGGAGCAGGTTTGGCCCCTACCATTTTTGCTCGATGAAGCACATCTGAGATATATTTGGACTGTCGAAGATGGAGTCCAGCCTTGTCGCGTGTAGCTTGAATGCCGAGAAAATAACCGATGGGACCAAGGTTCTTCAACTTGAACTCAGATTGCAGTTTGTTAATAAGAGATTCAATGTGTGAGGAGTTTGCACCTGTTACAAGGATGTCATCAACATATATGAGAATAAAAATGTGAGAGTCTTCACCATGATAGACAAACAACGAGGGATCTACGGGAGATGAATTGAATCCACACTCAAGGAGAGCAGTTGACAGACGCATAAACCAAGCTCTTGGGGCTTGTTTAAGGCCATAGAGTGATTTATGGAGTTTGCACACGTAGTCCGGATTGTTGGAGTCAATAAACCCCTTAGGTTGTTCCATGAATACCTCCTCCTCAAGAATGCCATGAAGAAATTCGTTGGAGACATCTAGTTGTGTAATAGTCCAATCAAATTGAACAGCAAGAAAAAGAACTATCCGAACAGTGGCAGATTTAATCACCGGGCTAAAGGTTTCTGTAAAGTCGACCCCTTCTTCTTGATTATATCCCAAGGCAACTAACCGAGCCTTAAGACGCTCTACTGCACCTGTGGAAGTTTGTTTGGTCTTATAGACCCATTTGTTGCCAACTACATTATGGTTTATGGGCCTAGGACAGAGTGTCCATGTATGGTTAGCCATAAGAGCATCATATTCCTCCTTCATGGCAGCGCACCATTCTGGTAAGAGAGCAGCTTGTCGGTAAGAGCAGGGTTCAAGTGGGACAGCAACACTAGATAATGCATGGAGCGGATATTTGGTAGAGTATAAACGAAAGTCAGAGAAATCTCTGGGTTTTAGGGAACCTGTTTGAGACCGTGTGATCATTTGATGGGAGGGAAGAGGTTCATTGGATATGGGAATAGGTGATGGAATTTGAGGTGGACTGGAGGCAGGTGGCAGAGTGGATGGACTAGCTGGTATTATGGGAGATGAGATTGGTTCGGGTGAAGAGGGTGATTCACGGTACTCCTGATCTGGGTAAGGATCTGAGGTGGTGGAATGTGGGCTTTGAGAAACCGACGTATTGGGAAGGCTTGTAGTAATTGAAAATGAGGGAGGAGGAAGAAATATACCTGTGGAAGAGACTACTGGTAGAGGTGCGGGTGGTTGCAATCCATTTTTAGCAGGAAAAACACTCTCATTAAAAACAACATGCCTGGAGATGAAAACCTTTTGAGTGACAAGATCCATGCATCTATAACCAAGATGATTTGCACTATAGCCCAAGAATATACATTGTTTGGAACGGAACATTAATTTGTGAGAGTTATAAGGTCGAAGAAGAGGAAAGCAGGCACATCCGAACGTGCGAAGGAGAGTATAATCTGGTATCTTTCCATAAAGTTTGAAATGTGGACTTTGATGTTCTAGAATTTGAGTAGGGAGCCGATTGATGATGAAAATGGATGTTAGAAAAGCATATACCCAAAAGGTTGATGGAAAGTGAGACTCGGCTAAGAGGGATAGTCCTATCTCTATAATATGACGGTGTTTACGTTCGGACACCCCATTTTGTTGAGGTGTATGGGGACAACTAATACGATGAATGATACCATTGTTGGTAAGGTAGGATTTAAAATGATGTGAGTTATATTCCCCTCCACCATCGGATTGAAACTGTTTTATTTTGCAAGAGAATTGATTTTCAACCAAAAGCTTGAATTTAACAAAACATGTATAAACATCTGATTTATTTTGGAGAGGATAGAGCCAAGTGAATCTAGAGTAATCATCAATGAAGAGCACATAATATTTGCAACCACTCAGAGAGTTAGTAGAACATGACCAGACGTCTGAGTGAATTAATTCCAAAGGAAATGTAGAGACACGATTCGATATAGAAAAAGGAAGTTGTTTCCCTTTGCCGAGTTGACATGAGTTACAGAATTCCATTTTTCTAGCTGAACCTTGAACAGGCAAATTATGTTTATTTAAAACTTGAGATACAATTGGAAAAGAAGCATGGCCTAGTCTAGAATGCCAAATGGTAAGTGGTGCTTTCACTCCAGACACAGCAGCTAAGGCATGAGGTTTATTGAGAGATTTCGACTGCTTCGGAAATGGATATAGACCACCTTCACTCCTGCCTTCGAGTAGTGTCTTCCCTGTCATTGTGTCATTTACAAAAAAATGAGAATCAGTTAAAATGAAGAAACAATTGTTGTCTATGCAGAATTGATTAATGGAAAGGAGGTTAGCAGAGGCTTGAGGACAGTGTAAGACACGGTTAAGAGTGAATTGACGAGTGGACGTATGAAATGTTGCATTACTAGTGTGTGCAATATTTAAACCCTGACCATTACCAACTGCTACATGCTCTTGTCCTGTGTATGGTTGTGAAAGAGTAAGTTGCTCAAGAGAGCCTGTGATATGTTGATTTGCCCCGCTATCTGCAAACCAAGATTAATTCTCATGTTCAGAATTAACGTGAGCCACCATTGCTGCTAGTTGGGCAGGAGGATGTCTCCCTTGATAGGCATAATCCATGCGATGAAAACAGTCAAGTGCACGATGACTGGACCGACCACAAATCTGACAAGGAGAACGAGGAGAAGAAAAATTTTGGGAAGGTTTGGGAGATGGAGTTGGAGATGTGTATAGTTGCTGGGTTGGAGCTGCACGGAATGATTGTTTGCTGCGGTAAGGAGAAAACTGTGAAGATTGATTGCCAGAACCAAAAGGTGTGTTAGGTCTGTGATGATATTTTGACTTGCGGTTAAAAGGTTGTTGATTCTGTTTCGGTGCAAACAGAGCAAAGTTGTTTGTATCTGGAAGAATGGATTGGGATTGAGATTCCAAGAGAAGCTCATTTGACAGTAGTTCAGTTTGAAAATCATCAAAGGAAAGAGGGTGATCTCGGGTGGCAAGAGAAAGTGAAGTCATGAATGGTAGGTAGATAGGACTTAGACCATGGCTTACATAAGTAATCAGGTCATCGTCATCAACAATCTTACCAGCAACACTTAGTTCAACTGCTATTTCTTTGGCCTCATCAAGGTAAGTGGAACAACTACGTGAGCCCTGAGTTAAGGCTTGTAGTTTGCGTTTTAGATGACTAACACGAGATCGGGATCTAGATGCAAATTTATTTTCCAATGTACTCCAAGCAGGTCTGGCAGATGTGATACCAAACACTGATGGAGCTATTTTGGTGGATAAGGTGGCATTAATCCATCCTAGCACAAACTGATCCTTTTTGTGCCAGAGATTGTACTGGGGGTTGATTTCAGTAGTGAGTTTCCCTTGATCATCTAGTAAAAATTGTGATGGGCACGGTTCGGAACCATCCACGAAACCCATCAGATCATTACACTTTAGAATAGGGACCATTTGAGACAACCAAATTAGATAATTCGATCCATCTAATTTGGCTGAAACCAGATGGTTGAGACTTGGGGCAATAAAAGCAGCGGAATTTGAGGAAGAGGAAGCCATTGTGTTGAATGAGGAAGGATCAAGAATTGCGTGAGCAGTGAAGCTCTGATACCATGTAAATGTTTAAAGAATAGGCTGGCTTGAATACTCAGCCGTGTGTATTAACCTCTTTATATAGACGTACAATCAGTGAGTAGTCTAGTTTGAATTACATAAATGGATATATATACAATTCAAATATTCCTATATATCAGGAGTCATAACAGCTGGAGTTGTTGCAGATGATAAGGATGAAGTTTGTTGTAGATGATAATCATTGAGTAGCTGTTGGTAACTCCTGATCTTGTGGTGAGTGATCTTCGGGAGTATTTGATTTTTGGTTTATCTGTCTAACAGTCTTTTTCAAAGTGAAAATTTAGGAACATGTTGTAGTTTATTTATAGTTTATGAAAAATGTATTGGGAACTTCTAATGTCAAAGATTTTCTACTTTCAATTTGCTTCAATCAATTGAAGCTTAAGCATCTTCTATGCATATTCGGAATTTCAGATTCAAATTTCAGACACTATGCTTGACTTTTGAAGCATGTGAAGAAGCCAAGTTCCTATTATAATGCTGAAATAGTTTTCTGTTTGCCAGTAATATATGGATCCTGTGGTTCGAGTTCTAATCTAAAACGAATACCATGTAATTAGTTAGTTAATTTATATTGCAATAAAAACTAATTAGATTACGACTTTGTGATTTCCAATTTATGGTGTTTTGGCTTTTGATCACTATTTTGACAAGATGACTCCATGACTGTGCTGTACTGTATCTGGATCAGGTTGCTTTATCCTTGCCGTGGTGTCGTTAATTGTACACAGTTTTCTATGATTGCTAAAAGTTTAAGAGCGGTGCTACTCTGCCACCTAAGTAGCACCGCTCCATTTGACCGCTAGGTCAATTGGCCTTTTCTTTTCTTTTTTTCAATTTTTTTTTCAGATTTTTTTAACATTTTAAAACATTTTTAAAAATATAAAAAAATATCAATACACTAACAGTCAATTCCTTAACTATTAAGTAAAGAAAAAAATTAAAATACATGAGGTGTCAAAATGAGGGGGCAAATTGAGTAGACAAAGTAGCATTTTTCAAAGTTTAATCAAAGAGGTATTATAACAACCCCTCACAATAATTGTCATGCCCCTTACAAAGGACTATGGTAAATAAAATGATGCCCCTGTTATTATTGGAGCCCTCTAAAATGGTTTCTGAACAATTTATAGGGCATATTTGGGTGGTTTTCTATTTGTGTTGAATAAATAGTGAGGATCTTAGGACATTACTAATCCCACATTTTAAAGTTCCATTCCGGCCCCTAGATGCAATCAAGCTAATTTTCTTCCAGGAAACTAAGATTTCATTACTTTTACTTCTTTTGCAGGGTAGGAAGGGAGCAGGGCGTGATAATGCTTGTTAAATTCACTCTTTTCCATGAATTTAGGGCTTTAGGTGGCAGAGCTGTTGACCTAGAGTTCAAACTTTGACTCTATTCTAAGATCTTAAATTTTAAATTGATAGGAAAGAGTAAATCTCAATAGCGTTTGTACGGAAAATCCAACTGATCAGATATATGAAGGCCGTAGCTCTCTCTATAGAAAAAATCGCTCTCCCTTCTCTCTAAGCCTTTAGTAAAGATCCGGCTAGAAGGGGTGGGAGCTTCAGCTCCCTTCCCCCTCCTCCCTCTCTCCCCCCTCCCTCCCCCTCCGTTCAGTGTTTCGTTTAGTTTTTTTGTGTTTTTCAAGCCAAATAAGGGAGAATCGCAGATCTGGAACCTCCAGTGTTCATCGACCCACACGCACCCCTCCGCGGTGTAGCCCAGCCGCCGATCTTCAAGTCCACAGAATGCGGTGCCAAATGGAGCGGCGAGTAGCCTGCACGCGCGGGACGAAATTCTAGGAGACATTCGGTACGTAGCTAGCACGCGCCACCGGGAAGCCCTTTGACGACTACACATGCGGCGTTTTTTGGGGCCTGTGAGTCTGGGACTTCCAAGACTGACCTTCGGTTTTCCTCCCAGAGTGGCACGTACATTCGCCACATCAGTCTCTTGGAGCACTTTTTTTTCGTTTTCACAGTGTTTTCCCATTGTATTTTATTTCATGTCCTGTATTTACACTTTAGAAAAATAAAAATCTAAAAAATAGTGCCTTCGGACCTTAGTCCGAATGGAGTGGTCCCCCCCTCCGCTTAGGCGGTGCTTTTGGTGGGGTTGGTGCACCCTACACCGCTTAGGCGGGGTATGGGGTTTTGTCACCCGGTTACTGTTAACTCTGTCATGACAAAGTTGTGCTATCTTTAGAGATCTGCCATCTGGACTAGATCATGTCAGTCACGGAAGTGTGCTGGGAAGCTATTAACGTTTGTAACTGGCTTGCTTTTAAGTCAACTTTGTATGTCCCCTTTTATGAATGGAAATTGGTCCGTTAATATAAAAAATAAAAAATAAAAAATAAAAAAAATAGCGTTTGTACCATGATATACCACTTTGACCCCCAAATGCTTAGGTTTGTGTGGTAGTTCCTTGGACACTTTATGACACTACTCGCTAATAAAATAACAATTGGTATATCCCTATTTTATTATAGTGACAAACAATATAAATTCTTAATAAAAATTCTTCCTAGCTAGCTCTGTGGGTGATACACCAACTTCCATAAATGCGAAACATTAAGTGTGAAATTTGAAATTATAATATGGAATCTGCCTTTTTATCCTTTTATAATCCTTGCTTTTATTTGGTTAGCCAAAAGTGGCTAGAGTGAAAAAAAAATTAAAAAAATAATAATTCTTTTATCTGTACATTCAATTCATTAAGGTAACTAACCTTCCGTCAAGATGACTCTTGGTTGTCCCTAATTATGCATATTGGATTATGTTTCAATTGGAGTACTAAGTTTCAAAAGAATAAAAGTATTAGCTTTTAAGTTGGTAGCACTTGCTATTCATCTTCATTTAGTACACCAAGTAATTGGAGGAAAGCGGTATGACAAAAGTATCCTCTCTTTTCTCTTTGGAAAGAGGTGGAGTGTTGAGTAAGTGAGTGGAACATGGGAGGCGGTTATAAAGGCAAGAAAGGAATTTGGAGGTGGTCCGTGCAGGGCGAGGAAGGTTCTCTAGTAGCCAACTACCGTCAGGTGCCAGGGGAGTATGGGAAATTATGACGGAAGGACTGGAAGAACAACCAGGTGACGCCATTTCTGTGGGAAATACTGGTGTCTGCTGTGGAGTAATTGAGGACTTGGAGGAAAAGTGGAAGGAGTTGAGGCTGCTTGATGAGGAAAGAAAGGTGATCAAGATTGATGATGATGTACCAAGGGAATTGAGGATGAAGGAGCAGAGGTCTCTAATGGGGAAATTTTGCTCGACAATGCTGATTAACAAGGAGATTCTAGAAACCACGTTAGGAAAAATTTGGAGAATTAGCAAGGAGGCAATGTTTACTGTGGTGAGTCCAAATACATTTGCTATTGTGTTTGATAATATTGCTGAAGAACAAAGGGTATGGTCGGGGAGACCATGGTTGTTTGACAACCAGTTGCTGGTCCTTAAAGAATTTGATGGGAATACTCCCCTCAAACAAGTTGGATTCCACTTAGAGAGCTTTTCGGTGAGATCTCACAACTTACCATTGTCATGTATGACAGAAAAGAGAGGGGAACAGATAGGGGGTACAGTGGGAAGGGTTGAGAAGGTAGATATGCAGCAAGATGGGAGTGGATGGGGGAAGTAATTGAGAGTTCAGATCCACATGGACATAACTCAACCTCTGGCAAGAGGAAGAACTCTCATGGTAAAGGGAAACAATATCTGGGTTCCTTTTAGCTATGAGAAGATGCTAAGAATATGTTTCTCGTGTGGATGCATATACCATGGGATTTCTAGATGCAATTGGGGGGGGGGGGGGAACTCGACAGAAGAAGGAAATCAGTATGGCCAATGGCTGAGGGCAGTATAGTCTCAAAGAAACAGGCTGCTTAACAATAATTATAGGAGAAATGAAGAGGGAAGTAGATGGAGAAGGGAAAAGGAAAACATGTCCCAAGATGAAGGAAAAGGGGGGGAAACAGTAGAAGAGAGTAGCAGGGAAAGGGAAAGGAATGAGGGAGGTAAAAGAAATAGTGAAAAAAGTCAAGCAAGTGAAAATGGGGTGAGTGAAAAATCAAAGGAGGAAGGGGAGTTAGTAGGGGAAAGCTTCTCTGCTGCGGGCTAGCCTAAACAAGTTGAATTCAATGAAAGGGGGGATAATGCATTGCAGGAAGTTGAAGTGCAATTTGAGCCTATGGTGGGGGAGGAAAATCCTGAGATAGTAGTAGAGGAAGAAGGCATCTTGCTGGTATACAGGGAGGTAGAAAAGAGGAGGGTATGGAATAGGAGGGCTCGGGCTAAACACAGACCAGAAGGGGTAGTCTCAAGATCTGTCGGGGGTTGGGGAACCCTCGGATAGTTCAGGATCTCTGCTCTATGGCAGAGAAAGCAAGACCTAGTATAGTTTCATCATTGAAACTAAACTCAATAATAAGAAATGTGATAGAATAAGAAGAATGCTTAGGTGTGATGGATGTTTTGGAGTGGATGCAATTGGAAAGGGGGGGGGGGGGTTTGGTTTTGTTTTGGAATGATGAGGTGCAGCTGGAAATTGTTAACTTTTCTCAAAGACATATCAATGCATGGGTTGTAGGAGAATGGGAAATTAGATGGCTGTTAACTTGTTTTTATGGCCCACCTGAAACTATGAAGAGGAAAGAGGCATGTAGTTTGCTTAAAACTATGAAACCTAGTGGCAATGAGGGTTGGTGTATAGTAGGAGACTTCAATTAAATTATCACTAATCATGAGAAGTGGGGAGGGAAGGCTAGACCTGAGGGTCAAATGGAATTGTTTAGAGAATTGATGAGTGATGGGAACTTGTATGATTTGGGATGGAGGTGTGACAAGTTTACTTGGAGCAACTCCCATGCGGATGCAACCTTTACCAAAGAAAGGTTAGATAGATCTGTGGCGAACCCCCTATGGATGAACACTTATACTGAGGCCTGGGTGGAAGTGATGATGGCTAGAACTTCTGATCATAAGCCACTATTAGTCCACGTTAATGTGCTGGATCCAGGTACAGGGCTGCAAGTAAGGCAAAGGAAAAGAGGATTCAAATATGAGGCTAGTTAGGCCGTAGAAAAGGACTGTGAAGTGATTTTAAAAGAGTCTTGGAGAAGGACTGAGTTACCTAATGTTACTGGTTTAAATGATAGCAGGAAAGCTTTTCAGAGATGGAATAAGTATATGGAGCAGAGAAATGGGAAGGAAGTAGAGGAAAAAACTAGGACCTTACATAATTTACAGGCTGTGGAAAATGGGAGCAATGTGGAGGAAATCAGAAAGGTTTCCAGAGAGTTGCATCTAGCATTAGAGAAGGAGGATCTTTGGTGGAAACAATGAGCTAAGAGAAACTGGTACAAGCGTGGAGATAGAAATACTAAGTATTTCCATACTTGTGCCAATCAAAGAAGGAAAATGAATTTAATAAAAGAAGTGGAAGATGAAAGCAACAGAACTTTTACTGGTTTCAAGAAGGAAGAAGAAACATTTAGAAGGTTTTTTGGCAGGCTGTTTCAAACTACAAATTTAAGTCAAGATGAGGTTGAAAGATGTCTTGTGGGTATGAATAAGAGGGTAACCATAGAGATGAATGAAAGGTTGTTAAGAAGGTTCACACCAATAGAACTGAAAGAAGCAGTGAAACAAATGGCCCAACTAAAAGATCCTGGGCCAGATGGATTTGGCCCATGTTTATATCAAAATCGTTGGGGTGTAGTTTCAGAAGAAGTGAGTAGAGCTGCACTAGACATTTTGAATGGTAATCCTATTGACCCCTGCCTCAATTATACCTACTTAGCCTTGATCCCAAAAACTGTTTCACCCAAAAAAGTTACTAAATACAGACCTATAAGTCTGTGTAATGTAATGTATAAAATAGTTTCTAAAGTAATCTCTAATAGATTCAAACATGTCTTATCTGAGGTCATCTCCCCTTCTCAAAGTGCTTTCCTGCCTGGTAGATTGATTAATGACAATGTCATGGTGGCCTTTAAGTTATTGCACTCAATGAAGAGCAGAAAGAAAGGGAAAGTAGGAAGTATGGCCATGAAGCTAGACATGTCTAAGGCCTATGATCGTGTGGAGTGGGATCTCTTGGAGGCTGTTTTAACTAAACTTGGGTTCTGTAATCAGTGGATAGAGTTGGTGATGAAATGTGTAAAATCTGTCTCATACTCAGTTTTGATCAATGGGGTACCTGGCCATAAATTTTGGCCTTCAAGAGGATTGAGACAAGGTGACCCCTTGTCACCTTATCTGTTCATTGTTTGTGCTGAGGGACTGAGTAGTTTGCTTGATTTTTATGAGAAAAGTAAGCTCACAAGAGGGGTGCAAGTGGCTCGAGGAGGAACTAGTATCAATCATCTACTTTTACAGATGATTGTATATTATTTGGAAGAGTAAATATTGAGGAATGGAGGAAAATCCAAGAAGTACTGTTTGTTTATGAAAGGCCTCTGGATAGGTCCTTAATAAAGACAAAACTTCTGTGTTTTTCAGTAATAATACTCAAATGTTAGACAAGCAGGCCATTAAGGAAGCTGGAAATTTATTTGTCTGTGGCACCTATGAAAAATATCTTGGACATCCTGCTATGGTAGGGAGATCAAGGTTCAACTCTTTTAGAAACCTCAAGGAGAAGATATGGTAGAAAATATCTAGTTGGAAAAACAACTTATTGTCTCAAGTTGGGAAAGAAGTGCTTATCAAGGCTATTTTGCAGTCCATTCCAACTTTCACAATGGGTGTCTTTAAACTCCCTAACAAATTGTGTAAGGAGATCAATGTTATTATCTCTAAATTCTGGTGGGGAAGTCAGCAGGAGGGAAGATGGAGGTAGAATGAGACACAACAAAGTAATCCAATGCAGCAACTGGCGGCTTGGGAGAAATCAGTAAGGGTATTTATTAAGGTTAATTGGGATGCCTCTTTAGATGTAAAAAGGAAGAGAATGGGGATTGAAATCATTATAAGGAATGAAGAAGGAGAGGCTTTGGTGCCTGTGTGTGATCATAAGAAAAATGTGGTGAATGCAGCACTTGCAAAAAGTTTTGCCTTGAGGAAAGCAGTAGAATTGTGCTCAGATCTCAACATTCAAAATGCCAATTTTGAGGGGGATGCAAAGGGAGTGATCGAGGCTGTACAAAGTGAAGAAGAAGTTGTTCTTGATTTTAGCTCTATCATTGAATATGTCAAGGCTCATTTCAGAAATAGAACAAATTGGTTTATACAATTTGTTATTAGAAAAAAGAACATAGTAGCTCATACTTTAGCAAAGAAAGCTTTAGAAATAGGAGAAGAACAAGTTTGGATGGAAGAGATCCCAGATTTTATTGTGGGATGCTTGATTGATGATACAAATTGTAACTCGTAAAGATCAATGGAAAGTTTATGAGGTTATTTTCAAAAAAAAAAAAAATGTACACCAAGTAATTATTGACTGCCTCTTGTGCAGATTATTTGAATCCTTTCCATGCATATGATGAGGGCAACCTTTCATGGTTGGTAAGTTTTGCAACTTTATTATGAGTTGGTTAATATGCTTATACTTCTCTTTGTGACTTTTCAAAATTTTAAATGCACCAAGTTGCAAGGGTTCATCTATAAAAAAACACCTTGTCTATTTTTCTACTTGTACATGTCCAAGACATTGATGACACTAGTGGACACAATGTCAAGTGCGTACTGATAACTGTTTAATGCTATTATCAGATGAGTAAAAGGAGTACTGGTTAAGTGAATAAATCCATGCTTTCCTATTAGATTAGGTATCTGGGTTGGTTTGTCAACATCTTCACCTATCATCCTTTGTTGGTCAGTTATAGAAAGGGTATGACCACCTTCCAATCTACTATTAATTAGGAGTTCCATCTTTCAGGGAAAAATCATCATAACTGGATGGATTTTTTTATCTAATTATGAAATTTTTTGTTTGTGTAAGCTAACATTGGTACTTGTTGGTTGGTGATGAAAAGTAGGGTATGTTACCTTAAGTTTGATTGGGGGTGACGGTCCCATTAATGATTAGTTTGAGATGAATTGAGTTTGGTTCAACAACCAAACACAATGAGTTTTAGGGTTTTCTACACCCTATGGTTTAGACGTGTGGTTTTGTTTTTTTTATAAGCCCCAACATGTAAATTTGGGTGTTGGATATTGGAGGTGATTGATTGATTGATTATGAATGATTCATGTTTGCTTACATGCTTCTGTCGCTGACATTATGTTGGTAGGCAACATAATATTACAATGTTTTTTTATATGACCATCACATATTTTATTTCTGTTAATTGGTCAACGCAACGAATGCACTGCTCCTCTATAATTGGTATAATGTTTATGTACTGATGCATTTTATCTGTAACTGCCATATTGGAGTTGGAGAGATGGAAATATGAAATATCATAAAAGTATGAGGCATTGATGTAGTCATGTTGAAGCTGTTCTACCCACCTCTCATCGCTAGGTGCATATTGTTATAGCTGACTAGATATAATTTTTAAAGATAGATGAGTAGCACAATTGACAAATTTGAATGAATGTGCACATTTTCAGATCTGTGCATCGCATAATGTGTTCTCAATATTTAGTAGTTAAGTTGTAGGTTCTTGGTTCCAATTGGTTCACCCCAGTGTATAGCCCATAACTACATTAATGCAAATTTGCAACTGAGTTTGGATGAATGAATTTCTTTAATTTATTAAATTAGATGAAAATGGTGCTCAAAGATTTGAACATGGGAATCCTACATGTTCATCAGTGCATATAATGAAAGTTCAATCTTTTTCCTTTATGTTTCATATTTCTAAGTACTTAATATCATAAGCATGGGTGTTGGATAAACACTTTTAGAAGTCAGTTTATTTAAAGAAAAATTTAGGTGAAAAGGGATTGGAAATTAACACATGATATTATGACTGACTTGAAGCAAGATAGATTACGTGTTAATAAGATAAACATTATTTAGATGAAGTTTGAAAATGAAGCCCAGCCACAATCTCTGGGCGAAGGAAAAAAAATGAACCAAAGCAGCCTTGTGGCGAAATTCAAACTCGCTAGAAATGAACACTTGAAAATTGGAACACATCTTTTGCGGTGATTCGTGATCACCAAAAAAAAGTTACACAGGCTATGTGGCTATTGCGGCAATGTGAAGAATTGATGCAATTTAGGCTATTCCGGTGTTTTGTATGCGACGTAACAAATGGATATCAGTTGCAGATATCTATATCAATGACCCACTAAATTGTCATGATTAATTTTTTGCGTTGACGAGGATAGCTTTAATGGCGATTTGTGGAAGTTGGAAATAAATTCAACTGCGACAAAAATAATAATCACTGAAAAAGGTCACATGTATTTACAGTGATTTGTGGTCTATTTGCAGCGAAAATTACCCGCTGGGAATACATAATGGCGACGATATATATCGCGACAATTGAGTTTTCTTAATGATTTAATGGTAAACGGAAACGTCATTTCCATCGTTTTTTGGGATATTTGCGATGGACTAAAATCGTCTGGAATATCAGCTTTTTTTGTCGATTTTTTCCTATCGCTGGGTTAACTCAGAAGTGAAGAATTAATTTCGTCAAAAATGCAGCGAACTAAAAATCAACAAAAATGTACAAATGCAGTGATTATATGGGATTTTTGTGACGAGTTTGAGCGCTAGAAAAACCCTAATTTCTTGTAGTGGAAAATCATGAGTAATTAATGTTATGACATATATGGCTAAATAGAACAGTCACAATAATCGACCGTCTCTCACGGGGACGACAGCCGAGTTCGAAATCAGCTGGAGAACCGGGCGTCTGGCAGAACAAATTAATAGAAATTGACATTAATCGTGTTTAAACCGATGAACCGTCTGATATAATATATATTATTTTATTCTTATTTAAAACGACGATGTTTATCATAGTTATGTTAACAATTCTGCTATGTACAACTGGCATGTGCAATCGCCATGTAACTGGCGCATCTGACATAAATTTAAAAACAAAAAGAAATTTGAGAAGCCATCGGACTGAAACTCGAGAAGAAGACATTTGAGAAGACGTTTTGATATTTCAAGTGAAAGCATTTCACATTTGTTACAGAGCATTTGCATTGAAAGCATTTCAATCATCTGGGAATAAGAATGCACAAACCTGGTTCGAGTGATGGCATTTCGATGGGAAGGAAGAAGCCATTTGAGAAGAAAAATGCTGAAACCCATTTCGACGGAAAGGAAGAAGACCATCTGAGAAGAAAACCGCTCAAACCCATTTCAACTGCAGAGCATTTCGACGGAAAGGAAGAAGACCATCGGAGAAGGAAACGCCCAAACCCATTTCCAACAGAGCATTTCGACTGAGAAGAAAAACGAGGCCCCAAACCCATTTCTTCTCGCTTGCATCTGCCTAATCTCGGAAATCTTATAGATATAAATCTGCCTATTAGTTTCTTAATGGAAAAATATTTTCTATTCGAACTTCTTGGCCGAGTTGAAGAATTCTTTGGTCTTTTTTTCTTATTTTTTCTTTTGTGTGTGCGTGCATTTCAAGAGTTGAAAAAAGAAAAAAAAAAGAAAAAAGAAAAAAAAAGAAAAATAGAACGTCATATACAGGCAACTAGATCCCAATACCACTCATTAGATTCATGAACTAGAACTATAATATGTTAGCATTGAGATACATGAGAATGGCTTGAATGTTTTTATTTGAATTATTTAAAGATGCAGAGTAGCCTATACATTAGGCAATATTAATAAAGAGTGTTAGGGGTGACAATCATCCATGAAATATAGTTTTGAGAGGTCACAATTTAACTACATAACCCAACTTGATGAGAAATAAATTAAACATATCTATTTTGACCAATTAGGTTTTGAAGAAAGGTTGTATTTATGTCAATTAAAGACCAACATTTGGGTTGCCTGAGCCTGCTGCAAGAACTCCCAGACCACCTCCACCATGTGACATAGGTCCCAACTTTTCATGGTCACTTGATTCTCTGATGGGAACTTGGTCACCATGTAGTTCTCGCACAAGTTCATCAATCTTGCACAATTGATATGGCCATCTTGCATTGTAGAGAAATTGGCGTAGATCAAACCTATTATTGTTCAAACTTTCCAAACTACATGCATGGTTGCCCACATGCATGTTTACCACCTTTTCTGCTTCATCCAGATGCGAACCTATATCCAAACCACAACTAGGTGTGAAGTAAATTTTTTAATATTTGGGCCTTAATTTTGTGTCCATGTTATGAGCACTTTTAATATTTCTTTTTCAAAACTATAGCTACCTGTTGTTCCTCGTCAAGATGCGAATCCATGTTCAGGAAGCAGCCAAGTGATGCATTTGACGACAAGCGTGGCGTTGTGCTTTATTTTTCAGTGAAGATATTTGACTAATTTATTTATTTTTGCTATTCATTGCAGCAAAATTTTACAGATCCATTTCAATATGCAATTAGCCCTCCGACTGCGCTCAACGCTATGACCTTTACTTCAAGCACAAGGGTTGTTGAAGAAAGTAAAGAGGGCACACCAGATTTTGGGGAAGTTGAAGCGATGTGTAGTTCGTCTTTGGGTAATACTAGTGAAACTAAGGTTGGCAATGGCAGTTCAAGGACACCGGAGGTTGTAAAATTGATGGGAGTGATATAATTGAGGAGCCAAAATCGGGGATGCAGTTTGTTTCAGTGGAAGAATTAATCACTTATTATAATCGATATGCTAAACAATGAGGTTTTGGGGTTATGAAAAAAAGCAGTGAGAGGGGAGAGGATGGGAGTTTATTTGGCCCAACAGTGAGTAACCATAGTTTCGTTCATGTTTGTTGTATCTTGCTTTTGTTAGTAAGTTGTACTAATAAAACCTATTGATTATCCCTAGAGTGTGCCAGACAACTCAAGACTTGCTAAAATAACATAGCCCGCCCAACTGTTATGTAAACTTGCTACATGGTTGGTACAATTTTTCGTACAAACACAAGAAAATCTTCTGTTCACAACAATCCTATCAAATAACATGAAACGAGTATGGCAAAGCCCCAGTACACACGAAGTAGTGTGCGTGAACGCCGCACTTCGGCTTGTTGCTTCAACATCTCGAGTTGTGTATTGTAGAGCTCCAACTCCCTCTTCTCAATATTATCACTTCTCTTGTCAAGCAGTGTCTCCATTTTCTCGATCTCAACCTCTCTCTTGTGAAGCTCTTCCTCATTCCTCAACAAATTATTTTCTATTTCAAGAAGTTGTTGCTCTCTCATATCATTATTCTTAGCCCATTTGAAGTACTTACAGTATGGTAATCCCTGTTAATATTACACATAAACCCATGTCAGATGTGAACAATTTTCATTTCAACATGTATATGTGATTAATCAAGAAAGTCAATTCACCTCTGTCTAGTATTTTGAGCACCCAAAGAAGTATCGTCCAGGATTTTTTGGTATATTAGACTTTCTGAGTGTGGCTTTATGATTGCATATGCACACTAGGACTTGACTCAAGGTACAATGACCCAATGATGATGATGAAACTGACGATGACATTCCAATTGTCGCAAATGGTAAATAAAAATAATTGCACAAAATCAAACTCGTGTGCTCTTACTTGCAAATAGAAATGAAGGAAGTACGTAAGTTGAGTTACTTAAGTCAAATTCAAGTTGGGTTAAAAAATCTTTCCTCTAAAGGTTTTTCCTCCTTAACATGCATAAAGAAAATCCATTAATTCAAAACAACCTGAAATGATGTAGTAGATGACTGATGTAGGTTAGCTCCCTAAACCTATCTGAACATAACTGATGTAGGGTTAGGTTTAGCTCCCCTAACCCTCACAAACAATTACATGGAAAATTATATATAATGTAGTTTCATGTGCTTAATGTGTTGTAATACATGGAGTATGAATCTAACAGCATATTCCGCTAAATGTATGGCTGAGAGGGTTACCAGCATCAAGTCCATTTAATGGTAGATAAAGCAAATTTAGCTTCCTTGAGATGTAAATATTAGCTGTTTTGGTATAATGTAGGGTGATTATTTTTCTTTTTGCCTATAATAATGCACTAATTTTTCTTTTCAATGATCCTTTCTTTGGAGAGAGACTTCTAATTGAATTGTTCCCTTGCCTAACCACTTAGCCAATTGACCAATTGATTTGTTCCACTGCATCACCACTTTAATAATGAACCAAAGCTCAAGAAAAAAAGGAAAAATGAGAAAACATTTTACATCCCAAAATTATTAGTACCATAGTAAAATTATCAAAATTTCATGCTTATTCTCAACACCTAAGAATAATTACTAATCAAACACAACAAAACATGGGCTTGACTACATAGATTTTCACCATTACATGAATCTTTTAGAAGAAAAGTGATCAAATCTATAAAAGTTGCTTATAAAAGTAGTCATCACAATAGAGTAAACAGAAACTACAAAATTAGTCCACAAATTGCAAAATTAATAAACAAAACACTTGATCTATACTTCTTAAAATGAAGTGAATAATCTCTCTTAATGTAATTTCAAAAACCAATTCCAATAGTAAACAGAACACGTGATCGAAACAGGCCACAAACTACAAAATTAGTCCAAATCTACAAACATTGATAAAAACTTATAAATAAAATCTACAGACATACTAAACAAAAAACTTTCAAGAACCATGCCTCATGGGTTGTCCCAACCTTTAATCTAAAGGTCGTCCGCATGCATTGAAGACCATCTACAAAAAAAAAAAAGAGTTAGAGGTAAGGAAATCAAAATGGATAATGAGTAATTTCTCATATTAAGATGGATAATTAGTAAATCTATGAAGGTTAGAGGTAAGGAAATCAAAATCAAATTGGAGAATGAGTAATCAAAATGGAAATCGAAACTAGGGTTTTGCTTTGGTGTGAAGAAAAAATGGGTCTTAGGGTTAGGATTAATAGATGTCGCTGGGCTTAGGGAAGGAGAAGGGACGTCGATGGTTTTAGGGTTATGGAGAAGGGGATGCAAGGAAGGAGAAGGTGGTAAGGAAGAGAAACGCCCAAAACGATGTGTTTTGACTTTTAATGAAACACATCATTTCATTAAAGTTGAAATCCCGCATGCCGTGTAGTGATTTTCATCTCCCCGCCTGCTGCAAAGTAAAAATGAAACACACCGTTTCGTTTAAATTACGTGGCGGTTACCCAGCGGTTGCAGAGGCCGGTTGCATCTAGTTTTTTGTTATGTTAAATGACATCGTTTTGTATCTATATGTTAGGAAAAAAAAAAGAAAAAAGAAATAAAAACAATGTTATTTGGTTTAATACACAAAACGACGTTGTCTTGTCAGGGCTAAAGCCCTAGCCCGAGTGCTCTCTTCTTCTTATTCAATTCTCCTCTCCACCGTTTCTTTCTCATCTCTCACTCTTATACCTCTTTCGGCTCTCCATTGGACCAACTGGCCACTGACAAGACCCACCTCGCCCCGTCGTCCCGAAGCTATCTCTCTCTCCCTCTCTCTGAGCTTTGAGCATCTACTCGTCGAGAAAGAATGATTTCCAGATTGAGAAAAGTCTTCTCTTCCAATAAAAGTCCATCGGTAAGTTTTTGCAAGATTTTAGGTCTCTTCCTTTTATTAATATTTCTTTCTTTCTAGAAATTATGCTTTTGTTCCTAAATTAGTGAGAATTTGTGAATTGTTATGTTAGAGTTTTGGAGGTTGTGAGTCTGTGATGAATCTGTGGTGCTCCACCGGTAAAGCCCAAAATCAATCGAAACTAATGGAATCCGATTTGACTAGTTTTCTCCCATTTAGTCGGGCGGTTCGGCCGATTTTATACAAATAAAAGTGTGGTTGGTCCAAAACCAAAATCGAACTGACCAGTCCGAATTTCAACCCTATTGAGATTGAAGTTTAATGCCTAATTGTTATGATAGCTGACTAATTAGGGCAATAACAACATGTACATTTGATGCTACTATAAGTAATGGCCGACAAAAGGAAAGCAGCATCTTAACCCATACTATTAGAAGTTGTTGAATTTCACAATATCACATATTACATCAAGTCATGTAAATTTATAAATGTATTTTTTTAAAATTATTTTGTACCGAAATTATTTTATAACTAAAACGTTTCTCATTAATAATCCAAAATATAAGGTAAAATGGTATGATATCTCTATTATAAATTCTCTTACTTTCTTCGCTCACTCTCTATCCTAACCTAAGCATCAATCTGCCACCTACCGAAACCTCCCAAGCAAGCTCTTTCTCCTTACTCGCATACGCAGAGGATTGCTCAACATAGAAGAGAGTAATGATTTACAAGGACCGTAGGGCCAATACAAAATTAATAGCAGGACACTAGCTGATATGGACACGTACTGGACAAACTACTCTTTCCCTCCTTGACCCGATTTTAGCCTTTAGGTGGCCTACCTTACATGCACTGAGTCTGACATAATTTACTCAGAAAATAAAAATGATTGAGCAGAACACGTGTCACACTAAAAGCTAAAAACAAAAATTAAAAATTAAAAAAAACAGCGGACAGATATTCTTGAGTTAAGTCTTTTAATCTTATTATTTATTATCTTTTATGTTTCCAATATTATACCATGAACTAATAATGATTAATTTTTTTTTAAAAGAATGATTAAAATTTTCAATAGCTAGAAGTTCTCTATATAAGATAGGAAAAATAAAGTGATTGTGACATATATTTATTCCCAGCAAAATCAAGATACATTGCAGAATTTATTTCAAGCAGTTATCACATACAAGGAAAATGACTCATTATACAGAAGACCAACTTTGGAGGAAGTCAAAACTGCTTTATTTGACATTCCCGAATATAGTTGTCTTGGACTTGATGGTTTTGGGTCTTATTTTTTTATGAAACGCTGGGATACTGTCAAAGAGGACATTGTTGAAGCAGCAGCTGATTTTTTCAATGAGACTCCACTTACTAAGTTTTATTCTTCAACATTCATTGTCATTATTCCCAAAGAGGAGAACCCATTGAGTTTTGATAAATTCAAACCTATTAATCTGTGCTCGGTGATTTGTAAAGTGTTCTCAAATTATGGTTAACAGACTTAATCCTCTTTTTTCTAAAATTGTTTCGAAAGAACAAGGGGCATTAATCAAAGGCCAAAACATACATGAGAATATTGTGCTTACCCAGGAAACGATTCATAGCATTAACACTAAGGTGCGAGGAGGCAATGTGATGATTAAGGTGGATATGACTAAAACTTATGATCGGCTGGAATGGAGTTTTCAATTGGAAGTATTAAAAATCTTGGGTTTTTTTGAAAAATGGAGACAATTGATAGCCAATTGCATTACCACGCCATCCTTTTCTATTAATTAAATCTTCACGGGGGTTGAGACAAGGGAATCCGTTGTCTCTCTACTTATTTATAATTACTGAAGAAGTGCTGAGTAGATTACTTAGTAAGAGTGCTACTGATGGTAAGATGATTGACTACAAAACTCACAGAGGAGTCCATCGTATTTCTCATCTTTTTTACGTCGATGATCTTATGATATTTTTAAATGGCTCCAAAAATTCTTTAAAGGCTTGTATGGATATGCTACACACATATGAAAACATTTCTGGTCAAATGGTAAATCACACCAAATTTGCAATGTATTTTGCTAAACAAGTGTCCACAACACAGAAGGCAATTGTGGTTTAGACTACGGGTTTTCATGAAGGTGCTTTTCCATGTTTATACTTGGGTGCACCTATATGTACATGTGGTATACATGCCAATCATGTAGATCCCTTGATTCAGAAAGTGCAAAAGAGACTAGCCTCGTGGAAAGGAGTTTCACTCTCGAAGGGTGGTAGACTTGTGCTAATAAAACATGTGTTATCAAGTATTCCTATAAATCTTTTAATTGTGATTAACATACCTCGAAGTGTCATACACAAGTTAAATCAGATTTTTGATGATTTCCTGTGGGGTAGTAAGGATGGCAAAAAGAAATGGGTGGCATGGGACATTGTCTGCAGACCTACGGAGGAAGGTGGTCTCGGTATTAGGAAATTGGAAGAGAAAGAGAAAGCTCTTCATATGAAATTTGTTTGGCAATTTTCGTACGGCCAATCGCTTTGGGCTAACTTTATTTTTTAGCAAAATATAAAGCTCCTATTCACCCTTTCCTTCATAATCAAGTTTCTTACGAATCTTATTTTTGGAAAGCTTTAAAACCATTGATTATCAATGAAGGCATGGTCTCATTTTGGTTTGAAAACTGGTCATCTTTGGGGATTCTTGATGAACTCTCGAATGTTATGGATCCCTACTTGACTGTAGATGAGGTCTTTTCTGATATGGGAGGTAACTGGGAGAAAATATAGGAGATAGTGGAGAGCCCCATCTGTGAAGAACTGAAGTTACAACACATTTATCTATCCTCAGGTCCTGATATTGTATATGGAGGGCGGAGCGGAATGGCAACTTTACGACTTTTTCAGCTTGGCATTATAATCATGATCCTAAAGAAAAGTGTTGTGGGCTAAATGGATCTGGCATAAATTAATTCCGAGTAAAAGTTCTATATTTATATGGAAAGGTATGTTTAATGGTCTACATTTTAACCAAAATATTTTGAAGTTGCATATTTCTATGGCCTCTAAATGTGAATGTTGTCAAGTAGCTGACTGTGAATCTTTAAATCATTCGTCACTTTTGAAAGAGATTTCATCCTTTGTTTGGAATTTTTTTGAGGCAGCGCTCTGAATCTTGTACCTACTAATACATGGCGTGGTAAATATCAGCAATGGTTGTCCAAGGCTCAGGCAGTTTGGCAAATCAATGTTGCGATTGACATTCTTCCTTCATTAATAAGCTGGTTTTTATGGTTATACAGATGTAAAGCTAGACTGGAGGGGGTTGTTCAAACTAGGGAGCATGTGTGCTACAAGACCAAGAATTTTTTAGCACAACTCATTCACACAAAAACGAATAAGCCCTTCACCAAATGCTTAGATGGGGTGATTTTATAGCAACTCAGTTTAATGAAGATGCCTGTCCAAAAAAATTCTATGCAGATATTGAAGTGGATGCACCCGACTTAGGGATTTGTAAAACTTAACATTGATGACAGTTGTCTGAGCAATCCAAGTCAAAGTGGAGGTGGAGGGATATTTCGAGATGAGAACGGTCATATGATTTTTTCTTTTGTCAGGTTCTATGGTATTAATTCAAACAACATTGTAGAAATATGAGCCCTATCTGATGGTCTTAGTTTATGTGCTAAAATGAATATTAATCACATAAAGGTTGAAATAGATTCTAAGTTAGTGGTTAATTGGTGGGAGAAAGGTGAGCAAGTTCCTTGGCGCAGTAAGAGATATTGGAAAGAGGCTAGATTGACGGCTCGTTAGATGGTTGTATGTCTTTATCATTCTTTTAGGGAAACGAATCATATTGAAGACAAATTAGCTAAATTAGGCACAAGATATACAGAGTATTTATTTAATACCAGAGACATCCTACCAAAAGACATTATGGGAGCCATTCAAATGGATCGGGTAGGTTTACAAGTTGTACGACATCGATAACACTTTTGTGTTTTATTTTGTTGTACAATTTATGCTTTATTTTGTCTTGATTTGATTGTAGGTCTTGTTAGCACGCCTTTTCGTGTTTTGATTTGTTGGGTATTCGTATTGGATTAAGGTTAGTGATTTTTCTTTGTGTCCTTGCAGTTCATTTTAATACCTGGATTTGGGATTTAAGATGATATGTAACCCTAGGTATCTAATTGTAATCATGTTTTTCCTCTGCTAAAAGTGAGGGCAATTAATAAAATTGTGGTACCCTCCTCTTAAAAAAAAAGTGACATATATTTGTAAGCCTTCCTTCAAAACTTCTAAATAACCTCGAAAAGGAGAAAAATAAATAATAGAGCATAAACTTTGAGAAGTTCTATTCGTTTAAAGCAATGATACTATTACAATCATGTTATAATTTATTTAACAATTAAATAATATAAACACGTCGTTTCATTAAAAGTATTTTCTTAATATTATAAAAATATTATTCATTTTACATGAAGTTGTAAAATAATTATAAAAGAGCTTTAAACAAATCATTTTAACAAACTTATAAGGGCTCAGATGTTCATGAGCACTACTTCAAGTTAAAAAAAACTTGAAATTCTTCTCTCAACTATTTTTCCCGCTCTGGAAAACGCCTTGAGGAGAAGTGATTGCGTCTTCTTCCTCTACTTAGGAAAGAAGGAATTCTTTGCTTGCGAGTGCAAGCATAGCAGTGTGATGGAGGAAATGGAAGCTGAATGATGAGGAGGATTGTTCGATTGAGATTGGAAAAGGAGTGCATGGTTCGATGGAACTGAAGGGGGAAAGAAGTCTGGTGGGGAAGATAATCTCGGAGCGCAGGATTGGGAAGGAAATTGCTTGATCTATGATGGAGAAAGTCTGGAAGGTTGGCAAGCCTCCTGAATTTTAAGAAATTTGAGATAATTGTTTTGTGATTACCTTTGTTAATCAGCGAGATAAATTGAAGGTTCTAAATGGTTGTCCATGGTTGTTTGATAGTTACTTATTTGTGTTGCTGGATTTTGATGGTGGAATGCAACCTAGTCTGTTTGATTTCAATCATGCTTATATATGGGTGCAAATGTTACCTAGATTATGTTTTAATTGTGGAAGAATTGTCCATGGAAAGGATGGTTGTAAGGAGAGTGAGGGTAATGTAGGCCAATATGGTGTTTGGCTTGGAGCTTTACCTCAAACTAGAAAAGGAGCAGTTAAGGTTGGAGATCAGAAACGGAAAGGAAAAAGAAAGGAGAGGGGTATTTTTTCAGATACTAATCATGTAGATGAAGAACAGGGAGGGGAGGCTCAGAGGGTAGGGAGAGTGGAGATGGTAGTTAAGGAGGGGAAGGGGTGAATGATGAGAGTTCTCAACTGGTTGAAGATCAGGAGCTGTTTATGAAGCCTCAAGAACAAGTGATTCAATCTATTCCAATCTGTGTGGAGACTGATGGTCTAGAGGTGATGAGTTGAAAATTGGTTCCAGTATAAGTAAGATTGATGTACAGACTATTGTGCAGAAGAGTAATTTGTTGATTGAAAGATTGGGCTCCAATGATGTTGGGCATACCCAGGATTGTACAAGATCTTCACGATGGAAGAGAAGGGCTAGAGCTAGGCCTGAGTCAGGTAAGTCTTCTAGCTCAAATTCTGGGGTGAAAAGAGGTACTGAGTTTGTGGGGGAAGATGGTGATATGTGAGTGGAAGGGAAGAAAATGAGAAGCAGCGATATTATGGTCTGTGATGACAGGCTAGGGGTGGTGGCTGCTATGTAGCACCACCTGGCATTATGAATATTCTATGTTGGAACTACCGAGGGCTTGGGAACCCTCAGACAATTCAGGATCTTTACCTTTTGGTGAAGAATAAGAGGCCAAAAATTGTGTTTCTCATTGAAACACTAAAAAAAGTAGCTGATGTTGAAAAATTAAAAAGGAGGTTGGGGATGGAAGGGTGTTTGGCAATTAATCCATTGGGAAGAAAAGGTGGTTTGGCCTTGTTTTGGGAGATGGAGGATGATGTAGTAATAGAGAGTTATTCAAAGTGGCATATTAGTGCCTCTGTTAAAGGAAGGGGTCAAGGAAGCTAGTTTTTTACTGGGTTCTATGGACACCCTGATGCAAGCAAGAGGTGGCAGTCATGGGAGCTTCTCAAGCAATTGAATCCACCTAATGGAGGGGCATGGTGTGTAGCTGGAGATTTCAATGAGCTACTATCATAGTATGAGAAATGGAGAGGCAATAGAAGATATGAGAAATTGATATCAGGTTTCAAAGAAGCTCCAGAAGTAAACAATCTGGTGGATGTGGGAATGAGTGGTAACCTTGTCACTTGGAATAATAGACATTCAGACCACACTTTTACAAAGGAAAGGTTGGACAGATATGTGGTTAACAATGAATGGATTAATATGTTTGGGAAGGCTAAAGTGGAAGGTCTTATAGATAGCAGTTCAAACCATCATCCAATCATGTTGTCTGTGAGGAAGGACAATAGGTTTGTCTCTGAAAGACAATATTCTTTTAAATTTGAGGCAAGTTGGATAAGGGAGGATGAGTGTGAAGAGTTAATTAGAACAGTTTGGGTTGATACCCCTCAGATTGGCAGGGAACCTCGTGTGTGTTCAGAAGATGTTGGGAGTGTGTAGTGGTAAATTGAGCAGTACATTCAGAAGAAGGGATGTCGAGAGATGTCATGATATTGAACAGTTAAACAAGAGAATAAAGGAGCTACAAGGTAGAGAGGGGCCTTATAATTCTGCAGAACTTCACAGATTGCAACAGGAGCTGGGCTTGTTATTGGAGAAGGAAGACATAAGGTGGAGGTAGAGGGCAAAAAGGAATTGGCATTCCTTAGGAGATAAAAACACAAAGTTTTTTCATGCTTGTGTTAAGCAGAGAAGACAGAAGAACCAAATCACCTAAGTTGTGGATGCTAATTCAGAATTGAAAGAAGGGAATGAAGAGGTTGAGGAGGCTTTTAGGCAATACTATACTGAGGTTTATAAAACAACAACTCCTTGTAATCAGGTGATAGAAGGGGTACAATCCATTGGAATTTGAGTCACTGAGCAGATGAATGAGGAATTGGAAAAGCCTTTCACAAGGGATGAAGTTGTGGCAGCCCTTAAGCAGATGGGTCCCTTGAAAGACCCTAAGCCTGATGGGTTTGGGGCATGCTTTTATCAAACCTATTGGCATACAATAGGGGATAAGGTGTGTGCTGTAGTATTGAGTTTCTTGAATGGGGGTGTGCTTGAAAGGTCCATCAATTTTACTTATGTGGCCCTTGTTCCAAAATTTTCTAAGCCTAAGAAGGTTGGTGACTCTAGACCAATTAGCTTGTGCAATGTTTTGTACAAGCTAATTTCAAAGACCCTTGCAAATAGACTTAAGATGGTACTCGATAAGGTCATTGCTAAAAATCAGAGTGCCTTCATTCTTGGTAGGTTAATCTTGGATAATTTAATAGTAGCTTATGAAACATTGCACTCGATGAAGACCAGATCCAAGGGGAAAGGAGGAAGTATGGCATTGAAAATGGATATCTCAAAAGCATATGATAAGGTGGAATGAGCCTATTTGAAAGCTGTCATGCAGAGAATGGGGTTTTAGGGAGAGATGGATTGGGTTGATTATAGATTGTATAACATCTGTATCTTATGTTGTGTTGGTCAATGAGAGGCCAAGTGATGTTATATATCCCTCGCGAGGAATTAGGCAGGGGGATCCAATATCCCCTACCTGTTCTTGTTATGTGCTGAGGGGCTTAGCAGTCTTATTAATGCAGTTGAAGATAAGGGTGAGAAAAGAGGAATGGCTGTTGCAAGAGGAGGTATAAGGGTCTCTCATCTCCTATTTGCTGATGATTGCATTATCTTGCAATAGCTAAGTGGCTTGAATGGTTGAAAGTGAAGGAAATCCTAAGGGTATATGAAGCAGCTTCTGGTTAGTACATGAATTTAGAAAAAACCACTGTGATGTTTAGCTCTCGAGTTAGATAGGAAGAGAAGGAAAGGATTGTGCACGATCTTGGGGCAAGGATGCAAAGTAACTGTGAAAAATATTTGGGATTGCCTACTATGGTTGGAAGAGCCTGTTATGACACTTTCAGGGGGATCAAGGACAGAGTTTGGCACAAGATTAATAGTTGGGAACATCAATTCCTATCCCCTGCTAGCAAAGAAGTATTACTCAAAACAGTTATTCAGTCCATATCTACATACCACATGAGTGTGTTCAGGTTGCCTAAGAAGTTGTGTAAGGAAATATCTGGTATTATGACCAGATTCTGGTGGGGTTATAAAAACAATGAGAAAAAGATTCAATGGGCCAGTTGGGAGAAGATGGGTTGTGCAAAGATGGTTGGGGGTCTTAGTTTTAGAAAGCTGAAAAGTTTCAATACTGCTCTCTTAGCAAAGTAGTGTTGGAGACTTGTCACTAAACCAGACTTTATTGCTGCCATGGTGTTAAAGGCTAAGTATTACAATAATTCTGATGTGCTGAGTTCTAAGCTAGGCTATGGACCTTCGATGATTTGGAGAAGTATATGGGGATCTTTGAGACTGCTTAAGGAAGGGCTTGTATGGAGAGTGTGCAATGGTTTGAACATTAAAGTGTGGGAGGATAAATGGCTGCCTAGTAAACCTTCTCATCGAGTGCAGTCTCCTATTAAGCATTTGAATGCTGAAGCAAATGTGGTAGAGTTGTTAGGGAATGGTGGTAGTTGGGATGTTAAGGTAGTGAGGGCTACATTCAATGAAGAGGAAGCTGAAGTACTATGCAATATTCCTTTGAGTCATACTGTCTTGGAGGATAAAAGAATTTGGGCCTACTCTAAGAATGGGTACTTTAGTGTAAGGAGTGCCTATCACCTTGATCTAAGCAGGAAGAAGGATTTGAAAGGGGGGTCATCTGATGGGAGAAAGATTAAAGAAGGGTGGAGAGAACTATGGCAGCTTAATACCTGGGGTGTGGTTAAAAAAATTGTATGGAAAGCTCTTAACAATTGTCTTCCCGCCAAGAAGAACCTCAATAGAAGAAAGGTGGTGGAAAAGCCAATATGTCCTATTTGCTTAAGGGAAGATGAATCTGTATGCCATGCTTTTTGGAGCTACCCTGCAGCTGTGGATGTATGGGCCGAGAAAGAGAGTCTAGTGCAGAAGTGGATGTCATCTGAGATGGATTTGGCTACAGTATGGAGGAAATTATTAGCTGACCTGGCTCTGGAAAGTGTGAAACTGGTGATATCTGTCAAGCGACATATATGGCTTAGAAGGAATGGGTGGATTTTTGAATGGAAGTTTAGTAGCCCTGGGATAGTCTTTCAGCAAGCAAAAGCAAGTCTCATTGATTTTCAACAAGCACAACAGAGGGGGGTAGAGAGAGTGGAACCTGTTGCAGTGGAGAGGAGGATGGTTAATGGGAAGCTCCAAGGGAAGGCTATGTAAAGGTAAATTGGGATGCTGCTTTAAAGGCAAATCAGAGAAGGATGGGGATTGGAATGGTTATTAGAGATGAGGAAGGAAATGTGTTGGTGTTTTTGTGTTTGCCAAAAGATCGAATTCAATCTGTTGTGATTGCTGAAGCTGCTGCTTTATGGAGGGCCCTATGCTTATGTGCAGAACTAAATATACAGAAGGTAATACTTGAAGGTGACTCGTTGGAGGTGATTAATGCTGTAAATAACAGGGAGAAATGTTGGGAATGGCATGGATAGGTTATAGAAGACATTAAAGGGATTCTTTGTACACATCCAAATTGGATACTTAAACATACATATAGAGAAGGGAATAGAGTAGCTCATTTTCTTGCATAGTTTGCTGTAAATTCTAGTGGGGAGCTTGTCTGGATAAAAGATGGCCCTGAGGGGTTTTTTTCTATTGTTTTACAAGATATGTGTTGTAATGACTAGTGTACTGATATATGAAAGGTGATGGTTTTTTATTCAAAAAAAAAAAAACAAACTTATAGATGGATATTCCTTTTTTAAAACAGTCAGAGACAAAGGGTCCTTTTTATTTGCAAAGACCTCTTGATGCTGATGTCAAAAGGATGTCTCTTCTATTCTCCACCACGTAATGCAGCTTTTCTTTACATTAAAATTGGAATTAAAAATACAGATTTACTCCATGGTTTTGATTCCAATCATTACTTATCCAAAAAAAAATATATATATTGATAAGATAACTTCTATATGCATAAAGAGATTAGATAAAAATAAACCTATAAATTGATATGGTGTCATGAGATCTTCTAGATCCTACTTTATAATAAAAACAACTTTATAATCTGATGTATCACATCAAGTCACATCAGTTTGTATATTTATTTTTGTGTAAATCATTTGTGTCTAAAGTATTTTCCTATTGATAATAAATTGCAAACAAATACAGAATAATCCTCGCAATAATTCTCTCTTTCTTCCGTCCTGAATTGATAAAAATCCTAAACCCTTGTGTAATTAAACATCAAGTTAAAGGCAAAGAGTTGAACTCAAATCTCTTTCCAACTACATTTTCTAGGTTTGTAATTTTGATCACAATTTGACTGCAAATAATATATATATATATATATATATATATTGTAAGGAGATTTTCCCCCACTTCATAAGCCCACTGGGCGTTCGGCCGAGAGTAATGGCCTTCGCTTGCCAGAGAAGGTAAACAATAATGGCTTATGGGACGAACAGACCTGACGCCACTCAGCCGCACCCCGCTCGTGGGGAGTCGTATAGGGCAGAGCGGGAAATATGGAGGACCTTTGATCATCTGACATAGTAACATTGACGGACCACCAAAGGTACCAGCAGAGTAAGGCGAATCAGGGAACCACGCCACATTAATGGAACCACTACCCAAGCTACACGCCACATTAATGACGCCGTTGTAGAGGCATGTCACATTAAAGAACTCTGAAAAAGGAACAATAAAAAAGACAACGACTCCATGGGGCAGGCACGATCCCCCTCTAGGACTCATGGTATAAATAGAAATTTCCAGGCACGCGAAAACTCTTTGATCCCTGGACTCTCTCATTATTTACGAACTTTCAAAACACTCTACCAACTTCGGCATCGGAGACTTTCCGGCCCCAAATGCCACCCTCTCCTAGCGCCTTTCTTCTCTATTTTCGAAGGCTCAGTTTTGAAGACCTGAGTTGTTGGAATCTCGCCCAAAGGCGTGCGAAACACGACTTTAGCAGTGGCACTGTCTGTGTGATCCTTGTAGATCTTGCGTGTACTTCGTATGCCTGCGACAACCCGTTCCCGACAACTCGGAAGATCACCAATAGCGCTGACGAACATGGAAGCTGACCAACGAGGAAGCCAAACTCCCAGGACTAGAGGAGGAGACGCCACGAAAGGGAGGTGAGAACATACCCAGGAAGGGGTGCCTCTAAGTGGCGGGGTGAATGTGGTATGACCTACGGTGGATGACTGCAGCTTGCCACCGCTGCCCATTTGTACCCCGGCTGAAGGTGAGATCTGAGATGAGCAAAGACTCAGAAATGTGGAACCAAATGAGCCGTTGGAGATTGTTCCCTTAAACTCGAATCGACCAGAAGCCATGGCAAGGATCGATAGTGAAATGACGCTTTAGGCGAGCTCCTTGCTGAGCACCAAGACGTATTTGCTTGGAGCTACGAGGAGATGCCAGGAATAGACCCTAAAGTCATACAACACAATCTTAGCGTAGACCCAAAGGCCAAAGGTGTGAGACAAAAATGCCGAAGTGTCAGTGCAGAAATGAAAAAGTTGCCATAGCTGAGGAAGTGGACCACCTGTTAGCCTCAATATTCATCTGAGAAGCTCACTATCCGAAATAGCTGTCCAACGTGGTGCTGGTGAAAAAGCAATGGAGAATGTGCATCGACTTCACTGACCTCAACAAAGCCTGCTCGAAGGACAGCTTCGCATTTCCCTTCTTCGATTTGATCGTCGACTCCATGGAAGGCCATCATATGCTCAGTTTCATGGATGCTTACTCTAGGTATAACCAGGTTCGTATGAACCCGAAGGATGAGGAAAAGACCTCCTTCATCACCCATTGAGGCCTTTATTGTTACACAACAATGCCTTTTGGGCTGAAGACCTACCAGCGGTTGGTCAACCGCATGTTCAAAAATCAGGTAGGAATAAACATGGAGGTCTATGTGGACGCCTTGTTCATTAAGAGTGGGACTCCGGAACAACACTTGAGCGATCTGAGGGAGGCTTTTGCAATACTAAGACAGTACTAGATGAAGTTGAACCTGGCGAAGTTCGCCTTCGACGTCAGATTAGGGAAGTTTCTGAGATTCATGATGTCAGAACGCGAAATCAAGGCCGACCCCAAAAAGGTGGAGGCCATCCTCAACATGACCCCACCCTGAAGCATAAACGAGGTGCAAAAATTGACAGGGCGAGTGGCGGCTCTCAACAGGTTCGTGTCAAGATCCACCGACAAGTGCCTGTCTGTCTTAAAGGTCTTGCAAAAGGCACATATATGGGACGACGAGTGCGACCTGGCATTCGAGGCTTTCAAGAAGTACCTCACGAGCCCACCGCTCCTCAGCCAACCTAGGTGTGGGGAAACACTAACCCTGTACTAGTATGTGTCCCCTCAGGCAATCTCTTCGGCATTAGTGTGCAAAGAGGATGGAGTCTAGAGGCCAGTCTACTACACCAGCCGAGCATATCGGGGGGCAGAAGCCAAATACCCCCGTAGTAACTCGCCTTTGGTTTGGTGGTAACCACATGCAAGCTGCGCCGATACTTCCAAGCTCACCCAATAAGGGTCCACACAAAAGCCCTTTTGAAAAAGATCTTGCAAAGGCCGAGCGCTTCGGGCAGACTGGTGAACTGGGCAGTAAAGCTGAGCGAGTTTGCATTGACTACGTACCACGGAATACCATCAAAGTGCAAGTGCTAGCAGACTTCGTAGCTAAATTTAATGGTTTCCCGTCAGAGAGCGAACATGCACCTCCCGTGAAGCCCTGAAAAGTTTTCTTGGATGGCTCATCTTGCTAGGCTGGAGGGGGAGTATGGGTGCATATCAATACATTTGAGGGAGAGGAGTACAATTATGACATCAAGTTGGAGTTCAAAACCACGAAAAATGAGGCGGAGTATGAAGCATTGCTCTCAGGACTGGCGGTAGCCAGGTCTCTGGGTGCTGCTTAATTGAAGTACGAGCTAACTCACAGGTGGTGGTTAATCAAGTATGAGGGGAGTTCATTGCGAAGAGCAAAAATTTGAAAGAATACCTGGCACTAGTAGAAGCCGAGCGCCCCACTTCAAGTACTTCTAGATTCAGCAGGTACTGAGGGCAGAAAACCAAAAAATGGACAATCTAGCACCGCGGCATATGGGCAAGAAGACGACCACCTACCGCAGCAGACGGTGATCCAAACCGTCGATGTACCCATCGTAGGGATCAAGGTAATGGAGATATAGCCCGAAACCCTGGATTGGGCGAGGGACATCCTCAAGTACTTGGACGCCAACAAGGTGCCCGAGGACAGAAATGAGGCCAGAAAGATCAGGAACCAAGCAACACGCTACACTCTAATCGAGGGAATTTGGTATTGGAGGGGCCACTTGATGCCTCTCTTGAGGTGCATCTCCCTTGAAGAAGCCCAATACGTGTTGGTAGAAGTACATGAAGGGATCTACAGCAGTCACTCAGGAGGAAAGGTGCTAGCCAGAAAGGTGATGAGGGCAGGGTATTACTAGCACTATGCCTTGAGAGATGCCAAGGAATACGCGTGGAAATGTCGGAAGTGCCAAGAGTATGCTAAAGTGTCCTACTGCCCACCGGAAGAATTGACGTCAATCACCTCACCTTGGCCCTTCGCCTAGTAGGGAATCGACCTGGTTGGCCCATTCCTTCTTGGCAAGGAATGAGTAAAATTCATGGTAGTAGCTGTGGGTTACTTCACCAAGTGGGTCGAAGCCGAGGCCCTAGCAACCATCACGGCAAACAACATCATGTGGCACCTTTGGAATACGGGTGATTTGCAGGTTTGGCATCCCACACATATCATATCAGACAATGGGAGACAGTTTGAATCCGATCACTACCGTAACTGGTGCTGGGAGCTGTGGATTGAGTTTCGATACTTGTCTCCGAGCCATCCCTAGTCTAATGGGCAGGAGGAGGTAACCAACAAGACATTGATGAGAATGCTCAAGAAGCGACTCAACGACAAGAAGGGCGTGTAGGCAGAGGAACTTCCTGTGTCCTGTGACCTACCTGGTTACAGTAAAGACACCAACAAGGGAAACTCCTTTCACCCTCACTTACAGCCACGAGGTGATGCCGCCCGTAGAAATCAGGATCCCCACCTACAGAGTTCAGCACTTCGAGCAAGACTCCAATGATAGGCGGTTGGAAAAACAGGTTGATTTGCTGGAAGAAGTTAGAACGGAGGTAGAGATAAAAAGCCCCGCCAATAAAAGGAGGGCCGAGCGGTGTTTCAACAAGCAAGTGCATCCGAGAGCATTCAAGGTCGGAGACCTTGTACTCAAAGAAACAGAAGGCCCCTACCGGCTTCGAGACTCCCAAGGAAATGAGTTGCCACACTCCTGGAACTCCAAAAACCTACGAAAATTTTATTGCTAAAGCTAGCTTAATTTTTGTAAATTTATGTTTTCGTGCATACACTACAAATCCTAATAAAAGAAGTTTTGTGTTTCAATGTCAAGTTTCAGGGACATAACAAAATCTCCATCAACAAAATCTTCATTGACTATTTACCTCCCCGCAGGACACCAAAGGCACGAGTCATGAAAGAGGCTGCTCCGTCCCTCCTGCAGAGGACTGCGAGTCGGCCCTTGGCCACCCGAAGATAAAAACTTACCTTTTCCGTGAGTGTCAACAAGCGGGAGAGGGTCCAGTCCCAAACTGCCTGAGGCTACCTGAAAAACTTACCCCGAGCTCCACCACAACGAGTGTGGGATTAGTGCTAGCCTAACCCAAACTCACCCTTTCTTGTGATGTCAACGGGTGGGAGCCGATCCAATCCCAAACTGCCCGAACAACCTACCTCCCCACAAGAGGCTCAACCTCCCCGTCTAGGAGAGTGGGACCCGCCCCCCTCCCCGCCCCCCCGGCTGCCCGAAAAATTTACCCCGACCCCTATCATGGCGAAGGAGCGGATCGACCACATCACTGTCTGAATTACCTCCTCTGCGGGGTATCAAAGGGACGAGTGTAATGCCTAAAGTTGCCTTATCCCTCCCGTGGCGGAATGCGGGTCGGTCCTCAGCTACCCGAAGGGAAAGACTTACCTTCCTCGTAAGCGTCGACAGGCAGGAGCAAATCTAGTAGCAGACTGCCCAAAACCTCCCCGAGGGCTAAGGATCAAGCCAGAGGCCACCCTATCTTCCAAAAGCAGAGAGCGGGACCAGCCCCACGGCTACCCAAATAACTTACGCCAACCTCTACTGTGACGAAGAGTGGGTTTAGCACCAGCCTGACCCAAAACTTACCCTTCCCTGCAGTGCTAACGGGCGGGAGCAGGTCTAGTAGTAGACTGTCCGAACAACCTACATCCTGCGGTAAATAGTGTGATGGGTTGAGCCAAAGGTCGTCCTGTCCCTCTCGCAAAGGAGAGCGGGTCCAACCCCGAGGCTACCCGAATGCTTAACCCGACCCCCATCACGGCAAAGGAGTAGACCAGCCATATCGCTATCCGAATTACCTCGTCGGGGGGACAAAGAGGCGGTTTGGCTTGAGGCATTCCGACCCCTCCCAGATGGAGTGCAGTTAGTCCTCAACTACTTTAAGATGAAGACTTACCTTCCTCATAAGGATCCACAAGCTGGAGCAGGTCCAATTACAGATTGCCCGAACAACCTACCTCCCATCGGACCGAGGAGACGGGTCAAGCCAGTGGCAGCCTTGTCTCCCCGAGGTGGAGATCGGGACCAACCCCACGGCTACCCGAATAAGTTACCCCTGACCTTCGCTACGACAAAGTGTGGGATTAGTGCCAGCCTGACCTAAACTTACAATTCCTTATGGTGTCAATGGGCGGGAGCGAGTCTATTAGTAGACTGCTCGAATAACTTACCTCCCGCGGGGAGCAAAGGGACGGGTTGAACCAGAGGCCACCTTGTCCCTCCAGCGACAGAAAGTGGGTCCAGCCCCAAGGTTGTTCTAAAACTTACCCTGACCTCTATCGTGGCGAAGGAGCGGACCAGCCACACTACTGTCTGAATTACCTCCTTGAGGGGCAAAGGGGTAGTTTGGCGTGAGGCATTCCAACCCCTCCCTGACGAACTGCAGGCCGAGTCCATCAACCGCTTGAATACTACACCAATGAACTCAGACATCAACAACCCGGTAAAAATTGGTAAGCAAATCACGTCATAAGCTAGAGGGCCTAGGTTTGCGAAGTCTAACTCCTACAAAGCTAATAATAAAGTTATGATGACATGTTTATCTTTCAATCAGAAATTAAATACGCAATGCCAATGTGTGGGAGTGGGTCTAGTCCCAAATTTCTTGGACAACCTATCTCCCTGCGGACCAAGGAGACGGGTCGAGCCAGAGGCCGTCTTGTCTCCCCGCAGTGGAGAGCGGGACTAGCCCCACGGCTACTCGAGTAACCCACCTCGGCCCCCATTGCAGTAAAGCGCAGCCTAGATTAGATATATTCAACTCTACGGCCACGGTGCTACTTGGAGCGACATAGAGTCAGGTTTGTAAAACGCTTCCCAGACTCTCCCCCCAAGGAGGCGACCGGAGTCTCCTTAACGCGGCTTAACTCTTAAAGGGGGATTTTCGTCCCCTCCTTGCCGACAAAAACGAGCAAGGGCCAACATACGCTAATGGCACTTCTCTCTTCTTTCAGTTACATACCCAAAAATAAAGCACATCAGGAGGATATCGGCCAACGGGGTAAAGTGCATCCAAGAGATAAACGACAAGAAGGAGGAAATTGGTGTAAAAAATAAATAGGGAGATATCGGCTAATTCAAACAATATCACTAAAGGCCCCAAGAGGACAATTGCCTAGCAGGGGCGAACGAAGACATTAGAAGCAGAAGAGTTGTCGGCCAGTGGGATCGTCAGGAATAGGTTAGGCCCGGTGGGGTGGACTGTAGAGATCTGTATGATGGAAATGCCCCCACCTAACACCAAGCCCATAATATCCTGCGACAAAAGCCCCGAACCTGGCCATAAAAAAAAAAAAAAAAAAAAAAAAAAAGAGGAAGAAGATGAAGGAAACATCAAAGAAGAATACGCAAACACAAGCAACTGGGAATAATTAAGTATAAGGCAGTCTCATTAATGATCAGAAGTTACAACATAAAGCTGCAAGCTTACAAGAGACTAGTTATAAAGGATAAGTTACAACGTGAAGTGACAAGTTACAGCGTGACGCTGCAAGCTTACAAGAGACAAGTTTTAAAGGATAAGTTACAACGTGAAGCGACAAGTTACAGCATGAAGCGACAAGCTTACAAAGAACAAGCTACAAAGAATAAGACAAGTTACAACGTGAAGCGGTAAATTATAGCGACATACATCATAAGTCAACTAGATACGACATAAAGTTGGGAAGGCGCAAGCAAACCGAAGCTTGATCAGATCAAATCCTAGTAGAAGTGCAGACAAAGATCTCTATCATTACGACATGCCAAAAACGCCAGAGGTTACTTCAAAGAAAATCAGCAACGAATGTAATGAGGCAACTAACTGAGCCGTACGGGGACTGCAACCGCCGAGATGCCGCCAGGAGTCACCCTCCTGCCATGGAGGGGTGCGAGAAACTATTGGAGAGGATGAAGACAGTAGGGCAAGATGACAATAGGAGGGTAATCTTGGGGCGTAAGAGGAGGCGTTGCGTGTTGGAGTGTGCGAAAATGAAGGCTGAAAGTGAGGTTGAGATTTGGAAAAGGAGGTTTGGAACTGGAACCTCGAATAGAAGAGAAGAGCAAGACTCGTCAGAAGAGCTGGTCGAATTGCGGCCGAGGAGAATCAATCATTAGTGGTCGGTATTATTTTGGTTACCTCTAAGAGCACTTGGGATTATGTCCAGCAGAGCTACCCCTAAGGGCACTTCATCCGAGGGAAGCTCCCACACACTCAGAGTCCTCAAATTGCATCGGGGATTCCGAAGGACAAAAGTCTTCATCCTTTCCAAGCCGTTAGTGTAACCGAAGTGCCAGACATCATCGTAGACACGGTGGACATACGACAACTCCTCCCGCAAACCCCGGATGGTAGCATCACTGGCCCCCAAAGCACGCCTGGCTTTGGCTTGATCAATCTCCAAATCCTTCCTCTATTTCCTCTTGTTTTCCAGGGCCTTTCTCTTGTCCGTCAGAGATTGGGAATTCTTCTCGTATTGCCCCGACAACCACTTGTACGACCGATAGTTAGAGTCTTGCCGCTTGCGCAGCTCCAAGTTTTCGGCCTGCAGGTGCTCCAGCTCCTTCTAACAAGTGTCGAGCGGCCTTTGTAGCCCATTCCTCGCCTCGGAGCAAGCGCCACCTCAAGACAAAGAAGGTCGGCCTCATCCTAGGACTTTGACAAGTCAAAGAGCCTTCTCATCCTCTTCCTTCTTCTTCCGCTCCTTTGATGCACATCATAAAGCCAGTTGGGCGAGCAAGTGAAGTGCTCTGTTCTCGCTCGCCACCTCTTCTTGGTTGTCCATGATGAACGCCGTCAAACGTTACAAGCCCTGCCTTGAAAGTCTGGGTCAAAATCAAAAAGAAAATGAACAACAGGCATAAGGAACTTACAAGCAAAGATCCTTACTCCAGTGAAAATTCTCTTTAGCCTACTATTCGCCTTGCGGATACGATCGGCATGGCTCTCCGTAGCCATCGACCGAAAGTCTGTCGGGACCTCATCAACTACCTCCCCATCCGTGCCAAGAACCACAGACGTTGTAGCTGCCTCAGCTTGGGGAACGCCCGACACCACCTCCTCAGCCCAAGCAACGTCCCCCGCTACTTCATCACCAACCGAGGCGACCTCAACCTCGGGAGAGCTTACTAGTGGGGACTCTGGGATGGAAACCCGCTCAGGGGACCCCCCGTCCTTGACAAAGGAATCTACTTGAACGCTGTGCTGAGGGGCAAGGAGACTACTGAAGACCCCCCCCCCCCAAAACCAAAGGGCCTGGCGGGGTCGTAGGAACGAGATCAGCGGGAGACCCGAGGACCGATGGCTTAGGTTTAATATCTGCAACAACTCCTCGAGCCAAGAACACAGCACAAGGAAGGTTAGCGATTGCCATCACTTTCCAGGGTTAGGACTATGGCTGAATGACGAGTACCTCCGCAGAAGGACCTCTGGGAGGAATGGAAAGGTCGTCAGAGTCGGCTCTGATGGGGGAAGTCCTCCGAAGCCTTTTCCCTTTCCCTTGCCCCTCCACCGGCGAGCTGGGAGAGCGGCTAAGGACCTGGGACGTGACCTCCCTTAGCGGCTATTTCAGAGCACAAATTGCCCGCCGGGGGGGGGGGGGGGATATGCCGACGAAGGCTGTCCTCAGCTAGCAGAACCTCCAAAAGAACGTCGTTCGGATGGGTTTTTCCCAAGCATGGATGACCTCGATCCTGAGTGTTTCGACCGGGGTCGCGGTAGGATGACGATCCTTGTCATCGCCCACAACCCCCCATATGGCAGAAACAAGGAATGCGTGCCGATTGATCTGGCCAATAGGGAACTCCCACCCCTTGCCAGACAAAAAGAAGAACAGGAAACTCCACCCCCTCACGGCACTATATTGTGACTCTAGCCAAACCAACGCCTGGACTAGTTTGAAGTCGTAAGTGTTGCAATCTCACCTCAAAAGATTGTGGGTGAGGATGAACTCACACACCGTGAGATCCGAGTAGTCAGCCTCAACCTCCTCCAACGCGCGACGCCAAATGATGCAGCATGACACTTGGATCCTCCACGCTGTAGGAGGGAGTTGAGCATGAGCCAACTTGAAAAAATCCAGTACTTCTGGCACTGGACGACAGAATGACAGTTTGGGACCAGCAGAGAACATGGCAGGGTACACTGCCACTTTGGAGGCAAAACCCTCAGAATCTACTACCCCTTCGGTAGGCGAAGGCACCTCGAGTTCCACAGTCCGAGGAACCTATAAGTCTCCCTCAAGGACTCCAACTCAACGAGAGTCACCTCCGAATGCCATGAGAAACCAGCAAACTCCTGTGGAATGGTGTCACCCTGTCCGTATGCGGCACGGGCAACGTCGGAAGATCTAGCCAACTTGGAATGACGCAAGGATCTCTAGAGGGCCATTAGCAACCAGGGAAAAATAAGAGGAATCGAAAAGAACATCGCAAGGATAAGTGCTTGAAAGAGGAAGGGGAATACAAAATATCCAGCAGAAGAGAGAATAGACAAAGTAACTCGTTGTTGAGAAAGAAGAGACCTTATATAGGCAAGCACGACGGCTGAAAACCCGAGGCAGCAGGAACCCACGCACCCCATGGAGTACTAGAATCCTACGATTGTCGCGATTCCAACAGAGCGTATCTAGTGATGCGACGTGGGAAATAAGTAACCGCTTGACGTGAGTAATGACAAAGGGACTGAAGGGGCGCCATTTAATGCATAACGGAACTGTCAAAGTACAACCATGCAAGTTGAAGGCGACCCGTTGCCAAATATTGTGTCAAGATGAAAAGGCCACTAGGGTATAGCTCGGAAGCAAAAGTGCAACAAGTGGGCATCGAGAAGTCTGTAACCCTCCGTCCTGGGAAAGAAAAGGCCGCATAGTCACAGTTGTAAAAGTTGATTAATCAAGGAAGGAAATGCATAATTCTCATTGGACCCATTTGATAGAATTGGCGGGGTAACTATAAGGGGATTTCCCCCCACTTCATAAGCCCATTGGGCCTTCGGTCGAGACTAATGGGCTTCGCCCAGATACCAAGCCCCAGAGCCGAAACTTGCCCACAAAGTAAGTCTCCTGCAAAGGATGATAAACAATGATGGCTGATGAGACGGATAGACCTAACGCCGCTCGGCCTCACCCCTCTCATGGGGATTCATACAGGGCATAGCGGGAAATATGGAGAACATTTGATCTTGTGACATAGGAACATTGAGAGACCACCGAAGGTACCAGCAATGTAAGGCGAATCAAGGAACCACGCCGCATTAATGACACAACCTACCAGAGCTACACGCCACATTAAAAGATTTTGACAAAAGGAATAGTAAAAAAGACAAGGACTCCATGGGGGTAGGAACGATCTCCCTCCGCCGGGGGGACTCAAGGTATAAATTGAAATTTCCACGTACAAGAAAGCTCTCTGATCCCTAAACTCTTTCATTATTTACAAACTTCCAAAACACTATACTAACTTTGGTATCGAGACTCCTCGGCCCCAAAGGGCACCCTCTCCTAGTGTCTTTCTTCTCTATTTTCGCAGGCCTAGTTCTGAAGACCTTAGTTTCTGGAACCTGGCTCAAATGCGTGCAAAACACGACATTAACATATATCACCCCATGATTTTGAGAAACAAATTTTTGAGTCAATATACACGTAAATTATTTAAGAAAATGAATTAAAAGAATTAAAACTTTAGGGCTCGCTTGGACGTTTGGACTACAATTTTGTGAATAATAGTGAAATTATCTTAGAATAGTAATAAAATAGTTTGAGTAAAATATTTTATTGGATTTTGAGAAAGGAGAGAAAAATTTGAAGAAAAATATTGTAAAGTTAAAAAATTATTTGAATATAATTTTTATTTTAAAATTTGAAAAAATTGTATTGATTTTTGTATTTTGTTTTGAAATTTATAAAAAAATGTAATGATTAGGTAATAATTAAATAAAAAAAATTACAAATTAAAATTATAAATTGAAAAGTTTTTTATTTTTTAGATTTGGAAAGGAAATTGTAAAATTTTTAAAAAAATTATCGACCTTAATCTCGATGTAAATGTATATACACACGTACCTCTTTCTTAACGTAACAACTAATATAAGAATAATCTATTATAAAGCAGATCGTAGTGTAACAATTTTATTAAAAAACTTGAAGATCTAAAAAAAATAATGCTAATTTGTAATTAATTTCTTTTCTTTTGTATCTATTTCTTAGAGAAAAATCTCTAAATATTTTATACAGAGATTTCGTGAAAATAACTTCACAAATTTTCGCGAACTGATACAATATTATTATGAAATACCTTTCATCCAAAAATAAATTTCACATATCACGTGAAACCGCAAACTTTTCACCAGCGACACAATGCACGCCAGCCATGCAAAGGCCATACGAAATTGAAGCAAATCTCAATGCAAGTAGAATATCTCCATTTGGGGGCATTAATTTTCAAATTTAACGTTAACTTTATCACATTGATATTTAAGTTTTTTTCTAATCAAGCATATTATAGACATATAAAATAGTTACAGGATATAAGAAATAATAGGGTGGGAAGTCCCGACATTCATCCCAATTAAACCAACTAATACAACACAGGAAAAAGAAAAAAAAAAGATATGGGGTCAAGGACTTGACCGCCACTTATTTCCCACAAAAGAAAGCCGCCTGAAGCGGTTTTGATACAGTCCAACAAACTGATTATAATACAGGAATTTGTGCTGCATGTCACTGGTCTGGACTGACTAAAGAAGACTTTCACTAACTTTTTCCACGATCATTGGTTAGGATGAACAATAACATAGGAATATAGCAAGTTAGAGAAGCGTAGAATCATCGACAGGAGACCTTGAGGATTTGTGATGGCACGTGAGGACCACACACGGTTTTGGCCGTACATGAGGAACACGCGCCACTCTTTTTGACATTTTTATTCTGCCATTCTAAGGATCGGCAGCTTGCGAATTTTGTGGTGCGGCGCATGGCAGTTATGTGTGGTCGGAAATCAATAGATCAACACTTCCCTATACTATGGTTGGAAAATTTAGAAAAAACTGAAAAAAAATATAATAGAATTGTATCTAAACTCTAGAATGAGAGGCAAGATTTTTTTTACTTCTAAGAGTGTTTTCACGGGAGAGAGAGAACCAGTTTTCGACGATCAAAACCTCTCACCCTGATGAATTAATCTGGGGAGAAGCCACTATCTGGGAGCAGCCAAGACACACCCTACGTGGCATGATCCAAACCACTCACACGAAATCCCTTTGAATTCGAAATACCACCAGTTATGAGAGAGAGAGTTGGTGAGAGAGAGACACAAGGATGAGAGAGAGAGAACCGAGATCAGAGAGAGCTGAGATGAGAGAGAGAGAGCGGATGAGAGAGAGAGAGAGAGACGAGGATGAGAGAGAGAGAACCGAGATGAGAGAGAGAGACACGAGGATGAAAGAGAGAACCTAGTTGAGAGAGAGAGTTGAGATGAGAGAGATCTGATGAGAGAGAGAGCCGAGGAGAGAGAGCCGAGATGAGAAAGAGAGACGATGAGAGAGAGTCGAGGTGAGAGAAACCCAACTAGAGAGAGAGAGACGATGAGGGATGAGTGAGAGTCAAGGAGGAAGAGAGAGCCGGCGAGAGTGCTGATGAGAGAGAAAGCCAAGATGAGAGAGAGATGAGAGAAAGAGATGATGAGAGAGACGCTGGAGAGAGAGTCGAGATGAGAGAAAGATGAGAGAGAAAGCTGATGAGAGAGACTCTGGAGAGAGAAAAAAAGAGAGAGCTGAAGAGAGAAAAAAAGAGAGCTGAAGAGAGAAATGATGAGAGAGAGAGGTAGAAGGTCTGTGCTTTTTGAAGGAAAAAAAATCAAGAGCAGCCACGTAGTGTGTGTAATGTATGCACTACTATAGTGGCTGCTCTGTAGGATATCTCCACCATGATGTTTAAGTTACAATCACATTTAGATTAATATACAGTAATAAGCCTAGATGACCGAAATACCCATACTATTCCCATGGGGGTGATGGAGCATAGCTGGACATAATCGGCCGAGCGAAAAACAAAATTGAAGATCCTAATTATTTCTGTTCAGCGACTCCCTGTAACGCTGAAGAGAGTCGAGGCGCTCCAACCTCATCTGCTGCTTAAACCTGTTGATGAAATCATCCGCCTTCGCGTCCACCTCTTCGTCCGGCAAGGCTCTCGTCTTGATCTCCTCCGAGCTCCCTAGCGCGGACTTCTCGCTCGCAGACTTCGTTATCTTCTCCACCGCCAGTCTTTTAGGAACTCCGACGCCGTTGTCCGAGTTGCTTCGCTTGACCATGTTGTCAGTCTCCGCTTTCAGATTCCGAGTGACTTGGTCGGGCTCCGTGGGGTGAAGAATTTCCGATTCCATTGCGGACGAGTCAGATCGGTAGAGAGAGTAGACGTTGATGGACTTGAGGCGGTCCAAGAGGGAAGGAGACCTGGCGAGTTGTGTCGTCGAAGGGTGATCCGGGTTCTGGTACGAAATTTCGACGTGATCGACAACGCTTGCGGGTTGGAAAAACTCGGTGACTGGGTCTGCGGCATTAGGTTGCTCGAACTTGTAGAGTGAGAAGTTGATGGAATTGAGGCGGTCCAAGAGGGAAGGAGACCTGGCGAGTTGTGACGTCGAAGGGTGATCCGGGTTCTGGTACGGAATTCCGACGTGATCAAGAACGCCTGCGGGTTGGAAAAACTCGGTGACTGGGTCTGCGGCGTTGGGTTGCTCGAACTTGTAGAGTGAGAAGTTGATCGACCTTACTCGGTTGAGGAAGGACGGAGCTTGCTCAAGCTGGTGGTGGTGGTGGTGTTGCTGTTCTTGTGGTTTTCTCTGAGAACCGAGAAGGGAGGTGAGAATGATGGCGAAGATGGTGAGGTTGAGGAGGACGAAGAGCGAGGTGGGTGTCAACCAACTCGTCATGAAAGCCCAGATGGAAGACATAGCTTTGCTTCAAATTCTGCTTTTCCTACGTGTTTCGTTTCTTGGATTTAGCAAATAGAGAGAGAGAAAGAGAGAGCCTGAGAATGAGCTCTATGGCAGAATATGTAGACTGATTCCATATACATATATGGAAAATGCTCGATTTCGCTGGGGTTATTTTTATGTGTTTTTTAAATTTTTTTTTTATATAAATTGTTTTAATAATTTTAAATAATTTAAAAATCATAATATTATTATAAAATAACTTGGTGATTAAGGAAGTATTTTATAATAATTTTTTTTACTTTTTGATTAAGAAAATATTCTTTTAATGATGTTCTAAATTTATTTTATTTTTTTTAAATATTAAAAAATTTACATAAAAAATAACTTAAAAAAAACACATGTAAAACAATATCACATCCCAACCAAATCCTAACGGGGAGCTATAGCATGACCCTACATATATTAATGGAAGTACTTGTGTCTTTTTTTATTAGTTTTTTGTGTCCTTTTTAATTAAAAGATAATAATAAATGTGACATGTGGTTATTTAATGATGTGTTTTTTTGTTTTCCATATTATTATATATAAAACAACTACAAGAGAATCGGAGAACAGAGTGGAGGCTCCACATTCATCCCAAACTAACCATACAATACAGAAAAAAAACAAAAAACAAAAAAAGAGAAAGCAGCCTAAAGCGATTCTGATAAGTCTAATAAATAGACTATAATATAGAAATCTGTATTGCATGTCTAGATCAACACTTTTATTGATTTTTTCCATTATCCTTAATTATTTAAAAATGTGTTAATTAGTATAAAGAGATAAAACAAGTCGACCCCAAGTCAACTTTTTTGTTTCTATTTTCTTTTCTCTATAGACGTCTTTAAAACTGATGCAGACGAATGCTTTATCTCTTTAAACACGTGTCTGTCGAGAAAATAAAAATAAAAGCAAAAAAATTGACCCCAAGTCAGCTATAATAAAAGAGAAAATTTATACATGATCCGGTTTATGATTGTAACATGATCCGGTTTTTTATTTTTTCTTCGATCCGGTTTTGTCACGTAATAAAAGTGTGCAGTGTTATAAAGAACCGGATTCCGAATATAATTTTTCTTAGATTTATTATTTTAAAATATGATATTTAATCTAATAGTTTAATATAATTACAGATCTACAACAAAGTTGGCTCTTCTTGACCACATTGATTTTTATAATTAGATCGAGACTCGAGATAAAAGAATTATAAGATATGACATTTTTCTTAATTTATTCACTTTGATGGGTGAGAACAAAACCGCGTGCAAAAAGATATTTATTTTAAAAGCTTAAGTTGATTATGAAAAAAGAAGATAGATTTAATTATTTATATTTTTTTAATACTTCACGTGCGTGACATTCTCTCTATCAATGATTGAGTTTAATATGTGAAATATTTAATTAAGTAAGATATAGTTTATAGTTTAGATTATGAATTTTATTCCGATACCATATAAAAATAACATGTTACAAAAGCTTAAATGGATGAAAAAAATATAAATTAATAAAAAAATTTAAAGAATAATGATAGAGTTATTACTCTACTATTACCTATTTATTACTCGTTTTATATTTGATTTTTTTTATTTTTTAATTTTACTTAATGATTAAGGAAGTGAGTATTAGTAAAATTATATATTTTTTTAATTTTTTTTAGTGATTAAAAATGTTAAAAAAATATTTAAAATAAAATAATAAAAAAATAAAAAACTTGAAATATATTTAGGTAGTAGACGGATAATAATATGATAGTAAGCCTGAATTTAAAAAGTACCAAACTAGAAAAAGTCCATCCATAAAACCATGACAAATCAAATTCTGGTATGCTTTTTAATGAGAACCACACACTCAAAATATTATGATATAAAGTAATACTATATATAATTATGGAGTGTGCGAACGTTGTGCAGTCATTTTGAAAAAGATTAAAATATATTATTAAAAAATTATTATTTTTATATTTTTTTAAGTGATTACACTATATATATATATATATATATATATATATATATCATTTTTTTTTTTTGAGATCTAACTATTGAGATAAATGAAAAACAATCACATAACATGATATTGATGGCAGAATCTTAAAAGAAATCTCTACAATCAAAATTTTCTTTCTTCAATGTGAATCACAGACTACAGATTGTAACGTGAGTACGACTAAAATGATAACGATTGGGATCGAACCGATCCAGATAGATTTTATCCATAATATGAAAATGACTACCTTCAAAACCAGTGAAAATATATTAAAAAAAACAAAACGACATAGTTGGCACGAATAAATGATCGAGGATTTACCGGGGGTCCGTCTGGTTAGTACATGTGTGACATCATTGACAGAAATTTTAGTGACGACATTTCGGGTTGCTTTCACAAAAAAGTAGTGATACATTGACAACCCATCTATAATTTATTTAGAGAAATAATTTATACAAATTTTAAATAGATAAGTCTCATATAAGTTATTATAAAAAAGTAGATTCCATCTTAAAAAAGTATAAAAAAATTATTATTTATTAGTGAGATCTATTATTTTACAAAAGAATTATACGAGACTTATCTATTTGAAACTTGTATCTAGCATTACTCATTTATCTATTACTTCTTTATAAAATATAATTTTTTAAAATTTTAGATACATCAAATCAAAACTAAAAAACAAAATTTAATTTAAAAAATATTATTTTATTCAATAATAGTTTAAGAATAGCAAATTAGTTGGTAATTTATTATTTCTCTTCACAACATCAGAGAAATAAAATATGTAAATAATTTATTTATTATTTTTTTAAAAATTAAAGGTATGTATTCATGGAATTTGGTTTGCAAGACCGATGTGACCACTGACTGGTCCAACCAGTCCTTCCCACCTTGGGTTGGTTGATGTAGGTGGTCGGGTGATGTAATAAATTATATAAAAATAAATTTATAAATTAATATAATTTTATGTAATTCATTAAATTTATTTTATAATAAAAATAATTTTATAATCTGACGAATTATATCATGTCATATTAATTTGTAAAATTATTTTAGTATAATTTATTTGTGTCTAAAATATTTTCCTTTTATTTTTAAAGAAAGGGTGGCGTCGAATTTATATATTTTTAATTTTGTTTTGTTTTATATAAAGGCTATTAGTTGACATCATATTAATTAACTACTTGAATCTCGCACAAATTCACTTGCCCCAATAGCAATAATAAGAGCTAGGCGGCCGATTAGCATGATCCTAATTTTATATAATAATGTCCAGGTTAATAGAAAGGAGATGAGAAACAAATTTTCCGAATATGCTAATAGCAAGAGGATATAAAATAAAATTGCAGGATGACACACACAAAGTTTAAGAAGAACTAAAGGTTTGCAAAGAAATGACTGACATATAAAAAGAAGGTAGCAATTAAAAAGATGTGAGAAGCGAGAAAAGAGGCTTAAGGCTAACCCCACACAAGATATAAATTAAATAGACATTAGCTAATTAAAAGAGAACAACCAAGACAGAGCAGGAGTACTTAGTTTTATAGATCAAGGGACTTGGCCATAATCTTTATTGTCAAATCATGTAAATCTTTGTTTAAACCACCAATGAGCCTCCAGGTATTGCACCATCGTCCAAACACTACTCAGAGAATTCGACCATACTGCTTGCATCCATCGATAAAAATGTGGCAAAGAATGTAAACATCATCTAAAATACTTGAACCTCATATACAAGCATAATTTTCAAGTCAAAGCTTCACTACTAAAGCAAACAACCCTCAACAACATTGAATTTCTTATAGAAATGTCTACTAGAATTTTATAGAAGCTCTGGGTAGAATCCATCAAACTAGTCATGCCAACAAACCACCATGCAGTAATGGTATTATTAAGAGAAAGAAACACATTTAACACTTGTTAAATCTCTTATGTTTGAAATGAATTTCCCTAAACAACATTTGTCTCGTCGTGTCATTAATTTCTACTATCTATCTCATAATTTATCAATTGACACTCTTCTTGAAATACTTATAAAGTTGTTTGTTATCTATATATAAAAAATACTTAAAAAGTTGGATACTTGACCGATCACATCTTATTGTCTTTGGTTGACGATATTATATTCCAAGGAACACCCCTCGCCAATTGGAGGGGATTGTTCAGGGCGATGCTGGGGCGGCTTGCATTCCTCAAGCATCGGCTCTCCCTCATATTTCGTTGGCAGGATGCCTCCCGCCCTACTGTTCCTAAGGACCTTTCGCTCAAGAATCCTGTGATGCTGAGTGAGGATAGGTCTTTGGCATCCTCATCTTCGACCGGCTAGTCCATTAAGCCGGATGTCTCTTCGTCTGCAGCTTCTGACGAGGCTTCCCGGCTAGCCAATTCGGTGGGTGGAGGTCCTTTCTCGCGGTCAGAAGAGGGGGGCAGCCAATGATGCAAGGGCAGGGGAGTCTCTAACACATGCGTTGGACACTCCCCGGGCCTTCTCTCTCGAGCCTCTTGGTGGATCGGTTCCTCGGAGTGCGGACGACGCTTCTTCTTCTCCCCCCTCAAGAACCATGGCCAGCGAGGCTAGGGCCAAGGCAATTTGAGAGATGGTTGACCAGCTTAGCAACATCCTTTCCTCGGTGGGGCCCATTTTCCTGTATTGGTTTGCATACACATTTGATTATGTGTTTTTTACTTCCTAACTGGTTTTATTTGGCAGGGGTTCGAGTTCCTTGTACCTTGGGTCGTGGATGGCCGAGCCGAGGTGGAGAAAGAGGTCGAGGACTTGCATAGCCTGGGAGGGCAGGTGTACCACAAGATGTTCTGGCTCAGGGCCACATTGAGCGTGTCGAGAGGGCCTTTGACTAGATTGAGGCCGAGAATGGATATTTGCAGCAGATCATCAAGGACCTTCATAAGGAGGAGTCTAGCCTCCTCGCGGAAAAGGTAACACTAAGGCAGGAGGCATCTCACTATAAATTCGCCACTAGGGCAGCTGCGAAAGAGAGGAATTTGGAACGGGTGCAGGCACTTTACTTGGAGGAGGAGGTAAGGGAGGCCCACTAGCACTGCCTGGACTATGTCACTTCGTTGGCCAAAGCTGAAGAGGTTCACTGTGGCTTGGTTGTAAGCATTTAGGAACTCCAGTTCAAGAAGGATGTGCTGATGGTAAAGAACGTGGTGCTCCAGAGAAACAAGGACAAGGCTGAGAGCCTGTACGTAGAGTTAGGGGAGTCTCATCTACAACTCAAGGAGGAGATGATGTTCCACGTGGAGTAGGTGAAGAAGCTAGAGGCCAAGCTTGCTGGGGCCAATGACAAACTCGCTAGGATCACCCCTCCTCTAGTGGCGGCCAAGTGGCTCAGTAACTAGCCTTGGGGCAGCGGGTACTCCCAAGGGTTAGAGAGGGTGAGGTGACTCTTGGAGGCGAATTCCCATGACAATCCCAGCTCTCTAAATCTGCCCCAGTTCGTACCTACTCTAGAGGATCGCGACTCCTTTGACACTTTGAGTAGTGACTTGATGCTTAACACCTTCCCCAATCGGACTTCCTACCCTCGACTGTATAAATATTATTCTTCACCTCGCTTGAGAGCAGGGGACTTTGTAATTTGTAACATTAGAAGATATAATAAATGTGATTTTCGACGCTCTTCCCTTGTGTGATTGCGAGTTTGTACATTTATACTAAATCTTCTCATTCTTTCAAATCCAATAAAATAAATAAAAATATGTAGAAATAAAATAAAATCAATAAAATTGAAGGGAAAATGACACTTTTCATAAATAAAAGAGTGATAAAAATCACATAAAAATAACACTTATCAAATACCCCTAAACTTAAGCTTTGCTCGCTCTCGAGCAAAGAAGAAAAGAAAAGATAATTAAAACAAACATTGGTTTGATTCACAAAATTTATTGCCTAAAAAATTGTCTAAAGCCTATAATTCAAAGGAATCATTCAAGATCAATCAAGTCCAAAAGTTAATTCAAAACTCAATTCCACCGCATTATTCATCCCCACATTCATGCATACCCATCATTCTCACTTCAACATTAGCTCTCCAGATAGTTTTATGCTGACAAGTAAATCAATAATGGATCTTTAAAAACTCCATAGGCTTGCTTTTCAAATCACTCTCCACTAATGTAGAACATAAACTATCACCAGGGATCAATAGGTATTTATTAAACTTGTAATGTAAGGCTAGGGTGATGGCTACAAAGAAAAGGTCGGATTCAAACAAAGTAAGAGAACTTAAGTTTGAACACTAACAGAATAAATAGAGCATTCTCACAAACATATATTCTCAATCATTGTAAATCTCTCCACATACCTCTCTTTATTGTACTTTCAAGTATCTCTCTCTTTACCCCTCTATTTGGTAGGTTAGACATCTTTTTTTTTTTTTTTTGTGTGTGTGGAAATATTCCATACTCTTTTTACTGCCTTTTTGGATGACTCTCATCAGCCTTTTCTTGTTGGCCACATATTAGACGAGTTGACTTTTCACACCCCCAAACTTATGATTTTGATAATATTGATATAATTACTTTACTTGTAGACCCTCTATCTCTCTTGCTCTTGTGAGTCTGTTACTTTGTGTAAACCTAGTTTTCTTGAAATGTGAGGAAATCAGTGTTTAAACTCAATTAGGGTAGGGAATATGAGGTTTACAAAAAAAAAAAATATAAGGCCAAAATATATTTCAATAAAACTCAAAGGGGCGACTAGAGATAAAGAGAATGAACAGGTAAGCTTGAAAGGCTCAATCGGTCCAAAGAATGCCTTAATCATTTTTCCAGTAATATTCTATCTAGGATTACGCCTTGAGTGTAATCAAACAAGTTTTAGATTAAGATGAGACCATATAAATTCACAAAATTCACATAAAATTTCTCTAGTACTCAAAACAATTAATCAGGGAGGTAGATCTAGGGGATCAGAGGCGAGAGCTGCATGTTTGATCAATTGACTCCAACGAAAAAACCAATTTTATTTTTTTTCTTTCTAATTTCATTATGAACTAATTTTATTTTCTAGAGCTTTTATGTAGCCTAGCATTGAACACACAGTTTATATTCCAAGTCATTTTATTTTAATATTTTCATGATTGAGTGTTTATTCATTTTTCTTAATACCTACAATTTTCTAGTTAACTATTATTAGATCTTTTGAATTGCAATGGGACTGAGAGGTGATTTGTGATTAAAGCTCTAAGTTTAAACACCATTTGTTGAGCGAAAGCAGAGATGCTTTACCGTGATTAGTGTGATTTTCAAATAAATTCGAAAAACATAATGAGTCTCTAGTTAGTTAAATTTTCATAGAGATATGGAGTTATTAGTTGGAGATATTTTTGGTATTGTTTGAGAGAAAATATTGAATAGTTAAGGGATTTTTATCATTAACTTGGACAATTGAAATTCTATAACAATAAAGAATAAATTGTGTGGGATTTGCTAAGTCAAATGCTCTAGATCTATTTTTATTATTATGAAAATCTTAATTTTAATGTTATTTACTTCACTTTAATTTAGATTAACCATTCTTCAAATTTCGGTTTTTCAAATAGTAATTAATTTAGTCAATTTCAATACTCAATAGCATAATTATTCTCTATGGGTTAGATAACCGTTTTCGTTAAAATACTTTACTACTTGTTACGATTATGTGCACTTGTAGATTATATTTTTATGTGAACAAGTTTTTGGGAGGTAGATCTGGGGAAGCAGAGGCGAGAGCCGCATGTTTCATCAACTGACTCCAACGAAGAAGACCAATTTTATTCTTTTTCTTTTTAATTCCATTATGAACTAATTTATTTTCTAGAACTTTGATGTAGCCTAACATTGAACACACAATTTATATTCCAAGTCATTTTATTTTTAATATTTCAATGATTGAGTGTTTATTCATTGTTCTTAATACTTAGTTTTTTCTAGCTAACTATTGTTCGATCTTTTGGATTGCAATGAGACCGAGAGGTGCGACTAAAACTCTAGGTTTAAACACTATTAGTTGAGTGAAAGCAGATATGCTTTACCGCGATTAGTGTGATTTTTAAGAAAAATTAGAAGAACTTAATGAGTCTCTAGTTAGTTAAATTCACATAGAGATATATAGTTATTAGTTGGAGATATTTTTGGTATTGTTCGAGAGAAAATATTGAAGTTAAGAGATTTTTATCATCAACTTTGATAATTGAAATTTTATAACAAAGAAGAATAAATTGTGTGGGATTTGCTAGGTGAAGTCAAATGCTCTAGATCTATTTTTGTTATTATGAAAATCTTAATTTTAATGTTCTTTTCTTCAGTTTAATTTAGATAAACTATTCTTCAAATTTTGGTTTTCCAAATAGTAATTAATTTAGTCAATTTCAATACTCAATAGCATAATTATTCTTTATGAGTTCGATAACCGTTTTCTTTAAAAACACTTTATTACTTGTTACGATTTTGTGCACTTGCAGATTATATTTTTATGCGAACAAGTTTTTAGCGCCGTTGTCAGGGACTAGTCATTGATATTGATACCAGCTAGATTTTTACTACATTGAATTTTATTTTATTTTATTTTATAAAAAAAAAATTTAATTTGATCTCAGTTTGATATTTTTCTTTTAAGGAATTAGAAGTGCAGGCGCCGATCTAAATCGTTAGAGCATACACTTTTCGATCCCGAGATTGAAAGGACCTTACGTCAGATCAATAAAAGGGAAAAAGAAAGAGATCGCCTCCTGTAAAGTTAATATGGTCGACCAGGAGCGAAAGACGTTAAGAGACTATTCGATGCCCTTGGTTAATGGGGCGACGTCCAGTATAAGGCGACCAGCTATACAAGCCAATAACTTCGAGATCAAGTCGGCCATCATTCAAATGATCCAACAAACCGTCCAGTTTGGCGGGCTATCACAAGAGGATCCTAATGTCCATATTGTAAATTTTCTGAAAATTTGTGATACTTTTAAACACAACGGAGTGACAGATAATGCAATCCGATTAAGACTTTTTCCTTTTTCACTTAGGGAAAAAGCAAAAGCTTGGCTGAATTCTCTACCGCCTGATCATCACCACTTGGGAGCAGTTGGCACAAAAAGTTTTAGCGAAATTTTTCCCTCCGGCTATGATAGCGAAGTTAATAAATGATATCACTACCTTCACCCAATTTGAGGGTGAATCATTATATGAGGCATGAGAGAGATGTAAGGATGTATTGCGCAAGTGTCCACATCATGACCTTCCAGCCTGGCTTCAAGTACAGACATTCTACAATGGTTTGGGATCCACAAATCGATCTATGGTTGATGCGGCCGCTGGAGGAGCATTAATGAGTAAGACCCATGGAGCCACCTATGGACTTCTGGAAAGGCGGTTGGAGTTTTTGAACTTGATTCTATTACCATATTGGTGACGCAGATGACAAATCTTTCACAACAACTAGGTAAGATGAATGCTAATGATATTCAAACTAATGTTGTTTGTGATCGTTGCGCAGGAAATCATTCAAGTGTAGATTGCCAAGTGGGGAATTCTTTAGTCCAACCGAGTCAAGAACAAGCCCACTACGTGTCCAATTTCCAACGTCAAAACAATCCTTATTCAAACACGTTCAATCTCGGATAGAGAAATCATCCTAACTTTTCATGGAGCAATAACCAAGGGCCGGTTAGACCACCTCAATAGTTCCACAACAAGAGAATTAGCCGGCACTTGAGGATATGTTCATACAGTACATGCAAAAGACTGATATGGTGATCCAAAACAACTCGTCATCCATCTGCAATCTTGAGGTGCAAATTGATCAGCTCTCCAACATGCTTATTGAGAGGACAGTAAAGACTTTACCAAACAACACTGTGACCAATCCGAAGGAGCATGTCAAAGCCATAGCATTGCGAAGTGGGCTGACATATGACCAACTACAAACAGTAAGTACCAAGCAAGATGTAGAAACTGAAAATGTGGAGACCGAGAAGAAGAAAACCGAGGACATGGTGAAATAAACCAATCGAGAGGTGACCGACCAGCAAGCTGAGAAGACTAGAGAGAATAAAGGGGCTGAAAAATCTAAAAAATCCGGGGAGTTTACTTCTAAAACTTATTCTCCTTCAATTTATGATCCACCAATTCTTTTTCCACAAAGATTAAAGAAAAATAAAATTGATAATCAGTTCTCTAAATTTCTAAGTATATTTAAGCAATTGCATATTAATATTCCTCCCATTGAAGCCTTAGAGCAGATGCCTAAATATGCAAGATTTTTGAAGGATATATTATCAAACAAACGGAAGTTGGAGGAGCATGAAACTGTGATGCTGATTGAGGAGAGTAGTGCAATTTTACAAAAGAAGTTGCCGCCTAAGTTAAAAAATCCTGAGAGTTTCACAATCCCTTACACTATAGGAAATTACTATTTTGATAAAGTTTTATGTGACTTAGGGGCAAGTATTAATCTAATGTCTTTCTCTGTTTTCAGGAAACTGGGTCTTGGAGAAGTAAAGCTGACCACCATCCATCTACAGTTGGCGGACATATCTATCAAATATCCGAGAGGACTCATTGAGGACGTACTGGTGAAAGTTGATAAGTTCATCTTCCTCGCCGACTTCATTGTACTTGATATGGAGGACGACGAGGAGATCTCTTTGATACTGGGTCGACCTTTCCTGGCGATGGGGAGAACTTTAATTGATGTCCAGAAAGGGAAACTCGTTTTGAGGGTAGACGAGGAGCAAGTCACGTTTGACGTGTTTAAATCTATGGAATTCCAGTCTGATGTACATTCTTATTTTCAAATAAGCGACCGAGACATGGTTAAGTCTGACGAGACTTATGAATCCGAATTTTCAAAACTACCACTTGAGTTATGTCTTACTCACTCTATGTCTATTAAATCTCAAGATGAAAATGTTAAGGAGTGTGAGAGATATTTGGAAGCTACCCCTTCCCTTTCTCAGTCAATAAAACCGAAAGTGGAAGAGGTAAACTCATCTCAGCCGACGTCACCCAAGCCTAAACTCAAGCCACTTCCATCAAATTTAAGGTACGCTTTCTTGGGATAGGACTATACTTTTCCAGTTGTTATTAACAATTCATTGAGTGATGTAGAGGAAGAGAAGTTGCTGAGAGTCTTGCGAGAGCACAAAATAGCTTTGGGTTGGACCATCTCGGACATCAAAGGAATTAGTCTTTCAATTTGCATGCACAAGATTTTAATGGATGATAATTTTAAACCGATCGTCTAACCCCAGAGGAGATTGAATCCATCAATTCAAGAAGTGATGCATAAAGAGGTATTGAAGCTGACTAAATATGGCGTTACCCATCACGTGGCGACACCATACCATCCTCAAACGAGCGGCTAGGTCGAGGTGTCTAATCGGGTGCTGAAGTGCATACTAGAGAAAATCGTGAGTGTCTCTCGGATATATTAGGAAAGAAGGTTAGATGATGCGCTATGGGCCTATCGGACAGCATTCAAAACACTGATCGGGATGTCACCTTATCGGCTTGTCTATGGAAAAACCTGTCATCTACCTGTGGAGCTAGAACACAAAGCATATTGGGAGACGAGGACAGTAAACTTTGATTTACAAACAGCTGGCGAGAAGAGAATACTGCAGATCAATGAGATGGATGAATTCCGAAATGATGCTTATGGGAATGCTCGGATTTACAAAGATAAAACTAAAAGATGGCACGATAAACATATTCTGAGAAGGGAATTCGAAGTCGGGCAGAAAGTTCTACTATTTAACTCAACACTTCAACTCTTCATAGGGAAGTTGCGCTCTCGGTGGTTGGGACTGTTTGTGGTAACCCATGTCTTCCCCTATGGGGCGGTTGAAGTCCATCACGAGAAAAAAAAGGCATATTTAAAGTAAATGGACATAGATTAAAACCCTATATGGATGGAGACTTTAACTCGAAAAAGTGTTCTATCGATCTCACCAGTAATACATGTAGAGCAGACAATGTCTAGCTACAAACTTTAAATAAAGCGGTTTTGGGAGGCAACCCAAGTTTTATTTATTTATTAATTTTTATTTATTATTTCTTTTCTTTCATTTTGCAGGAACGAAGAGGTGAGGAGATCTCCAAGGAGTACACGGCTGTACCTTTAAGGAAAATATTCAAATGATTGAACTGGACACAATCAGGAGAGCATCTCTTACCTTCCTTCATACTTTCCTTTAGTTTCTCTTCCTTTTTCCCATTGAGGACAATGTGATATTTAAGTTTAGGGGGAAAGGAAATTATTTTATTTTCAATAAAAAAAATTAAAAATAATAAAAAATGATAATGATGATAAAAACAATATGGTTTGATGAATAAAAAGCCTATGATAATAATATGATTGAAATTGATTATAATTTTTAGGAAAACTTTTCATTGCCTAAGTCAAGTGTTAATTCTTTACTTGATCTTACTTAATTTGATATTTTATATGTACAATGAATACTTCTTATGATCATTAATTGTTTTGAGTACCTAGAGGAATTTTATGTGAATTTTGTGAATTTATAAGGTTTCAGCTTACTCTAGAACTTGTTTGATTACACTCGAGGTGAAATCCTAGACAAAATATTACTAGAGAAATGATTAATGCATTATTTGGACCGATTGAGCCTTTCAAGCTTACCTGTCTATTATTTTTATCTCTAGACGGCCATTTGAGCTTTATTGAAATATATTTTGGCCTTATATTTTTCGTTCTTGTAAACTTCATATTTCGTTCTCTGATATCCTTACCTTTCAAGAGAACTAAGTTTACACAAAGTCACAGACTCACAAGAGCATGAAAGGCAACATAGGTAGAAGGTCTACAAGTAAAGTAATTATAGCCAGATTATCAAAATCATAAGTTTGGGGTTTGAAGAGTCAACTCGTCTACTATGTGGCCAACATGAAAAGGCCGACAAGAGTCATCCAAAAAGGCAGTCGACATAGAATGGAATATTTATTAAAAAAAAAGAAGTCTGACTTATCGAATAGAGGGGTAAAGAGAAAGACACTTGAAAGTGTAATAAAGAGAGGTATGTTGAGAGATTTACAAAGATTGAGAAGAGATGTTTGTGTTAGAAGTGAGAATGCTCTATTTATTCTATTGATGTTCAAGCTTAAGTTCTATCACTTTGTTTGAATCCTACATTTGTTTTGTAGCCCTCACCCTAGCCTTACATTACAAGCTTAATAGAGATCTATTGATCCCTGGTGATAGTTTCTGTTCTATATTAGTGAAGAGTGATTTGAAACGTAAGCCTATGGAGTTTTTAGAGATCCATTATTTATTTACTTGTTTGCATAAAATTATCTGAAGAGCTAATAATGAAGTGAGAATGATGGGTATGCATGAATATAGGGATGGATAATGCGGTGGAATTGAGTTTTGAATTAACTTTTAGACTTGATTGATCTTGAATGATTCATTTGGATTATAGACTTTAGACAATCTTTGAGGCAATAAAATTTGTGAATCAAACCAATGCTTGTTTTAATTGTCTTTCTTTCTTGTTTGCTCAAGGGCGAGCAAAACTTAAGTTTAGGGGTATTTGATAAGTGTTATTTTTATGCGATTTTTATCATTATTTTATTTATGAAAAATATCATTTTCTCTTCAATACTATTGATTTTATTTTATTTCTGCATATTTTTATTTATTTTCCTGGATTTGAAGGAATGAGAAGATTTAGTGCAAAATGAGAGTATTTTGGTACAAAAGAAGAGACTACGAATCCAGACCGATGAGAGGCAGTGAGATCTGAAGAGAGCCATTGAAATTTGGGCGAGGAGCCTTGTCCCATGGGCAGCAAAGAGATTTCTCTCGCCCAAAGGCGAGAAGTCTTTCCACTCGGTAGGCGAGAAGATGGCCGTGTGATCTTTGTGACCTCCATGCTCGTTCATTTGTGACCTCCACGCCCGCTAGTTTTATTCAGCGCACACAACATCTACCCAATGAGATCTTTCCGAGTTCCATAATCAATTTACTGACTACCAAATCCTCTCGATCTCTGCAAATCGAGCTACATATCACTTAATCTTCTATTTTTGATAATTCTTATATTATTGGGATAATTTTCTTTTATGTTAACATCTATCTTTAGAAACTATTTTCCATATTTTTAGGCTAGATTGTAGCTGCATTTATTTTGTTTCCGGGTTTGAGTTTTGACATCTATTTAATCCCATCTTATGGAATGAATAGGGAGTCTTGGTTCGTAATCTTAGTTTTAGTTTTGAGTTTTAGAGAGTCTGAGTTTAGGTTTCGATAGTTCAGAGTTTATTAATTGAGCTTCTTTCAGTTATCACTAAGGCGTCATCGTGTGGATAGATCACTCCCTCGCAATTAGTGTAGTCAAATGGAACCGGCCGGGGTCTTTGGGGTCCGGGCCTACTTAGGCGGTGATCTCCCAACACTGAATATTTCCTCATATCTCACCCTTAGGGCATAGGCCTTTCTGCTGGATGCAGATGCTCCTCCACTAGTGAGCCCCTCATCTACAGTGTGGATTTTTCCCAATGGGACATTGCTTTCACATTCCTCCTCCCTGAGCTCTCACTTCGGCGACCTTACCATCTAGGCTCCTACCTGTCTTTGCCTGCTCGCCTTGGGGCAATGGGAGGCGGGCACCCTAACGTCCAAACATCTCACATCGAACCTCTTCTCAGACATCTTCTCAGATCTCTCCCGTATATTTCTTTGCTTAAGAGTTGGCAGTTTTTGGTTCAATGGCCCTCCTCTTCGTGTTTGGCGCAATACCCACGAGCTCTCTGGTCGTGGTCATCGCCCTCCCACGAGCATCGTTCTACCCATCGTCGCCCCATTTATCATTCTTGATTTCCTTCTTGTGGGTCTTTGTGTCGGTGCCCCGCTTGGATCTGCTCATTGCTTGCTCTATGCCTGCGTGCCTTGTGGCAGTCAAGGCTTTAAGGGTATCTTCAGCATTGACGAAGTCATCAGCCTAGTCCATGAAATCTTGTAGGATTGATAGGGTCTTCTGTGCTATCTCCGCCATGAAGGGGCTTAGGGGCCAGATGTTAGCGAAGAGTGCCACTAGGTTGATCTTTTCATCTTGGTTGTCCGTAGTCATCGACTCTTTATTGACGCAGTGTAAGTACTCCTTTAAACTCTCCTATTCCCTCTGTTTTAGAGTGTGGAGGTAAGCAGCCAGTCATCTTGTCTTCCAGCTGGCCATGAACTGTGTTAAGAACTATTGGCCTAACTCCTCGAAGCCATGAATGGTACTTGGCCGAAGGGCTCTAAACCATGCCTGGGCAAAAGCTTTCAACGTTAGAAGAAATGCCCGGCATGCAATCTCCTCGGGGAAGCTATGTAGCGCCATGTGGGTCTTAAATGTCTCTAGGTGTTTAACGGGGTCTTTCAACCCATCGTACATCTCTATTTGGAGAGGACCAATTTGAGGCAGAAATGGGATGACCATCACTTCAGCACTGTAGAGCAGGTCAGTGCTGCTGAGCAGCTGGTCCATGGAGGATGATCCTCCTATTCTTTTCACCATCTCCTCATACTTGCTCATCAAGCTGCACAACTTGTCGCCCATATTTTTAAACTCTTTGTCTACAGGTGGCACCCCACTAGTATTTTGACTCCCCCTCTGTCTGCTCGGTCCGACTTGGTCAATGTGAGACGACTCATTTAAATTTATTTTATGTAAATGGATTAAACTACTGTGAGTAACCCATTTGACCTGATTAACATAATTTCACATAAAATTTAAAATCTATATTTATTAGTAGCCACAATATTTTGAAAAAAAATAAGACTACCTACTAACAAAAAATATTAATACTTTTCAAATTTTAACCTATAATAAAACCAATATTACAAACCCTACAATAACAAATATGAACATAGGTTTTGAATTACAATCCCAACAATAAAAACATAAGCATACTCAGAGATACAAACATTACAACTCATTAACAATAAAATTGTAATTTCGAAATAAAATCTAAATGGGTTGATTTCGAATTAAACGAGTTGACCCATTATTAATCCTTTTATAAATCATGTCTTAACGGGTCAACCTATTTTGACCGAAACTCATTAACATCAAATCCAAACCCGCTAATTTTGTGGTATGTTCGTGTTGAATTCACAGATTATATCACATGTTGCCTATCTTATTGAGAATTAATCAATTTGTTGGAGAAAAGGGTAAATATGAAATTAAAGGCATTGGGTATTGGAGGCTTATTTAAACCAAGGGTTTATTTATTTATTTATTATTAGTTTAACTTCTCATATGCACAATTACCACGAAAGGTATGTCCTTGGGTTACTAGTAGGAGGGCAAGTGAAACACACGTCCCCCGATCCCTCGATAAAAATTTACTTGAGGCGAGCTGTCCTTAAATTGTTTATTCGGACAATAAAAATTCGTTAAGAGTGTGCCATCGTTCATTTGTTTGATTTACTTGTTTAACGTGATTGTTGTCTGCTCTTAGTCACAATGTTTTACTTATTTTTATTTTTGATTCGAGTGTAATTAATGCAAGATGGGCACATGCCTTCTCAAGCTTTACAAGCTACCTTGTCTAATTCTTACATTGATCATTATTTTATTTTCAGAAAATTTTAAAACAAACATTTTCTCTATTCGAGAACTCTATTTGTTGATACAATTGCTTGCTTCTTTCCCAGCCACAACCTCAAGGTCCTGTACTCAAGGAAGCCTCCAATGCTTAAATTAGATTGAGAAAAATCAGTATAGAGAACTCATAATGCAGACAGGTCACAGAATGCACCAATCGAGCTATTTATAGGAGATGAGAGGTGAGATATACCGTCATCTCTTTGAGTGCTTGCTTTTCTAGGCTTTGACATGGTAATGTCTCTGAGGGCTTGATTTCGGGCATTTAATGTGGTAACTCATCTAAGGTATGCGATAACCCCTTCTGAGCCTAATTTGCTTGCTAACAAGATCAAGTTGGTACGTGTATTCCACTCGGAATTTCCTCTCTGTCAGTTGATTGCGAAAGAGCTGTTCAATGAGGATTTAGGGTGTGAGTCCCATGAAGATATGGTGCATTTTGACTTGCTTGCCTCCCAATTGTTCTTAGGTAGGTGGACCCCGGGGCACTTTCCTTACCAGTGGGCTTGGGCCCAATAGTTACCCCGCAAATTCTCACCACATGTGTGTTGGCCGGAATTTCCATCTCCTTCGCATCAACCCTTTTAAATTGAATCTGTTTCTCAAAACACATGCCTTCGATTCCCGCATATTTTTTTATGATGGTTCGCTTCATGATGCGCTTAGTTACGTAGCGTGAAACCCATTGATTTATTTGGCGCTAAACTCCTGTTGCAATGGAAAATGTGGGATTTGTTTGGCGTGACTCACCCTCTTTCAACATGTGGCAACCCCTCATTGGTTTCCATCCCTGCGTCCTTTAACGCTCTGGCTTCTTGTAACTGTTTCCTCACTTCTTCTTCTACTGCCAATGTGCCTTCTTTTTGTCAGGAATAGCCTTTGTTCTCGCATACTTTCCCTTTTCAGTCTTTGAACTTTAGCGTCCTTTGCATCCACCAGGCATATCCTCAAACCTTTACTCTTATTTTCTCAAATGGCTCCTGAAAATGCTTCTCACCATGCTCCTCGTTGGGCTCATAGTGGGTCTTGTGGATCCAAACCCTCTCAATCCATTGCTGCCAAGGGGAACCATCACATTGCAACCATTTCTAAAACAGAGTTGGATGTTGTGTGGGAATTGTTCAACATTCCTGATTCAGTCGGGTTGAGCCTTCCTGACCCTCACGATGGAATAGTTGGCCTAGATGGAACTTCGAGGCAAGTTGCCTTGAACATCAACATGTTTGAAATGGGGCTGGGGCTTATTTGTTGTCCCCCTCCGAGAGGCTCTAGGTTCCCTGAGTATGGCCCTTGCCCAATTACTGCCGAGTACATAGAGGATCCTATTCTCTTGTTGTGTGGTGTGGAGGCAGGCACTTGAGGTAGCCGGAGTCAGGAACCCAGACTTGACTAGCCGTAAATTCTTCTTTGTTCGTGATGTGTGGAGGCAAGACGGAAATCAATGTAGCTTCTGTTCCCACACTAGCCATCGTGTGATTCACTTAGAAACTCGCTACTTCCATGTCAAAAACTGGGACCACAAATTCTTCCTTGTGTCGAATGAGGGTTGGGAGTTTCGGTTGGCAAAGCCACCTGGCAAGAGTTCCCCATAAGGGCCTTTTGGCATATAGTTTTCGATGCCCGTTTCTTTTTTGCCTGAGGAGGCATCACACGTCGACTTCATTTACGCTTAGATCAAGGAGAATCCCAACTTTGTCCATTCTCATGTTGTTCTTACCAGGGAGAACATCCATCACTTCCTGGTCAGGCTGGACCAATTTAACGTGGTTAGTCACCTTATTCCTTCTCAGGAAAAGGGCTGCCCATTCTTCTTCTGACCTTAAGGGCAAAAGGCCTTGCATGGAAGTGCTGAGTTGCAGCAAGATTCTTGCACACGAGGAGGGGGCCAGAGACCTGGATGCGAGTTTAGATCTTAGTTTCCTTAACTCGATCCCGAACAACTTCTCGGGCTCATTTCGAAATCCTTCTCGTGGTATGTTCTAGTCATCGTCTCCATCTTTTGCATCTTCTAGCGACTCAATGGTAGTGATAGACATGATGATAGATGCGTTAGACCCTTCTGGGTACGCGACGACTAGTCTAGTCATGAGGGTCAGTCTACAACGCCGACACAAGGCACGCACGTTCCCGCGGCTTGCCTTGGGTCCAATCCCTCATGGCGCTGCACCATACTTCTGAGATCAAACGATATGGCTATAGATCCATAATCTATTTCTTTGCAAGCTTACTCTAGGTGTAATGTGTCAGATGGAGTATAGGCCTCTGCATAGGACACACGCTACCTCTTGAACATTTTCTTGTTGTCTTGGATAGTTCGTAAGTCCATATTGGTCTTGTTCTTGACCGTTGCTCGCCCTTGTACTACGTGCCATCGTTTCGCAGCACTACTAGCCTCTTCAACTCTTTATTCTCGCCTTTGTACGATTAGTACAATGTTTGCCAGCCTAGCACAGGGTGAAAAGTCCTTTATCACCTGGTGCTGAGTAGTGTCAGGCAGGCTTTCTACAACGTGTAGTTCGCCTTACTCTTTGTTTGGCGACACGTTATTTGTCTAGTTTCCTCTCTACGCCTACTGTTGGATGAATCATCCTTGGTTTTCCGATGCTGAACTATGTCTGCCAGGCTTTTTACACAATGTCGATTGCCCTTCTATTGGACTAGCTACACTCTGCTTGCCTCGCTGCTTCATCTTCCATAGCACCTTGCCCATGGGAAGGGGTCTTTTCCCATACTTCAGTGTTGTCCTCACACAAGTCAAATTGGGGGTGGCCCAGATTCAATGATTAAGGACTAAGTATCTTCACCTTGATAAGCTCCTCCCTCGTGTGTCTGCCATACTGAGGTTGGGGGAGCCTTAGACCCTTTCATTGACACTCCCTAAGTGGGTGCCAGCGAAGCTTCCGACTGGGCTACTACGAAGTGTGATGCTAGGCTCAGGGGTTCCGCTGGTTGTGACCAGAAGTTTCCCTATCCTTGGGTTGAAACCCCTTGTGAAGCGTCTTTCCTTGCCCTAAGGGGCGCCTCCTTCTACTAGTATTCCTTCCCCAATGTTCATGTGACGCCCCCAGATTCTTCTTGGGATCGATAGACTCTAAAGCGTTGGGACAACAAAGTTACTTACCCCCGTTCATGACAAATAAAGATGCAATATATGCATCATATAATCTTTTTCTTTTGAACGATACTATGTACTAAAAGTGATATATCCAAAAGCATCATACGATTCATAACTTCATAACGAACTGATAACTGTAATGATACAAAATTGGTCTATCATGACTGTATCATAAATAGGTACTGGCGACAACACTCTTAAACTACATTACTAAAAGCATAACTACTAAGCTAGCTCATTGAGCTACTCGTGCAACTCGGTTGAGATAGCCATGATCCTTGCTAAAACCTGGAGGATTGAAGTAATAAGCTCCTTATCGTCGCGTCAGGGTCTAATCGACCTCATCCAGTTGGTCCTCTGCCATCTCTCCAAGTCCTGACACATGATCTACCACTTCAGAGGGAAAGTTAGTTGGGACTACCAAATGAGATTTGATTACAAATCTCAACAAGTTAACCAACTTAAACTAGTAGTATACATATGCATGCATGATAGTAAAAATGACATAAATGCTGATATGAACATGAATGAGCATGACATGACTTGGCAAATAGCATGATACATGCTGACATAACTAGAAAATTGACATGTACTAAAAACTGTTTTGAATTAAAACTGATATGAACTAAAAACTTACGTGAATTGAAATTGACATTAGCTGAAGCTGAACGTGAGTTGAACATGAACATGATCTCGGAATCTTGTTTAACAATAAATTGGTTAATTAAACATGAACTATGGATACTACACGGTCCCCTAGAGTTGTGTGCTCCTACCAAGACCACATCACATTATAAGTATCTACACCAGTTGTGAGTACGTCAATAAACTGTAATTAAACTATGGTTGGCACCACCGAGGCTCAGGTCCCATTCGAAGCCTGTTGATATTTATCTTATCAATCCAGGAACTTTCACACCAGTTTAAACACTCCAGCATGAACAATGGAGTTCCACTAGGATAATGCCCCATTCTAACACTTGGGGTTTGTGATTTGTGACACCCCGCCTAAATTACCCATTAGGATTAACCCTTAATCTCCCTTAGAATAAGCTTATAATACTATATTATATTTTTGGGCTTTATATTTTTATTATTATTATTAAGGGAGTTAGCTAGGCTTGTTTTACCCATTAAATTATAGCACTTAGTGTCATTAGTGGTCAAGCTTAAGGGTTCAGTATGGGTGGTTTAGTAAGTTAGCCCTTTAGTGCTACACTTAAGGCCATTGAACCTTTAGAATGTTATGGGCTAAGACTTAGAAGCCTTATAAGAGTTTAAGTCTTTGTGGGATAGTCTTAGAAAGATTTGGCCCAAGTGTGAGGAAGGCATAAGGCCATTTGGACCTAACTTGGTGTTAGCTTTGACCTATGACCCATTTGTGATAAGGCAAGCTTTTTAAGCCCCATCTTTGTAGATCTTGAGGCCTCTCATGACCTATTAAAATTTGGAACCAAGGCCTCCCATCAACTCACACCCAAAGCCCATAAGCCATGCAGATCCCAGTCATGGAGTTTTTAAGCCGAACAAGGCCCAAGGCCTTGTCTTGCATTTTCACACTTCTATTTGAAGTCCATATACATCATATCATTGGTTTCCTCAAGCCCATATTGTACCCCATGCTCCAAAGGATTTCCTTGGACCCAAATTAATTTTTGAACTTGGGTTAAGAGCATTAATCAGCTTCTACATGATTAGTGATCTCTAAAACCATTTTTTAAGCTTAATTTTCTTTTTAATTATTTCTCATTTTTTTGATCCAACACATGTCATTAGAGGCAAAGACATGCCAATTTCCAAAACATCACAATCGGCCCCTTGATACATCACTTGGTGCATTATACCAATTTAGCCCCTGATCCACGCCAATTTCATTCTTTCCTCAAGGGTGTTTTTATCTTTTAACACCTCACATTATCCCCCTTAGTTTAGTTGAGTATGGGTCATTTTTGCCCCAAGGAAACTAAACTGAAGAAGCCAACCAATTCCATTGGAGGCCTAGTTCAAGCCGAACCGAATGGCTTGTGTTTGGTTGCACTTCTGCACATGGCTAAGCTACCACCACACGCCAATCTTCAAGAGCCCCTCCAGTCATCATGGTGAACATTGACTCAATGCCACCCCAAATAGAACCAAAATCGATTGGCTTTTGTGCAAGATACCACTCGGCAACCACCCCCATTCCACCCTCTTCTTTGAGTTGCACACACACCATCACTTGGCAACCAATCCCTCCTTCTTCTGCCACCTGAAAAGGGTATCCAAAAGTTTCATTATACCTGTGCATTTTAGCCATGGAGATAAAACAAAGGGATGCAAGCAAATGAAGTGAAAATTAGCCCAGATTTTTAGAACCTTACTTGGCAACATCATGGCATGACTCCATGCCTTAATTTTATTTTATTTTCTCTTTCCTTTCTACACCACAGCAACCCTGCACCCTTAGCCACCTTGTAGCACCTGACCATGATGGGATCATGGTGACATAGGGCACTATTCACGTCAGCACAAGGATGACACAAAGTTGGAAGTTGCACTCATCATCTCCACCGCCCACTCCACCAATCACAAGGCTCTCCCCAGCCAAGGCTGGTGTCCCCCTCCGCTCTTGAAGCCTATAAAAACCCCATCCACTATCTCATTTCTCCACACCTCTTCGCTGAGCTTTCTCTTGAGATCTTGAGAGCTTCTTCTCCCTTAGTAAGCCATAGAGAGAAACCTAGTGAGGTCTTAAGTGTTCTTGAAGTGAGTGAGTATGAGAGCTTTTAGGGCCACGATCGTTATAAGTATTCTTGCGTAATCTCTTGCTAAGTATTAGAACAACATGTTAGGTTTTAATTTATGCCCTAAGAATGAATTCTGATTGAGTTAAATAAGGTTTAGCATGCTAAGTTCAAAACCGGGTCAAACTTAAAGTTTTGTTAGAGTTAATTATGATGGGATGAATTTTTAGTCATCGCATGAGTTGGTATGATTTTATGTGATTTATTAATATATTAGAATGATATTTGAAGGTTTAAATTTGAGGTTGAAAACATGCCATGATAGGTTTTAATTCTATCTTGTGTTGATCATCAAAACATGCACGGTTTTGATTAATTTATGCTTAACTTATGAAATCTTGAATTATTTTACTTAGGATTGAAAAATGAGCAGTTAGAAAACCTTTTGATTGGGATAAGAAGATAAATACATGATTTAATTCCATTTTTTTAACTTTTCTTGATGAAAAAGACCAAGAGATATCATGCATGCTTAAGAACTAGTTTAATAGAGACTAAGGTTTTTAGTCATGATTAAGTGTTGGGATGAACTTGTTCACCCATTATTAACCTGTTAACATGTCATTAGGGATTTTGATAATTATTTGCAGTTAAATAAATTCAATATGCATGCATTCATAAGGGTTAATAGTTGAAATTACACTTAGGCATCAACTAGAGTGCATGCCACGGGTTGAGTGTATTTCGACTAGTTCCACTTATATTTTTGGAATTCTAAGAGCATAGATGGTTTTATAATATGGAAAATATGAGGTTTATGAATTTTGGTTAAATTTGGGGCTTATTTGCAAATAGTGAAAAATTAGAGTCTTAGTGGCAATTTTTGAAAGTTTAGGAGTATTTTTGTAAATATCCATTTTTGAAATATTTTGATTATGAACATCTTCCGCAGTAGTCCAAATCCTAACTTAGTACAACTTTGATTATAGTCACTACGATTTGTCCAAACTCAAACAGTTTGTAAGTTGGCCTCTAACTTACACCTCGATAAGTTATTTACAATTTATTGATTAATGCTACATTCATGTTATAATTGTCATTTTGAGCATAAAACATCATGTTATATGATACATTGAGTACATGACTACTTGCCTACATGACATGTGACATTTTCACCATTTTTAGCATATTGCATATAAATGTTGTTTCCAGATGAAAGCTTGCAACATATGCACATGTCATGAACTACATTTTTCAAGCATAGCATGAAAATAATTTTTATTACGACCCCAAAGGTTTGGATGGAGAACTATCCATGTAGAACTCCTCTGTCCACTCTGGAGTGAGTAAAAATGGATTGGTAACCCCTGGGTTGACGAATAACAGTCAACGAGTTTCGAATGAGTTCTTCTTTTAAAAAGAACATCAGAGCGAAATCAAATGTTATGATACATAAGGCTGGTGGGTGTATATGTTATGATGTTATATTATGTTACTAATGCATTGAGAACGAGTTTGCAGATAATGTAGTTTCAACATGAGTTGTACTACGGTCACCAGCAGGTACTCACAGAGCATATGGAGAACTGTGAAGATACCATACGTTATGATGTTAATGTTATGAGTAAATGTGAATTGCTAATGATGATGAAATATATGTTTTTGACAGCTGAAGTGAAAATTATTCTCCGTAAGAACATCTGTGTCTCAGTTGTTTTGAAAATGTCGAGGAATCTGGATGGGAGACATATACTGATTTTTCTGCATCACACGCATTTCATATTTATCATTCATCATGCATAATTTATCTTTGTGCACATTGGTTGTCTACTTACTAAGATTTCAAGTAAATCTCACTACTTGTGGACCCACTATCATTCCACTCAAAATGATAAAAGTTGTGTCAGGACTCGACAAGGACGAACTAGTGGATCCGATTGATTGAAGAGGAGCCAGATCTCGACAAAAGATTAGACCTCATTTTGATGTTTATAGCCCTAACCCTTCATGCGTTAGAATGCATGAAGTAGTTCATTTAGCCATGGAGACTTCTTATCAAAAATAATTGTACTAAGATTATGCTATCTTATGAGTTGAACTTATGATGGTTATGAATGACGTTGGGATGCTTTAGTTTATTCTGGCATAAGTCTTATTTAGTCACCCTTATTCTGTTGCGGTTACTGCATATTGCTAGATGCATTTATAGGATGCATTGCATATTAACTGTCATGAACGGGGGTATGTAAACCTTGTGTTACATGGCCCGACGCTTTAAGTCTTTGTTCCATCCCAAGCGGAGGTTGGGGGCATCAAAGGGTTGTGATAAAAATAAAAGACTCGATCAACTTGAAAATACTAGTTTTCGTGACGTACGCTATGCATGGGACATGACGTAACATGTAATAATGAACGTGTGACAGATGACACGACATAACATGACATGTAATAGATAAGCATGTACTTGACATAAATCATGGCATGGCATATCATAACATTTATAATAAGCATGATGAACATAAATAATGGTTTCCTACCACCACACATAAACAAATATCCTGAAAGTAAGTTAGATGCCAACTTACAGCGATTGTAGTGAAAAGTACGAAAAAGTAGCAGGGAAATAACGTGAAATGAAATGAGACAATTCTTTGGGTTTGAATATCCCTTTAAATATTGAAAATACAAAACTCACGTATTCATGGCAACATTTACCATTTTACCCCGATCGCATGTTTGTGGGTTACCTTTTATCGCTCAAATGGGTACTAGTGTTAACCTGGATCGCATGCACGTTGTTAAAACTCGGCTTGACAAAGGTGTGGGATATTTGTTTGACTATGTATAGGGCTAGGCAAACTCCAATCATATGTTCACACACTACAAGAAATTAACCTATTTCCGGCGAATCCTTTCGCTGCAAATAGAGGAAACTATTGCTGGAAAAAAGTAATTCCGGCTAAATAAGCTTGCCCAAATATCGCCGCTTTTAACCAGCCAAGTAAGATGTTTTGTGCCGAGTTCGAGAACGGACATAAATGCTTTACATTTCCGGCGAGTATATATCGCCGGAAATATCTTATATATCGCCAGTAAAGATCTTTAGCATAGTTGCTCAAGTCTATTCCGACGACTAAAAATCGCCGGAAATATAATTTTTACTGCGAATTTAACTTCACCGGAAAAGTTCCATTACTGGCGATAATTGACATTTTCCAAAAACACTAGACGATTATTGCGGCGATGATTTAGTCGCCGCAAATAATTGGACATAATGTCTCCTCCTTACTCGCTGCATTTATTTTCGGCGAGTTACGTTCGCCGGAAATTGTATTGTTTTTTAAAAAAAACCAATTCTGTTTACTTGTATTTTGTCGTCCTGTTATTTTTCATGATATTTGTAATTTCATAACAGATAATTGCTTGCTAATAAATTATAAATACTAAATTTGGATAAATTTATATCTGATTGCTCATATAAATTATATGTCAACATCATTCAAATAACCTCGACGTACATATTTAAAATTCACCAATATTTAAGTGTACGTTTTACATAATACCATCCAACGCATCACAATGGAATATAAATTTACAAGTGTTTTTCGTTCAAACTATAAATTTCTAACAGCAAGTTGCCTTCATGAATGCACCAGCTTCTTCATTGCATGTGTTTTTCTTTCTAATCACCATATTCCAACAAGTATGGGAAGAGCTGAATTTGGTTCATCGATTTGACTTCAAGTGCTTCAACACAACTGTAAAGAAATGCAATATATTTAAGCAAAAACATAATATTCAAGGCCCAAGTTACAAGGCATTCAATTAATAAAAGATAGCATCTCTTCTTTTTCCTTTGCATCTCTAAATAAAATAACCAACTATGTCTATATTATGTACATATATAGAACACGTAGAAACTCTCTGACAATTAATACAAGGGTCTCACCTGAAATTGGGGCTACCTTTTACATGATTCAGAAGACTAACGAGTCCATTTCAGAAGTCTCTATGTACGCTAGCTCTTTAGTCTGGTATAAAGCTAGCTTCCAAAATCACAGTACCCAATGTGAGAAAAATCCAACACTTGGCAATTTCATCTTGCCAAACAAAGTACGCACCAAAAAGAACAAATTATATAGGTGAAAAACCATATGCACTTATGATTTTTTATATGAGAAGTACATAATTTGCGTTTATTGGAACTAATAAATACCAAGTCCGCTGCACTCACCCAAGGTGATTTCCTCTATGATATCTCGCATTCAGCAACTTCATTGACCAAACAGAAAAAATTTTCAGAATAATGATGAAACAAGTTATTTATTCTTAGTCATATACATGTTGAAAGATACATAAAAAGCAACAATGTCAGAACAAGAATAAATGAAAATTTGTAGGTCAGTCAGGTACTAATAATATTATTAAAAGGCTACGTATGTACTGATAACATACCTTGCTGTAGCAATTTTATTGTACATTGATGACCAAGAACTTCCAATGTGCATGTTGGTGGCAAAAGCAACGTACATCTTCAGACAAAAGCTACAAAATATCCTCAACCAAAAATATACTACCTACCCCACACCAGTAACTGATGTACAAAAAAGGAGGTTCTGGAGATATGGGAGACATTTTGTTGTTATATTATTTTAACTTTAATCTCCTTACCAAAATTGACAAAAAATTGTTACTCTCGATCAAATTTAGTAACTAGCTATGCAGGTCCCTGAGTCTCTTTATGAGACTCTCCCTGGGTCTGCCTCTCTAACTCATATCTCTCCAAAAACTTGCCGTACTTGTCTTGTTTCTCCATTAATAATATGACATTCGCTCGTAAGTCATCATGTAAAGCCTTATAATGTGCAGTTTTTTTCTCACTTCTTTCTGCACGTTCAGTTAATTCTACTATTTGGGCATTAGTTTATTGTCTAGATGACTCGGGAATAACCATCTCGCCAAGACCCCATACATACCCTGGCCTGTGGCCCAAAAATTCCTTAAATATTATTGCTGCAGCATCCTTAGTTCGCTTCTCAGGCTCCAGCTCTGCCATCTTTGTTGCCATCTCATTCTATCAACCATTGGAAAACATCACACAAGTTAATTGCTCGTAATATTTACCTAGCACTAAAAATATAGAAATCAGTTTATCTCGAACATCATGGGATTTTACTTAATTAACACTCACATATTTCTCTTCCGTCATGAGAGTCACAAATTTGTCATTCTTCTTTGACCACCTGACTTCTTTAAAGAAATCAACCAAATTCTCCTCATTCCCAGACTGCAAATAAAATAAATTACACACTAACATAGATTGAATATATGAACACAATTATGGAGTACAAATTAAAAGAGTACAAGTAGCTAGCATTCGTAATGGAACACAAATCTGCAAGATAAAACTCTCATTCAAGCTATCAAATTAATTGTTGGGATTATACTTATAAAGTACAAACAATAACGATTGTTGAGTGTTTTTTCTGTTTTTTCATAACTAAATGTGCAATTAATTATATTAGTCATTGATATATAGAGAACTCAAAGAAAATACACAACTTTGAAGAAGTCTAACATATCACGCAGCATAAAGAAATAATAATGTTACATATAGTCGGTGTGCATCTTGCAACTAAAATGGAGACTTACCCTCATCTCCATTAGCCGCACAAATGACCATCATCCAGTCGTGTGATTGTTTTGTTGCTTTTCCCTATTACTTTTATTTCGTTCAGACATCCGCTGCAATCACATAAGACATGATATACATCCATTGAATGTAGAGGTGTCAAGAGGATTATATGACTAAAAACATAAGTGGATATAGTTGACTATTTTAACAAAAACTAACCATTCTAACTAACATTTAATACAGGTGACTATTTTACCAAAAAATTCCACAGCATGTTAATTAAGTATACGACTGCCAACTTACCTTAAAGTCATCGCTTGAATATCGAGCACATAACTTTACCCAAGTGGCTGGTGTTACCGACGCTGGCACATTCGTAAGTGCTTCTTCAATGCTCTCATATTGCTTGTAGGTTTTATGTAAATCATAGCGAATATGATTAAACTGCTTGCATAGTGTCTTCGTAACAGTATCACGATGGTTATTCTTGGTCCAGTCAAGGATGAAGTCAGCCTACAGACAAACATTAAGAGTATTAATTATAATCTCCCAATCCCGAGTTTTACATTACCAGTGTTAGGCTTTCATCTACACTATTTGAACATGTATTGCATTCTCCTACTTTTACCTGAATGCATGTAATTAATTCTTCCTTCTCATTAGCTGGTACATCATGCCAACTAGCATGACTCAAGTCCACATGGTGCTTGACCAACTAGGTAACCTTTGTAGTAAACAAGGTAGCGTTTTCACAACAAGGTGCAGTTTCACCGTCCTTTATCCTCAAGGATATATTTCCATACTTTCGCACCTTTTCAAACTCTGTGCTCTTTGCAGCTCCTCGCCCACGCTTCTGGCGAAGTGGTACTAGGTTGTTTCCAAGAGTGAAAATGTCATCATAGGTCAATAATTAAACTAATCAACATGTTAAACATATAATGTAAAACAATATCCAAAATGTAAAACAATATAAATATAAATGAGCATTAATACTAGACGGGTTTGTGCTTAGTGACGAATCAACTGCTAGTATGTCATTCGGTTTTGTGCTTGGGACGACATTAGGTGGATCGGTTAAGTCATATGAGCTTGAGGATGAGTCATCTCTAAGATCCATCGCAGCAATGGGTACTTTATTCCGAACTTCATCATTGCTCTGAGATCTCCCCCGACCGTAGCTCACACCGCGTGATCGACCTCTACCTCTTCCAGTTATCGGCATTGATGAAGCACGCTATATAAACAAACTTCTAAGCAGTGTGCTTGCCAAAAAAACTGGACAACCAATATTATTCCTGCAATCACACTAAAAGGATACAATTATTTATATATGATTATACTTTAGTTTAGAATATTACAATTAGTTCATCATCATGCTACTATTTGTTTAAGGGAATGGTCCAAATTAACCAGGACATTTAGGAAGTAATGCCTCCTAGTGTGCTGTCATCACAAACTTGGCTAAATTGGCAAAAGATAACAAACTAAATAATTCTCAAGCAAATTACACATCCATTCAATGGAAGATCCCCTATTCTTGAAGTAAATTGCACACTGCTAACGGCCAGGGTACTAGAATTGTATTCAAGTTGTAATCTAATTAGATTCAATGTAATCTAATTAGATCATTCTTTATGCAAATGATCATGCCCGGCCTCTCAAACCCAGTAAAATTACAGAATATATATATATATATATAGAAGTATCCAATTAATTTGGATAACCATGACAAGCTAGCTAGTTCATATATACTCAATAAACATGCATAATCTAGTGATCATCAGCTCATGCTTTATACACATGACCTATATATTTCCTATATATGTCTATGTGTTTGTGTGTGTGTGTGTGTAATTCACTGAAACCCTTCATGAGTTTTTGGCTTCAACATTCATGGAAGCTCATGCATCATGATGCATGGGTCTTGTTTAACATATAAAAACCTAATGATCTTGAGCAGATATTAACTATGATCAGTTAGTCATGAAAATCATAATCAGATATTTCTGATCTCAGCGCCAACAATATCCCTTGTTCCAGTCAAAGAAAAGAAACAAGATGATAATTTAATTACCATGCATTTCTGTACGTGAGAATTGTAAAACCAATTAATTAGCTGTTTTCAACCTAGCTAGCTAGCTAGAGCTATATCTTGAATTAACACTTGCATGGATTACAAATTAATCTCGTGATTGAATCTGTATATCTAGAGTCTGTCTCAAATATAATGCTTTCGCATGAGTACTTTACCATGCAATATATTATGCAAGCTACCGGATATTATAAATGTACGTCTAGTATAGTAAACGAAAAGAAAAAGGAAAAACATTCTTAATTTTTAACGCAAATATGCATGCTAGTACGTACTTGCAGACTGATTGCAAAATTGATCCCTAATTCCCTGCAAATATAGTTCAACCTGTGATATTATGCAGAATTAACATGAGTATAACTAGTAGCTAGTGCATGCACTGGTCACCTCTCTCTCTCTCTATATATATATATATATATTATATCTAGTGTGGCGCCCCCGATCCCCCTTATAGAAGTACACGGGGATCGAGATACCAGGATGGTGACAACACGGTCACACATCCCAACGAAGTGCCAGTGTGTGTACATGCGACGGTGTACAAATAAAATAACGCAGCGGATAGTCAACTAAGTACCAGAATTTAAACACAACTAAACATCAGTAGAGGTTTAAAAGTAGTTATACAGTCATCCAAAAATAAAGTTAACACATGTCCCGAAAATACCATAAGCAAAATAAAATAATAATAACAAGTGATCCCGGATCACTCCTCGGGCGGAGCCGTCTCCTCAGGCTCGCCCTCCTCCTCCTCATCTGCATCAAAATCTGCGTTACCACAAAAGGGTACCGCAGGTAAGTATAACCCGAATAATCCTCAGGAAATAAATGCATTAAATGCAACCAACATGCATGCATATGATGAAATATGCATTTTTTACAAAACATCATTTTCCCCGAAAATGACAATTTCCAACACACGCCAAAGTCTCATTGGCCCAAAAATAATCCGTAAAACATTTTCCCAGAAAATGGTTTACACAAAATCCACGCACACTATTTTCCCAGAAAATAGCCAATTTAATCATTTCTTAACCTATGCACCATGGCCTCCCCTAGGGACCATCCGCACGTCCTGGCTTCGTAGCGATGCTCAGTTCCGCGCCCAGCGCGTTCATGGCCGAGCACCCACTACGCAACAAGCGATGCCCAGTTCCGCGCCCAGCGCGTACATGGCCAGACATCCTCTAGTCCCCGCCAGCAGAAGGACCACGGAGTCGGCACGAATCTCTCGTTCGATCCCATCATCGCCCAGCGACAATCCAGGGGACGTTACTCAGTTTATTCCGCTCCCGAGTAACCAGAGGAGCTCTACCGAGATAATACCCCATCTCGGCTTGGGGTCGTGATACACACGCACCCAAAAACATTCTCACATAAAATCATAGTTTTCCAAATCACACATGAGCATGAATGCACTACACGAAAACCCAGTTTTCTTTACAAACATGATCATGCATGAAATAATGAGATGCACATGTACCAACACCAATCCACAACCATCAATAACCAAACCAATCAGCTCCAACCAAACACTCCAACCAACAAACCATCTGACTCCCGTACTCCTCGGACTCAGTCCGGCAAAAACCAATCAACAGAATAATACAGTGAAATGTGTTAGTGCAAAAATACATTAAATTCACAAGAATTCTTTGGAGAAATACTTACAGTGCAATATAATAATTTCCGGAGGATCACGAAGCTGCAAGTGGTGACGTCTGAGCAACACCACAGTGTAAAATACACTGTGGCCGTGGGTCACAGATACCCACTTTTCAACGAAGACAAACGAAGACCTAAAAATGATAGGGTAGGGCCTAGAGAGGTCGGTGAAGCCAATGGTGGTGGTGGTTTGCCGTGGGTGGCGGCGCAAGGGGTGGTTTTAGGCCAAAAATGTACACATCGGAAATGGACTTGGTGGGGCTTCACCGGTGACGGATCGGAGTTGGGGTTGGGTCCATTGGGTTGCCAAGAGGTCGAGGATGAAGTGGTAGGAAGATGGTGGCCGGTGGTGGAGCGACGGCGGTGCTGGAGCGAAAGTGGCGCCGCGGCTTTGTGGGCTTCGTGGGGGCTAACGGCGGCACGAACGGCGGTGATATTGGTTGGGTAGGACGGCCGGCGGCAGGGGAATGCAAGGGACCGGGCGGTGTCGACCACCGCCGGCGGACGGCGGCGGGCTAGAGGAGGCCCGAACGCACGGCGAAAGAGAAGAGAGAGAGAGTCCGCGCGGGAGAGAAGGAAAAAGAAGAAGAAAAAAAAGAAAAAGAAGAAGAAGAAAAGAAAAGGAAAAGAAAAATAGAGGGAAAAGAAATGAGGTCCAATCCTCATAACTTGGGTAACAAAAATGATCCAACGGAAACGATTTTAAAACCACAAGTTAAATAAAATAATTTAAACGTAATGGTAAAGTCAATTTGAAATAATTAAATCCCACAAAAATTAATTTAAATATGAAAAGTAATTTAAATGCACAAACAATAAATAAATATTAAGAAAGCACATAAAAATTAATTTTCACCAAATTAAAAATCCTAAAAATAACCCAATTAAAATCCAATAATTTTAAAATAAGAGAATAAATTTTGAATCCATAAAAATAATTCCTTCAGTAAAAATACACTAAAATACGGGGTGTTACATCTAGTGTAAACTATGAAGTATTTTAATTAATTCAGTACTTGTCAGCATGAAATATAATCTGAAATGATCAAAAGACTGATCAATATTTTACACCATATGTATTATATCCATTAATCTCAAGTGTAATGGAGAAGATCATATTCTCCTTAATTAATGGGGAAGATGTCTCAAAAATATATATGCAGCTTGATCAGTCATTGATCAATGTGTATATATATATATATATATATAGAGAGAGAGAGAGAGAGAGAGAGAGAGAGAGAAATGCTAGGTAAAAGCCTTATATATGAAGTTGATCTTGTACATGATTCTTTGCCCTCTTTAAGTATTAATATTTTTGGCACCATTACTCTTTATTGTCTTAAGCAACGTCACACAGTATGAAACATGAACAAGTTTAATAACATGATCAACTCAGTTAGTTATAATATGTTAATTTTAAGTATGATATTGCAACACAGGCAATTATAATTAGGTCATGCACATGATATTGTAGAAAGAGGAAAAAAATTAAAAGTCCAATATCTTTTCTAAAGTCATCTAATTTAATTATGCAGTAATATTCAAATTACAGAATATATACTAGATCATATATATTTTAGGCAAACAAAACTCCGACTGATTTCTAAGATCATGAAGCAAATAGTGGTTAGTTTTGTCTTGATTGGTGAGACAGTTTCATGAGATTATCAAAGCAATAAATGCTTATAAAACTCAGTAACCATGATAAAAACAGATCAAACTAATCCGTACGCACAAAAAAATCACAGTTTGTAAATTGTGCAGAAGACTGCAAAAGACAAAGATTTAGGGTGCACCTGCAAAGAGAGTTTGATAGGCAAAGAAGGTAATCTGTCCGTTTGAAATAGAATAGATAAGCTCGAAAGTGTAATTGCTGGGGAACTTTGATTTTGTTTCCCTGGTCCTGATTCTTTCTAGGATGAGTTAAGGTTCTCATGAGTAGTTAGATAAAAAAAAATTAATGACTTGGCTTGTCAAGACAATAACCATGAGTGAGTTTCATTTAACAAATGAGTTATGTTGGTAAGTCCTAACTTGCAAATGGTTTTATGATTTCAGGCATGCATTTGCAACAATTTCCTTTATTGCAGAAACTTTTATATTTCCTTTATTGCAACTTTCCGAGTGATTTCTAAGATCATGAAGCAAATAGTGGTTAGTTTTGTCCTGATTGGTGAGACAGTTTCATGAGATTATCAAAGCAAGGCATGGTTCAATTCGTAATATCCAATTTAATTATCATAAGGTCCTCAATTAATTTGATCAGTTTTGAAAGTTGTTAACGCGAGTAGGTAGTACTGCTACAATAAGTCAATAACGAATGTACAATATCCTATATATATATATATATATACTAATTTAATTTCAATTTGATATTGCCTCTGAGCATATAATTAATGCATGTGATGCGAGATGATGGGATCAAATTAATAGGAGCGTACGTATATATAAACTACTAGTACTGTACACCCAATGGAAAATAATTTGTTGCGGCATGCATGCACAGATCATCAAATTCCAACACATGCGAATTAGGAAATTTCAACGTGGCTAGCTAGAGAGGTTCATGCATCAATATTTACCCACATTTCGATGGCTTTGTACATAATATATAATAAAGTCCAGCTTGGAATGTTGCTGGAAAAAATAAATAAAAGGCTGCTTAACTGTTTAGTTTGTGACCAGTAGTACTACTAGAACCAACCAGAATAATTAATCTTTAACCTTACTTTGAATTTCAAGGACGACATAGACATCAAGCAGCAAGCTGCTAGCTAGGTTACGACAAAAGACAATTATATATAATGATGATGATAAACGAATTAGCAAAACTCAAAACAGCATGAAGAGACTGCTAAAATTCTAAAGTTCGAGTTGTCTGTCCTAGTACTCATGATCATGTATATATATGTATATATATATATATATATATATGCAAGTGACTTTTGTTTTGCAGCCCACGCAAGTGATATATGATCATATATATATATATATATATATATATATAATATGGTGTTTCTAATTGATTAATGAGAGGGTACAGTGAATGAACAATTTTTGAGGAAGAAGTACTTGGAATTAATTCTACAGTGAGATCAGTTGAGAAGGGCATGAAGAGATCATCGATCGGCGAGAGACTCAAACTAAATATATAGTAATAAAAGCAAAACATATTGAAGCTGGAATGATATGATATAATAATATAATGGATATATATACTCAACCCCCTCCCAGAAAAAGAGAGACAAAGATATTGCAGAAATATCAGATAGTAATGGTACATTTTAAGGCTCGGAAAACTTTTTCTGCAACACCTACGGGGTGTGCCCAACGAACCAGCGACAAGAAAATCAACCTACCAGGGTAATAATACAAGACTTCAATAACATCAGGCGGGTAGCTTGCTGGCCACTGCACACGTTGGCTTGATCAGCAGCCAGGAAAAGTTGTTATAATTAATTAGCAGCTTAATTAAAGAACATTAATATTCATTTAAACAGAGAGGGCAGTAGAGAGATCAAGAGATCTATAGTTGGTAGCCAGATCAGAATAAAAGATACATGTTTGGAAATAATCCGAATTCAGTGGGAAACCATGGCGCCCCATGGCTAGGATACAGATTGGGGAAACCAGGCCCTGCAGAAGAAGCTGGAACAAATTAAGCATGAAATCGGGAAGCAATGATATATAGGTGGTAGTCTACGTCTTCATCCGGCCAATATATAATATTTATCTATATATTATGAAAATTATCATGTGTCATAAATATTTTTACATGAAGTTAATAAAAAGAAGACATCAATTGATCATGGATAATATATAGTGGCTAGCTTCGATCTATCGATCTCCAATGGCCTCTAATTAATAATTTGCTTATGCTGGCTAGCTAATTCTTCATAAATTAACCAGGACATTTAGGAAGTAATGCCTCCTAGTGTGCTGTCATTACAAACTCGGCTAAATTGGCAAAAGATAACAAACTAAATAATTCTCAAGCAAATTACACATCCATTCAATGGAAGATCCCCTATTCTTGAAGTAAATTGCACACTGCTAACGACCTTGATGTTCTTGCGAGAGACGGAAAAGATGGGTCTTTAATTTGAGAAATGATATTTAGGATAAGCCAAACAAAATGGGTTGTATGGAGACACAGTGTAATTACCAACTTTGAAGTGGCTAGTTCATCTCATCCTCTGAGAGACTATCTTCTTCTATGCTACCCTCCACTTTGGTGCTGTGAGAAGAACTGTCTTCACTTGTATGGTCATTGATAAACCCCCTCTCAAACTGGTTGCAATTTGACCTTTGCATTAGCGATGTGTCAACTTCAATCTACTCCGGCTCAACATTAGGCATGTGCATGTTTGTTTGCAGTGGAATTTCATCAGCATGGACATTCACGTAAGCATCGCCAGAATTATCCTCTTGGTATGCATCAACGTCGCTAGAATCAGATGCATCATCTTCAATTAGGGGTTTTCGTGGAAGGTCATAGACATTTCGACCTTTGACCTTTTGCACTATATACCAATCACCACGGATGCTGCGATTTTTTAGGTAAAACACCTGCGACGCTTGGCATGCCAAAACAAAAGGGTCGTCCTTATAAGCTGTCCGAGACATATTCACACTAATAAAATGTTTTTCCACACGTATCCCTCGTTTGGAATCAGAGATGTCGAACCATTCACATTTGAATAAGTAAACACGACGCCAACCCATGTAGCGGATTTCCAAAATGTCTGTTAGTCTACCAAAGAAGTCAAGCTTTTCAGATCCTAGTTGTTCACTGATCACCATGACACCTGAGTTTTGGGTGCGACAATGTTCTTCACGATTTTTTGTGTGAAATCTTATACCATTGGTTATGCAACCTGAATAGGATGCACCCCAAGGGTCAGGACCACATGCTAGGGCATATAGATCCTCCGAAACTTCTACGGGATTATCAGCACGCAGACTTTGAATCTATCACAAGTTAAAACAAGGAACCGCATAAAGTAAAGCCAAACATATTCAAAACTCATATAGGGGTGAGCTTCTAAATGAATTTCCCTACATGTGACTTGTACCAATCTGGAATTTTGCAGCATGCATACTATCAACATCATCAGGATACTCTTCACTGATCTGCATGTAGTGCTCAGTAGACAAAAGAACTCGAGCGGTTAAGTATGTGTAGGAGATGCAACGTAAATCAGTATCTTTAGAATTGAAAATTACTAAGTTGGTAAGTAGTTTGGTTACTTACTTAAGGCATAGATCAATCTCTGTGCAATTATTATGAACATACCATCTGGCTTTTATGAAAATGTTATCGTCTAATCGATGACGTGAAGCAAAACCCATGGGGTGCACGTTTTGTGAAAAAACACATAGTCCCTCTCGTACACCCTCATCTTCTTCATCAACATTACGTTCGAGGGGATTGAATCTAGTCTCGACATCGTGGATTGAATCTAGGCCTCGGCTATTGAACCTTCCGGGCAGGCCTTATTCTTAACATATCTCTTGAATTTTCCAAGATACCTCTCGAAAGGATACATCCACCTATATTGAACTGGTCCTGCAAGCAGAGCCTCACGTGGCAAATGGTAGGCTAAGTGCACCATTACATCAAAGAAGGTAGGCGGAAAAACCATCTCAAACTTGCAGAGAATGACGGCAATATCAGCTTGAAGCCTCTCTAAGACATCCACCTTACATGTTCTAGCACACAATTCTTTGAAAAAAGTGCTTAACTCAGTTAGTGCCAATCGAACATCTTGGCGTAAGTATCCAAAAATTGCAGCAGGATGTAACCTTTGCATGAAAATATGGCAATCATGACTTTTCATCCCCGAGATTTTACAATCAGGTACACGAACACATCTGGCAATGTTTGAAGCAAATCCATCTGGGAATTTCACACCTCGCAACCAATTACAGAAACCTGTCCGCTCAACTCCATACAACGTATAACATGCATGTGGCATACTAATGCGTGTATCATCCTGAATAAGGTGTAACTCCTTCCTTATATTGAGATTGGAAAGCTCACAATGTGCATTAGGATGATCTTTAGTTTTTTCGGAGATATTCATCAAAGTTCCTAAGATGTTGTCACAAATGTTCTTCTCAATGTGCATTACATCTAGATTATGTCTAATCTTTATAGTCACCAATACGGCAATTGAAAGAAGATACTTTTTTTGGTCCAATTAAACTCGTCTATGGTACGCTTTCTTTTCTTTATGCCTTTACCAAAATTTGCATCAGGAATATCTTGAAGATTTATGCATTCAAAATCATGGACGACAGAAAAGACACAATCATGGACGACATTAGGTTCCATGGGTAAAGCAAGAGAGTATCTTACCCAATTAGGAGTGGTGGGATGGATTTTCGTGGGCAAGGTGGCGGGCTGGATTTTTGTGGGCGAGGTGGCTAGACAGGTTGCGGCGGCCTCCACTAGTCACGGTGACTGGCTTAGTACGAAGAGATAGTTATTGAGAGGGAGAGTCAGAACCGAATACACAGATAGAGACCGAGACAGATAGAAGAGGATTTAGAGGCTTACCGGGGTTTCGTGAGTAGCGGAGGAGCTGCACAGCGTGTAGAACGGCGGCCTAGCCACGGAGAGGGAGAATCAGTGAGACGAGGATGGGGGAGAGAGAGAAAGTGGAGCTTTTAAGTTTTTGGGGGTGGGACGCGGGGGGATTTTGGGAGGAAGGAGAAGGTGAAGGAAATAAGGGTTTTGGGGGGATTTTGGTTTTGGGAGGAAGACGCGCGGTGCTGCGTTTTGTTTTTTTTATTATTGTTTTTTTATTTATTTATTTATTTTAAATATAACGGAATCCCAATTTTATTAATTGTCCTCATCTATGGCGGAGGAAATGCATTTAGCACCTACATTTCTTGTAATGATTATAATAAAAAAGATGATAAAAAAACTTCTCATAAATAAATCTTTGTTGCTCTCCAGCCAGCAGATAATAGATGTTCTTCTCTGATTGCATATAAAATTTCTTTACAAGCCTTTGAGTGATCATGGATAGATGTTTTAATTGGTGTAGATCGATTTATACTATACTTAATTATATTTTATAACTTCAACTTTTGAATATTTTGATAACGTTATATATTTGAATCTGTAACTGCAATGCCCTACACAATCCTCATATATAGGACATCTTCGTATCAATGAAAGTTAAGTTTCGCATCTTCTATAGGGTTATTGAATCAATTTTATTATTTTAGAGAGTCGAGCGACCACCTCTCGCATATATTTTGAGATAACTCGGCCAGATCCCGTGTATGAAGAATGAAGAGAAATAAAATAGAGGGAAGTTGAACAAAGAGAGACGGTCGTGTGGGAAACACTCTAAGCCATCTCAAATCGACGTAGACGGATCGCCGTCCATCTCGGATTGGATGGACACTCTAAGCCATCGGAACCAATTTTATCTTTTCCGCTAGATCTCTCACCTTTCCTTCAAGAATACATGTTCATTGAGTTCTTGGCCTCTACTGGAAAGTCAACAAAAATTCATAGCATTTTGTCTTGAAACTTGTCATCTACGACTCAAGCTTTGCTGCGGAAGCCTTCCGAAAGAATTTGCCATAAAATTTAAGTATAATCTGTAACACCCCGTATCCAGAGGGTTAGGAAATTAGTTCATATCATTTAAAATCACATCTAAACTATACATGAAGTATAAACTCCAAAGACTCTATCACATAAAACTCAGTTGTTCAAATCAAACGTATACATTTTTCTACAAGAACATCAATGACTACAACATAATTAATTAAGAACACGGCAAAGTACTCTCAATATCCCAAAATAATCGTATATAAAAAAAATCATAGAATCATCAAATTAAAGATGTAATTTTTTAAGATTAGGACGTTACTTAATTTGTAAATTTTATTGATTAGATACAGCTTACTTATGATGGAGGAATATATATTGTATTTACAATTATAAGCTATGACTTTAATTGATATCAAATTCAGGTTCTTAGAACCACCTTATAAGTTAGTCATTATAAGTTTAAATAGGAAACTATATATATATATATATATAAAGTGTAGTTCATAATTTAAAACTTAAGATGGGTAAGCAAACTGATTATCTAGTCGGCCTTAAATATAATGTTCTTAATTGAAATACTATATATGTAAATCACGAAGGTCCTTCATAATTAAATATTAAGCTCTTTTGCATTTCCCTTAGATATATATATATATATCTAATTAGAAAAAAAAAGCCGAAATGGAGCTATTGTCGCGAGATAGTGTAGCTGAAAAAAAATATTTCCCATTAAATATTATTGTCGATACTTAGTAATTTCGCCGAGATATAATTGCCGAAAATGAATCAATTCATCTATAATATTTTAGCTTTAACTTGTCGGAATGAATTGAAATATTTTTTCTATATACAATTCAGCCTGCTTTCAACATCAGTTTAATCCATTAAACCATCAGATCAATTATATTTCCTAATAAGCATACAATATCATGAATTAATCATCACTGAAATACATATATATATATATATATAGATGGTTTAAACATCCCCAACATCATACATTAATGAAAATTGCTCAAATTGAAATTGATGATAGTTTAGTCTAAAGTACTACTTAACACCCCACAATATATCAATATTGTTTTATAGGTGTCCTCCTCTCTTCAATATAGGGTAACTAGAGTTTCCTAAGCAAGCCTTGATCATCCCTTGGAAGCTGCTGGCCTTCGTCATGATCTCAAAATTGCCTTAATCTCAAAACTTCATTCTTCAACTCTTCTTCTCAAAACTTGATGCATTCTTCATTGATGTTAATTGCTGCAAGCATATACATTCTTTTGTAGCTCTCAAAGTCAACCACAATGTACATTCATCATTTTCTTTATTTCCATGTACATTCATAATTTCCACAATGTACATTCACTTTATTAATGCTATAATGGCTGCATTAAATAAAGGTAGCTGGCAAGCTGATTACATTAAGTGAAACAATATTAAATATATGATTGCATTAAATATATATGATTCCTAAGCAAATAAAATTAACACGAGCATGTTTTTTTTTAATGTAAAATGCATAAAGGAAGACATTAAGTGAAACAAATTTTGAACTAATGTTGTGAGATCTCAAGTTTTCAATTAACTTGTCTACTAGGTTTTTTTTCATGTCTTTTATCTACAATGTGTAAGCATAGGTGCATGTATACATTAATTTTTTAATATAACCACCTATAATGCAGTTAATTGGGTAACTCATCTAATCAACAAAAGAAAGGATACATCCCATCTCAGCCTCTAGGTGCAGCATATAGATAAAAATAACCAGGTTAAAGCAATTAAGTTAAAGCAATTCATGTCTAGCAATTGTATCAAAGTCATCACAAATATAGAACATAAGCAAATTAGCAATATGGATTGGTGAAGTTTACATACCCTCAGCTTAGAGAAATTATATTGCACAGTCCTTATGAGAATAATGACCATCACGGAACCAATAGATTTCTGATGAAGGAGGCGTTATTTGTACCATGGAACACCAGGCAATATATGTCCACATCATCTATGTTAATACAATCCCTTTGTAAAGCATAAATGACAAATAAATATAATCCATTTATGCATTTTTCTGACCTTAACACCATAACAAGCATCTTGAGGTAGAAGAAGGAACACAATGGGAAGAGTTTGTTAAGGCCTTCCAGATCAAAATCATTGACACCACATAAACTTAACATGAAAAAAGTGAAAGCAACAAGTGAAGGCCATCTTGTGAGCAACTCCAAATCAATGGAAACTCTTCAAAACATATGTACTACCCAACAAAAAACGTGTTTCCCTATATATATATATATAGTGTGCTACCTCCCTAGTTCTTGTTTACAAAGAGGACAAGAAGATGTAATTTGGAACCATTGATCTATGCACTTGAGGTGGAAGACATGGGAACATGGCAACCTCCTTAATTCTTCCCTGTCCAAGTAATTGGTTATGCAAATGCAGCATTCATGTCATTCCCACCACAAACACAAAGAAAACACGACAATCTCATTAGCACTTCAACTTTCAACACGCCAATATATTCTTTTGACTTAGAATCTACTAAATTTGTTCTGTCCTATGAAAGATATTAGCTTATCTATAAGTGTAAGTTGAAAGAAATGAGACTTACTGGATGATCATTTGCAAGGTCGGATGCTGGGAAGCTAAGAAATTTCCTCCTCAGATGCTCCTTTATCAATTGACCTCGCATTCATGTTGTATCCGACAAGGTTGCTAATCATTGGCACGCAACAACATAGTAGCAAAAATAGCAGGAATGGAAATGAATAGCAAATTGCATTCCAAGCTAGCAGGGAGATGCATAGCACATGTAGTTTTGGGGCTCGATGGAAGGACCCAAATCGAGAGTCAAATACCCAAACATTACCCATCACAAACCATAATGCAAAGAACAATTCTAGTGAAGTTCGGCATTTGTTCATTAGATGTGAGATCCTGTATCCATTGTAGCAATCAATTAGAAGGCTTCAAAAAGCTCTTGAATTGTCAAAAACTCTCTGTAACACTTCCACTAAATTTATGGAAACTTGTTTGTGTGTGAAAAAAATTAAAAGCAGGCAATTCATGAGTTTGTATCTTGTTTTTCATCATTTAAATATTGCTGCCAATACGATCAAAACTCTAAGGTGGCCTAGTACAAAATATAGTGACCACCAACCATTATCAAATTGATTTGAAGTTATTTGTTATAACTTGAGGCTTTTATCATATCACTAAGGGTTCATCACTACTAAGCTGTTTGCATAATTCCTCAATAATTCCACCCAAAGAACAAAATCAAAAACTTATCCTCAATAACTAGTTGCATGATGTTTTATAACTAGCTCACAAATCTTTGTAATGATCCCAACAGACGAGTTGTCACTATTAGTACAACGCATGGAAACCAATGATTTTGTTTAAGAGAAAAATATAAATGAATCATAGAAGTTGAAGGGGCGAACTGTATGTAAAGCTAGCATACCTAGATTCTTCACTGCTCCTCTGTTGTTCCACATCAGAAAGGCCAAAACCATCTCCATGATTGAGATGGCGCCGGTAGCGGCCGTAGAGTAGCAACAGACTAAGAACACATCCAATATTATAACCAACAATCCATATTCTCATTGGCCAAACAGGCTTCTCCTTGGAAATGGCTATAGTAGATGTTGTGATGCTTATTTGAATCACCAAAACTATAAATTCCATCAGCATCCAAGTGCTTGAATTGAAAGGATTCGAGCTAAGATTAGATCTTGATTCATTTTGGTAGTGGAATACTCTTCTTAAGAAAGAGAACCACCTTGCTCTGGAGATCCTCATCGCCATCCTTACCAAGGACGAAGAAGGTAGAGCACGAGTAGGCCTATGTCGGGTATTCATTTTGATTGATTTTTTTTTGGACTAAAAACCAAAATTCCAAACATTTCCAAACAATAAACTACCGTTAACCCTTTGCCCATTATATAATTGCAAATAATCGAAATATATAGAATACCAGCATAAGGAAACTTCAAAATCACAAAGATGATATTGTTGAATCATGAAAAAAAATGGCTTTTGGCTAATTCGTAGTGTCACGCAATTCATGATATTATTTGATCATGCATGATAATCTTGATTGATGTGAAAAAAGGTTTATTCTGTACTTTTTCGTCAAAAATTAAAATGAACCAAAAGGATTAACCCAACTAATGAAATTAATGTACTTTTAATTGTCCATGAAGTTGGTAATTATTAACATATATAAAAGTTGTGGGACTTTTAGCTATCCATTATTAATGATCATGGTTGTAACTACTGATCAACTCATCTTTTTACTGGTGCAATTAGATCTAAGCTGCTCATGATGTATTGGAGAGGAATGGATCATTAACATTTAAATGACAAATTATTAAATATGTATGTATGTATGTAGTAAAGTTGGTAACTCCAATCATATATATATATATATATATATATACGATTTTGTTTCCAGCACTGTAGATATATATCCATTCTTCCATTGTAATGCTACTTATCAATCTTCTTCTTCTTCTTCCTCTTATCTTTTTAATTAACTTCAATGCCTTTTTAATTTCCCCCTATTATTCTTCCATGTGCAGTTGAATTAGAAACAGTTTTTTTGGCAAGATGTTTTGTTCTCAACCACATTATAATCTAGCTACTTCAATAGCATTTTCTAGGTATATATGCAGAAATTAAACTGGCAATTCATGCAGAACATCTTCAGCTACATGGTGAAAGACAAGAAATGCATGCGTTTTTTCAATCGATCTTCTCATGCATGCATGTGAACCCACAATTCTAGATCACTGACATATATATAATGTTTCAACATCAACATCAAAGACATTAATTTCTGTAGCTAACTCCAGCCATTTAGATATATATGACTAAATAATCAATAATTAACAAATAGAAAGAAAAATAGGTCATTAATTCATGATAAGCCTCAAACCCACCCAAAAAATTTAGTTTTATTTAATTACTAGGTAGGTTATATAGCATATATATATATATATATATATATGTTTTTTCAATTAATTTTCATCCTTTAATGCTTATGAGAATTAAGGTACATACGTACGTAGGTCTGGTTTCAAAATTAAAATAATTAATTAATTAAGAAGACTGGTCTGATATATATCATTTCCATGAAATTATAAATTAGCATAAAGCTGGAGTTCACTATAAAAACGAATACGTATTGGAATATTATTGCAAAAACTAAAATGGTCAGTTTGAGAAAAATTAATATTGGAGGAAAGAACAAACCTTCATATTAAGAAGAAGAAGAAGAAGAAGAAGAAGAAGAGAGGAAGTAAATGCATGGAGAGGGAATTTGGAAAAACTGAAGGCCCTTGGAGGCAAAGGGTGAAGGTGCAAATTAAGGCGAAAAAGGCAATGATTACTAGAGTGAGATGAGAACCACTTGATTAAGCTAAACAATAGTTGAGGCTGTTGCCATGTGATTCTAGATCGACCACCATTAATTATATGTGACATGCTCAATATATATATATATATATATATATATATATATATAGCTAGAGTACTAGTCCTTCCAGGTAAATATATAGAAGATATTTTCATGGTGGGAACAAGCGTGCACTGCATTTTATATTATTAGTTGACCTATAAAATCACTTACAATATACACCTATATATAAGTGAATAAATATAATAAAATCACTCAGTATGCTACAAGCAAACTGAACAGCCAGCTTGTTAATTTCCATCCTAGCTATCATAGTACTATCACAAAATGTTGCATTATTATATATAATTGTTAATATAAATATTAATTTTACTGCATGCATGTCGATTGATCTTTGAAATTATCTAATAATTAATTTGTGTGTGTGTTTGAATTGTAACATGGAGGATTGATACGGGCATGAACTTTGAGTTGCAAGCTAGCCTTAATCGTGCTAATTAGTAGGATATATATATCCATATGAACAGAGTCTCACCTGCATTTATATATATATATATATATATATATATATATATATAGCTAGAGTACTAGTCCTCAGGTAAATATATAGAAGATATTTTCATGGTGGGGGCAAGCATGCACTACATTAAAAATGGCTGATCATGATCATCTAGCTAGAAAGCGTTAGATGGAAGATAATCTCCAACTACAATATTAATAAACTTGCAGTAAACTTTTGTCAATGTGATGAACTCTCTCATCTAAGTCTGGTAGTGGTTGAGCATGCAGATGACAAATATCACAGCAGACAATGATGATTTTAGTGACTTCTTTTTTCTTTCTCTTGTTTGGGGCTCAAGTACACAGATAACAACTTCATATACATGGACTCCATATGAAATGCAATCATTCGGACTATGGACTGGTAAGTACTTCAAGATAAAATGTAGTAGTCATTCGGTTCTATGAAATCAATATTATACCCGGCCAGGAAACCGATCAGCGGCAGCGTTAGAGAGAGAGAGAGAGAGAGAGAGAGATCGGTGGAGCCTAAAATAGTGAAAGATAACTCACCGGCGAGAAGGCGGCGAGGCGGCAAGACAGCAACCTAAAACAACGTCCCTGCGGAGCCTCGAGTCAGAGAGAGAGAGAGATAGATCGGTGGAGCCCAAAATATGAAAGAGAAACTCACCGGCGGCGGCTAGGCGGCGAGGCGGCGACAGCAACAGGAAACAACCGTGCGAAGCCTCGAGTCAGAGAGAGAGAAAGAGCGAGACAGAGGGGCAAAACTCGCGGCGGGAAGGGGGGAATAATAGGGAAATTAGGCGCGGGGGGGTAAATTTAGGTTTTCGTTACTGTGTAGGACTTATTAAGGCGACCTAGATGTTGCCATAATAAGTAAGATGGATAGGATTTTAAGTTTTTGCGACAAGATTATTAGCGGCATCATAAAATCGCCGGAAATAATAATTTGTAGCGGCGACTTTTTTCTAATGATAACGGCTCCGTTGCTATACATAAGCGTATTGGGAACAATCTTATTTCCGGCGAAAATAAGTCGCCGGAAATAATGATCTATTCCGGTGATTTTCTTATGGACACAAAGGATTTACCGTAACAGTAAAATAGGCTATTAGCGGCTATATTTACGTCGCCGGAAATAAAGATAGCCGAAAATGACACATTTTCTTGTAGTGACAGGTTGCCTTTTGTCACCTGGATGGCTGCGAGTGTCAAGCTCATGCACATTCTTAACACTCTACTTTGTAGAGGTGCGGGAGATTTACTCTACTGCTTTTGGGCTAGGCTAACCCCGATTGCATGTTCATGGGTTGCCTTTCGTCCCCGGATGAGTGGAGTGTTAACACCAATTGCATGCATGTTGTTAAAATTCGGCTTGAAAGAGGTGTGGGAGATTTGTTTGACCGCTTCTCGAGCTAGGCTAACCTCGATCACATGTTCGTGGGTTGCCTCTCATGCCTAGATGGATGTGAGTGTTAACACTAATTGCATGCACATTGTTAGCGCTAAGCTTTGTAAAGGTTCAGGAGATTTACTCGATCACTTCTCAGGCTAGGCTAACTTCGATCGCATGTTTGTAATTTGCCTTTCGTCACCCGAATGGGTACATGTGTTAACCCCGATCACATGTGCATTGTTAACACTTGGCTCTCTCTTGAGCTAGTCGATGTCCTTATGAAAACTACATGAAATATCACTTAACATGAAACGTTGCGAGCACATAAAAATGAGTTATTTTGTGCCCGCACGTTTAGGTTACATGAAACAATCTAAGAAAAATATCTTTTTAAGTGCTCGACATTCCATGGGTGGGGTTGTCTCTTCCCGTTCATGTCTTCTAGATTGTATGAGTCTGGCCTATTGCTCGCTACTACCACATACAACCCTTCCTAGATTTGCCTGAGCTTTCCTTCTTCTTGACTTTTGGTTGTCTGATATAAACCAGTGGGAATGGAATCCTTTGAACCCACAATCAGTTTGAAAACTAACTCAAGAAAGCCAAAATCAAGCCAATGGAAAATTTAAACCCGTTGAGAAACTCGTTTGAAGAACCTAGCTTATATGAAAATCTAGACCTTTTGAAGAACCTGTCTCAAGAACCTAAATTATAAGGAAGAACGCTATAATGGTTGTGATTTACCTTTGATAAGTTCAAAAGTCCATTCAAGAACAAGAGGAGATAAACTCAACTCACAATGAATAAGTTCATCAAATTTCATAAACTAGTAAAAATGAGGCTACAAAGAGTATTTAAACTAAAACCTAATTAAAATCCTAGCCAAAATAAACCTCTATCTTCCAAAAATACCCCTGAGTGAATAGTGTCACAACTACAGTAACTTACATATCTCAATCCCCCCAAAACCCTAGGTTAACATAAAATCCTTTCCCAAAATACCCTTGGGTGAAATACAAGGCCTTCCCAAAAGAAACCCTAGCTGCAAATTAAAACAACCCCTAAACTACCCATAAAAACTTCTCTTGAAATCCTAATTCATAAAACATAAAACATATGTGGACCAAACATCCTCAAGCCCCACTATTCTAGACTAATTCGTATAACTAATAAAATAAGCCATTTTAATAAATTAAACAAGGTCCAAACAATAACTCTTGCACATGTCTTCCATAGCTTGTATCAAGTGGATCAAAACTGGATCTCCTTCTCTGAAGCCTATTTTGAGTGATGGAGTCTTGCTAGCTTCATCCCAAGTGGATTGCAACAATCATTGCATTGCCTCCTTGATCTTCTTGGCTCTTAACCATGTAATTGGCCCATTTGAAACTTGCAAAGGATCTTTAAGACTAGGTTCATCTTGGTGCCCATCATTGTCATTCCGACATCGCATAGTACATGTTCGCCCACTTTGAATGCCCAGTGCTTGATCCTCTTGTTGAAGTACTGAGCAGTTCTCCTCCTGTATGTTGATGCTCTCACATTTGCCTCTTCTCTTCTTTCATCCAATTATATCAACTCCAAGCTTCTGTTGTTTGCCCTTTCGCAATAGTGTTGAACTCGATGGCTCGGCACGCCAATCTTTACTAGCATCACTACCTCACTACTATTGGTCATGGCAAACGGTGTTTCCCCGATCAGGGTCTTAATGAAGGTCTTATATGCCAAAATTACTCCCAGGAGTTCTTTAGCCCATGCTCCCCCTTATGTTCGCCAATATTTTCTTCACCATGTTGAGTACAGTCTTGTTCATTGCCTCAACTTGCCCGTTGGCCTGAGGGTGATCGGGGGAAGAGTATTTGACCTTAATCCCTAACTCCGTGCACTATTCTCTATACTGGTCGCAGTCGAATGTCGTCCATTGTCAGATATGTGACGCCCCCGGGCCTTACTAATGATTTGACCTTAATCCCTAACTTTGTGCACTAGTCTCTATATTGGTCGCAGTCGAATGTCATCCATTGTCTGATATGTGACGCCCCTATTGGTCACTTAGGTCATACACCGTTCACATATTGTAACACCCCGATCTCGAAAGTCCGGAGAGTTAGCTCTTAATACTTAATATCAACTTTAGTAACACAACTATAAAATCCAGAAAACTCCAAAAATGCTAATCCATTTAATCAACCCAAATATCTATGTTCCTTCATGGGGACAACAAACAAATTCTCAATAACATAAATTAAAAACTCTCCAAAATCTCGAAAATGTCCTTAACTCATGAAAACAAAATAACCGAAAATAAATCAGTTTACTAACTACGACTCTCAACTAAGCACTTGTACCGATCATCACACCTTGCTAAAACCTCATACTGTTGTTCTCCAGCTGAACCATCAAAATTATCTGAAAAATATTTGGAGATAAGGGGTGACTTATCAACAACTCAGTAAGCAGATAACATATAATAGTGTGTAAACATGAGCATTTACAGAGTTTAGAATGCAGAACAAAATATTTTCTTTCAGAATGCAGAATCAGAATATTTGTTTTCAAAACTCAGCGTCAGAACATGTTATCAAAAATATCAGAGCGAAAGTTCAAAAATATTCATAATCAAAATCCCTTTGGCATAGCATAAACTGAAACATCACATCTTATCTTATCATATCAGAACAGATACCATGTTTAACTCCCGTGGTATGATTGTGCAAACCCCGGTAGCTAACCTAGTAGAAACATAATGTGAATCTTCCCCTTATTCATTCTCGGAGCCCCAAGTGTGCACATAGGAAAGACCACGCAGAAAACCACTTTGTTTCCAAATGGGTGCACCAGAAACATAAAAGTTGGTACCAACCCGAACAGAGGCCACAATTCTACACCCGTGGTAAGGTCAGAATGGAACAGAAACAGAAACAGAATGCTATGCCAGAGGTTTTCAGAAATCACATCATATCATATCAGAGTACATAGCATCTTCAGAACAAAACAACATCAGACTACAAAAACGTAATTTATGCACAAAATTTCATATTCGCTATCTTTTACACAATTCAGAAACAAAATGTCAAAAAAAAGCTCATGTCTACACCAGTCATGACAGAAAATACTTTCTTCTTAAACAGAATCTCATGAGTAATGCAGAAAAAATAACTGAGGTAGTTCAAATTCTTTTTCATAACCAAATATGCATATTTTCCAAAAAATCAAGCTCAGCTCATTTTATTTTAATGCAAAGTCTAGCATAGGAACCCCGCTTACCTGGACTTCTTAGCTTTTCAGAAATTTCCTCAAAATGCCGAACAATTATTAATCGTCACCTATAACATAATAAGGTAATTCTCATAAATTTCCAATCGAACACATATTTCAATATTTAAGTCTAAGATGCTAAAATAACCTATTTTAATTCCCCGAAACCTAAAATTTCAAACCTAAAATTATATCCTCACTTTCTAAAATCATGAATGTCCATTTAATAACTCCGACTATGATAAAAAAATCTAACTTATTTACTATCGAAATCAAATTATAAAATTTAATACTAAATAATATAATTATAACAAAATATTTTAAGTTATACATCAAAAATTTAATAAACTAGATCATAATAAAAAAAAAACAATACAACATTATTGCTTACTTACCTTTGAAAGAAATAATTTAAATCACTTATAAAAATTTCTGTATTTAAGAGCTTTTAGAAAATTATAAAATAAAAATGATGCTCACTTTTACATATTAAAAAAATTGAAACTGACTAACATGACTTGCAATTAAAAGGGTAACATTGTAATTATAACTCAAAATATTTACTACCCTACGTAAGTTTACGGCGACCACTTGAACACTTAGGCTAGAACACAAGGCGACGTCGTTGAGAGTAACGAAGGACTTACCGAGAGATGGGGAGCACGACAGGAGCGAGTTGGGCAGTTGTCTACGGTGGTGAGGACGGTGGCAAGACACTGGTTGGAGAGAGAGTGATGAGCGAGAAAGAGGAACCTCACGTGGAAAGAGAGAGAGAGACGGAGAGGAGAGTGGGTGAGTTCGGTGGTAGCTTACCGAGAGGAGAGCGACGAACTTGGATGGAGTGCAGTGCCGGCGATGCTCTCTGTACGGTGGCGATGTCGTGGAGGAGGTTGGCGTTGTAGGGTGGCAAGTTGGTTACACATGATGGGGAAGACTACTTCCTCTGTTTCGGGGGTCAAAAACAGAGAATTTTGTGGGTGTGTTTCCTTCAATGGCTGGGCGACGGTGGTGGTGGTCTGGGCAGTTGGTTACGCGCGGTGGACAACCCAGGTTGCGTCCGCTAATGGTGAGGTCGCACAGGAGTTGGTTTTTAAGGAAACAATGCACGGACCAACTACCAATTGTTTCTCGGGCTGGGCTCGACTGCGATGCCCAGTGGCTGGGAATGGTTTCGAGGAGGAGTTTGGGTGATGGCCGTGGTTCACAAAGGAGGGCAGATGCTCTTGGAAGTTTGGATGGCCGAGGTCATGAAAGGAGGGCAGCGACAGCTTGGCTTCATCATGCATGAGGGATAAGAGTATTTGTGTGTATATATATGGGTGACGGAAACCCTAAGGGAAACACTGAGATGAAGAAAAGTGCATGCTGTGGAGAAAACTGACTCAAGTGTAACTCTAGTTGAGGGAAAGTGGCGTGAATGCAGAGGACAAAAAAAAAAACGAACGTGAAACCGGGTAGTACATGAAAAAAAAAAGTAACACGGGCTTGTGCTTTTTCTGTGAATTATAGGCCCCGACTCAAACTCAAAAACATACTACAACTTTTCTTATAAATTTTCTCAGTCCATAAAAATTTGATCTCTGCCGAAAAAGAATCCTAGGCCGTACTCTCTTCTAAAAAAATTTACTCATGATTCCGAATGGGCTTTTCATGTCTATAAACCCAAAAAAAAAAAAAATTGAAAAGCGAGCCTAGTTGGGGCTATATGAGTGTGTGCGCACATGCTCAGTAATATTGTACAGTTATCTCATAGCGGAAAATAAAAGGGTAGTCGTTAATTCTAAATAACAATACCATAACATTTTAAATACAACACAACCTGAATTATCCATAAGCCACAAGTCTCCAAACATAAGTTAAAGAATATTACAGTCATTTGGTTTTTTTTATAAAACTCAAAACATAGAAACTTAATCAAATTGGTGAAAAGCCCGAATCCTCAATCCTCGGGTGGTGTCAGACCTCCATGCTCATAACTACAACTAAATTCTTCCTCTGGATCAAAATCTACAGTTTCAAGGAGCGGGACTGTAGGGCACTTCCAAAGTGAGATTTCACAAAATCTCAATAACTGTAACTAAGACTAAGACTAAAAAATCCATGCTAGTGGAAATGGAAATTATGGAAGTAGAAAATGTAGGGAAATATAATATTTGACATGTTATAGTTAATCAAAATCAAACTTAATCAAATAATAGTCATATTCATCCAATAGGTTGTCGCATAACAAACTCAACTATTCACCAAAATTTTCCTTGTAAGTTATTGCACAGCCAAAAATCTTATTTTCAATTTATAAATGTGTGCACCATAGTCTCACCTAAACGGACCATCCACACACCCCAACTCCCTTTGCCATACCATGGGTGAAAATTGTGCGCATGACTTTGTTACAAGTGATGCCTGACTGTGCACCGTTCTTGACCACGATGTCCTCTAGCCTCCACCATTAGAGAGGCGATGACTTCAACCCGAGAGCGTTACCGTCTTGCCTAGTGACAACCCAGGGATGCCACTCAAGATTATGCAGTCTCAAGTGACAAGAGAAGCTCCACCGAAATAATACCCTATCTCAGCTTGGAGTCGTGATACTCACACACTCATATAAACCCAACTTATCTACAAACCCAACAATATCTCAGAAAAAATATACACACATAAATCATAATTCGTTAGTAAAAATTCAGCAAACAGTTACAAAATATAAAACAGGCTAATGATAAACACTTAGCAAATAATTGCATGATAACGAACAATGCATGTGGGGAAATTTCCAACAAGCATTCATAAGCTGTAATTTAGTGCAAGTGAGGGAATTTTCAGCACACTTTCGCAAGTTGTAAACCACTACATTCTGACACCCACTTACGACTGAAATACATTGTGAATAAGGGTAGAATCTCCACAAAGAAACTTAATAGCAACAATAATTAAAACAAGACATTTACAACACTATTCAAGTAACATAAATGGGCAATTGAACAAAAAGCGAAAGTTCTACTAGAAAACCAAAATTTCCAACACTTCACAAGGACTCTCGGCCACATCGCAAAGTATACTACACAGATGATCATACATTTCCATAGGGGTCTCGGCCACCCCACAACATCAACAGTAAGTCCACAATCCAACATGACTCACAAATCCAACAACATTTTTAATCATTGTTAAAGAGCCACTTACCACACGGAGGGAAATATCTCTGGATATGATCGTAGGCATCTCGAGCTTCACTGCTTGACGTGGTTGTGGGTGTCTCGGGTAGAGAGAGAAAGAGTGTGTGTGTGGTGGACATAAAGAGACGGAGAGAGAGAGAGAGGAGAAACCGAAAGTGAAGAATGAGGTGGGTGGCCGGCGGCCTGAGAATTTTAGAGAGAGAGAGAGACAAAGACAGAGAGAATGTGAGGGAGAGAGAGAGTGAGTGTGATGGAGACAAAGACAACAAGAGAGAGATCGAGGGTTCACTGCAGTCGGCATCCGACGGGCCTAACATGACGGGGTGGTGCTAAGGCTAGGGTTTTTGAGCCTCAGGACTGAGAGAAGGGGAGTGGTTGAGGGAGGTATGGAGATGGGCAGAGAGGCTTACCGATGTGAGGCGTTGCAGCTGTTGCTGGAACGTCATGGGTGGTGGCAGAACAAAACTACGAAGAACAGAAAAGGAGTGAGATATGGAGATCAGAGAGAGAGAGAGACGATCATAGAGAGTGATGAAGAGAGAGGATTACTAGCGAAGAAGGCGATGTGGAGCACTGTGGAACAAGGAGAGAGTTATCGACTCGCAGAAAATCACAGTGGACAAGAAGGAGAGATGGAAAGGAGATTTGAGGAATAGTGAGACCGAGGGAGAGCAAGACATTGACAGAGTGAGAGCAAGACATTGAAAGAGTGAGAGGAGAAACCAATTGGCGAGGAGCGAGAGAGAGAACCAAAGAGAGACAGAGCAACAAGAGGGGAATCAAGAGAGGGAGGAGATGGTGCAGTCAGCAACGACCTACTCGTGGTACGGGGCTTGGCCAACGGCAGCACCCGATAAGTCTGCGATACGACGGAGAGGTGTGAGAGTGAGATAGAGAGTGAGAGAGAGTGAGTGACAGAGAGAAAATGACTTACTGGTGGCTTCGTGTGATGTCGGGAGCAATGGTGGGGCAAGACTTGAGCTGCAGTGACGCAAAGGGTAAGGGAGCTAGAGATAACGATGAGAAGAGATAGAGAGGCGTTTGTATTTTAAAAGTTGAAGATTTGAAGTTGAAAATTGTTTGTATTTAAGTGATATTTGGGAGAAAGACGAGATGAGATAGATTGAAATGAGTTTACAAACGAGACCTTAATTATAAATATTATCCTAGCTAATTCTACGCATTACAAATTATTAATATGTATAGGTTTAAGATGTGCAAATCTCATGCGAATATTCTGAAAAAAGTTATACTCACTACAACACAATTGCTTTTTAGTGACGGTTGAAAAATTGTGACAGTCCCTAGACCGTCACTAAAAGGCATTTTCTGTGATAGTTTCTGGAAACCGTCACTAAAGATAGAATGAGATTTTTTTACGTTCCAACGTATGGGAAATATGCGTTCGAACGTCACATATACGTTCGAACGTTATGTCTGTTTACATTTGAACGTAAAATGTTTTGGCGCAACCGTTCGAATGTTATTAATTAACGTTCGAACGTAAAATGTTTGCACCAATGTTCGAACGTTAAGTAATAACATTCGAACATTCATTGTAATTTAAATTAAATGACTTTAATTTAAAACTTATGTGGTTTTTATTGTGCATAATTTGTGAACAAATCTAAAAAATTGAATTGTATATATTTATATATACACAATTTGTAATATATAAATATATATTATTGATTTATATATATTTGAAATGCAGTGATTTAGTATTAAAGTTGGAAAATATAACATCAAAGAAGATTAAAAATTGAAATTAAAAAACGATAGAAATATCCAATAATATTTTTCGTTACAAATATTAAAAATAAAATACAAAATTTGATAGAATGTAGTAAACAATAGTCAGATGATAACGTTATCCGCAAAAGTCGAACTCCGTACCTCCTCAATCAAGGTATCAACCTTGTCGTTGAGGATAGTTACACGATGGGTGAGTTCGGCAACAGACGCCGATATAGCCTTGAGCAATCGATCTTATGATCGATATGCGCAGTCAGCTGTGAGATGACCGCATCAACCCAAGCAGGCCACACATCTCCTGCAGATGTACTCGGCGTATGCTGACTACTACTCCCGACATGACCTGGCTCAGGCTGCGTCGGAGGAACTAGATCCTCTACAGGGGGTGGCTGACGTCCCTTAGCCTGTCCAATGCTACGTCGATGCGTGGTCATGTCGAGGGGGCTCATCTGATCTTTGACCCGCTCCTCTGGCTGGGTCGGCACTCCCCGTGCAAGTAATAGTCGGCTGATTAGGACACCATATGGGAGATTATCCGTGGAGACGATGCTCGCCTCTTAACGGATCCTCTCAAAGATGTGCAGTGGCAAATCTATAGGATCTCCACGTGCCACTCGTATCAAAAATTGTGCCCGAAGCTGACTAAATGTGGTTTTATGAGCCACGGGATCGACATTTGTTGCAACAATAAGGTGCAACATGCGGAAGAAATGCAGCAGATGGTTCTGGTTGAAGGCGTTCTTCCGCTCAATCTGGATGCGGTCCCTCCCGGTGAGGATGTAGAAATCCTCGTCTCGGTCATCATCCCGAGCCTCGACGCCAGTATCCTCAGCCTCTGACTGGCCTGCATCTCTGGCTGATGTTGGCTCAAATGGGCGGCCAGTAGATGATGTAGAAGTGCCTACATCCTCACGGAGTGTTGAGTGTGCAAATGTCTCAACTCCTCGATGAATCCCGAGGTGCTCGCCGATCACATCTGGTGATACCTCAATGGAAACACCGCATACAGTCACGGTGTGAGAGGATGCTTCCTGAGGCATGTCACACATCCCCATATAGAATTCTTGAATCATTGAGGGGTATACCTTCCCCCTCAATGTGCAGATATTTCCCCAGCCTCTACTGAGGAAAACATCTCTCAAGTTCGTCTGCTGCCAACAGAGTTCGTTGAACTCATTAATCAGGACCTCTCGCACTACCATAACAGTACGAGCTCCGATACGGGCAGTGTCCGGCGTGGCTCCTTCCCTCCCTCATTTCCTAGTATGCAGTGAAAGAGCCATATCCTGAAAATAGAAAAGGAAAAAAAAATTATTTACATTAATGCATTTTATCTTTAACGTTCGAACGTTAAAGATAAAACGTTCGGACGTTTATTTATACGTTCGCACGTAAAATAATGTAAACAAATACACGTTCGAACGTAAAACAAATACGTTCGAATGTAAAACATATACGTTCGAACATAAGCAGTAAATAAATATTGGCTGACGTACGTTCGGACGTTTATGTTATACGTTCGAACGTATTTGATTTACGTGTGAACGTAAATACGAACGTCCGAACGTCGAAGCATGAATAACGTAGAAAATCACTACGTTCGGATGTTATAATTAAACGTCCGACCGTATGTGATTTACATGCGAAAGTAAAATATTCACATTCGAACGTATGTCGTTTAATAATATTTAAAAAGTAGTACGTCCTGACATATACATTAAACGTTTAGGCCAAAAATTGATGAATATGACGTCCGAATGTAAGACAATGAACGTTCGAACGTATCAGCCGTAACGGCTCTGTAATTTAAACGTCATACGTTCGAACGTCTTGGTGAAACGTTCAAACGTTTCGACGCAGAATGGCTGTGTCGACTCAGCCATTATTGAAATCTCGAAAATTTCTCTACAAGGTTCTAAATGTCGAAATGTCACCGTAGAAATGAAGTATACACTTCAAGAAACATTTCTACGGTGACTATTCGGCCAATGGCTGGCCGTGGTGGCCGAAAAATGAAGTTGAAAATCCGGCCACCACTTATCCGGTTTTAAACAAAACTCAATCAAAATCTCAATAAAATACATGTTATTTGAATAAAAGATGAATGCCTACCTTTTAGTGACGGTTGTGGCGGAGTTGACGGCGGCGGTGACGGAGGCGTGGTGGCGTGCAACGGAGTAGACGATGGATACGTTTTGGAAATGTCGTTTCGACATTCGATTTTGGCCTTATATACACAGAACGTTCGAACGTAATTATTATTACGTTCGAACGTTTGTCAATTTAATTTCCAAAATTTTATCTATAATATATTATATTATAAATATTTATGTTATATATTAGGATGTTATATAATATTATTGACAATTAGATTAATTGGTTTTTTTGTGAGTGCTTGTTATATTTCTAAAGTTTAGCAATATGTTTATACATGTTGTTGTGATTTTATGCTTACTCTTGAAATAATTGTGATTATTGTTTGTGAATTTTGTGAATAGTTTATGAGTTTATAGTGTTTATTGATGAATTAATAAGTAACAATTTAATATATATTATTGATTTATATATATGGTATAGTTTATATATTATATACATTTATGTTCTCGTTTAAAGTATTATACTATCATACTATACAATGTAGTATATAGTTATAGATGTATAAAATGTAGTATATATATTATATTATAAGTTAGTATAGTAGGAATCGTACGTTCGAACGTTTCAAGTTAACGTTCGAACGTTAAACTAAGAGGCGGGAAATTTTCTGCTCGATTAAGGTATCTGTGTGATTATTCAGACGTTCGGACGTTTATACTATACGTTCGAACGTTATTTGATGAAAATCACCAGAAAAGTATGTACATCCGAACGTTAGTTAAATTAGTGCGGGAAATTTTCCGCTCAAATATGGTAACACTTTGATGAAATGTACGTTCGGACGTTTAAGTTAAATGTTTGAACGTTCATATGTAAATCTACAAACGTTCGAACGAAAAATTGTGATACATTCGAACATATATGAGGAAAGTGCGAGAACTTTCCCGCTAGATTTTATGTTATATCATAAGAAGGGTACGTTCGAACGTGTACTGTAAACGTCCGAACATTCTGGGCGGGAATAATTTTAGAAGATAACGTTCAGACGTATAACTTAAACGTTCGAACGTTTAAACTAATAATTTTAGAACTTAATCAGTACGCGCACGGGAGGAAGCGGATCATTTCTTCTTCTCCCGTGCGCGCAACAGAGAGAAAGAGTTGAAAGTTTCTGCCCGAGGCTCCTGCAGGGGAGAGAGAGATAGAGAGAGAGAGAGAGAGAGAGAGGGGGGGTGGGTTAGAGTGAGAGAGAGTTGAGTTAGAGAGTGAGAGAGAGTTGAGTTTTGGTAAGAAAAAATTTTTATTTCTTGTCTTTTTTTTAATTTTATGATATTTATAGAATGTGTTTTTGTTATAAAATATTTCTAATAAATTAGTGTTGTATTTTTTTGAATGATTGCTTGTTTTGGGAAGTTGGAAGATTTTGATTTGTAAGAGGATATTGTGAGTGCTAGGTATATTTCTAAACTTTATCAATATGTTGTTGTCATTTTATGCTTACTCTTGAAATATTGTGATTATTGTTTGTATAGTTTGTAAATAGTTTGTGAGTTATTGTAAATATGTTGTGATATGAATTTGAAATATTGTGTTTATTATTTGTGAATGACGTTTTGAAGAAACATTATTAGAAATATATTGTCATTAGGCTTTGTTAATACATGTTTATTGCTTACTCAAGTTTAGGAATATGTTAATACATGTGGCATGTTATTTTGTGAATATATTGTGAGTTATTGTGAATATATTGTGATATGGACTTGAAATATTTAAATTATTATTTGTGAATGATGTTTGAATATGTTTACATTGTTACAAATATATTGTCCTTAAGCTTTGTTAATACATGTGGCATGTTATTTTATGCTTACAATTGAAATATTGTGATTATTATTTGTATAATTTGTAAATAGTTTATGAGTTATTGTGAATATGTTGTGATATGGATTTGAAATATTGTGATAATAATATTTCAAATTAAGTAATAACAAATAAAAGTAACTCTTTAAGAATTATAATAATTAAAATTATTGTATAGCCTTTGAAATTTAAGTATGATAATTAAAATAGGAAACTTTAAGAATAGTAATAATTAAATATTTATAATAATATTTGAAATTAAGTAATAACAAATAAAAGTAACTCTTTAATAATTATAATATTTAAAATTATATTATAACCTTTGAAATTTAAGTATAACAATTAAAATTATACTTTAAGAATGATAACAATTAAAATTATAATATAACCTTTAAAATACTCTTCAATAAAAAAGTCTTGAACCTACTAAATAAGTAGAGTTGGAATATGTAAATATACTTATTTATTATAAACTAAAGAGAAAGAAAATAAGGATCAAATAGATGCTTATATAAAAATTATATACTTATTGTGTATATAAATAAATAACTCACTCAATTAAGTATAACAATTAAGATTATAATTGTGGAATGATAATAATTAAAATTATATAATAACCTTTAAATTATATATAACAATTATAATCTCTAAATTTTAGTCTAATTGCTTGACTGTCATAGTCTCTTCGGCCTTGAGAGTTGTCATGGTCGGACAGTTTGTGACGGTTAAGTAATTAGACTAAAATTTAAACATTTCTCCAAGATCATTCTCCCTCGTTGTGTACAAGACACGAAACTTAGGGTCACATAATCTTCTATCCCTCTTTAGTTTAACAATATAACACTACTTGAAGGTGACATTGTTAATTTAAACAATATGGAGATATTGTTTGTATGATTTTTTGCTAGATGCGTGTGACATTGCATAAATACCCTTAGACCCGTTTGGGATTCAGTGTACATTTATGTGTCCACTGATTCCTGAATTGTCCAGTGTGGACAGTTTGGGATTATATTATCTGTATTGCACATTTTTGTTACTCGCTAGTTTCCACTTTTAATATGAAGTTTCGGTGTCTTCTTCTACTGTTCGTAGGGTATACTGTTCGTAGGGTCACAATCCCGATATTTGAACATGTATACTTGGAGAACTATGGGGAGGTGCTGCCGAAATTTCTACTAACGTGGAAATTAGTAGAGTGACGAGATTTGTGCAATATGGAGAATATAATCTTGAATGGGATAAGACCAACTACCTTATCAAAAAAGCAATGAGAATTGGAGCATGACATGCATGTAAATTTTCAATGTACGTGTTATTAATATATAGATGTTTTTAGAAATGGAAAAAAATTGGATACGTCTGGACGATAGACTTGGAAAGGATTACGTACCCTATGCATGTGGAGTAAGAACTTTCATTGATTTTGCACGGGCCTCTGCTGATAGTCGTGGTTACATTAAGTGTCCATGTCGAGGGTGTAAAAATTTGTGTGCGATAGGATTGGATGAAGTAGAGCGTCATATATTTGTGAACGGTATGGATCTGGGGTATACGCGATGGGTACTGCATGGTGAGCCGTATGAAGGGCCAGCAGATGTATTGGTCGATCATCACAATTATTTGCAGCACATGGATGATGATTATGAACATGATGAGATGGAGGAGATGTTGGGTGACATTGGAGCTGGGATGTTTATGGATGAGGTTAACGACAATGCCTCAAGTGGTGGATCAGGGACTGATTGTGAAAATTTTCCTTCACTATGGGAAGATGCAAAGCGCGAGCTTTACCCAGGTTGTACAAAACATTCCAAAATGTCGTTTATTATGCGGTTGCTTCACATTAAATCATTGTGTGGGATGTCGACGAAAGCAATAAACATGGTATTGGACTTATTTAACAAGGTGCTTCCCGAAGGGTCTACATTGCCCAAGAACTTTTATGAAGCGAAACAGTTGAGAAAGGGATTAGAATTTGAGAACGAGAACGAGGAGAAACAAGCATGTCCTGTATGTGGAGAGTCGAGGTGGAGGGGTAAGAAAAACGTGCCGGTTAAGGTGTTGCGGTATTTTCCCTTGAAACCTAGGTTGCAAATACTATATATGTGTAAGAAAATAGCTCATGATATGAGGTGGCACGAGGAGAAAAGAGTTAAGAATGACGCATATATGAGGCATCCAGCTGATTCACTTGCGTCGCAGTCTTTCGATAATCAGTATCCAAAGTTCGGGTTAGAAGCTCGGAACGTGCGCCTGGGACTCACAACCGATGGATTCAACCCTTTTGGGAATATGAGTACAAGTTATAGCACTTGGCTCGTGGTATTGATTCCGTACAATCTTCCACTATGGAGGTGCATGAAGGCGCCAAACTTTTTGTTAACTTTACTCATCCTTGGCCCTAGATCACCTGGGAATGATATTGACGTATTCATGCAGCCGTTGATTTAAGAGCTGAAAGAGTTATGGGAAACAGGCATTAGAACTTATGATGCATCTAAGTCGACATCTTTTCAGATGCATGCTGCGGTAATGTGGACCATAAATGATTTTCCGGCGTATGGGAATCTTTCCGGCTGGAGTACGAAAGGGAAGTTAGCGTGTCCGACGTGTAATAAAGAAACTGCTAGTGAGTGGCTAAAATATTCTCAGAAGTTGTGTTTCATGGGTCATTGACATTATTTACCAGCAAATCATGCATGGAGAAGAGAATGTGCCAAGTTTGATGGGAGAGTAGAGGATAGGATTGCACCAAAAGAGTTGTCTGGAGAAGAGATAGTGGAACAACTGCAACATGTTAAAGCGAACAATTTTGGCAAAGGTCGGGGAAAGAACAAGAGAAAACGAGCCGTAGCAGAATTGAATTGGACAAAGCGTAGTATTTGTTTTGACTTGCCGTATTGGTCGTCATGCAAGTTGCGACATAGTTTGGATGTAATGCACATAGAGAAGAATATTTGTGATAATATACTGGGTACATTGATGAGTATTAACAAAAAGACGAAAGACACGATCAAGACGATGAAAGATCTTGAGAGAATGAGAATTAAACATAATCTACATTTGTGGGTGGAAGGCAATAGGGTGGTCATGTAACACCCCGTATTTTAGTGTATTTTTACTGAAGAAGTATTTTTATTTATTAAAAAAAATTATTCTCTTGTTTTAAAATTATTCAATTTTTAATTGGGTTATTTTTATGATTTTTAGTTTACGAAAATTATTTTTGAAGTGCTTTCTTTAAATTAATTATTGTTATGTGTTTAAATTTCTTCTCTAATTAAATTAACTTATTATTGGGTTTAATTATTTATTTTCATGTTAATCATTGCGTTTGAATTATTTTATTTATCTTGTGGTTTCGAAAACGTTTCCGTTGGATCATTTTTTAGACCCAAGTTATGAGGATTGGACCTCATTTCTTTTCCCCTATTTTTCTTTTCCTCCTTTTCTTTTCTCTCCTTTTCTTTCTCTTCCTTATTTTTTTCTTCCTCCCGCGCGACGTCCCCCTCTCTCTTTCTTCCCGTGCGTTTCTTCCCTCCACCCAGCCCGCCGCCGTGACCGTCACCGCCCACCTCATTTGGTTCCCCTGCCACCGGCGACCACCCCCTCCATTCCCAGCACCTCCCGCGCCACCATTAGCCCCCACGCACGGCTTGAAGCCGCAGCGTTCATTTCGCTCGCGCGCCGCCGTCGCGCCACCACCGGCCACCATCTCTTCACCACTTCATCCCCGACCCCTTAGCAACTCAATGGACCCAACCCCAGCTCCGATCCGCCACCGGTGAAGCTCCACCATCTACATTTCCGTTTTGGGTATTTTTGGCCTTAAACCACCCTTTGCGCCGCCACCCACGGCCAACCACCACCACCACTAGCTTCACCGACCTCCCTAGGGCCTACCCTATCAATCTTGGGTCTTCGTTTGCCTCCGTTTGAAAGTTGGTATTTGTGACCCACAGCCACAGTGTTTTTTACACTGTTGCGTTGCTCAGACGTCACCTCTTGCAGCTTCGTGATCCTTCGAAAATTGCTATATAGCACTGTAAGTATTTCTTCAAAGAACTTTCGTAATTTAAATGTATTTTTGCACTAACACATTACACTGTATTTGATTGAACATGCCGGACTGAGTCCGAGGAGTTCGGGGGTCGGATGGATTTGTGATTGGAGTTGTTTGGATGGATTGATTGGATTGGTTATTGGTTATTGATGGTTGTGGAATAGTGTTGGTACATGTACATCTCATTATTTGATGCATGTTCATGTTTGTAAAGGAAACTGAGTTTTCGCGTATTGCATTCATGTTCATGTGTGATTTGGAAAATTCTGATTTTATGTGTGAGAAATTATTTGAATATGCTTGAAATGTTTGGATTGACTGGTTTGAGAAAAAGGGAAAGAGACTGTAGGGATGGTGGTAAACAGGGATAGTGGTTGTGTCCCGCCTGTGATTCCCCCCTACGGTGCATGCAGTAGGGATGGTGGTAAACAAGGATGGTGGTTGTGTCCCGCCTGTGATTCTCGCCTACGGTGCATGCAGTAGGGATGGTGGTAAGCAGGGATGGTGTAGAGTCCCGCTTGTGATTCCAGCCTATAGTGCTCTGATATGTATCCATTGTGTAGAAAGGAACTGTAGGGATGGTGGTAGCAGGGACGGTGGTAGAGTCCCGCCTGTGATTCCCGCCTACGGTGCACGAGGTAGGGATGGTGGTTGTGTCCCGCCTGTGATTCCCGCCTACGGTGCACATGGTAGGGATGGTGGTAAGCAGGGATGGTGGTATAGTCCCGCCTGTGAGTCCCGCTTACAATGTCCGATAAATGGTTGGGTTTCGTGTAAATCATTTTTCTGGAAAAAATGTTTTACGGATAATTTGGGCCGAATGGGATTTTGGCGTGTGTTGGAAATAATCATTTTCGGGGAAAATGATGTTTTGAGAGAAATGTATTTTTCTTTTTATGCATGCATGTTGGTCGCATTTAATGCATTTTTATTACGTGGTTATTTGGGTTATACTTACCTACGGTACCGTTTTATGGTATCGCAGATTTTGATGCAGATGAGGATGATGAGTCTTAGGCTTTGGCTCCATTGGGAGAACGATCTGGGATTGCTCTCGTGCATCGATATTTATTATCCTAGTCTTTTATGTATTTACCTTCTGTAATATATTTGGGAAGACTGTATAACTTTTTAAAGATAAATTATTTTGGATACCCGTATTTAAATTTTTGGTACTTAGTTGACTTATTATACTATCCGTTGCGTTATTTTTTTTGTACACCGTTGCATGTACACACACTGGCACTTCGTTGGGATACGTGACCCGTGTTGTCACCATCCTGGCGTCTCGACCCCCGTGTATTTATATAAGGGGGGTTGGGGGCGCCACAGGTCATGCCGCATGCATGTTTTACGATGACGAGGGAGGAGAGGATGGATTTCTGCAAATGGTTGCAAGGTGTGAAGTTGCCAGATGGTTATGCTTCAAATATTGGTAGATGCGTGAGTCCTGATGATTGGAAAATCAATGGATTGAAAAGTCATGATTGTCACGTATTTTTACAGAAGTTATTACCTGTGGGAATTCGTGGGAAGCTGACATCTAATGTACGTGTCGCCATATCTGAACTATGTATGTTTTTCAAGGATTTGTGCGCTCGGGTAGTAAATCGAGATGTGTTGTCGAAATTGGAAGAAGACATTGCTACTATACTATGTAAATTCAAGCAGATCTTTCCACCATCATTTTTTGATGTCATGGTCCATTTAGCAATACATTTACCACGAGAGGTACTTCTGGGTGGACCGGTGCAGTTCCTTTGGATGTATCCTGTTGAAAGATATTTGGGTCGATTGAAGCGCACTGTTGGGAATAAAGCCAAAGCTGAGTGTTCAATAGTAGAGGCCTATATACACGATGAATGGTTAACATTTTGCTCTCTATATCTTCGTGGTGTTGAGACATGATTTAATCGTCAAGAGCGAAATGCTGATCTTGCTACTCCGCCTCCTCGTGAGCTATCAGTGTTTTCCCAAAATGTACGACCCTTGGGTGCACAAACAGGTTACGATTTAATTGATGGAGAGTTGGGTAAAGTTCGGTGGTATGTGCTAAATAACTGCCGAGAGATTGATGATTATCTTAGGTATGTCATTTCATTGCTTTGAATAATTATAGTTTTTTTTAAATTAATTAGAATTGTTGTGCTCAAAATATACTTCTTTTGCAACATGTTATAACAGTGACCACATTGACAAACTTAGGACGGAAGGCGTAGAAAATATAGAGGCAAGACACGAGGAAGAATTTCCCGGATGGTTTGAAGAACATGTATGAACTAAAATTATATATATGTTATATTGTGAAATTTTTAACTCTGGATAATGAAATAATAAATATATACTATTTCAATTGTTAGATTTTGGAACAATGTGCTCGTGATCCCGGATCAATTTCTTCTGAATTGTATGCATTGACCCGTGGTCCTTCAAATAGAGCACTTTGATATACTGCATGCACGGTTCGAGGTTATAGATTCCATACTTTGGACCGTGAACGTAATAGAAAGACTCAAAACTGTGGTGTGTTGGTCGAGGGGAGTCATGGAACAGATGATATTGACTATTATGGTGTCATACGTGATATTATCGGATTGAAATATCTGGGTGGGTCTGTAACATATGTCTTTAAATGTGATTAGTGGGATCTAGGCGGTGGTCGGGTTTCGATACATAGGGATAATCACTTTACGAGTATCAATACTGCATCTAAATGGTACGAAGATGATCCATTCGTATTGGCTTGTCAAGCTACCCAAGTCTATTACTTGATTGATCTAATGAAAAGTGCTGATGAAGATAGTGGAGAGATAACTTGGCGAGTCGTACAAAAATTTGTTTCTCGAAATATATATGAAGCAAGAACGAGTGCAGATTACGAGAATAGTGGAGATGAAGATGACACTCTGATTGTTGAGGCATACCAGGAAGATGGAGAGGGTATTAACTTGTTTGTTGACCTCGGTGCACTTGAGTTGCTCCCCTTGTGTAGAGATGATGTCCCAACCGTCCATCTCGACCCGTCTGTATTAAATGATCATTCAATTCAAGTAAGTGAGGAGGAAGAAGAAGAAGACGAGTCAGAAGATGAAGACGAATCAGAATCCGGGCAGGAGGTGGATAAAGATGATGAAGAAGAGGTGCATGATGATGATGAAGATGTTATTGATGGAGATTCTGAAACAAGCATGAAAAATTCATCTGAAGAATAAAAGTACTAAATATTTTATTCATATAGCTAGGTGACTATAAAATATCTTCAATTTTCATAATTTCTTCTAATTAATTTTCTTTGATATAATTAATTATTTTCAAGAATGTCGCCAAAACGACAACGAAGAAATGTGCCTCCGCCAAGTACAAGTCTTGAATCCATTGAGGACTCCCCACTCGAGGAATTCGTTCCTGAAGATCAAGCTAACACAGAAGAGAACAACAGCCAGTCGACACCTACCAGTAAGGAAATATTGTCGTTGATAATTATATATATAGTTAATACTTTTTTCTCAATAACTATATAATTATAATTATAGTATATCTATTATCATGTAGTTGATGCATCTGCACGTCGCGGTCGTGGCTATACACGTGGAATCTCTCTTGAAAAAAATAGAAGGCACGGTAAACTGAAGATCACAATTCCTGATAATTCCACTGGAGGAGTGGATGATAGTGCAGCAGCGCTTTCCTCCTATATTGGCACAGTAGTTCGAGCTTATGCTCCATTTTATGTGCGCTCATGGCGAGATGTTCCGAATGAGATTAAGGAGCACATTCGAAGTCGTGTGCTGGTGAGTTTACTTTTGAGTACATTTTTTTCACCTAGATTAATATATTATATTTTTGACTTGATTCCCTTGTTAGGATGAATTCGACCTCGACTTTGGCCGTAGCGAGGATTTGAGAACCGTGAATGAGTTGATGGCTACACTATTCCGACGTCACAAAGGTTGATGTCATGACCATTTCAAGAAGTTTGAGACGTTGGAAGAGGCTGCGCAGTCTCCTTTTCAGCAGATGAAGTTAGATGATTGGAGAAAGTGTTGTAATCTTTTCGCATCTCCAGATTATCAGGTATTTTACATTTATATATTTTAATTATTTACATTCATATTCGTTCTATATATTATATGTATACATATTACAATTAACATTTTCAATATATTTTGTAGCACTTGAGTTATACAAATGCACAGAATAGATCCGCTCTGACTGTCCACCATCGTGCCGGTTCAAGGTCATTCCACCGTCTCGCTGAAAAAATGGTAATTAAAAAATTATAGAATTAATTTATTTTCCTGATATTCTTTTTGATAAGTACTAACATTATCTTTTTAAAATTGCTAATATTGTCGCTTTGTTAGAAACGTGATGATCCTAAAAGCTTTTCCCTCATTCATGTCTATGCTGCTGCTCACACTAATGAGCATAGTGAGTGGATGGATCCTGTCGCTGCAAATAATCATGTAAGCAGTGTTAATTTTGTTAAATAAATTATTTATATAACATTTTAATAGTTTATTTCTTATTTCTATTTCTTTTAATACGTTACTAATTATTTACGATCATTACCTTTTAAATTGCAGAGCAAAATGTTGGAGATGCAGTCGGCTTCTGAGGAATCCTCTCCTAGTGACATAGACATATTCACGCAAGTGCTCGGGCCGCAGTCTAGTATGGCAAGAGGTTTGGGACGATCTATCAAGCATAAATGTTCATCCTCCTCAACCTCATCGGCTTCACAAATTAATAATCTTACGGCAGATTCAGAAGCTGCACGGCGTGAGAATGAGTACATGAGGTCGAGACAGCAAGAGTTAGAGTCTCTCTTAGAACGACAGTCTCATTTAGAGACGCGTTTGCAGGACCAACAGAGAGACCAGGAGGAAAGAATACGCAGTGAAGTGCAAGAGCAAGTGCAACGGGAGATGATGGTGCAAATGGAGTGTGTTATGTCGTTGCAACAGAATCCCCGTGGGCGAGGGAAAAATAAGAAATAAATTTTATCAATATTTCTGACTAGTTTTAATATCTAATTTTGTGCTTTTATAAGACATTGTTACTTGTTAATTGGGTATGTAATATGATACAATTGGTATTATGTTTTTAAATTTTATGAAATTAGTATTTCTAATCTGTACGTTCGAATGTAAATAAAAATTGTTCGAACGTTGGTTCACACTCTAACAAACGTTCAAACGTAAATACAATTGAATCGTTCGAACGTCAAACTATACGTTCGAACGTACTCAAGCTAAAACGAACAAACCGTTCGAACGGTAAAGTGATTAACGTTCGAACAAAGAACTTGCATTCGAACGCTCCTTCGTTTACATTCGAAATAACGTCCGAACATTAAACGCGCTACGTTTGAACATTTACGTTTACGTTTGAACAAATATTTGAACGTTTATTGTAATTAACGTTCGGACGCATTAACATTCGAACGTAAATATGATACGTTCGAACGATAATCAACGAACGTCAAATTCTCTCATTCGAACGCCAATCGGTCGGGTTAACATCCGAATGTAAATATGATACATTCGAACGATATTCAACGAACGCCAAATTCTCTCATTCGAATGCCAATCGGTCGGGTATAACGTCCGAACGTTTGATTTTATGTCCGAACGTGATTTTCTGTGACAGTTCATAACCATCACAAAAAAAGGTACGTTCGAACGTTGTACCGAACGAAACGATTCCAACCGTCACTAAAAATATTTTTTGTGACGGTTGAACAGTAAACCGTCACTAAATGTTTTCTGTGATGCACTTTAGGTGACGGTTTCAAACCGTCACCAAATATGTTTAGTGACGGTTTGCCATTTTTTTGTGACAGTTTCCTCTGTCACAAAATACACATTCTGTTGTAGTGACTAAGCATGAAAATGTTGATTTTATGATATTGGTCATACTTTTTTTTTTAAAGTACTTGCACGGAATTTTCATACACTATACATATATGAATCATTTTTCCATCAACTCTTCTTAGTGTTTAGCTTTAACTGAATTATACTCGGAATCAATGTCAAATTAAATTTCTTTCAAACTTCAATTACGAGGTGTGATTACAATTTGAGGAGTTGATACATCCATAACATTAATGTTGTATATTTTTTTTCTATTTCTCCTCTCCAAACCCAAAGTGTTTTTTAATTAGAAATATTAATAGGAATTCATTTTTAATTAGAAATACTATAAATCTCAAATCATATTCAATTGAGAAATGATGTATACAAGTCTCAAATGTACAAGTCTCGTGCAAGTCTAAAAAAGTAGACCACATCATGAAAAAGTATGAAGACTCACTTTTTTTAATGGGACTAACATTTTTACAGAAAATTTGTACAAAATTTGTACATTTAAAATTTCAATTTTGCTATGTACAACCGCCCTTGCAGAATCGTGTGTAACCGGATGATGTGGCTCTAACAGAATTTAAGATCTCAGCTAAATCACTCTCTCTCTCTCTCTCCCCTCTCTCTCTATTCTCTGAAAAACCAGAGTGTTTCCAGAATCAGGAAGTAGAAACGAACAGATGCAAACCAACCATGTTATGTTTGAGACCAAACCCTTCGTTTTTTCTTCTTCTTTCTTTGTTTGTCTTCCTCTTCGTCTCTTCAGCCTTCGCAAGCTCTCGGGTCCACCACACGCTACGTAGTCCAGTTGATTTTAATGGTAATTATTTCATTTTTTGTTTCCTGAAACCTGTGTTTCTTTTTTACAACAATTTGTTTTGTAAAGGTGACTCAATTTTTGGTATGTGCATGGTTTTGGACGTTATAGAGACTTTTGTTGAGAAAGAATATGGTGGGGTGGTGCATTGAAACACAAAGAAGTTTGTTGCGAAGAAGAGTGCAGGGAACTCGTTTCTGATATTGGCTGAGACGAGGACACTCAGGAAGGACCCTCTTGACGGGTTTAACCGCTACACTAGTGGCTGGAATATCAGCAATGACATTACTGGGCTGTGAGATTTTTTTTCCTTCTAAACACCTAAATATATTTTGGGAAGAAAATCGAGAAGACCATCAAACTGGAAGAAGGAAGAAGGACTGAAATGGCTGGAATATCAGCAATGAACATTACTAGGCCTCAATGAACATATTCTCCCATTCCTTTGCGATGCCAAAAGTACCAAAGTTCTGCAATGAGGCTGAAATGTCTTCTTCTTCAAAAGGTTTTTCAAAAATTGAGCCGTTAAGTACGCTAACATATCGTTCTATTGCCGAAAATTTTGATTAAAGAGGGTCAGAAATGTAGCGTACACTAAAATGTTTGCGATGTATAGATGAGAGAAATGTATATGGAGGAAGAAGAGGGTAAAAAAAAATTAACAGAGAGAAAGGGAACAAAATGATGAGGAGAGAAACGTAGAAAAAACAAAATTTATCATCAAAATGAGCATCGATTACATGGGATTCTCCAGCCGGTTGCAAATGGAGTTACTCTTCAAATTTTTCCGCAGCACTACCCTGTTCAAATACTAGCCCTCCAAACCGAAAGTGATATATAGCTAATAGCCTAATAGCATTTTTTTGTGATTACGTGGCAAGTTGTAAACCGTCCGATTTATCCTAGCAAGCCGATCCAGGTTTCATATTGACCAACACACTAGAGTCTAGCGCCTGAGTTCTGAGTTCTCACGGTGCGTCGGATCCAATCTGCGAGAAACAACCGAAGTCGTCTTCCAAACTCCATGGTTAGACCACTTCATTCTCGAACTTTTTCTGAAGTTTTTGTTTTATTTTTTCTAGTTTTTCTTTATCCCGTAATCGTTTTCTCTGTTTTCAATTTCTTAGATTTAGTTTCTGTTGATTTTTTTTTTAAAGGCGCCGAAACCGATCACCAGTCCCGTACCAGACGCCTGGTACCCAACTCTGTCGGTCTTCATGCTCGCGATCGGTCTCGTGGTCACCGCCTCCTTCTTCATGTAATCTCGATCCGATCCCCTGAATATTTGTCCTTTCAATATAATTCTGATAGGAAAACGATTTTCTGTTGAAGAATTATGGAGTTTTTGGGTTTAATGCGGAAGATCATGAGTTTGGCGGGAGTAAATCATGTTAAGAGTTTTTTGTGTGACCCAGCGAATGTACGATGTATTATGAACCGTTTCTAATTGTGTTCTCAAGTTCTTCATTCAATATCCAATTTGGTACTTGGATATTGGTATCTTCGACAATTTTCTCTTTCTACATTAAACTCTTGAATATAAAAAACATCATTGATTGTTTCTTGAAACAACAAAATTACAAAGAAGAATATTAATTCACAGGAGCTGCTGCCTATTCTTCTTCATCTGCTGTTTCTTTTTTGGAGAAAGTACATTTGGACCCTCAACTATGTATCATGAGTTTTACACTTTTGCAATCCAACTACCAAAACTGACACATTGCACCATCAAACTACCAAACCTTTTGTGTTTTAATGTTAGGATTGTGATGTATGGAACTATTCTTTAGCAAATTGTTGTTTCTTCCACTCAAAGACAGCTACATTGCTTAGCTGAGTTAGGTGATTCATTCTTTCATTTTAGTAAATTTTCACTTCTTTAAGTTTGTCTTTTGAGAACTTTCTTAATTCTTGAGTCGCTTGGACTAGAATCACTGGATCTTTGCCTTTTGAACCCTGTATTGACCTTTTTTACTTCTTAAGTTGTGAATGTTGGAGATTTCTAATACTAGTGTTGACAAGTTTGGAGTCATTTTGTTATGGTTACTGGTGATGTTTAGTTTGAATAGCTTTTAGCGAAGTGATCCAACAGGCTCTGAAGATGGTTTCTCATATTTCTGGTTCTATATTGTTTTTCAGCTTCATAATTGCCAAGTACTCCGCCTTTCCTGCGCCTATCAAAATATCAGTCTATTATTTTGTTGTTCTATATTATTTTATTCTACTAGCTAGTCGATTGCATAGTCAAGCATTATAACGGATCATGGTCTATCATCTATGGAAAGCCATGTTAAAGCATCATTTTTTATTTATTTACATTAATAACAGTGTCGGGTCTCGCTTTTCTCCATTTCTTCTTCCTGGCAAGATGTTAACAGCATTGTTCCACTTGCAGTTATGAAGCAACCTCTTCTAGGCGGAACCGAAGTCTTACCAAGGAGCTTATCACAGGAGCAGTGGCTTCTGTCTTCCTGGTATGTGTGATTTTCACTATATTTCCTATCATTTACAGATATATATATAATATCGAAATCTTGTTTTATTGTCGATGCTAAATACCAATATCTCTGGTGGCGCAGGGTTTTGGGTCCTTGTTCTTGCTGCTTGCTTCTGGTGTTTATGTCTAACTTTTTTTTTACCGTTGGACAATGAGATTTTTTCAAGCAGAATTAGTTTTACATGGAGAATGTGATTCTGAAATTGTTAGTTAATTATATTTTGTAGTTTTTGGAATGAAGGCAATTTCCATCAACCACCATATTAGTTGTTTGTTGTGTCGTTTCTGCTATGTGGCAGAAGAAAGATGATGAAGTGCGACATGGTATCTAAGAAAGATTTTACTATGATAGTTGGAAATTTGGAGATTAGCCTTATTATGATTGCTTGCTTTTAATCTACGGTAAGGCTGCCAAAAATTAAACGCAGAATCAAAAAGAGTGATCCAGGTTTGTGGGAAAACTTGCTATTATCATCCCCTAGCCATTGAAGGCAGAACATCTCCAAGTTGAACTATAGAAAGAGTAACAAAAGAAAGACAAAATAGAGATCCTTTCTAACTGATCTAATGCAGAGAAAAATGGACACAACATGAAATGCTCATGCGGGATCTATATGCCCAAAAATCCTAATGAAAAACATTAAAATGTTGTAAGGTATACATAATGTGTCTCACTTTTGAAAATTAAACCATCTAAGGAACATATATTAACCAGATTTCCCTCAAATAAACGACAACTTTAAGAATGAAGCATGTACCGTAACTTTCCAAATGCAGAAGTTTTTTTTCCAAGTTCACTGTTGACATTGAAACTCTGCCAATTTACTACCAGCATATGACTACTCAAAGCCCTCAAATGAGGGGAGGAACAAGCCATTGATAGGCTATTTTGATTTTGATTTTCCTTTATCTTTTTAACTCACTCTGTTTGTTCTTACAAAAGATCGAGGGGAAAATTACCATGAAAATTATAAATCTCTTTTTATTTTTATTTTATATATATACCAAATAAGAAAATAAAGGGAAATGGCATGCATCATGTTCCGGAAACTGCAATTTGTTCTCTATTGTAGAAGGAAGGAAGGTCCCGGCTGCTTGATTTTGAATATGCTGTATCTGAGAGTAAAGGGCCGCCAGACTTGATAGTTATTCTTATATATATGGCTAGTGAGGGTACACTAGCAAAATCTTGAATATGTGTTCTATATTCGTGGACGTGCTTTGCATGGTGCAAAATCTTATTTCCATTGCTTTTGGTGCATATTCATGTCAATATCCCATGAGAAGCAATAGAAAATCTTCCAAGTCATATTTGGGGAAAATTATATTTCATTTTTTCCCAGTAGCTTGAAAGATTGAGAAATAGATTGCTTCAAAGGGGATTGACTAAATGATTTCTTGAACGGGATAGATAAGATAAGAAGACTGATCAAGAGATGGCATAAGAGGAAACTTTATTGATAGAAAACTTGTTGATGCATTTTTCCGGCATGACCGGAGTCCAACACTAAGGTCGAATGACCCACGATGATGGCTTGTGATTTGATACGGTACTCGGATGCTCATCCGAAATCACAATAAATAAAACATATAAATTGTAAATAAAGAGAGACAAATATTTACCCAGTTTGACATAGAAGTCTATGCCCACGGGTCGTTTGTGGGCGAAATTCATTATGTTTGGTATTTTACAGTCTCTCATGGCTTCCTATAGCTCTCAATATAATGGAGGAAATAAAATTGAAGGGAGGTTGAAGAAGATGTTTTCCTTCTAGAGAGAGGGAGCCCCATGAGTTGTAGAGTAATAGAGAGTCTTTCCTTGTAGAGTTGCTAAATGCCCTGCGTTTGCAATGGTTTCCTCCTTTTATAAATGTCTTATTCCATCTTTAGAGTAGGTAAGTCTTACTTGCACCATGTCACTTTCACATTTATATGTATGTCTGTCAACCTCTTCTTCTTTTATATCTTTCTCATCTTATCTCTTCCTTTTATTCTTAGTAATGGGCTGGACCTAGTTCGTCTTATATCCAATAGATGCTCACGATTCTTAAGATTGACTTTTCCAACAATAAGGTCTTGAGACTCTTCAATAAAATTCCACCATGATAGAGAAAGTCTATGAGAACCGCAGAAAAATAAATTCTAGGACTTGCCCTTGATTTTCCATTATCGTGTGATGCAGTGAAGATCTCCGAGGATGGACCTCGAGGAGACTTCTATATCCCTTGTAATGGCCTCTAAGAAGCTTGTTGGCATGATGATATGTCCGAGTGTTTGCCTAATAATCAAGCTATGACAGATAATTGCATGTGAATGTTGACCATTAGTGAAGAGCGTGGATTGTTTGCCCCCAAGTAGACTTTAAGGTTGCGTTGTTGTTTTGGTGTTAAAGTTTGAGTTTATTTGTTGTAACCCCACACTAAGTAGGTCGAGAGCCCATTGGCTTCCTGGGCCCATTTTAAGCAGTTGTCAAGCCCGTCGACTCGTTCTGGAAGGTAACCTGCATGAAGCAGTTTTAAAGCTCAGAGGCTCATTCTTTGAGGTGACCCGCTGGCAGCGATTATAGCGAGGGAGTTAGTCTTGCATGTGCACTTACATTTTTTGCTGAGGTAGTGGGAAGATTGTTCAACCACTTTGCTGAGGCAGCGGGAACATTGCTCGACTACTCTGTTGAGGCAATTGCTCGACTACTCTGTTGAGGCAACATGATGATTTCTCGATTGCTTTGTTGAGGTAGCGAGAGGCTTGCTCTACTAGTATAATGGTGGGGGGCTTGGCCTTCATGTTGCTAGGCTTAGTCGTTTAGGTATGAGAGGTTTGCTCGGCCGCAACCATTTAGACGCTAGAGGTTTGCTCTGTCGCAACCATGTAGATGCGGGAGGTCGCTCTACCGCAATTATGACGAAGGCTTGTATGAGCCTTGGTTGCCGGAGCTTAGCTTGCATAATACTAGGCTTAGTCATTTAGGTGTTGGCCACAACCATTTAGATGCTAGAGGTTTGCTCTATCGTAGTTATGGCAAAGTCTCGTCGAAACTTAGCCTAAATGTTGCTAGGCTTAGCTGTTTAGGTGTGGGTGGTTTGCTCAGTTGCAACCATTTAGACACAGGACGTTTGCTCTGTAGTAGTTGTGGCGAAGGCTTGTGTGCCTACTTTGCCTTTTTTTTAGGGGGGTCTGAGTGCTTCACTCTAGGGAAGTTCATATGTTCTGATAAGTTTTTACCAAAAACCAAATTGGTTAGTGTAAATAATCCAAACCACGAGTTTGAGACTTGTAAACCTAAGCTAAGTGGCATGACATTTGGTAAGAATTCAATTTTCGTAGTGCTCTAGTATAGCTCAACCCTGCTATTGAAAACTTTTCTCTTTTTTATTTTTTTGTTGGAGTGTGGTGAGGGCTCAAGGCACCCATGTGAGGCTTGAGGGTGACCCTGCCTTAGTGATAATGAAGATTTGGCATGCCCGAGTGAGTGCTCTAGGGAAACTAGTTCTAGTGAAGGTAGGGAATAAAGGTGCCCGAGCGGCGCTCGATGGCGACCCCGCAACTGGTGCTTGTGGTTAATCTTTGTTGTATGGGCGAGCATTGTTGCTTCGCACGGTCCTTTTTTGCTCGGCGAGTTCCTTTGTTGCTTAGGCGCGACTTGTTGCTTGGCAAGTTCCTTAATTGCTCAAGTAAGTCTTTTTTCTCGGAAGAGCTTTACTGCTAGGGAAAAGCGTTGTTGCTCAGAAGAGCTTTAGTTGCTTCGGAGAGCCTTGTAACTTGTGAGAGCATTGTTGCTTGGGGAGAACGTTGTTGCTCGAGAGGAGTGTTATTGGTTGGGGTGCCATTGTTCCTCGGAAGAGCGTTGTTGCTCACGTATAGCATTGTTGCTCGGGAGGAGCATTGTTGCTCGACGTAGCCATTTGTTCCTTAGGGTGTTCCTTTGTTACAATCCTCAAGTCTCCTCATGGCTCGGGACAAGCATAATGGATCGCTATTGTCAATTGCATGTGTTTTTGTTTGTCCATTCTCTTTTAGAGTCATGTAGAATCCCGTGGAGCTTTATGAGAGAAACATTCAAATTTAGACTTGGTAGCATAAGTAAATTTCAAATGGCAAGTTTGAGGGAAACAACTTGAGTGAGGGTGAGCATCATTGCTTGGGAACGAGCTTTAGTGCACATTGCCCGATTGGCAAGTTGCTCGGGCGTGGGCTGCATTGTTCACCATTTGATGCAGGCAAGCTAAGAGACCGCAATGCTTGTTGCTCGAGAGAGCTTTATTTATTTATGGTGGAGAGCTCCATCGCTCATCGTGGTGTTCCTAGCACTAATGGCTCAGTCCTTCCCAGAGTTGTGACTTAAGGTGACTTAAGGCGACTTAAGGTGCTTGCTCCGTAATTCCCGTGAAGTGTAATGATATGGTGATAAAAAAGAGGCATATGCAAGGGACTTATCTTCGCAAATGATTCGGCCTGATTTCCTTTTTTGATCGAGGTGAGCCCCGTTGGTCGAGTAGTTTCTTTCGTTACTTGCAATTTTCCTTCCTCGTTGGTTGAGGGTAGCATGTAGGGGTGGGCAACGGGGCCCCGCCCCCGCTGCCCCGCCCCGTTTCCGCCCCGCCCCGCATAGAGAGGGCCTAGCAGGGGCGGAGGGCGGGATGACCCCAGCGGGGCCCCGCCCCGCCCCCGCCCCCGCTCCACATATAAAAAAAATTTTATTTATATATATATAAATAAATATATTGTATATAGATATACACAATTTATAAAAGACTTAAAATTATATTCAAGTCATTGGATTGCTTTGGCCTCCTAGGCCAACCTTTATATAGGAGGCCAAGACAATACAATAGTCATCCTTAAGCAATGTGGGACTTACTACTCCTTAAGCAATGTGGGACTTAGTAGTAAGTCCCACATTGCTTAAGGATGACTATTGTTTTGCCTTGACCTCCTATATAAAGGTTGGTCTAGGAGGCCAAATCAATCCAAAATCTAATTCTAATGAGTTTAGATTTTTTTTATATTTATAAATTTTAATTTATTATTTAAATTATATTATAATTTGGGTCTAAAAAAATATTTTTAGACCAAAAAAATTTTTTTTTTAACATAATGTAGTGCCTAGGCGGGGGGCGGCGCGAATGGGATTTTTTCCCTGCCCCCCGGCACCGGGGCGGGGGACCCCGCCCTCGCCTCCCGGGGGCAGGGGGCGGGGGGAAAACCCCCAACACCCGCATGGTGCGGTGCGGGGCGGGGGGCGGGGAGGGGGTGCCCCCGCCCCGCACCATGCGGGTAGCACCCCTAGTAGCATGATTGCTCGCCTGACGTCTCTTTGTTTCTCCAGACTAGGTGCTCATAGGTCCATCTGTGCATTCCTGTAAGAGCCTCGTAGGAACCTAAGGAACTTTATAGGGAGAGCATCCAAAATTCAAACTTATTAGCACAAGTGAAAGTTAAATATTAGGCTCGGGGTGAGCAAACATGGGTGAGCTTCATTGCTCGGCTTACTTGGAGTATTTGTTGAGCTTTATCGTCGGCCATACTTGGGCGAGCTTCATTGGTTGCCTTGATCATTTCTTGGGCGGGCTCATTGCTCACTCAAAACTCTACATGCATGGGTTTGGCTGATTGCCTGCCTTGCTTGAATTCGCTGATCCTTGTCGGGGCGGGCTAAACATTTAAAGGCTAGGTGAGCTTCATGATTACTCCCCTTGATTGTTACTCAAGTGGCCTCATTGCTTGCCCAAGGCTCTATGTGCAGGCTATTTAACTGCCTACCATGTTTGTCTTTTGAGTGAGTTACATAGCTCCCCTGGCACTCTTCGAGCAATGGCGGGTTAAGGGCCCACCATGATTGTTTCCCAAGTGAGCGATGGAGCTCGCCCGAGATGTTCCGAGTACTGATGTGGTCAGTGCCCACCAAGCTTTCTGCCCAAGTGAGTTGCATTGTTTGATTGGGATGTTTTGAGTGATCACCTGGGCGTTTCGAGTGATGGCCCGGGATTACACGAGATTCCCAATGAATGAATAAGTAGGAACGTAGATGAAAGATAAAGAGAAAAATCAGTGAAACTTATCTATTTATGATGTGTAAAACAGGGGCTAAGGTTCAACTAGTTTTGAGATGTTGCAGTGTAGGGAACTTCCTGGTTAGAGGTACTCAATGTGGATTGGGCCACATCCAAGGTGGAGGACATGCAAGACCACTTTTTCAATGGTTTCGAGTTGCTTTGTTTTGTTTGTTTAAAATAGGGGTTGCTATGGCTTTCACTAAGTTTGTTCATGGTGGCCTTGGCTCCTGGCTGTATGTGGATGGATTGGGACTCTATTCGTCCTTTCTTGCAGTAACGCTCTGTTGAGTGCAGTGCCTCATTTCCATTGAACTAGCTTTTGTCAAATCAAGCGATCTATTGTTTTGAAAGTGATTTGTTGGATCCCACATACGGTGCCAAATTGTTGATGCATTTTTTCGGCATGACCGGAGCCCAACACTATGGTCGAATGGCCGATGATGAGGGTTTGGGTTATTTTGTTGCAAATGGAAGATGTATATTTACTAACGAAAGTAACCTCTTTTGTTACAAATGGAAGATGTATATTATTTGTCAAAAATTTGCAACGTAATACTTTCATTGCAAAAGTGGTACCAATAATGACAATTCCAAACTTATTTGCAAACTTTGTTGCAAATAACTAGTTTTCCAGTTTGATGCACTCTGACCTCTTCTAGTTTGAAACCCATTACGTACCCAGCTCTGGTTCAAACTGAAATATGTTTGCTGCACTCTGAACAATAGGTTGTTAATATTTTTTTCTTTTTGCAGCGAAACCATACTGTCGCAAATAATGTTGACGAAAAGAATGCTTTTTGCGGCACTTTTTACTCTTTTGCAATGACATTAAATTGCTGCAAAAGGTCATAATAACATCCCCCCCATTCCTTATCCCGTTTGTATTTTTGTATTTCTCTCCTGTCCTTTTCTCCATTCCTATTTCCTTTTCTCTCTCGACAAACAACCCAGCCCCCCACATCTTCCCTCTAGCTTACCCAAAAGAAGGCATACTGCACCGCTCTTAGCCCGGTGTTTGTATCGGTAAGTTCTCTCTCTCTCTCTCTCTCTCTATCTCTCTCTCCCTCATGTTGTTTCAACCATAGCCCAAGCCTCATGCTAGTTACCTCCGCCACTGTCGATGTGGAGAACATCATAAGATCTTTTCATATGAAAAAGGAGATGGAACTTCTAAAGGTGATGCTTTAACCTCTTATGTTTCGTTTGAAATTTGTTGCAGAAATGGTTTGGATCTGCCGCCACCAAAATCTCACACTGGTTACCTCCGCAACCTCACGCCAATAAGTCTTTTTGCCTCCTCAATCTGTCTATTTCCTTCCTACATATTCTAGATCCTGAAGCCAAAGCTTTTGGGTGCTAAACCCTAGCCACCGCCTATTATGGTTCTCAGATCGATTGTTAAGAAACAAGGAAATATGGAAGGAATTTGTAGTACAAATTGATGAGAAATGATAATTGAAACTGATATTTCATTCACTGTTCATAACATCATAGGAGTGATTCGAGGCAAATCCCAACCTCCAGGAAAGAAAAATAAAGTTCCAGACTCAAGATATTCAATAATGATTCCCTGGTCCCTACCTTACATTCTTATATCTATTTGCAATGGAAATAACACAAAAGGACAAATAGCACTAGTAACAAACTTCCTTCCAGATCCTGACAGGATAAAAGGCATGTTTTTTCCATTAGTGAAATGCATAACTTTATTTATCCTAGCAAAAACGACATCGTAAGGGTGATACTCTAAACGGCACCGCATCACTTCTATCTGATGTCGATAAGCCTCCATCTTTGTAACTCTCTTTAACACGACAACAACTCTCTGGCTTGTCTTCTTCTACCTTCCCTCTAACTCAAAACTGACCCCATAAGCTATACCTTTCATAATTGAGCCATAACATTCTCCCCCCCCTTCCCCCCACTTACAGAACCTTGCCCACAAGGTGGGGATAGAGTTCTTAAGGTTTCCCCAATATTTCCCCATTATTATCATCTGAAGACACCCCAGACAATTTCACCAAAACTTCAGTCAATTCCTTGTTCCCTTGACGTTTGAGGCGTTGATCTACCACAACCTCGGGTTCTGGTTCTGGTTGAAGATCCCCATGATTATCCACTGGAGAGAGCATTGGTAAGGGTTGGATTTGAGAGCCCAGCTTCCTCTTCAAACAAGAAACGTGGAATACCAGGTGAATTTGGAAAAGGACGACAAGCTCAAACGGTACGCGGTGGTTCCTATCTTCTTAAGCACTTGGAACGGCCCAAAGAATCTGGGTGATAGTTTCAAATTACGGTGGAGGGCCATTGATTTCTGGCAATAGGGCTGCAAACGCAGGTAAACCCAATCGCCAATTTCAAAGCTTCTCTATTCTTCTTTGACTCTGAGCCCACTCCAAATTTTCTTTTAACAACTCTTTAATTTTTTCTCTTGATTTCAATAGTTGGTCGACAGCCTTAGTGGATGAGGTCCGTGGTACATAGGACAATAACCTAGCTGGGGAATATCTATATAGAGCCTCAAAAGGTGAGAGCTTTGTTAATGTGTGATAAGATCTCTTGTACCTCCATTCTGCCATAGATAACCATTTACTCTAGTCCCTCTGTTTAGTACCAGTGGAACACCGTAGATATGTTTTAAGGCACTTATTGAGTGCTCCTATTTGCCCATCCAACTAGGGATGGCAAGCTAAGCTAAAACTCAGTGTGGCCTCTTGCAGTGTAAATAGGCTTCACTAGAAGGAACTCAAAAATACAGTGTCACGATTTGAAATAATCGACTTAGGAAGGCCATGTAGTTTAAAAACCCCATCCACGAATGTTTGAGCCACCTGCTGTGCAGTGTAGGGATGTGCCAATGCAAAAAAATGGCCATACTTGGTGTAGCAATCTACTACCACCAAAATGACATTGAACCCATGAGAGATGGGTAATCCCTCTATAAAGTCCAGGGATATGTCTGTCAAAGCTTGGTTAGGTATGGGAGAGGTTGCAATAATCCAGGAGTTGGTACTGTTTCACTCTTCTTAACTTGAGAAATATCGCATTTTCGGATCATTTCATTTATATCTTTCTTCATCCCTTTCTAGAAAAATTCATGTTTAGCCATTTGATACGTTTTGAGGTACCCCGTGTGACCAGCATGAGGATTTACATGTATATAATCTAGCACTTTATTTTTGTAGGCAAAATCAGGCACCAACACAATACGACCCCGCTTCAAAATCAGACCTTGTTGAGTAGAGTATCCATTCAGAACCTCTAGCTTATTCTACAGTCTCTCCAATAAATCCACCTTATCAGCTGAGGAAGAGGAACTCAGTTTTAGTTCTATGATTCAATCTCGTGTGGGAAATGACACCATGGCCAAGTATCCTTCCATTTGTTCCATACCTTCATCCCTTCTTGAAAGGGCATCATCAACTTTATTCTCTTTGCCCTTTTTGTATTCTATAGAAAAATCATAGCCCATGAGTTTTGTAACCCATTTTTGTTGGGCTACTGTGCCTATTTTCTGCTCCAATAAAAATTTTAAAGCTTGTTGGTCAGTCTTAATAATGAATGACTAACCCAACAAGTAAGGTCTCCACCGTTGCACTGTTGTGACTAGGGCCAGTAACTCTTTCTCGTAAGTTGACAGCAATAATGCCTTTCCCTTTAGAAACTTACTCATGTAAGCCATTGGTCTTCCTTCCTGCAGTAAAACAACACTCATTCCCACACCACTAGCGTCACATTCAATCATAAAATTCTTAGAAAAATCAGGGAGCCTTAAAACTGGGGGATTGGAAACTGCCTCATTCAGTTGGTGAAAGGCTTGTGCTGCCTCTTTGGTCCAGGTGAAAGCATTCTTCTTTAATAGACCCGTGAGGGGGGCTGCAATGCTCCCATAGTTTTTTATGAACTTCCGGTAATAGCCTGTTAACCCAAGGAATCCCCTCAAGGATTTCAAGTTTTTTGGTATAGGCCATTCGAGCATAGAACTTATCTTTGAAATATCTATTTTCACCCCTTCAGCAAAGATAATATGGCCCAAGTAATGGACCTACTTGACCCTAAAACTGCATTTAGAACATTTTGCAAACATTTGGTTGTCTCTTAACACTTCAAGGACCATTTTTAAATGGACTGGGTGATCCTCCCATGACCTACTGTAAACCAGTATGTCGTTGAAAAATACAAGGACAAACCTTCTCAAAAAAGGCCTATCTAAAGACATCATTCATTAGGCCTTGGAACGTGGTTCGGGTGTTGGTCAGTCCAAAGGGCATTACAAGAAACTAGTAATGTAATTCGTGTGTGTGAAAGGCTGTTTTCACGACATCTTTGGGTACTACTCTGATCTGGTGATAACCAAATCTTAAATCTAGCTTTGAGAACACCACATCTCCAATTAACTCATCCAACAGCACATCGGTTACCGGTATAGGAAATTTATCCTTTACCGTGTGCTGGTTTAAAACCCGATAGTCCACGCACAATTGTTAACTCTCATCTGCCTTGCGAACTAACAAAATTGGTGAGGAGAATGTGCTGGAACTCGGCCTTATCACTCCTAATTGCAAAAGATCCTTAACTAGTTTTTCAATCTCGAACTTTTGATAGTAGGGGTAGCGGTAAGGTCTAGTAGAAATTGGTGGTATACCCTCTTTAAGAAGTATTTTATGGTCCTATAACCATGGGGGTGGAAGACCCTTAGGTTCCTCAAACACTGCTGAAAACCTCTTCAACACTTCATTTAATCCATCCCCTAAATGATTTTGGAAATGCTCACAGTTCTTGGATAGTAACTACACTAATAATCCCCTTCCTTTATTAACTTCGTTTTTTAGCAATTTTGGACTCCCCTAAAAGGTTAAAGTACTAAGTGGTATGCTCCACAAGCAAGCCTTCTTGCCATCCCAAGAAAATTCCTTGCACAATTTTGAAAAGTCCCACATAATTGGGCCCAAAGTTTGAGCCACTGCACACCCATTATAACATCACATCCACCAAGGCTTAACAGAAAAAAAGAAGTGGAAAACTTGTTACCTCCTCCACCTTCAACTGAGCTCTTTTGGCAATGGATGGGACTAGGAAGTTGCAGGTGCTTCCAGAATCCACCAAGACTACCACAAAAATTCCCTTTTTCCTCCCTTCTAAACCTTGAAAATGATGTTGAAATCCCTGCCCAAGCAAACAGTCTACAATGGTTGCTTGCTACTCAGCGGGTAACTGCATTTGTAGTTACCTATTGAATGCATATTAAATGCATTCATACAGGTGAGGTGATATACCTTCGCCTATAAATTGAGGCTCCCAGCGAGAGTCTCAGACACACCTAAGGAAAAAATAAAAGAGAGAGAGCCAGGAAAGTTCTGAGAGAAAATAAGAGAGTTGAGTTGAATGGAGTGTGATCCTCATCCTCTATAATATTTTCTTGTGTTCCACTATTTATTAGTGAAGCTCTTTTCTGTAGATATAGGCAGTTGCCGAACCACGTTAAATTCTTGGTGTCACTGAGTGCGTAGGTGTGCTCTTTTATTTCTGCTTTTATTCATTTTGCTGTGTTGATTTCCCTAACAAGTGGTATCAGAGCGATTGGTGGGAGGACTTTTTTATAGAAAACTCATTTTTAGTGCGTTGCTCAATTTGCAAATTTGAGCATACCACTATGTTTGTCTCATCGAGACAAGAAAAGTAGTGAAAACCAGAGGCCAAAATGACAGTGCACGTGCCCCCAAGCGCCACCTGAAGATCGAAGAGTAAAGCTCACTTTCGACACATGCAACACGAGCCCATGAGAGGATCGAGCGCGTGACCCCACTCTCACCACGCTCTGCACGCACTCCAGAGAAATCTTTGCGCATAAATTCTACATGCCTGACGTGCTATTGATCCCTAATCGGCGGGTGACTCACACGCGCCTACACGGTTTTCGCGTGGCACGCATGACAGAGTTCCTGTTTTGGTTCTTTTGCTCATCCTTGTGCTATCTGAGTCCGATTTTGACGAAACAAGACTCATTTCCAACAAAATCAGGCGTTCTGAACGCAACGGCGTTGTCCGTTTTGCAATATTCCACCTCGAAGATCCTGTACTTGCATTTTATATTTAGAATTAGTCTAAATCCATGGAGGATTCAGCATCAGGCGCCATGATAAAGCTGACTGCCTCAAACTACAGTCTTTGGAGACCTCGGATGGAGAATCTCTTGAACTATAAAGATTTGTCTGACCCCTTGGAAGATGAAGGGAAGAAGCTAGATGAATTTATGGATCAAATGTGGAAAAAGATGCACAAGAAGACTATCGGTCAGATCAGACAATGGATCGACCATAGTGTCTTTCACCACGTGCCCCAAGAAACAAATGCATATAACCTCTGGAAAAAGTTGGAGGATATGTATCAAGCTAAGACTGCTCGAAACAAGGCCCTCTTGATGAGACAGCTTGTTAACTTAAAGTTGAAGAGCGACACCTCTGTTGCCGAGCACACTAGCGAGTTTCAAAACCTAGTTAACCAGCTCAGGTCTGTCAAGTTGAATCTTGGCGATGAAGAACAAGCCCTGCTACTTCTCAGTTCATTACCAGACAGTTGGGAGACTCTGGTAGTTTCCCTAAGTAACTCTACTCCAGATGGTAAACTTACCATGACGATGGTTAAGGATGCCTTATTTAATGAGGAGGCCAGATGAAAGGAGATGAGCATGAATTAATCTCATGTCCTTGTCACCGAGAGTAGAGAAAGCTTCAAGGTAATGATAGAAGGAGAAGTGGAGGCAGAAACAGAGGGAAGTCTCAGCCATGTAGAAGGTCTAGCAGTAGCAAGAACCAGTAGACGGATAACATGAAGTGTTACCATTGTGGCAAAGAAGGCCATATGAGGAAAAACTGTCGCATGTTTTTAAGGGAGCAAGGTCAAAGCAGTAAGCTGAAGAAAGAAGATGGTGAAACTCTTGTCACTCTTTCGGGAGATGTGGCAATACTCTCTACCAGTGGCGAGACGTGTCTGCACGTTGCAAGTCACGATGTTGAGTGGGTGGTAGACACAGCAGTGTCATACCACGCCACTTCCTATAGTGAATTTTTCACTACGTACAAAGCAGGAGACTTTGGTATGGTAAGGATGGGGAACGCCAGTTCCTCGAAAATCTTGGGATGGCGAAGTGCGGATAAAAACCAACATTGGTTGCACCATGGTGTTGAAGGATGTTCGACAAATTTCTGACCTTTGGCTCAACCTGATTTTTGGAACAGCCCTTGATTGACAAGGCTATGACAGCTACTTCAGCAAAGGCGCTTGGAAGCTGTTACAAGGTGCCATGGTTGTCGCCAAAGGACATATTTGCGATACGTTATACAAGACCCATGTGAAGATCGGTTCTGATAGACTCAATGCAGTGGAAGACGAGACATCATCAAATCTGTGGCATAAGAGACTCGGACACATGGGTGAGAAAGTGTTGGATACGCTTGTGAAGAAGGCACTCATGAAAGTTGCCAAAGGAACAACGTTAAACCCTTGTGAGTACTGTTTGTTTGGCAAACAACGTAGAGTCTCATTTAATTCCTCTACGAAGAGAAGATCAGAGTTGTTGAGTTTGGTACACTCTGATGTATGTGGTCCCATGGAAGAAGAGTCATTGGGAGGAAACAGATATTTTGTGACATTCATTGATGATGCTTCACGAAAGGTCTGGGTATATGTTTTGAAATCAAATGATCAGGTTTTCGAGCACTTCAAGAGTTTCCACACCCTAGTGGAAAGAGAGACGGGAAAGAAGTTGAAGTGACTGCGAACGGACAATGGAGGAGAATATATTTCCAAAAGGTTTGTTGCATAATGCGCTAATCGCGGTATTCGACATGAGAGACAGTTCCATATACCCCTCAGCACAATGGTGTAGCCAAAAGAATGAATCGGACCATCATCGAAAGAACAAGATGCATGCTCAGTATGGCCAAGTTACCAAAGCCATTCTGGGGTGAAGCTGTTCGTGCTGCCTATTACCTGATCAATAGATCACCTTCTGCACCACTGGAATTTGAAGTTCCTGAGAAGGTTTGGTCTGGAAAAGATGTCTCTTACTCTCACCTGAGAGTGTTTGGGTGCAAAGCCTTTGCACACGTATCCAAGAAGCTAAGACAGAAGCTCGATGTCAAGTCAACTCCATGTATCTTTGTTGGATATGGAGATGAAGAATTCGGATACAGGTTATGGGATCTAGTGACAAAGAGAATTGTCAGAAGTAGGGACGTTATGCTCCATGAAAACTAGCACATAGGATCTGAAGCTTCCTCAATATCAAGAGAGCTTAGTTCATATACTACAAATCCTGCACCATTATAGTTTGCCACAAATAATGAGGATATGCAGAATCTAGATCTAGAAGCAGAAGAAGAAGCTCAGGGTGTCGAGCAGGGCGAGCAAGAACCCTCTCCACCAGAAGCTGGTGTACCATCACAAGGATTAGATGGTGATGAACCTCATATTTTAGATGATGAAGCTCAACCAAGAAGATCGGCAAGAGGCTGCCTATTGATTCCGTTGAGGAGATATCTGGAATCAGACTATATTCTGCTTAGTGATAAGGGGGAGCCGGAGAGCTTCCAGGAAGTTCAAACTCATACTGATAGAAGCCTATAGGTGCAGGCAATGCAAGAAGAGATGAGTTCTTTGCAGAAAAATCAGACCTATGAGTTGGTGAAACTTCCTGAAGGAAAGAAAGTCCTAAAGAACAAATAGGTGTTCAAGCTAAAGAAAGATGGCCAAAGAAAGATGATAAAGCACAAGGCCAGATTGGTTGTCAAAGGGTTCCAGCAGAAGAAGGGAATCGACTTTGACGAGATATTTGAATTTGGAACTTGAACAGATGGATGTGAAGACAGCCTTTCTCCATGGAGATTTGGAGGAAGAAATCTATATGCAGCAACCAGAAGGGTTTGAACTCCAGGGAAAGATCACTTAGTCTACAAGCTAAAGAAGAGTCTCTATGGCCTCAAGCAAGCGCCGAGGCAATGGTACAAGAAGTTCGACTCATTTATGATGAGTTGTAACACCCCGTATTTTAGTGTATTTTTACTGAAGGATTATTTTTATTTATTAAAGATTTATCCTCTTATTTTAAAATTGGTCGGATTTTTAGTGAGTTTATTTCTGTGATTTTAATTTGGTGCAAATTATTTTTATGTGCTTTCTTAATATTTATTTATTGTTATGCATTTAAATTGCTTTTAATATTTAAATTAACTACTGCGGGATTTCATTATTTCAATTTGACCTTACCATTACGTTTAAATTATTTTATTTAACTTGTGGTTTTAAAATCGTTTCCGTTGGATCATTTTTGTGACCCAAGTTATGAGGATTGGACCTCATTTCTTTTCCTTCTATTTTTCTTTCCTCCTTTTCTTTTCCCTTTCTTTTCTTTTCTTCCTTATTTCTCCTTCGGTTTTCTCTCTCCCGCGCGCGACCCAACTCTCTCTCTCTCCCCGTGCGACTTCGGCCTCCACCCAGCCCGCCGCCGTGAGCCGGCGGTGACCCTCACCGCCCGTCCCCTCGTGTTCCCCTGCCGCCGGCGACCCCTCCCCGTAAATCTCACCTCCGTTCGTGCCACCGGTAGCCACCACGAGACCCACGAAGCCGCGGCGCCACTTTCGCTCCAGCGCCGCCGTCGCTCCACCTTCGGCCACCATCTTCCTACCACTTCATCCCCGACCTCTTGGCAACCCATTGGACCCAACCCCAGCTCCGATCCGTCACCGGTGAAGCCACATTAAGTCCATTTCCGATTTGGGTATATTTGGCCTAAAACCACCCCTTGCGCCGCCACCCACGGCAAACCACCACCACCATTGGCTTCACCGACCTCTCTAGGCCCTACCCTACCATTTTTGGGTCTTCGTTTGTCTTCGTTGAAAAGTGGGCATCTGTGACCCACGGCCACAGTGTATTTTACACTGTGGTGTTGCTCAGACGTTGCCATTTTCAGCTTCGTGATCCTCCGGAAATTATTATATTGCACTGTAAGTATTTCTCCAAAGAATTCTTGTGAATTTAATGTATTTTTGCACTAACGCATTTTACTGTATTTAATCTATTGTTGGTTTTGCCGGACTGAGTCCGAGGAGTACGGGAGTTAATTGGTTTGGTGATTAGGTTGGTTTGGTTGGATTTGATTGGTTTGAATATTGATGGTTGTGGATTGGTGTTGGTACATGTGCATCTCATTATTTCATGCATGATCATGTTTGTAAAGAAAACTGGGTTTTCGTGTGGTGCATTCATGCTCATGTGTGATTTGGAAATTGTGTTTTTATGTGAGAATATTTTTGGGTGCGTGTGTATCACGACCCCAAGCCGAGATGGGGTATTATCTCGGTGGAGCTCCTCTGGTTACTCGGGAGCGGAATAAACTGAGTAACGTCCCCTGGATTGTCGCTGGGCGACGATGGGATCGGACGAGAGATTCGTGCCGACTCCGTGGTCCTTCTGCTGGCGGGGACTAGAGGATGTCTGGCCATGTACGCGCTGGGCGCGGAACTGGGCATCGCTTGTTGCGTAGTGGGTGCTCGGCCATGTACGCGCTGGGCGCGGAACTGAGCATCGCTACGAAGCCAGGACGTGCGGATGGTCCCTAGGGGAGGCCATGGTGCATAGGTTAATAAATGATTAAATTGGCTATTTTCTGGGAAAATAGTGTGCGTGGATTTTGTGTAAACCATTTTCTGGGAAAATGTTTTACGGATATTTTGGGCCAATGAGATTTTGGCGTGTGTTGGAAAATTGTCATTTTCGGGGAAAATGATGTTTTGAGAAAAATGCATATTTCATCATATGCATGCATGTTGGTTGCATTAAATGCATTTTGTTTCTTGAGGATTATTTGGGTCATACTTACCTGCGGTACCCTTCTGTGGTAACGCAGATTTTGATGCAGAGGAGGAGGAGGGCGAGCCTGAGGAGACGGCTCCGCCCGAGGAGTGATCTGGGATCACTGGTTTTATTATTTTACTTGCTTATTGTATTTTCGGGACATGTGTTAACTTTATTTTGGATGACTGTATAACTGTTTTTAAACTTCTGCTGTTGTTTAGTTGTATTTAAATTCTGGTACATAGTAGACTTGACTAATTCCGCTGCTTTATTTTAATTGTACACCGTTGCATGTACACACACTGGCACTTCGATGGGATGTGTGACCGTGTTGTCACCATCCTGGTGTCTCGATCCCCGTGTACTTTTATAAGGGGGATTGGGGGCGCCACATGAGTCATGGTTATAAGAGACTTGTTGCAGATCAGTATGTCTATGTTCGAAGATTCCAGGATAACAAGTTTGTCATACTCCTTCTTTACGTTGATGATATGTTAATCATTGGTGAGGATATGTCCATGATTAACAAACTAAAGAAGGAACTATCCAAGTCCTTTGATACGAAAGACTTAGGCCCAGCACAGCAAATTTTGGGCATGAAGATTGTTCGTGATAAGAAAGCCAAAAGGGTGTAGCTATCACAACAAAAATATGTTGAACGGGTTATCAGACGTTTCAACATGGGAGATGCTAAGCCTGTCAATACTCCACTTGCGAACCACTTCAAGTTGAGTAAAAGCTCATGTCCTTCTTCAAAGAAAGAGATTGAAGAGATGGAAGCAGTCCCCTACTCTTCAGCAGTAGGAAACCTGATGTATGCAATGGTTTGTACCAGACCAGATGTTGCTCATGCTGTAGGCATGGTGAGCAGATTCCTTTCAAATCCAAGAAAAGATCATTAGAAAGTAGTCAAGTGGGTTCTCAGGTACCTAAAAGGTACATCAAAGATGTGCTTGTGTTTTGGGGGAGCTAAACCAGTTTTGGAAGGCTATACAGATTCAGATATGGCAGGAGATTTGGATAGCAGGAAATCTACTTTGGGATTTCTCTTCACCTTTGCAGGAGGAGTTGTCTCTTGGCAATCCAAATTGCAGAACTGTGTTGTGGATGTTGGGAAATAGATGTTGTGGATGAAGCGTTTTCTCCAAGAACTAGGGTTAGTCAAGAAGACTACAAGGTACATTGTGATAGTCAAAATGTTCTAGATTTGAGAAAAAGTTCAATGTACCATTCATGCACCAAGCATATTGACATTTGCTATCATTGGATACACGAAGCGATGGGACAACAGCTGTTGAAGCTTGTGAAGATCCATATGAAAGAGAATCCAGTGGACATGCTGACGAAGGTGGTTACAAGTGAGAAACTTGAGCTATGCAGAGACATAGCTGGGATAGATAGCATCTAGGTAAATGGGCATGGAGGGGGAGAATTGTTGAAATCCCTGCCCAAGCAAGCAGTCCACAATGGTTGCTTGCTGCTCAGCGGGTAACTGCATTTGCAATTACCTATTGAATGCATATTAAATGCATTCATACAAGTGAGGTGATATACCTTCGCCTATAAATTGAGGCTCCTAGCGAGAGTCTCAGACACACCCAAGGAGAAAAGAAAAGAGAGAGAGTCAGGAGAGCTCTGAGAGAAAAGAAGAGAGTTGAGTTGAGTGGAGTATGATCCTCCACCTCTGTAATATTTTCTTGTGTTCCACTATTTATTGGTGAAGCTCTTTTCTGTGGATGTAGGCAGTTGCCGAACTACGTTAAATTCTTGGTGTCACTGAGTGCGTAGGTGTGCTATTTTATTTCCGCTTTTATTCATTCCGCTGTGTTGATTTTCCGAACAAATGAGATGGGTTGTTAAGGAGAGAGAGAGAGTGAAGATGAGATAATTTTCTCGAGAAAATATAGTAAAACCATTAAGAAGCTACCTATTTGCACCTTTTATTTTTATTTTTACTAAAAATAGAAATTACATGTTTGTCATTTTTGTGTGTATGATTTGTTTTAGAAATGTCATCTATGTTTTTATTGTCTTTTTCAGCAAAGGTATTGTAGAATTGCTCATTGTAAGTGGTTTCGTCGTTCTTCGAACATAGCTAAATCATTTCAAGACTTCATTTTTATGTCTATGCACTTTGTAATTTCAATTTAGCCTATGGAAAATGTGTTGATATATTAAAACTGAAATGTAGGTGTATCATTAATTCTGCAGCGCTGAATCATGTTGAAATATGTGTATTGGTCCCTTTTTGCTTTGTTCTATCATTATTCAGTTCCATGGTTAGTGCAATCTCATTTTGGTGTTGGGTATCATTCTTGTTATATTAGTGTCTAATTTAAATCATGTACACAATATGCTTGATGATATCAGTTTGCAGTAAATTTAGTTGCCATTTATGTGCTACAACATTAGGGGCTTTTAGAAGCCTTATGATATCAATTCAATCCCCATGTTTGTAATGGTTAGGTTGCTAAATTTTATTAACATTGACGGGCAAATGCTCTATTATGTTTGGATTTCTTGGCTGAATTGAGTATCCAATTAGACAATTATCTAGTTAGACACCAATGAAACACCATTCTCAGGCTTAAACACTACGTTCTGGAATGAAACATAAATCATAAGTGCAAAAACATCAAGCCAATTGTCATGTGTATAAACTCCACTTAGTTTTATTGCGTGATTATGCTTGATTTTGGACTATGCTACCTAATTGATGATGAACCCATATCTGCGTTGCTCATGTAATGTCTTTGTCAATATTAGATCTATTAATTCTTTGCATATTGTCTATGTTGAATTCATTTTTAATTATTATAACATGTGAATCAGACCTTATTTAATGTTTGAATGGATGATGATCCCCATCCCTGACATGTGAAATTGTATTTTTTTTCCCTTTTGTAAGACTATTTGCAGTGAAATACATTCGCTACAAATAGCTTTTGTTTTTGTTGGAAATATCTATTTGGAACAAAATAACATTTCGTCGCATCTAGACATTTTTGCAATGAATTTACATTTCATTGTAAATAGACATGTTTGCAACGAATGTACATATTATCGTGAAGACAATAGTGACGATGATAAATTTATTTGCAATGATAAAATTTTGTGGCTAAAAGTGATTAGTTGCAATGAAAAAAATCATCGTTGGGATATACCTTTCCCATGGGGGCATTTGAAAGAGTAGAGGAATGAAATATCATCGTTGCAAATACTTTTTTGCAATGAGAAATGAACTTTTTGCAATGGTTTTAGTGAGACAATGATTTACGTGATTCGGCATAAAAACATATGGCCATGGGTCGTTTGGGGGGCGAAATCTACTATATTTGATAATTTTATAATCTCTCATGACCTTCCATAGCTCTCAATACAATGGAGAAAATAAAGTTGAAGGGAGGTTGAAGAAGATGATTTCCTATTGGAGAGAGAGTTCCCATGAGTTGTAGAGAAGTAGAAGAGAGTTTTTCCTTGTAGAGTTGTTAGATGCCCTGCATTTGCAATGATTCCCTCCTTTTATAGAGATCTTCTTCATTCTTTAAAGTACCTGGATCCTACTTGCCTTATGTCAATTTCATATTTTTACATGTTAATCAACCTCTTTTGACTCATCTTTATTTCTTGCAAACTTTGATTTATAACTTGAGGGAAATCCTTTATTTTATAGAACTAAGAGATATTCGACTTGAAAAAGTACTAGGGAAAGTCGGCATTGGTATAATTTTACACACTTCTAATTCATTACCTTGTACATGTCTTTGTTACCAAACACAAGGGAGGCATCCATTTCTTCCCATCACTGCCAAGTTTTGCTCACAGGGATGTACAAAAGTTTCACCCAATCTGAACCCATTACCGAAATAACACAATTATGACTTGATCCGATCATATTCTAAAACAAGTTCCAAGACGTGTTGCTATTTATTCAGACCCGACCAAAACATTTTGTAGTTTTGAATTACAACCTGATCAACCCCAACAGCTAGGGCTGGGGGGGGGGCCCGCATCCAGCCCGCTTGCCCCCCTCGTTCGGCCCAGGCCTAGGGCAGCTAGAGGCACCTGCCCACCCACGGCCGACGGCAACGCTAGCTATATATATTAGTAAAAAAAATTCTTTTAATAAAATGGCATCGTTTTGGATAAAAATCCTCTAAATAATGTCATTTTATTTTAGCTTTTTAAAAAATATATATATATAAGGATGTTGTTTTATTTTAAATTTTGGTTTAAGAAACCCCCTCATCCCCCCACCAGTCTCTCTCTCTTTCCTCTCTATGCATCGGTTTACTCTGTCTATAGCCGCCACTGGTCTCTTAGACTCTTTTCCTCTAGTCATCTCCTCCACGATCTATATATATATATATATCTCTCTTTCTCTCTCTTGCTGTGGGTAGTGGGTGGGGCTAATCCACCCCTCGTCATCTGGACTGGGGCGGGGCCTAGGGCTGCCCACCCGGGAGGTGCAGATAACTCCCCTACCAACAACCTTATTCTTTAGACATCTAGACGATGTCATTTGGACTTGCTTACAAAAAAAATTGCTTATTCCGATCTTCAATCGGGCTGTGTCAGAATTATAGGCCTATTTGCTCAAGGGGTTTAGCTATTCCTGGAATTTTTGTTGGTGAAAGATCATGTACATCCATAAATTTCCTAAATACAGAGTTGGAAGTGAAGAGCAAATCCAGCTTGGATCTCTTTGCAACCAAAGTCTCGCAACCGATCAGGTCTCGAGTCGGATATTTCCATGGACATGATCAATATTCTTAAACAAAACGTTCCCGCAGGAATTCATTAATCAAAATGATAGTTGCATGAAACTCGATGATGCAGATCAGAACATTCATAAAATATTTTTATTAAAAAGGAACAATCATAACATGATATTATCTTTTTGGTAAATCCGTCCACCTAAAAATGAGTAGTACTACCAAAAAGTGAATATTGATTAGAACTGTTATTCAACAGAATCTCAAACCTGCCATGATCTGATATGTGTCGGTGCAGAATCCCTTTAAGACAATAGATAAAACTGAGAACAAGTTAAAAACCAACCGACAATTATTATTAATTAATGTACGTTACGGTCAACAATGCTGAGCGGCCTGGTCAAAACAACAACAATTTTCCACAAGGAAAGCTCCCATTATTGAGGTCGTCCATCAAATCCAAACAATGTTTGGTACCATATAAATCCACTTTAATAATAAATTATATATATTACAAGAGAATAGACCATTTGTGATATTTTTTTACAATGAAAATAACTATTTATGCTGAAAACTAAAATAATTATTTTATTAAAAATCACTGATAGCAAATAAATAATTTTTTTATAGTATATGCTCATACGATATACTTGCTAATTAATTGGGAATTAAGCCTGCATGGATCACGTAATACGTACTTTATTGAGGAAATAATGGGTGAAAATGAACTTTGATGAAAATTTCTAAATTATTTTCCCAATATTCTAAATAAGTTTTGGGGGTGATATTTAGTATTTTTGAATTATTTGTTAATTATTACTTGTTACTATCGTGCAGGCTTCATATATATCGCACCGCAAGCAAACTGCTTATTTGCGACTAGTTAATTTCAGCGAAATGACTATTTACAACTAAAATTGATTGCAAATAATCTTTTGGTTGCAATAAATCGGTCACAAAAATCCATTTTTCTTATAGTATATGGGAAATGCTGCACAAACTTGAAGATGTGGAGTACCCAAGATTTTACTTTAAGAAAAATTTTTATCAGTCACTATTCACCAGCCCACACGTACCTTACACTATATGAAAAATATCTCCACACCTTATGAAAAGGTTACAGACCGTGTGGGGTGTGGGAATCATGAATAGTAGCTGATGCATAGCATTCATTTTCAAAAGTTTTCATAATTAATGCTTCTTCAATATTAATACCACACTAATAGACACACTAATGGATACCCAATATATTCTTTTTTAATTGTTCCTTTTTCATTGTGGCAATGAATCATGCATGAATCGGTTTGGACGACGTTTTGCCTGAAATCATTTTCTTTCAACATATTAATTAATAGATCTACTACTTTGAAGTAAATAATTATTATTATTAATTTTATTTAAATTATTATTAGGAGATGGTCAATAGTACAATTCATTTACAATAAAAAATATTCTCATTATTAGCCAAACATTAATTTTTTTAGCGGGTGCAAGATAGCTAGTACTATAAAATCATGAATGATCATAAATAATCCGAGAATCTTTTAAGTGGGTGTTGTAGCCTATATAACACATTTTACAATTGCTCAAAAAAAAAAAAAACACATTTTACAATATATAAAAACGTGAGACATGATTAATATAATTTGGGTACATGAATTGCATTTACCAATTAATGACTATTTTGTTGCATCGATCACTAGTACTCGATGATCATGTGAGCAGGGACGCACAGCTAGCCCCAGCAGAAGAACCCCAAGATTTTTTTGGTGCTAGGCTGGGCGTGCCGCTAGCACAAATTTGTATTTTTTTTTAATGTTTTATTTGTATTTTTTATATTTTTTAACATATTTAAATATTTTTTTTTTAAAAAAAATACATCAATATACTAAAATTTAATTCCTTAATTATTAAGTAAAAGAAATTTAAATACATGAGTGATCAAAAGTAAGGGGGCAAACTGATCAGGCGGCATGCTAGCATTTTCTTTTTTGGAAAACCAATTAGGGAGGGTTATTGGTTATATATATGTCTACACAGTTTTTGGAAAACTATCTCATTTATTTTTATTATTTTATTTATAACCATGACCTCCTCAAAAAACTGATCTTATAACTAGCTTGACCTCTCAAACTTTTATCTCTATTTCTCAATCTGGCATATTTTTGTACAAAGGGTTTTGAAACAAAATGTATTGTTTTATTATATTGAAATCCCTCGAAATTAAAGGGCTTTATAACTTTGTGCTCAGATGTCTGATTTAGGCTATGTTTTTAATTCCATGTTCCTTTTCAAGATTCCAGTGCTTATGAGGATATCCAAAGGTAATCCATCTAAACAATGTATAAAAACAAAAACGCTTAGGCGGGGGATGTGTTTGGGAAATGAGATGAGATAAGAAATTTGTGAATAGTAGTGAAATATATATAATGATTTATAAATAGTAGTAAAATAGTTTGAATTAAGATATTTTATTGAGTTTTGAGAAAAGAAAAAGAAAAAACTAAATAATAATATTATAAAGTTAAAATATTGTTAGAATATTATTTTTAATATTATTTTTGTTTTGAAATTTGAAAAAAGTATTATTATTTTTAATGTTTTGTTTAGAAGTTTTGGAAAGTTGTAATAATTAGGTAATGATTAGATGAAAAATAGAAGATTTGAAATGAAAAGGTGTTTATGTTTGAGTGATGGCTGGGAAAAAGGTGTTTATATATTCACCTTGAAACCGCGGGCTTTAAAATATTTTTGCGAACTTTTTTGCAGTTTTAAATAGGCATCATCGACTAAGGAAAACCGATTTTTTGACATATATATATATATATATATATATATATATATATATATATGAAAGCTGCCTTTTATATATTTAATGATATTTTAATTGTTTAAAATATATCAATAATTTTAAAAAATAATACAATAATTCATCATCACTTATATATCAACTTAAAAACAATTAAAATATCATTAAATATATAAAAGGCAGCTTTCATATATATATATATATATATATATATATATATATATATATTGATAACTTCAAAATGACATATGATCACATGCATGCAATATCTTAGATTCATGAGTATAGGAAGATAATAAATAATATCTCATATCTCATATCTTTAAGGAGGAAGAAATTCTTGATCGTTATAATAGGTATTATATAGATGATTCGACTATTTTCAAAGCGATACAAGAATAGTTCAATTAAAAAAGAGTAATGCTACATACAGTCGTGGAATGTGCAAACGCCGTGCAGTCGCTTTGAAAAAAAGTGGAGTCTACTATTAAAAAATTAATTTCTTTTTATGTGGGTTTCATATTTATTCACTTTTTTCAAAGCGACTGCACGGCGCTTGCACACTCACAACTGCAAATATCTTTTCTCTTGATGTTAATCCCTAGCTACTAAAAATATGGAGTTAATCTGAGTTGTGCCATCTATGCTGAAATAGCTTGACGATCGAAGAGGTTAGGAATTAATTAAAGGGAGAAATTGTATTAAATTAAAAGAATGATCATCATGATGAGATCGATAAGATCTTATAGATTTTTACCTAGTCGATAGAACATACGAGTCCGGAAAAGAATAACTTTATTTTATCATATCATGCACGTGAAAAAAGGCATTAGTCGACCACGGATCATATAAAGTAGAACAACCAAAAAAAACACTAGCTCGGAAAACAACGAATAAAATCTGTAAAAGTTGAAACTTTTTATGAATTTTCTCCAGCAGGATCAGTGAGTAGGGACAAAATGCAACTTGACCAAAGACGAAAGAGTGATCTGTATTCACTAAAAAACAGAGACTCGAGTACAGCTAGCGTACACGTTGGCTTAAATCACTGGCCAGTGCATAGAAAGAAAGAAAATAGAAACCAAGTACGGGTTCACGCAAGAAAAAGCTTACATGCATTAATGCAGAAAGAGTGGAAGCAGATCTCAGTGATCATATACACTATCTATGCAGGACATCAACAAATCTCTCTCGTGGACTTGGACTCCAAAAAAGAGAAAGTATTTTAATTTCATACTCCCATAAACCGACTATTTTGATTTTGATTGATTGACTGACTGATGGATCGTTTTTGCGAAGAAATTTCAAAAAAGTATACTGACCATGCATGCATATATATATATATATATATATATACACGCACACAAGTATATTGTCATAGACTAGGCTTTTATGGCTAGTAAAATATATTTCTGGAAGCTGCCAGTGGTAGGGTTTCGAAAACACGTTTTCCATGGCGTTTTCTTCTTAGTTATTGTAGTAGTACATGTACTATTTTCCATTGCATACCATATAATATACAGACTTTGCATGCATACATATGGGAAAAATCTTCTCAACTATTGTTGCAGGTTGCATAATCGATCATGAGTGTATGTATATATATAGTATTTGGTCCAAATTAATGAAAGCAGTTCATGAAGAGTTGATGGAATCAACAGTACTGGAGTACGAAATTTTAATGCTTTGGAGCTAGCTAGGTTATGAAAGATGCAAAGAGTTGCAAGCTCCTAGAGCTAGCTAGCGGCTTGAACAGTATTAATGGTTGAGAATGGACGCATGCATGCATGCTCATCTATTAATAATTAGAAAGTTATATAGAACCATATAGCAAATGGACATAAGCGCAGATCTCCGTATATGCTTGCAATTCCCAGGTTCGATCCAAAGAAGGTGATCTAACCCCATAAATGCACCCATTTATGATTGCAATCTTCAAGTTTGGAGAAATTTTTAGAATACTTTGTCACCTAGACAAAACTCCGTTTGGAAGATACTTAGATTAATTCAGAGTTTAATTTTAATCTGAATTTAATATCCCAACATTTAATTTTTAAATCACTAAACATCACTCAAGTCAAAATCTTTTTACACGTGAGACTTATAAATTTTATCAACTCAACACCTCTTTACACGCAAGACTCACAACATTTTTAATTTCTAATAAATACATTTAAACTCATCTTAATATACAAACACATTTAAACTCATCTTAAATAAATTTCATAAAATTTATTATACCATCTCAATTCATTATTATTCATAAAAACTCAATTTATTTCAACTTAGCTAACATCCAAACGGCACTTTGTCTTCTTGTTGTAAAGAACTCTTTTTACTGAACAGTAGAACTGTAGAAGATGGTAACGATGAAGAACACAGGGCCTAGATCTCTAGCTATTCTATTCGCTCCATCAAATCTTGTTGTAGGTTCCCCATAGTACAGACAGCATCAAAGCACGAGTTAGACAAGTAGGGTCGTTTTGTCAAACTCAAAGATATATAACTTTCTGGCTCCTGCTCATCATCGTGTTGAACAAGCTGTACTTACGTACGTTGCAGCCTCCATAGTTAGAGAGCTTTTATGACATTTGAAGTAGCTCATTCTTCTTTCCTTAATTTATGTCGTAGGACCCTAGCTCATGTACGTTTTTCCGTTTTCTTGACTTGAGCCTTATGTCCTGTCTTATCATTTTTTTTTATTGGTCTTACAATGGTTCTCAGTGAGCTAATGCTGTAATTTTATATTTATAATCCACTTGTGGAAATGTTAATTAGGTCGTATATATTAACTGGCTATTTTTCAAACCTAAATTGGATTGCATTGTGGTTACACCTCATGCTCATGGTATAGTGAGGGTGGTTGTGACAATCGTCAGGAGATCTGGCCGGCTACCCATGCGGTGGCTGAGACCTTGGCCACCATGAGACCCCATCCCACATACCTCCATGTGTTTTTCATGTGAATAATTGTCATGCATGTATTTTCGGTTAGAAAAATGTTAAATATAAATTTCAAATACACAAGTTTCTTGTTGTCATTTTATAAAAAAGTTAATCACATTATAAAAAAGTGTGAAAAACTCTTCTTTTTTTTTTTCTTGGTGGAGCTCACGTTTTACAAAAGACTCGCGAAAACCATTTACATTTGAGGCTTGTACGTACGTAGCAATTACTCTTTTAATTAATTAGGATGGAATGAAGTTTTAATTAAAGGGTTTAATTATTAAAAGATTTTTACTGTTCATGTTGTTGATTTATTTATTTATTTATTTTTACATTAAACAAAAAATACAAGTAATCGAGGGATTGTTTGGGAAGTGAGATGATCTAATTTCATCTCATCTTATCTTATCTTATATCAAAACTTCTCATAATTTCTTTCCCAAACATCACTCAAATACAAACACTTTTCAATTTCAAATTTTCAACATTTTCAACAAATTATTACCTAATAATTATAAATTTTCAAACATCTAAATAAGACACAAAAAACAATACAAACCTTTCAAATTTCAAAATAAAAATTATATTAAAAAATTATATTCTAACAATATTTTAATTTTATAATATTTATATTCAACTTTTTCTTCATTTGTTCCCAAAATCTAAGGGGAGGTTTGGATAATGAGTTGAGTTGAGATGAGATGAGATGAAAGTTAAATAAATATTGTTAGAATATGATTTTTATTTTGGGATTTAAAAAAATTGAACTGTACATTTATTATATTTTGTTTGAAAGTTTAGAAAAGTTGTAATGTTTAGATTAGATGAGATGATTTAGATGAGATGAGACGAAATGAGATGATTTTTAAAACCAAACAAAACCTTAATAAAATATTTCAACTCAAATCATTTCACTATTATATTTTACAAATCCATACATTTCACTATTATTTATAGAATTTTCATCTCATATCACAATGCCGTAATTAACCTAAACAAACCATAAATATTGAGGCCCATTTGGATACAGAGGATCTATATATGCACATACCTTATGAATGGATTGATTGATATTTCTTACAATTTTTTTTTATCTTAAACGTCGATACGTCATATGGATGTATTTTTTCCTTCCAAAAAAGGGGGATAGGGCGACCAGCGTAGCTATCCTCCCTGGGCGTGACCATAGGAATCCCTCACAGCTGTAAAATGTCTGGTTTGAGCCATAACTACTGCCCAAATGGTGAGCCCGTCACCACAGTACCACCAAGTTGTCAACCGGTCTAGGACCATCCCATAGACCTTTAGTTAGGCACTACTTCCGTAAGTGGTTTCAACTTACACCTGACTCGAACTCCTAACCTCGAGGCTATGAAATATTGGTGCGTACCAACTGAGCTACTACCTTGGTGGTAGATGGATGTTACTATATATATATATATATATATATATATATATAGATTTTGTATTAAATGCTATTTACAGGCAACATTAAATACACCAATATAGATATTGTTGTGAAATACTATGCAAAGTACACACACCAACGATGACAAATAAAGTAAAAGCAACACAATCAAGAACACGACACAGTATTTATGTGGTTCGGCAAATTGTCTACGTCCACAGGAGCTGCAGAAATCTTATTAACCAGAGGAGATTACAATCACTCAATCTCAACTCACACTCTCTAGGGCTTTTTGCTCTATCACACAATATGCACTCACAAGACAATTGTTCTCTCTCAAAAAATACTTCTGGCCGTCCAACACAAGTCTAATATGACATATATATAGTGAGTGGCGCTGGAAACCCTAATTGACAAAAACTGCGTACTTCGCTCGAGCGGACTGTCGAGCGCGACTCGAGCGAACATCCAAATGAACATTGGCTCGAGCGGAGTGTCGAGCGAGACTCGAGCGAACTCTCTCTGACTTGCTTTCGCTCGAGCGGTATGTCGAGCGATGTCGAGCAAACCTTGGCTCGAGCCAACAGTCGAGCCAACTTCAGCAAACACCTTTTTCAGCTCCAAACCAGTCTCCACATATACCCCAACATATATATATATATATATATATTTGGTTTTAAAAGTACTGAATGGATAAAATTAAAAATATTAAAATTTTAGTACGCAGGGATATGTTTGCAGTACGTGATAGCCATCAAAATGACATCATGATCAATTTGGCTGTGTAGTACATGTGATGTAGTTGGATGCTGGTAGGCTTAATTAATCCCCGTAAAGATTTCCAGAATCTTAGAATGGTCCACGTGATTTTAGGGCTAGCAGCCTTCCAGCTCCCAGCTTATGATCTCTGAGTAGTGCTCCGCATATACGCTAGCTAGCTGAAAGTATATATGACATTAATATATATATGCATGAGATCAACTAACTAATGTACATGTAATAGTACCATTATTTCACCTGCAGACAATATAATTACTAAGCTAATATAGAAAAGCTTGAAATTCCCTCAATCATCATGACTTCTGCCAGTACTACTCCTATAACTAAACAAGCTTAATTTGTCCAAGTTCATACCATGTCCTGCAGGCATGCATGGTGGAAAACCCAACACTTCTTTTATAATTTTACCACATTTTCTGGTGAGATATAGTTTTCATCAAAGTCCATTTTGGTCGCTAGCTTAATTATATATATATATATATATATATATGGATATTGTATATGCCATTAATTTTGTCTTTTAGTGAACTGTTTAATTTGATTAATGTCGACCATTCTCGAAAGTTCACTATTAATGACGACTACTTTTGAAATCTGAAAAACTAATTTATAATTTGCAATCTTATTTATTAACATATATATCAAATAAATTATTAATGCAAAAATCTGTCGTATAATTAATTCACATAGAAAAACACTTATGCTTTTAGAGAAATGATACTTGCAGTCATGAGTATCTAAGTGCCGTGCAGTCGTTTTGAAAAAAGTGAATAAATACAGGACCCACATGAAAATAAATTAATTTTTTAATAGTAGACTCCACTCTTTTTCAAAGTGACTGCATGACGCACTACAAGAAAAACGGACTTTTATGACTAATTTATTTAGACTAAAAGACTTTTTGCAACCAATTTTAGTTGCAAATAGTCATTTCGCTGGAATTAACTGGTCGTAAATAAGCAGTTTTATTGTAGTGACGCTTGCACACTTCACGACTATACGTAACATTACTGATACTTTTAACTTTTTTTTTAATAATAATAATAATAATAATGGTACGTACCACACAATAGATCCTAATGTACACATATACGCGATATTTACAAATGATCACCACCATACAAGTAATATAATTCTTGAAACATTGGTATAGATCATTAATATACCTTTTCATTTTGATTTACATTTATATATTCCAATTAATTATATATATATATATATGGCACGACCGACGTTAATTTTATACTTTATATGGCATGACGACCGACATTAATTTTATACTTTTGGTTAGGTAGAGGACCTAACTATCACTATTTTGTTTCAAAAAAAAAAAAAAAACCATCACTATTTGGGCATGTGGGAGGGAAGTTTCCTGATCGTTTGAATATGAATTACTTGGTTTTTTTTTAAGGCAGGTTACGTATAATGGATTAGACATGATCAATATGCATGCATGGGGCTTATTATAATGACATGTATATATGACATGATTAACTAATATTATCAATTTTTACATAATATTTCGAATATTAATAGAATATGGACACATGTAATTAATTAGCATGCATTTATATGGTGGGGGGTCTTGCTATCCGACAGCTCCCCCCCTACCCACGAGATCTTTAGGTCAAAGATCGTCCGTTGAATCTACAGTTTAATAATTTATAATTTACTCTAATGATCCATGTTGATGTGGTGTTTCGCGATCTAGACAACTCCACGTTGTTGAGCTCGGGACCTGGTTCCTGTTGAGATAGAGAATGGGGGGCTCAGAAGCCATTGTACTTCCAATGCTTAAGTTAGTGATTGAAAAAAGGAAAAAGAGAAAAGTATTCAATCAATGAGAATAAGAGCTAAAGTATTCAAGAGTGTAAACCCCTCCCTTAGTTGTGGGAATGGGTATTTATACTTGGCCGAGGTGATTCATGAGGCTGAGATAATGTGTGTGCAGCTCCGTACAAGGGTCAAGTGTCACTGCAAACTCTCTGCTAGCCTGCGACTTGTCAAGCCTAATTGTGGCTGTCACTGAAATCCTAGCAGAATACGACGTGGCTCCTGTCGTGGCGTGTCCATCCCCATTCCATTAAATACAACGTGGTTCTGGTCAGGCACGTGTATCATTCTGCACTGTCTGGACACCTAGGTTCAAGGACATGGGATGTCCTTGACTATCCACCAATTGTGGTGTCACACTACTGTCCTACCCTACCTTCCGTCCTTTTGTCAGCATGTTCTACCCTATCGCTTCTCTTCTTGGGCCGACTAAACTCATCCCAAACCTTATCCTTAGACCCAAGCACGGGCCTATTCCCCGGACCCGGCCTCGGGGATTACTCCCCTCACAATCACAATTCACAGTCGTCATGCATCTTTGTAAACTTATTTCTCCAGAAGTACTGATCATAATAATATCTTGTTCTGAGTTCTCTACAACATTTTGCAAGCAAAAATTATAGGGAAAAAAAATCGATAAATAATTTTCTGGCGTACTGTGTACTGCGGGGCATGACTAATTGTTTTCTTGCTATATTTTTCTAAATGCATGCAAAACGTGGATAATTTATAATATTACAGGATATTACGAGGTAGTACTACTTTTACTTGTCTTTGAAGTTTGAAATTAAGGCAAATATTAATTACTGCCTAGCTATTATTTATATATATATATATATATTATTTTTGTACTAGCTAATAATTAATTTATAATCCCCGCATTGACGGTTTATGCTATACATATATGTCATGCTATACATATATGTCCCATATATGTATGTCACAAGTTCATGCTATACATATATGTCCCATATATAATAGTAAAAAGTCAAAATATAAATTTAATTTTCTAGCTCCTTTTTTTTAATTTCTTGGAAACATATAATATCATATTATATAATTGTTGGTCTGTATGTTAGGCTTAAACAATATCATATATTTAATCATCACATAATTAGATGATGTAATAAGTTTGATCTATATTAATTAGGGTGTGACGACATCGTTTAGTCTGGCAATTACAAATAACTAAATATATATGCTGATAAATATTATAATTTTTCTAGACAAAATGGGCTGGGAAATATTTGTAATTCAAAGCCAAATTGACATCTACGCACGAATGTACCATATATGCATGCATGCATGTAAGCCTTGGATCATAAGCACAAAAGAAGATCTACATGGAAGAAAAATATATGATATTGTTTGATGTCCAATGAATCTCTGATCAGCGCGCCTTGTTTCATAAGAATTCACCCAATCTATCCAAAAAGAAAATCTCAAAGATCCTTTTGATGATTACCTAATGTTGACCACTTTCCTCTGCCTGGAGTGGGAAGCGACCCATTTTCTAATTTTAAACAACGCTTTGGTTAGATTCCAAATGACCAAACTTGACTAATCTTGGCCTTAAGATGATGATCCAACGGCCTATATTAGAAGTTGTGGTCCTTGGGAGGCCCACAAGAATGAAGACTTCTGTGGGTGGCTTTGAATCTTCATCAACACGATCACGACCCGATTCATAAAAACACAAAAAAAGTAGTAAAAATGTAAATTCTTAATCCCATGACAGGTCCAATATTTCGTGTCGACGCAGGGAAATAATGAAGAAAAGCGAGAAAATTAGAAAAACAATGAATCAATCCAAGGTCTCTCTGTCCTTGCGTATCTTTGAATAAGCATACCAGTCAGGCCACGACGTCGTGTTCTCTGCAAACACCAAAGATTTTCCTCCCTGCAAGCAGATTTCCATGCATCCTCTCATGCAACTTTCCTCTCTCTCTCTCTCTCTCTCTCTCTCTCTCTCTCTCTCTCTCTCTCTCATGTATATATTCTACCAAGCTTTGCCTCTTCTTCCGCCATCCCCACAAAAACCAACAATTCCTCCCTCACTAGTTTCCTTTCTCTCTGTCAAAAATGGCAGACAGTGTTCCAATTGCAACGTACGTTATGGTCATATTTTTTATATATGTAAGCCATTTGATGTCCACCTTAGGAAAGCCAAAGTCATGGACAAATTTGTTACCACCCAAGCTTCAAAATATCCATCTTGCAGATAGGCTGAGTGATGATCCTATTGCCATTAAATTAGCCTCAACCGACTTCGGAAATATTGTTAAAGAGATCCCAGCTGCAGTTCTTTATCCATCTTCCAACAATGATATTGCAAGCTTAATCAAATTCTCACACAGTAGTTCTCATCCATTTCAGATAGCTGCAAGAGGCCAAGGCCATTCCATCCGTGGACAAGCAATGGCTCGAGATGGGGTTGTGGTGGACATGAAATCCTTGAGAAACTATAGAAATGGGAATGGAGTTAAGGTGTCATCTGCAGCATCATCGTCAATGGGTTGGTATGCAGATGTTGGGGGAGAGCAGCTTTGGGCAGATGTATTGAATGCCACACTAGAACATGGATTTGCACCGGTATCTTGGACAGACTATTTGTACCTAACAGTTGGGGGGACACTTTCTAATGCGGGGATTAGTGGGCAAACCTTCCGGTACGGTCCTCAGATTAGCAATGTCTATGAAATGGATGTCATCACTGGTATGAATTTCTTCACCATATTCATATTTTTTCTTTTCTTTTCTTTTTTTTTTAAAAAAATTAATGTTTTATGTATGATATACTTGTTAAAAATAAATATTTAACTTATTAATATTTAAGAATAACTTTATTTCAAACCTTTTATACTACCCACCATTCATCCGCACGACGTATCGTGTGGTATTATGGTTAATATGAAAAGTCTTTATATCATGGTTATAAAGACGACTAGTAGTATTGCACTTACTAAATCCCTTCGCTAATATATACTTATTGTTCATGCAAAATTACATTTAGCTGTATGCTGCATGCAGCCATTATTAATTAGGGTTTACTTATGAGGTTTTTGGCTTGCTTTTGTTTGATTAAGGGAAAGGAGATTTCGTAACATGTTCCCCAGAAAAGAATACGGAGCTCTTTTATGCGGTTCTTGGAGGTTTAGGGCAGTTTGGGATTATTGTCAGAGCGAGAATTCCCCTAGAGCCAGCACCAAAGAGGGTATGTACAAAGTAGATAGATCGACTACTTAGATTTGCCTTATATATCGTTCTGATCACTTTCCAGCCTTATGTCGATTTCATGCATGACATGTTCCTTAACTCAGTAATATCTGATATTTATGTTACAACTATGATGATGATGATGATGATGATGAAGTCTGAAAAAAATCACCTACCAACTACTCGTACACGTACACATGATTTTTTACAAACTTCAAGAACATATATAGGATATATTGATGATCAATTAATAATTTATTATATCCAAGTACTTCTGGTTGCACATCAGATAAAAATCTCAACATTTTAAATAAATAGGATAAAGTGCGGAGTCTGGTTTGAATCAAATTTCTGTTTCGATACCATCACTATAAGAAAAATTAGTACTTGTGACAGATTATTTGGGATGATAATGATTATTTGTAATGAAAATAGACTCATTTTAATAAAAAATAGTTATTTTCGTAAAAAAATAACAGGCCACAAATAAACAATTTTCTTGTATTGCATATTAAATCACATGTTCCAAATTAATCTTAACTCGATTGGAAGCAGTAAATTTAATTATTTTAATTATATTCTAATACAAATTACTAGATCTCTCGTTGTTCAGTGCGTGATTTGTGGTGAATTTGTTTGCAGGTCAAATGGGTTCGAATGCTTTACAATGATTTCTCTGCATTTACAAGAGACCAAGAGCATTTGATCTCGATTAATGGAAGGAAACAAAAGAACGCAGTCGATTATTTGGAAGGTTCACTTCTCATGAGCCAAGGTCCTCATCCAAATAATTGGAGATCATCCTTTTTTTCACTATCGGATCACTCCAAAATCATTTCCTTGCTAACCAAATACGGCATCCTTTACTGTCTTGAAGTAGTCAAATTTTATGATGATCACACTCTTGCCTCGATGGAAATGGTAAATATATCACATAATGATCATCAAAACTAGCCTGCATACCTTATAAAAGTTACCTTCGATCAAGAAGAGGTGATGAATTTTATTTTATTTTTTCCTTGAAATATATATAGGAAGTCCAAGTTTTGTTGGAAGAATTGAGCTTCATCCCAGGATTTGTGTATGAGAAAGACGTCTTGTATGTGGATTTTCTGAATAGAGTTCGAAGTGGAGAGATAAAGCTGCAGTCACAAGGACTATGGGATGTTCCTCATCCGTGGTTAAATCTCTTTGTGCCGAAGTCGCGTATCTCAGATTTCAATTACGGAGTTTTCAACGACATTATTCTTAAACGTAACATTACCACAGGACCTATCCTTGTTTATCCCATGAATCGGAGCAAGTAAGTTTGTTTTTTAAAGGAAAAAGATACACTTTGCACCCTCAAGCTATCAGGAGTTTAAACACTTTGCACCTTAATCGTCGGACAACGTTGAGATTATAGAATGATATATAGACAACGTACGTAGCACAATCCTAATCGTCAGATCTTACTGAACGGTGCAAACAGTCTTTTTTGTTTTTTGTTTTTAGTTTAATTGGAGTGTACGTTATGCATGTAAAAAATCTTTCATAGCTTAAGACAAAAGTAGATATTTTTTTTTTTCCTTAAAGAGTAATGTTATGTACAGTCATAGAATGCACAAGCGCTGCACAATCATTTTAAAAAAAAATATGTCTACTATTAAAAGAATAGTTTTTTTATATAGATACTGTATTTATTCACTATTTTTAAAGAGATTATATGGCACTTATATATTTACGACCGTAAATATAATTTATCTTATCTAAAATACTCTCAACAACGTACGTAGGGCACACATTTCGAAACATGCATTAAATTGTTGCAACCTATATTATTACAGGTGGGAGAATAGGATGTCTGCAATTATACCTGATGAAGAAGTTTTCTACACCATCGGATTTTTGCATTCAAGTAGGTTTGACGACTGGGGAGCACTCGACGTACAGAACAAAGACATCCTGCAGTTTTGCTATGATTCGGGTATTGAGTATAAGCAGTATCTTCCCAATTACAAGACGAGAGAAGAATGGAAATACCATTTTGGTATCAAATGGAGGACATTTCAAGATAGAAAGAATCAGTTTGATCCCAAAATCATACTATCTCCGGGACACAGGATTTTCAAGAACGATTAAATCAAGAGCCGTGTTATACAGAACTCCACACTCTATACAACATTTAAAAATGTGTGATTTTGCTCTTTTAGATGCAAAAATATTAAGGTTGTCCTTTGATCTCTTTTGTAGCACCATTTTTAGATTTGTAGTTTTTTCCCAGATTAACTGTATTTGCGTTAATTTTTGCTTATTTCAAGGTTTTTGTATCTGCATTAATAGTGGTCAATCGATCGGTATTGTACTTGGAGTCATTAACAGCTGCAAATTACATCATAGATTTTTGCTTATTTCAAGGTTTTTTTTTTTTATTTTATTTTATAGCAAACATTGCACTTTGTAGTCATTAACAGCTGCAAATTACATCATAGATTCAGACCAAACAATTTAAGAGAGCAATGCTTATATGTTTATCAAATCACGTAGATGCTTAGCATATCTTGCTTATAAGGTATGAGCTGCAGTATTTGCCATAGCACTGTAATATATATAATTGATAAGGTGCGTGGATGACTATATGTTTATAAACATACTTTACTCAGCTTGCCTTTAAGTTGTTTTTTTTTTTTGTTTTGTGCAACATATATAAATATTTTGATGGTCCAAGTTTTTTGAGTTTAATGGGCCTGAAAACCTTCTTTGACTACTACGTACCTATGTATGATCATTTAAGCTAAATTTTGTCGATCGGCCTCAAATCGTGTGTCATTTTCTAGCCTTTTTTTTTTCTAATTTCTTTTTTGTCCATTTGTAGCTTTTTTTTTATTATTTTATTATTTTTTTTCTAAGAAAGATTCATTCATAAATAACAAAAAGTTCTGCAATACAGTAGAATCTAGAGGAATTATACAAATAAAAAAGGAGGATCTTTTCCACTATGAAAGCTTAAAACACATTGAGGAATAGCAATAAGGGGCATGCTTCCATAAAGATGATTGGATGCTGCCCACTTCGCAATACTATGCGCACATCAATTTTTTGATTGATGGATTTTCACCATTTGCCAGTATTCAAATCTGCTCAGTAGATGTTTTATGTCTCTGATGAGGGATTGCATTTTCCTGAAGGTTGCTTTGCATTGTTCGTTGCTTCCACCACATGTTTGGAATATCCTTGCACTACAAAAGAAGTAAGAATTGCCGGCGTTTATATTATCGGCGGTTGTTTATGCGCCGGTAAAAATATATTATTGCCGGCGCTTATTGTTTACGCCGTTAAATAATTGAATTTTCCGGCGTTTATATTGTTACGCCGGTAATAATATCTAGCTTTGGCGGCGTTTACAAAAAGGCCGAAAATATATTAATTTTACGCCGGTAAATTAGTTGTTTCCTGGCGTTTATATTATTACGCCGGTAATAAAATATAGTTTTGGCGGCGTTAAAAAAAAGCCGAAAAGTGATCAAATTTATGCTGGTAAATAATTGAGTTTTCTCGCGTTTATATTATTACGCCGGAAATAATCTATAGCTTTTGCGGTATTTAACAAAATACCGACAATTGATCAATTTTACGCCAGTAAATTAGTAGTGTTCCGGCGTTTATATTGTTACGCCGGTAATAATATATAGATTTGGTGGCATTTTAAAAAACGCCGACAATTGATCAAGGGTAGTTGGCCTCCCATTTGTATCGATGTAGAAGGTTGGGTCCCCTTCTGTGAAGATAATGATGGCTGGGAAGGACAATCTACAGAAGGTGATGACTCCACCATCCTATCAACGGAAGGGGGAGGCCCATCGACAGAGGGTAATGAATGGGCCGCCCTATCAAGGGATGGGTATGATTGCGTCTCACTATGAACAGCTGGTATTGAAGTAGATTGTCTTCGCAAGTGTGGCCTGATAGTCTTTGCCTTCTTTTTTGGACCCATTGTACCTATACAAAAACAAGTTTACATATATGCAAATCAATAGAAATAATAATATTTAGAGCATGATATGAGATAGAAGTAAAGTTATAAGAGATATCATGTTAAAAAGTCTAAATATATATTTCTTACTCAACACTATTGAGTAGCTTCGATCGTCATTCCATCTATGTCATTTCGCATCCACACAACATTGTCAGTAGCAGGTTCAATAGCTTCATCGTTGGAAGTGTTACAACATTCATTGACTAAATATTCATCCTCATCCTCGTCAGTCACTTCCTTTTCACCAGTGTCATACACATCTCTTGGTTTTGTCTTAACGACGACAACCCAATTTGGACATCTTTCATCTGCCACATAATATCTTGAGATACTTGGGAAGATAAAACAAACGGATCATCAGTTATCCGATTACCAATATGCACTAGGTGAGAAAAATTTACAAGACTAAACCCAAACTCGTCCTCCTTGAAACCTTTACCCCTAGTAACGTCTGCCCAATCACATTTGAATAACACATATCGAGATCCATCATAATACATAATCTCAATCATGCGTGTTAATTGGCCATACCAAGCAGGGCCATCTTCAGTACACACACTAACACCACAATTCTGAGTTTTCTTCCCATTTTCGTAATTCCTAGTGCGATATTTTGTGCCATTGATGACAATTCGCTTAAATTCTTTGGCAACTTGCATGGGACCTTTAGAATGCATTACGACTTTATGGCCCAATTCACTTCTTTCATTGTCATCCATTTTCATTACCTGAAAGGTTGGATTATTAGAATTGAGTAAATGACAAAAACTAACGAGACATAACAAATTATGTGATATAATATTGAATAGGGTGTAAATAGTATATAGTCTTGAAACCAATTACAAAATTGGTCTTGGTGCCTCTTCTGTAGTTTGTCATTCGATGCATGCCTATCATCAATTGTATTCCTCAATACTTCCAAGTGCATTCTATATATGTTCACGACATCACAAATGTCTGTTATAATTATACAAATATAAATGAAATATAATTTAATTCGTACGTATTAAGTATTGCAACTCACATGCAGAATGGAGTGAAATCATCAGAGTTGAAGAGAATATAACGATGTGCTTGAGTCCACGCCTTAAAATCGAGGCGAACGTCAAGAACTTTCTCTTTAGAATCATCCGGGTTTCTAGATGGTCTATTGAAGACCGTTTGACTGGATTCTAAATAACGAGAACAAAATTTCAATAATTCCTCCAGCAAATATCCTCAGCAATGGAACCTTCTGGCGCAGCTTTGTTACTCACATGAAACTTAAGTCGGTGTAGGTACCTATAAAAAAAATCATGAGATGACTTTTACTATTTTTTTAAAAATATCTTTTACTTTAATAGATTTATGTGTTTTTAATTCAATAATTATAGCATACCTTTCAACGGGATACATCCATCGATAATGCACGGGTCCTCCAAGTTTACATTCTGCAACTAAATGTATAATCAAGTGCACCATAACCGTGAAAAATGATGGTGGATGTGGCGCCCCCAATCCCCCTTATAGAAGTACACGGGGATCGAGACACCAGGATGGTGACAACACGGTCACACATCCCAACGAAGTGCCAGTGTGTGTACATGCAACGGTGTACAATTAAAATAAAGCAGCGGAATTAGTCAAGTCTACTATGTACCAGAATTTAAATACAACTAAACATCAGTAGAAGTTTAAAAATAGTTATACAGTCATCCCAAATAAAGTTAACACATGTCCCGAAAATACAATAAGCAAGTAAAATAATAAAACCAGTGATCCCAGATCACTCCTCGGGCGGAGCCGTCTCCTCAGGCTCGCCCTCCTCCTCCTCATCTGCATCAAAATCTGCGTTACCACAGAAGGGTACCGCAGGTAAGTATAACCCAAATAATCCTCTAGAAATAAAATGCATTTAATGCAGCCAACATGCATGCATATGATGAAATATGCATTTTTCTCAAAACATCATTTTCCCCGAAAATGACAATTTTCCAACACACGCCAAAGTCTCATTGGCCCAAAAATAATCCGTAAAACATTTTCCCAGAAAATGGTTTACACAAAATCCACGCACACTATTTTCCCAGAAAATAGCCAATTTAATCCTTTATTAACCTATGCACCATGGCCTCCCCTAGGGACCATCCGCACGTCCTGGCTTCGTAGCGATGCTCAGTTCCGCGCCCAGCGCGTACATGGCCGAGCACCCACTACGCAACAAGCGATGCCCAGTTCCGCGCCCAGCGCGTACATGGCCAGACATCCTCTAGTCCCCGCCAGCAGAAGGACCACGGAGTCGGCACGAATCTCTCGTCCGATCCCATCGTCGCCCAGCGACAATCCAGGGGACGTTACTCAGTTTATTCCGCTCCCGAGTAACCAGAGGAGCTCCACCGAGATAATACCCCATCTCGGCTTGGGGTCGTGATACACACGCACCCAAAAATATTCTCACATAAAAACACAATTTCCAAATCACACATGAGCATGAATGCACCACACGAAAACCCAGTTTTCTTTACAAACATGATCATGCATGAAATAATGAGATGTACATGTACCAACACCAATCCACAACCATCAATAACCAAACCAATCAACTCCAACCAAACACTCCAACCAACAAACCATCTGACTCCCGTACTCCTCGGACTCAGTCCGGCAAAACCAATCAACAGAATAATACAGTGAAATGTGTTAGTGCAAAAATACATTAAATTCACAAGAATTCTTTGGAGAAATACTTACAGTGCAATATAATAATTTCCGGAGGATCACGAAACTGAAAATGGCGATGTCTGAGCAACACCACAGTGTAAAATACACTGTGGCCGTGGGTCACAGATGCCCACTTTTCAACGAAGACAAACGAAGACCCAAAAATGGTAGGGTAGGGCCTAGAGAGGTCGGTGAAGCCAATGGTGGTGGTGGTTTGCCGTGGGTGGCGGCGCAAGGGGTGGTTTTAGGCCAAATATACCCAAATCGGAAATGTACTTAATGTGGCTTCACCGGTGACGGATCGGAGCTGGGGTTGGGTCCAATGGGTTGCCAAGAGGTCGGGGATGAAGTGGTAGGAAGATGGTGGCCGGTGGTGGAGCGACGGCGGCGCAACGGCGGAAAGAGTGCCGCGGCTTCGTGGGTCTCGTGGGGGCTAACGGCGGCGATGGAGGAGCTGGAAATGGAGGGGGGTGATCGCCGGCCAGTGGGGAAGCTAATGGGAGGGGCGGTGTCGGCCACGAGCGGCGCACGGCGGCGCTGGGTGGAAGAGAAGGAAACGGGCGGAGGAGAGGAGAGAGCTGGACGTCGCGCGGGAGAAAGGAAAAATAAGGAAGAAAAAGAAAAAGAAAGAAAAGAAAAGGAGGAAAAGAAAAATAGGGAAAAAGAAATGAGGTCCAATCCTCATAACTTGGGTCACGAAAATGATCCAACGGAAACGATTTTAAAACCACAAGTTAAATAAAATAATTTAAACGTAATGGTAAAGTCAAATTGAAATAATGAAATCCCGCAGTAATTAATTTAAATATTAAAAGCAATTTAAATGCATAACAATAAATAAATATTAAGAAAGCACATAAAAATAATTTGCACCAAATTAAAATTACAGAAATAAACTCACTAAAAATCCGACCAATTTTAAAATAAGAGGATAAATTTTTAATAAATAAAAATAATCCTTCAGTAAAAATACACTAAAATACGGGGTGTTACATCCTCCCCCCCTTAAATAAAATTTCGTCCTCGAAATTAGCAAGGTCAAATATCAAACTAAGACAGGATTAAGATTCAAGTAAGAGCAAACTTAGAACATACCGTCCAAATTAATCGAACAAGTAGGGATATTGTTCTCTCATATCCGCTTCTCTTTCCCATGAGAAATCTTGAGCCAACGGATCACCCCAGGACACCTTCACCAACGGTATTGTCTTGGACCTTAATCTTTGCTCTTTCCAATCCACAATCTGAGTTGGAGCAACTTCATAAGTAAGGTTAGGTTGTAGTAGAATGCGTTCAGGGTCCACAAAACGTGGCTCTTGCTGTCCAAAACTCTTCTTCAATGAGGACACATGAAACACATTATGAACATCCCCAAAATAATCTGGCAAGGCCACTCTATAAGCAACAAGCCCAACCTTCTCTATGACTTGAAAAGGGCCAACATATCTAGGACTAAGCTTTCCTTTCTTACCAAAGCGCTTGACGCCTCTCATAGGAGATACTTTAAGATAAACCCAATCACCTTCTTCAAAAGATAAGTCTCTTCTTCTTGTATCTGCGTAGCTCTTCTGGCGACTTTGCGCTTCAGCCATCTTCTTCCTGATAAGCTGAACTTGGTCCTTCATTTCTTGGATTATCTCAGGCCCAATTACCTTACTCTCGCCGACTTCGTCCCAACACAAAGGCGATCTACACTGCATTCCATACAAAGCTTCATACAGGTCATCTAATTGGAGGAATGAAAACTGTTATTATAAGAGAACTCAATAAGCGGCAAGTGATTCTCCCAACTTCCTTGAAATTCCATGACACATGACCGCAACATATCCTCTAAAAGTCTGAATAGTACGCTCTGATTGGCCGTCTGATTGGGGTGTGATACGCAAAACTAAACTTCAACTTAGTGCCTAAGGCTGCCTGCAAACTCTTCCAAAAGTGGGACGTAAACCGCGGGTCCCAATCCAACACGATACTCTTGGGTACCCCATTCAAACGCACTATCTCCTTGACATATAACCGAGTCAACTTACCCAAAGAGTCTGTATTATTAACAGGCAAGAAATGGCACCCTTGGTCAACCGATCCAGAATCACCCAAATTTAATTCTTTCCATAGGGGTCCTCAGCAAACCCACAACATCCATAGAAATATCATCCCACTTCCACTCTGGAATAGGGAGAGGTTGAACTTTGAAGTCTACCTTGATGCTCAACCCTAACTTGACAGCACGTGGCACATTTCTCAATAAACATGGCGATATCCAACATACTCGTATTAGTCTCCCAGTGGCACATCACAACCAGTATTCCCAGGGTGACTGCTATCAAAAATCTCATTTCCTCAAGAACCTTAATACAACATCCAATAAATTCCAATGATCAATAGCCCTTACAATAATATGTGCCAACTGCAATCAACTCCTATGCTCCAACTTCTAAACCTTCATTGAATTCTACTATTGGAAACCTAATAGCCACTTCCAAAGTTAACCATCAATAACAAATTGCAAAACCAAATTATTAATCTTCAATTAAAAGTATCTTGTCAAAATTCAAGTCACCACTAATTCCTCACAATAGCACAATCTGAACTCCTGACTATAACAAAAATACCACGCTTCTGCTGCGCACTCTGATATTCACCACATGCATAAAACTCATGTCCTCATGAAGCTAACACCATCGAATACAAGGTGGCTCCATTCCTACTAACCAAAACTCTTATAACAATTTGGTAGAAAAATACTCTCTCCCAAAACCACGAGTTATAACTCAAATTCCTCAATTAACTCCTACTGCCTTGATCAAAATCAAATTCCATAAAATACATCCATGATCATTGACATAAACCCAATATCAAACAACCTTAACATTCCAAATTGGAAATAAGCAACCTCAATTCAAAATACATCCATCTCATCTACAATAAAGAGCATACCTTAAAAGGCTCGATTCCAATCCGACCAACCAATAAGAGCGCCTATAAATTCCTACCTAACAACCTAAACCCAAAAGCTCATCACCTACATTCTGAACAACATCTAATCTAACGGTGACTAAACTCACTACGAACCACCTTAGACTACACCAAAACATTATCAAAACCTTTTTGGTAACTCGCCCACCTATTTCTACTCCAATAAGCTAGCATTAACACAACTAGTTCCTTCAATAGTACATCATTAATAAACCTCAAAGCAAGCCATACTGTTCAAATATTCAATCCACCAAAAGTCATTGCACAACACCCAAGGATCCTAATGTTTTATTAACTCACATACTTGATCATATTATCCACTGTTGATGCCTAAACTTCAACTTTGAAGATCTTTTCCTACACCATACATGATGTCCCAACAATCTCTCTTCAAGTTAAATAACGTCCTTAATTCAACCAATTGGATGCTCAATCTCCAAAGGTAAATATAGCCTCAAGAATTTAAATTCCTAGATAACCTCAAGTCACAATTAATTCCTAAAAATAATCACAATAACTATTATCAACCATAATTCCATTAAGTAACCCACTCGACTACACACTTCGATCAACTCACCAAAAATTCTAAGCCAAGGTCTCGTGACTTACTACTATTGCGTCGACTCCTCTTCAACACTTAGAAAAATCACTTTCTCCAAACCAAAATAAGACTAGAACCTATACCCTCCGAAATGCGTACACACCATTTCTATGCATCAATCTCATGCACCTCAGCCAAAACCGATAATCCTCCAATCGTACAAGTGATCATCCCTACCATTTCCATCACTAGACCTATAGCCTCAGAATCAGCAAAAATCATTTCCTAAATCCGCACCATCTATTATCCTTAAAATTTAATATGGATTAAATCATTAACCTATCACTGTAACATCAAGCTAAAAACAATTATTTAACCAAACTAGATCAACATCTTCAATCCCCAGAAAATAAACAAACTAGATCATTACCTTCCATCTCCAAGAAAATTCACGCCTGAAAAAAAAAATTTCTCATATCAGTAACTCAACTCTGTAATTCTAAAACCTTAACCCAGATAAAAATCATTTTCCAAAATCCTCAAGATCGATGATCTTAAATCTAAAATATTCACCTTATAAAACTTATAAATCTCAAATATAAAATGCTATCAAATTGCTTACCAAGGTCAGCAATATCGAAAACTTATAATCTAAGTAATCCCTTAATTGTTTGTTGAACCTACTACCTTAAATCTCATAACTTATTTCTTAAAAACTATGATGCTACAAACCTTAAATGGACTTCTCATAAATCTAACCTTGAGGTTCGTTGAACTTACAACCTCCTATCCAAAGACTCATTAAATAAATTCTACAGAACCTAGAACCTCAATTGTCCTAAGCAATTTAAGAATTATTCCCCTCCTTAGCAACAACTTGAATTCCCACTCCAATGAGTTCACCCTGACCATGATGTTCAAGCCTCGATATTAAAACAACCCAATCCCCAAGAGTTCAGGCCTACTACACCAAATGTTTAAGCCTTACAATGACCTTCTCAGTCGTACCATCTTCCTGTCATAGCACAGCCCTTAACCCGCCTTTCAATTTCGAACAAAACAAAATAAAATAACATACGACAAAATGCATAAAACCAATGAAGTAGTTCACAATAAAATAATTAAAACAATAAAATAATCCGCCATAAATAAAACAAATAAAATAAAATGACATACAATAAAATAAATAACAACTGAATTATTATACAATAAAATAAATAAACCAATAAAACAATACTCTAAATTAAACAATTCAAACACGATCCAAAGCAACATAATAAAAATATAATAACATGAAATAACATAAATACGTTCATTTAACACAAAATAAAATAATCATAAAATCATAATATACAATAAACAATTAAAACATATAAAATATCATACCATCAAATAAAACAATAAAATAAATAAATAAATAAACAAGTAGTATACAATAACTAAACAAAACCAATAAAAACCACATATTTTAAATTAAATAATTTCAAATCACAACTTTTAAAACTTTCTGGTACTGCACCTATGGGACATGTGGTTTTACCCAGAGCCGAACTGCTCTGATACCACCTGTGGCGCCCCCAATCCCCCTTATAGAAGTACACGGGGATCGAGACACCAGGATGGTGACAACACGGTCACACATCCCAACGAAGTGCCAGTGTGTGTACATGCAACGGTGTACAATTAAAATAAAGCAGCGGAATTAGTCAAGTCTACTATGTACCAGAATTTAAATACAACTAAACATCAGTAGAAGTTTAAAAATAGTTATACAGTCATCCCAAATAAAGTTAACACATGTCCCGAAAATACAATAAGCAAGTAAAATAATAAAACCAGTGATCCCAGATCACTCCTCGGGCGGAGCCGTCTCCTCAGGCTCGCCCTCCTCCTCCTCATCTGCATCAAAATCTGCGTTACCACAGAAGGGTACCGCAGGTAAGTATAACCCAAATAATCCTCTAGAAATAAAATGCATTTAATGCAGCCAACATGCATGCATATGATGAAATATGCATTTTTCTCAAAACATCATTTTCCCCGAAAATGACAATTTTCCAACACACGCCAAAGTCTCATTGGCCCAAAAATAATCCGTAAAACATTTTCCCAGAAAATGGTTTACACAAAATCCACGCACACTATTTTCCCAGAAAATAGCCAATTTAATCCTTTATTAACCTATGCACCATGGCCTCCCCTAGGGACCATCCGCACGTCCTGGCTTCGTAGCGATGCTCAGTTCCGCGCCCAGCGCGTACATGGCCGAGCACCCACTACGCAACAAGCGATGCCCAGTTCCGCGCCCAGCGCGTACATGGCCAGACATCCTCTAGTCCCCGCCAGCAGAAGGACCACGGAGTCGGCACGAATCTCTCGTCCGATCCCATCGTCGCCCAGCGACAATCCAGGGGACGTTACTCAGTTTATTCCGCTCCCGAGTAACCAGAGGAGCTCCACCGAGATAATACCCCATCTCGGCTTGGGGTCGTGATACACACGCACCCAAAAATATTCTCACATAAAAACACAATTTCCAAATCACACATGAGCATGAATGCACCACACGAAAACCCAGTTTTCTTTACAAACATGATCATGCATGAAATAATGAGATGTACATGTACCAACACCAATCCACAACCATCAATAACCAAACCAATCAACTCCAACCAAACACTCCAACCAACAAACCATCTGACTCCCGTACTCCTCGGACTCAGTCCGGCAAAACCAATCAACAGAATAATACAGTGAAATGTGTTAGTGCAAAAATACATTAAATTCACAAGAATTCTTTGGAGAAATACTTACAGTGCAATATAATAATTTCCGGAGGATCACGAAACTGAAAATGGCGATGTCTGAGCAACACCACAGTGTAAAATACACTGTGGCCGTGGGTCACAGATGCCCACTTTTCAACGAAGACAAACGAAGACCCAAAAATGGTAGGGTAGGGCCTAGAGAGGTCGGTGAAGCCAATGGTGGTGGTGGTTTGCCGTGGGTGGCGGCGCAAGGGGTGGTTTTAGGCCAAATATACCCAAATCGGAAATGTACTTAATGTGGCTTCACCGGTGACGGATCGGAGCTGGGGTTGGGTCCAATGGGTTGCCAAGAGGTCGGGGATGAAGTGGTAGGAAGATGGTGGCCGGTGGTGGAGCGACGGCGGCGCAACGGCGGAAAGAGTGCCGCGGCTTCGTGGGTCTCGTGGGGGCTAACGGCGGCGATGGAGGAGCTGGAAATGGAGGGGGGTGATCGCCGGCCAGTGGGGAAGCTAATGGGAGGGGCGGTGTCGGCCACGAGCGGCGCACGGCGGCGCTGGGTGGAAGAGAAGGAAACGGGCGGAGGAGAGGAGAGAGCTGGACGTCGCGCGGGAGAAAGGAAAAATAAGGAAGAAAAAGAAAAAGAAAGAAAAGAAAAGGAGGAAAAGAAAAATAGGGAAAAAGAAATGAGGTCCAATCCTCATAACTTGGGTCACGAAAATGATCCAACGGAAACGATTTTAAAACCACAAGTTAAATAAAATAATTTAAACGTAATGGTAAAGTCAAATTGAAATAATGAAATCCCGCAGTAATTAATTTAAATATTAAAAGCAATTTAAATGCATAACAATAAATAAATATTAAGAAAGCACATAAAAATAATTTGCACCAAATTAAAATTACAGAAATAAACTCACTAAAAATCCGACCAATTTTAAAATAAGAGGATAAATTTTTAATAAATAAAAATAATCCTTCAGTAAAAATACACTAAAATACGGGGTGTTACAGTGGAAATATCATTTCTAATTGGCACAATATGTAGGGTATTCTAGATTCCAATCGGTCCAAATCTTCAAGCCGCATCATTTTCGAACAAATTCCCCTGAAGAATCTAGATAGCTCGATTAAGGGTTCTATTACTTTCTTAGGTAATGACCCACGTAATGCAATTGGCAGGAGCTGTTGCATCAGTATATGGCTATCATGACTCTTCATGCCCACTATAGTACGGTGTTCAAGCTTGACACAACGTGAAACATTTGAAGAATAACCATCTGGAACTTTTACATTTTTTACGACCTTCAACAAGTCTTCTTTCTCTTTGTTACTCATTGTGAAAATAGCTGGAGGCAAATATGTCTTGTTTGCAGCTGTGATAACCGGATGAAGTTGTGGTCTCAAACCCATCTCTTGTAAGTCAAGGCGTGCCTGTATGCCATCTTTTGATTTCGTATCAATATTTAACAGTGTGCCAATAATATTATCCACCACATTTTTTTCAATGTGCATCACATCAAGATTATGACGCAATAAATTATCTTTCCAGTATGGCAAACTAAAGAAAATACTACGTTTCTTCCATGAGTGTTCCTTAACAGTAGTGGACCCCACAACTCTATTTCTTTTACGATTTGTTCTAGCATTGCATCTTTCATCATCTAATTGTTCTAAAATTTCATCAGGTGTTGGCATAGTAGGTGGAGGATCAATTTCTCGTGTACCATCAAATGTTCTTGCCATCATTCTCCACCTATGATTTCTTGGCAAGAATCGTCTATGCCCCATATAGGAAATTTTTTTTCCATGTTTCAGCCATCTAGATCGTGTATTACCCATACAACAAGGACATGCTAAACGACCTTTCGTACTCCATCCAGACAAATCACCATATGCAGGAAAATCATTTATCGTCCACATTAAAGCTGCGCGCATTGTAAACATCTCTCTAGAGCAGACATCATAAGTTGGTGCTCCAACCTCCCATAATTCCTTCAATTCTGATATTAGAGGCTCTAAGTATACATCTATATTCATTGAAGGTGATGATGGTCCCGGTATAATCAACGATAGCATGAAAGTTTATCGTTTCATGCACATCCAAGGAGGTAAATTGTAAGGTACCAACATAACCGGCCAGGTACTATAGGAAATGCTCATGTTACCAAAAGGATTAAAGCCATCTGCAGATAAACCAAGCCTAACATTGCGAGGGTCTGAGGCAAACTCATCATGTTGTGAATCAAACGTCTTCCAAGCCAAACCATCTGCTGGATGCCTTAGTACCCCATCATCTGTGCAGCCTACAGCATGCCATTTCATTTGTGAAGAAGTCTTCGATGACATAAAAAGCCTTTGCAACCTTGGTTTTAACGGAAACCACCGTAATATTTTCGCTGGACTTCTTTTACCTTTTTTAGACCTTTCATCCATAGACTCTTTTTGCTTCCACTTTGACACTCCACATACCACGCATGTTTCCAGATTCTCATTGTCTTTACAAAATAACATACAACTATTGGGACATACTAATATCTTCTCGTATCCAAGCCCTAACTCATTCATGTACTTCTTCGCCTCGTATGTATTTTTAGGCAATAATGCTCCTGGTGGGAGCAACTCATTCACAAATTCAAGCAGTTTCTTAAGCAATTTCTTGATCATTCGATCTACAAGCATTAGCCAACTTGTACTCTGGTTAGGCATTAATAGTATTAGTAGTATTGTTGTCGAAGATCTTGAGCAATTTCTTGATCACTATAGTATATATGTTTATATATATCATTAATAGTATTAGTATTACTATATCACTATAATTAATAGTATCATGAGTGATGTAGTATTTGTATAACTAATACTATAATGATTTATATAATAATTTATATATACATTTAAAGTATATTACTAATAGTAATATAATGTTAGTATAAGATCATAAAATATAAATTTTAATTAATATATATACATTATATAACAACATATAAATATATATGTTTGTAAAATATATCTATAATTTATAAAATATAAATTGTAATTAATATACATTATTACATAGAATTTATTAAGGCATAAAATTTTATTAATATATATTTTATTTTAAGTTTATGATCAAATAAATATTCATGTAGATTATAATAACATAAAATTATAATAAGATTATCTTATATATAATAAAATATTATTATATATGTATATTATATAATATTATTATATATGTATATTATATATGTATATTATATAAAATTATATATGTATATTATATTGGAGACATGCGGCATGCGAATGGTTAAATTGATAGTATGAAGCGCCACTGCCTAATGAAAACTTAAGTTGGCGCCTCCCCTCAATTTTTCATGAAATTTGAACTTCCCGCTCACGGCTTGCAACCCTACAAATTATAGTATTTCTTCCTCTTATTCCCTCGTTTATCAGCCAACAAGTTTATACATGTGAGATGCCGACTAGATCGAACCAGCAACCACGTCCTGCATATATAAGTTGATGCACCTGCAGTTGTTCTGCAAACCTCTGTTTTAAGCAAGACAAACAGAGCAATATTGTTCTCCAAATTAACCGAGCCACCGAGGGCCATGCCTTACTGCAGTTGGGCCACGAAACCACCGCAAGCAGCAACAGAAGACGCCGGAAAACAAGCCTCCACCACCCAGTTGATGTTCAGCACCACTGTCCGCAACTCCCACGCCATTTTACGCGTAAAGCCCCCTCAGATCATGCTTTCTCTCTCCATTCTCTCTCTCTTTCTCATCACATTATTAATATTTCTCCCTTCTACAGTACAATACTGCCGCCTCCCAGCCACCTTGCGCCGCCGCTTCGTAGCTGCTCTCATGCATGGAGAGTCTCCGTCGCACATGAGCCCCTGTTTGGTTCTTCTCTCATGGACTTAACGCCTCTCTCATTTTTCATCTGTCTATGCTCTTCATCAATCTTTGCTTCTTCATGTTCATGCATGCTTGTTTGTTGATGTAGTTTGTTGAACTTTTTGGGGGACTGCATGCATTGGAGGATCAAAAATCCTGATATCAAATTTATTGCTTATTTCAAGCTATGAATACTTCTTCAATGATATTCATATTTCTTCTTATATTATTTTATATAACTTGCCACCCCATACGGCATAAACATTGACATGCAGAAAGTCATGGGGATTAACATTTCTCTCTGTCCCTCTGATGATTATTTTTTTGTGTTTAGAGCGTATCATGCCTTACAATATTTTCGACAAAAAGAATTGGCCGGTTGGTTGGATCTAATTAATACAGTGAATTAATTATAGCAAATATATGTATGTTTGGAAAAGGGAAATAAAAATATCATTGCTTCTTATTTTGTTAATTTTTTTCCACTTTCCATCTATTATCTGACAATTTCTGATGTCTCTCGCTCATGCATAGGGAAGTTATGATACTAGAAGCACTTCTGCAATATTGTTTGTGAAAGGAAGAGATGAAGTAGACTTTTACAAGAGGCATCTGGGGAATGAACTCGTGGAAAGCCGTGCAACTTCTGTTTGGCTAATCTCATATATATATGTAACAAAGTTTCAAAATGATTTGAGTTAAAATGCTCGGGGTTTCATCACATGTAATGATTTTATATATAGTTGTTATTAAATGACTTTCATGTAATTTGATTTGTAATTTTTTTATATTATATGAATAATGATCCATTATATCATATTTATTATTAATTTATATATTATATATTTTTATTGTGGTATATACTATTATTGGTGTGTTTTAATGCAATGCGTTGACAACGAACTAGTAGCGGTGTTTACATTACGCCATTAATATATGGATTGTGGTGGCAACCTACTCGTGGCGGTGTTTAGATAATCGTTGTTAATTTATTCAATGTGTCGTCAACGTATTATTAGTGGCATTTAAATAAATGTCCCCAATTTATATGATGCGTTGGCAATGTAATAACAGCGGTATTTATGGTAACGTCGCTATTTTAATTAGTGGCGACGTTTATATTAATGTCGTTAATTTAATAAATATGTCTCAACGTATTATTGGTGGCATTTAAATAAATGCCGTTAATTTATATGATGTGTAGACAACGTACTAGTAGCGGCGTTTATGGTAACGCCGCTATTTAAATTAGTGGCGGCGTTTAGCTAAATGTCGTTAATTTATTAAAATGTGTCCCCCCAACGTATTATTAGTGGCGTTTAAATAAATGCCACCAATTTATATGATACGCCGGCATCGTACTAGCAGTGGCGTTTTTTTGTAATGCCGCTATTTGTATTAATAGTGGCGTTTATCTAAACGCCGTTAATGTATTCAATGTGTCGCCAACATACTATTGGTGGCATTTAAATAAATGCCGCCAATTTATATGATGCGCCGGCAATGTTCTAGCAGCGGCGTTTCGATAAACGCCGTTAATTTAGGAAAGCTGGTGGCGTTAAAAGAAATGCCACTAAAGTGTATACAAACGCCGCTACTAAGATTTTCAAGTACCGGAGTTTGACAAAACGCCGGTATGTGAAAATAGCGACCATCCACTACCGGGGGATGGTTACGCCGGCAAAAAACCGCCACTAATCATTTTGCGGCGTTTTTTTTGTTAAGGTGCCGGCGCTTATGGAACGCCGGCAATCCTTGTTTTTTAATTGAATATAAATCTTTTCTAGTCCTCTATCATGAGCTTCTTGAATGGCTAGGAGGGCTGCTGTGGCTTCTCCTAATTTTGGATTGGTGCTGTGTAGGAAAGTTGTGTTAACAAACACAGGTGCTCCATCTTCATTTTGACATATTGATGCTGCGACACTACCATGGTTTCTATCTGCAACATCAAAGGATAACAAATGGAAACCTTCTGGAAGATGTCTATGCAGAGAGAAAGCCTCTTCATGTTGTTGTTTCAAAGTCCAAGCTTGGATGTGCTCTATGTAAGAATTGGAAACTTTTGAAATGTATTGACCAATGGTAGGGGAAAGAGAATTGTGAATGACCTGGTTCCTGGTGAACCAAAGGATATCCATGGCTAAGATGGCAAAGAGCTGAAATTCTTGAACTTCATTTTGAGGGAGGGCAATCTCTATTTTTGGGTTAAGGATGATTTTGATCCAACTAGAGATTGTGGGGGGAGATATCTGGGCAACATTTATGGGGCCATTTTGAGTGTCTCCAAAGGATCCTAGAGAAAGGGCAACCTAGAAAGAGATGAGAGAGGTTTTCCTCACCTGCATTGCACATAGGATAGAAAAGTTGTTATTCTTCCAGAGAAAGAATTCTTTTTAGAAGAGATCTGGTTGGCAAGTGTTATGATCATTGAGCTGAATAATGTTGGAAGAAGTCTGAAGAAGAGGAGAGCTATCAATTGAAGACTAACAATTAACAGTTAGGCAGTTAGGCAGTTAGTTGTACACATGATGGCACATGCCATTTAAGTAGTATGTGATTACTCTTGTAACCTTACTTAGCTAAAGAAATGTACTGAAATGCCCTTAAACTCTTAACCGTTAACGTCTGGAATGTGTATAAAAAGGGAGGTAATCTCTGATGTATTTCATTGAAGAAGATTAATAAAGTCATTTCTGGAGGAACTGATCCCTCGAAGATCAGAATTGCGATCATTTTCTGAGTGAGTTCTTACAATTGGTACCAGAGCAGTTCGGATTTTTGGGAGAAATTTTTTTTTCTGATGGCTGAAGGAACGCGTTTTAAAGAACTGGAAAAGATGGTGGTGGGGTTACGACAACATCAAGAACAGCAAGGGAAGAGTTTGGAGGATCATCAAGGGACATTAGAGGTACTGAGTTCCAAGATAGATGTGTTGCTGGATGCTGTCAATGGTGGAAGAATGGGTCATCAACATGATGGTGGCAGACAAGAATAGTTGAACCAGGAGCAGATGAGAGGTATGCAATTTCGTTCGATTAAACTAGACTTTCCAAGATTTGATGGGAATAATCCTACAGGCTGGATTTATAAAGTGAATCATTATTTTACTTTATATCCTATGCCAGAAAGACAAAAGATTTTAATGTCATCATTTTACATGGAGGGTAATGCTCTAATCTGGTTTCAAGATGCTGAGGAAACTGGAATTTTTGATTCTTGGAATTCTTTTTTGGAGGCCTTACAGTTGAGGTTTGGGAATTCATCCTATGATGACCCCATGGAAGCTCTTACTCGACTCAAGCAAAGTTCAACAGTTGCGGATTATAAGACCCAGTTTGAAGTGATATCTAATCGATTGAAGGGATTATATGACAACTATAAACTGAGTATGTTCTTGAGTGGACTGAAAGATGAAATAAGGCTGCCTGTGAGGATGCTTCATCCTCAGAATCTTAATTCTGCATTTGGTCTTGCCAAGATTCAAGAGGAGTACATTTGTAGTGCTCGTGGGGGGAGTAAAGGGGGAAGTTATCAAGCTTCCTATGTACCATTTCCTGTAGGAGGAAATGGATTTGACAGTAATGCTGGAAGAAAAGAGAGTTCTGTATTAGGGAGAAATAATAATTTTAAGGCATCATTTCCTGTGCAGAAAGTGAGCCCAGCAGAGATGAAAGAGAGAAGAGAGAAGGGTTTGTGCTATTTCTGTGATGAGAAATGGAACCCTAGTCACAAGTGTAAAAAGGCTAGGATATTTCTGATGGAAGGGATGGAATTATTTGGTGGAGAAGATGTGCAAGGCTGTGAGTTGGTAGAGAATCTTGATGAGGTTGATATGACACCAACATAGTCTGAGATTCCTGAAATATCTTTGCATGCCATTGCAGGATCATTAAGCCCAAGAACCATGAGAATTCATGGTAAGGTCTTGAACTGTTTTGTGGTCATTCTTGTAGACACAGGCAGTACACATAATTTCCTCGATCCCATGATTGCTAAGAAGGTGGGATTAGAGGTGAATGCTGGAAAACAAATTGAAGTTCGAGTGGCAAATGGGGAAAGAATGAGAAGTGAAGGAAAGGTTGAACAATTGCAGTTTCATATGCAAGGTAATATGTTCAAAACTGATTTTTTCTTATTACCTCTTGGGGGCTGTGATGTGGTAGTAGGAATGCAATGGTTGAGGACCTTGGGTCCTGTGTTGTGGGATTTTAATGGTCTCACTATGTCCTTTGAGCAAAACAAGAAATCAATAACTGTTAAAGGGATGAATACTACTAAATCTGAATTAGTAGAGGATGTGCAGATTTGTCAGTTAACAACAATTGAAAGGAAAGGCATGTTGTTACAATTAATACAGTAGCAGCAGGTTATGGTTGAAGAAGAAGTTGATACTGGAATTCAAGAAATTTTGAAGACATTTTCTGTGGTTTTTGAGGAACCCAAAAGCTTGCCACCCAAGAGAAGCCATGATCACAAAATTAATCTCAAGGAAGGTACCATGCCTATTTCTGCAAGGCCATATAGATATCCCTTTGTACAAAAGTCTGAGATTGAAAAAATAGTTAAAGAATTGCTGGAGGCAGGAGTAATAAGGTGTAGTCAATCCCCTTTTTCTTCACCTGTCATTTTAGTGAGGAAAGTTGATGGTTCTTGGCGTATGTGCATGGATTACAGAGCTTTGAATAGGGAAACTGTTAAGGATAAATTTCCTATTCCTGTGGTGGATGAGCTCCTTGATGAATTGTGTAGAGCTACCATTTTTTCTAAGCTGGATCTCAGATCTGGCTATCATCAGATTCGGGTGAGGGAGACTGACATTGAGAAGACAGCATTTCGAACCCATCAAGGTCATTATGAATTTTTGGTTATGCCTTTTGGCTTAACCAATGCTCCTGCCACGTTTCAATCATTGATGAATGAGGTATTTCAGCCTTACTTAAAGGAGTTTGTGATAGTTTTTTTTTATGATATCTTGATATACAGTAAGAGTAGAGCAGATCATTTACAGCATTTAACCTTGGTATTGGAGATGTTAGCAAGATACACACTGTTTGCTAAAAGAAATAAATGCAAGTTTGGTTGTAAACAAATTGATTATCTTGGACATTTAGTGTCTGCTGAAGGAGTGCAGGCTGATCCATCCAAGATCAAGGCCATGGTTGAATGGCCTTTGCCCAAATCCATTAAATCATTGAGAGGGTTTCTTGGATTAACTGGGTATTATCGAAAGTTTGTAAAGTATTATGGATTAATTGCTGCTCCTCTTACTGATCTCCTGAAGAAAGATGCTTTTCAATGGGGACATTCAGCTACACAAGCATTTGAAGCATTAAAGAAGGCTGTCTCTCAACCTCCTGTGTTGGGATTACCTGACTTTACTAAACCTTTTTTGATTGAGTGTGATGCCTCAGGTAAAGGTGTGGGAGTTGTGCTGATACAGAATGGGAAACCCTTGGCTTTCCTTAGCCAACCTTTGAAAGGCAAAGCTTTGGATCTAAGTGCATACGAGAAGGAGTTTTTGGCACTGGTATTGGCTGTAAAAAAATGGAGGCCTTATCTTTTGGGAACCACATTTGTGATCAAAACTGACCAGCAAAACTTGAAATTTCTATTAGAGTAGAAGATAGGGACACCATCACAGCAGAAGTGGCTTAGCAAGTTAATGGGTTATGACTTCACCATTGAGTATAAAAAAGGCAGGGAAAATTTGGCTGCAGATGCTCTCTCAAGAAGCGATGAAATAGTGGAAGGTGAGGCAATATTATCTGCTATTACAGTGCTAGATCCAATGTGGATACAGCAATTGAAGGATTCCTACTTGCAAGATGAGGAGATTTCTAGAATTTGCATGAAATTGCAGCAGGGAGAGCTACTGAATCAAGCCTTTGAAGTTAAGAATGGGCTCTTATTCAAGAAAGGGAGATTGTTTTTGTCAAACAAGTCTCATTTAAAACAACAGATTTTACAATTCATTCATAGCAGCGCTTTTGGAGGGCACTCGGGATATGAAAAATCCCTACATAGGGCCAAAGCAGATTTTATTTGGGTGGGAATGAGAAGAGACATCAAGCAATATATTAAAGAATGTGAAGTTTGCCAAAGGTGTAAAGTGGAGAATTTGCTGCCAGCAGGGTTGTTGCAGCCATTACCCATCCCTGTGAGATCATAGAGTGATATCTCTATGGACTTTATAGATGTTCTTCCTAATTCAAAAGGGTTTACTGTAATTCTGGTGGTAGTTGATGGATTTACTAAATATGCTCATTTGTTACCTTTGTCCCATCCTTATACTGCTGCATCAATGGCAAAGCTTTTCATTGCACAAGTTTTTAAGTTGCATGGAATGCCTGCAACTATTGTGACTGATCGAGATCCTGCTTTTACTAGTGGATTTTGGAAGGAGCTTTTAAGATTGAATGGCACAAAGTTACATTTCAGTTCTGCCTATCATCCTCAATCAGATGGGCAAACTGAAATTGTAAACAAATGTGTTCAGCAGTATTTGAGATGTTTTGTTTCTGAAAGGCCAAAACAATGGAGTCATTGGCTGCCTTGGGCAGAATGGTGGTATAACACTTCTGTACATTCAGCTACTAAGATCACACTTTTTGAGGCCTTGTATGGTGTGACTCCTCCAACTTTATTGCAGTATGTAGCTGGCACAACTCAGAATGAGGCAGTGGATTCTGAGTTGAGATCGAGAGAAGAGATTCTGTCCTTATTACGAAAGAATCCGTTGGCAGCTCAGGTTAACATGAAGCAATAGTATGATAAAAGGCATGCTTTCAGGAAGTTTCAAGTTCGTGATATGGTTTATTTGAAGTTGTAAAAATATAAACAGAACACTATAGGAAATGTTGTGAATCCCAAATTGGCAGCAAGGTACTGTGGTCCCTTTAAGATACTGGAGTGTATTTGGACAGTAGCCTATAAGCTGGAATTACCACAAGAATCATGTGTACATCCAGTGTTTCATGTCTCGAGACTGAAGAAGCAAGTTGGGCCATTGAAGACTATTTCATCTACCTTACCACTGCTGGATTCTCATGGTGCTTTTCGAGCTGATCCTGAGATGGTGCTGCAGAGAAGGATGACTCCTGTTCATAATAAGCCATTCATTGAGTTTCTGATTAAATGGAAAGGAACTTCTGAGGAGGAGGCGACATGGGTTCCTATTGAACAGTTCAGGAAACAGTATCCTGACCTTGTGGGCAAGGTCTTTTGAATGGGGGGTGAGTTGTTATGATCATTGAGCTGAATAATGTTGGAAGAAGTCTGAAGAAGAGGAGAGCTATCAATTGAAGACTAACAATAAACAATTAGGCAGTTAGTTGTACACGTGATGGCACATGCCATTTAAGTAGTATGTGATTACTCTTGTAACCTTACTTAGCTAAAAAAATGTACTGAAATGCCCTTAAACTCTTAACCGACTTAACGTCTGGAATGTGTATAAAAAGGGAGGTAATCTCTTATGTATTTCATTGAAGAAGATTAATAAAGTCATTTCTGGAGGAACTGATCCCTCGAAGATCAGAATTGTGATCATTTTCTAAGTGAGTTCTTATAGCAAGATATTGTGGTGAATTTTCCAAAGAAGTTTTAGTCTATCTTGCACCTTTAACTTCCAAATTTTTTTCCGGTTTTCATTTGGGAGTGGAATGTGATCATTGTGAAGAGTATTTATCAAAGCCGCAAAAGCAGATTTGACTGAGAATTTTCTAGATGAATGATGAACCCATTTGATTTTGTCCTCAGTAGATGCGTAGTTGTACAGAGAAAGAGGACTTTTTTGAATTTCATTAACAATTTCCGTTAATAAAAGTGCTTGGAGAAGTATGGTGTTCCATCTTCTTGACTCTTCTAAAATTAATTCTGAGACTTTTAGAGTGGGGTCCATTGGAGGGATGTCTTGGCTTGGTTGGGGTAAGTAATTATGCAGAGAAGGGATCCATGGGTCTAGCCAAGCTCTAACAGTGGTGCCATCATTAATCTGAAAGCAACAACTAGATTTAGTGAAATCTATTTATTTCAGAAGGCCTTTCCAAAACCAAGAGTCAGCAGGTTTGAATTTCACTTCAAAGAAAGAATTATTTCTCAGATATTTGTTGATTAAAAAAGTTTTCCAGAGACCACTCGAGTTGTTTATAAGCTTCCAGGCAAATTTTGAGATTTGAGCTCTATTAAAAAGTGAGCTACTTTTAAGGCCTAATCCACCTAAAGATTTGGGCTGACAAATGGATTTCTAAGATTTGGGTGTGTAAGATTTTGAGTTATCGTTTCCCCACCAAAATCTTCTGAAGGAAGTATCCATTTTTTTAGTGAAAGACTTTGGAACCCACATAGTAGACATGAAGTAGGAAGGAATAGTGCTGGCAACTGTTCTTATGAGGGTTGTTCTACCAGCTTGTGACAAAATCTTTGTTTTCCAACCTTGCAGCCTGTTTTGAATATTTTCTTGTATATCTTTGAAAAAGAAAGATTGGTTTTTTGACCGGATCAAGAAGAGTAGATTTCAAGACAGCTTGCAAATGCTTGGGCTGCTTGGGCAGTTTTTACAGTGGCAGCACCAAAGAGAATTAGGTCATCGGCGAAGAGAAGATGGTAGAGTGTGGGACCCCTTCTAGAGATACTGATTCCTTTCAAGTTAAGCCTGATTTCTTCTCTAAGGATCAGCCTCGAGAGCACCTCACTACCTAGAATAAATAGGAAAGGGGATAGGGGTCTCCTTGCCTAAGACCTCTACCAGGAAGGATTAAGCCAGTTGGGGTACCATTGAGGATGATGGAATAAGAGATAGTAGTGATACACTCCTTAATCCACTTAATCCATGTTTGACTAAACCTAAGAGAACTAAAGATAGCAAGAATTAAGGAACACTCCATAAAGTCAAAGGCTTTTTCCATATCAATTTTTGCTTCCATGTTTCCCACCTTGCCTCTCTTTTTTTTCAAATGGTGGAAGATTTCCTGGGCTAAAATGGCATTTTCCTAATTGAGCCTACTTGGGACAAAGGTTGTTTGGTAAAGAGAGATGTGATTTGGAAGAATGGTCTTTAGACTGTTTGCCAATATTTTTGCAATAATCTTATAGCAAACATTAGAAAGGTTGATGGGTCGGAAATGATGAACCGCATTAGGATTTTCAAGTTTGGGAACAAGAGCAATGTTTGTGTGGTTCATTTCCTTTAGAATTTTACCATGAATGAAGAAGTTCTTTATGGCATCTTGAAAATCATCCTTTATTATGTTCCAATAATGCTTATAGAAGAGACCAGTAAAGCCATCAAGACCAGGGGCTTTTGTGGAAGGGACTTGCTTGATTGTGGTTAGGATTTCCTCCTCAGTTGGAATTTTGCAAAGGAACTCGTTTTCTGTTTCAGTTATTTTGTTGGGAAAAAGCAATTCGAGGTCATCACAGATTTCTGGATTTGTGGAGTTGTGAATATCTTGGAAGTGATTGTGGAACTTTTCCTTGATTATAGTGGGGTCCCAGTCCATTGCCTGCCATTAATTTTGAGAAGTTTAATATTGTGCTTTCTTCTTCGAATGATTGTGGAATTGTGGAAATACTTGGTGTTAAGATCGGAAGTTGATAACCAAGTATTTCTCAATTTTTGGCACCAAAGGGATTCTTCTCTTCTAAGTTGCTCATTAAGATTCTCTTTGATATTATCTTCCAGAATGATATTATCAGGAGTTGGTAGCAAATTTTGAAGGTCATTTAGCTTGAAGGGTTAGATTCTTAATGATAGTTTGGATGTTGTAAGGATTCCCTGGGTTTGAATATGGGTTTTCTGGGTTAATGGTAGTGTTTCGGAAATTTATGGATGGATTTGAAGAACTTCACAAGAAACTAAGAACAAAAATAGATAATAGCAACTGAATATTCCAGTCGCCACAGGGTTCTTCGAGGGCCCCTTAACCGCCAATGCAATAACCAATTCGTTCAAGTTTTCCAGATGATTCTTCTCTGCAATTTCTGGCGTACATATTGCAGCACTACTAACTAACTGCTCAAATGGCAGTGACACACGTGGACTTGCGTAACAGAATTGTAAAACAAAAAGCAAATAAACTAAGTAAACGACAATATTATTCATGGTTGAAAGCAACAATAAACGACATGTAGTCTGCCAAGTCTTCCAACGCTGCGTTTCATTAAAACGGTGCACTCCAGCTCTTCATACGGTGCGTTTAGAGTTCCACTATAACCCTAGTTCTTTTCCCCGACAGTTCGTGTTCCTCAGATACTTCACTCAAGTTCCTCCTTAGCTGCTGCGCCCCTGTCTTGTTCATGCTTATCTATGGAACCCGTAGCACCCTTAGAGCCCATAACAATCTTCCCCCCTTAAAGCACCTTGCCCACAAGGTGTGGGTAAAGGTTCCGTAGTTTCCAGAGAGACTCCCATGTATTATTCTCATCAGTAGCCCCAACCCATTTCACCAAAACCTCCGTGGTAGCCTTGAGACCCTGCTGCTTGAGTCTGCGATGCATAATCTTCTCGGGTTCAAGTAGTACTTCCCCTTCCAAGCTGACTGGAGGAAGTTGTGGTAGGGGACTGATTCGATCCCCGAGTTTCTGTTTCAAGCATGAAACGTGGAAAACGGGGTGGATCTTTGATGAAGCTGGTAGATCCAACTTGTACACGACCTTCCCCAAGCGTTGGATGATGCGAAAGGGTCCAAAAAACCGCGGCGAGAGTTTGAAATTCTGACGAGTGACCACTGATTTATGGCGATATGGCTGAAGCCTGAGGTAGACCCAGTCACCTTCATTAAATTCCCGCTCTGTTCTTCGTTTATCAGCATAAAGTTTCATTCTTGCTTGAGAAGCTTCTAGGTTTTGTTTAAGTACGGCTTTGGGTTGTTCTCTGGTTTGTAGTAAAGTGTCAACTGAGTCGTTTGATGCTGTCCCGGGTATGTATGTGAGTAGTTTAGGAGGGCTGTACCCGTAGAGGGCCTCGAATGGTGAAAGTTTTGTAGCCGTGTGATACGAAGAATTGTACCAAAATTCGGCCATGGACAACCACTGAGCCCAACTCTTGGGCTTAGTACCTGCATAGCACCGTAGATATCCTTCCAAAGTCTTGTTAAGAGCCTCTGTTTGCCCATTCGTTTCCGGGTGGTATGCAGAACTGTAATGTAAACTGGAACCCTAAAGCTCGAATAAGGACTTCCAAAAGGAACTGAGAAATATGGGATCTCGGTCAGACACGATAGTCTTAGGAAGACCGTGGAGTTTGAAAACCTCTTGGAAAAATTTTTGAGCTACTCCTGCTGCTGTATAAGGGTGAGACAGTGTTATGAAATGGCCATACTTGGTCAGTCTGTCGACAACGACCAAAATGACTGTGGCTCCTAAAGAGTTGGGTAGACCTTCCACAAAATCAAGGGAAATGGCTTCCCAAGCTTGATTTGGGATGGGGAGTGGCTGAAGGAGTCCCGGGTAGAGGATGTTCTCTATTTTATTGACTTGACATATGTCACATTCTCTAACTGTTCTCTTTATATCTCTCTTCATTCCTCTCCAATAAAAATCCCTTTTTGCCCGCTGATAAGTTTTGAGAAACCCTGAATGACCAGCCTGTGGATCTTCATGAATGAACTTGAGAACCTTGTCTTTGAATGCTGAGTATGAATCAATAACAATTCTGCCCTTTTTTAACAGCAATCCTTGTTGGAGGGAGTAGCCCTTAGGTACGGCTTGATTGACTTGTAACTTAGCCAGCAAGTCTTGTAACTCCACAGAACCAGAATAGCTGCCCTTTAGCTCATCAATCCAAGTGGGGGTAGGGAAGGTAATAACTGCCAATGAACCCTCCATACTGTCGGCAGCTTCATGTCTTCGTGATAAGGCATCGGCTACTTTATTTTCCTTCCCTTGCTTGTACTCAATGCTGAAATCATAACCCAACAATTTTGTGATCCACTTCTGCTGGGTCACAGTCCCCACTTTTTGCTCCAACAAAAACTTTAATGCTTGCTGGTCAGTTTTAACCTTGAAGCTTGACCTAGCAAATAAGGCCTCCATTTCTGAACTGCTGTGACTAAGGCTAAGAACTCCTTCTCATAAGTTGATAGAGTTAGAGCCCTTCCTTTTAAAGCCTTGCTCAAAAAAGCAATGGGTTGGCCCTGCTGCATAAGAACAGCTCCCAGACCACCTCCACTAGCATCACACTCCACAGTGAAGGGCTGAGAAAAATCAGGTAATCTTAGGACAGGTGGTGATGTCATCGCCATTTTCAAGTGTTCAAAAGCCTCAGCAGCCTTGTCGTGCCAGGTGAAGGAATCTTTTTTAAGTAGGACAGTCAGTGGTGCTGCCATAAGACCATATCCCTTGATAAATTTATGATAATACCCAGTCAAACCCAAAACTCCCCTCAAGGACTTAGTATTTTTAGGCACAGGCCAGCTTAACATCGCTGCCACCTTCTTAGGATCAGCCTTAACTCCCTTATCAGTCACAATATGCCCCAAATATTCAACCTTAGATACTCCAAAGAAACATTTCGACCTTTTTGCATATAAAAAATGGGTAACAAGGGTGCTTAATACCTATTGTAAATGTTTGAGATGGTCTTCTATGCAGCTGCTGTATACCAGAATATCATAAAAAAAAACTAAGACAAATTTCCTCAGAAATGGTCTAAAAACTGTGTTCATCAGCCCTTGAAATGTGGAGGGTGCATTGGTAAGCCCAAAGGGCATTACCAAAAATTCATAATGGCCTTCGTGAGTACGAAAGGCTGTCTTAGGAACATCTTCAAGAACTACCCTTATCTGATGATAGCCAGACCGTAAGTCTAACTTAGAAAAAATTCGAGACCCATGTAGTTCATCTAGTAATTCATCGATTACTGGAATAGGAAATCCGTCCTTCACAGTTTCCTTATTGAGACCCCTGTAATCAACACACATGCGCCAGCTGCCATCATGTTTTCGTACCAACAATACAGGTGATGAAAAAGGGCTTGAACTAGGTCTAATTACACCCGAAGAGAGCAACTCAGTGACAATTTTCTCAATCTCCGTTTTCTGGTAGTGAGGATATCTATAAGGGTGAATAGAAATTGGATTAGTGCCATCCTTCAACACTATTCTATGGTCATGAGACCTTTTGGGAGGAAGTCTCATTGGTTCTTGGAAAACCTGAGCAAACTGTGTTAACAGTAGGTCAATTTGTGGACTGCAAATCCCTTGCGATGCCTCTACTTCAGTGGCCATTAATTGCAATAAAAGCCCCTACCCTTGTGCATGGCAGTGACTATGGATTTGTCACTCTCATTAATGAAGGTGGACTCACCTGGCTGCATACCTTGTAAAACAACCCACTTATCTGCCCATTTAAACCGCATACTTAAGCTTGAGAAATCCCAAGTTATAGGACCCAAATTTCGGAGCCAATGAATTCCCAACACAGCATCACATCCAGCCAATGGTAAGACATAAAAGGAGGGGCAGAATTTAGTATCTTGTATCGTTGTGAGGACATGGGTGCAACACCCTTCACTTCGCAGCTCTTCACCATTTGCCACCTTGACTCGGAGTTGGCCAGCTCTATCAAGTGGTAATTTATTCTTTGTTACCAATGAGGGATCCAAGAAGTTGTGGGTACTTTCGGAATCCACCAAAATGGCCACCATGGAGGTACCAATTTTGCCCATCAATCTCATTGTACTAGGACATGGGGTTCCAGTTAAGGCATTTAATGAAATTTCTGGGTTAACCTCAATGACTTGACCAGAAACATTATTAGTGATTTCATTGGAATCATAAAACACATCTTCACCATTCTCCTCCCTAGTGTCATCTGACGCATGCATAAAATAAATTTTAGGAGACTTACAAACATGTGAGGGATTCCATTTTTCTTCACAATGGAAGCACAACCCCTTTTTTCTTTTTTCATCCATCTGCATTGGAGATACTTTCTGTGGTGGATGGGCTGGTCTATTAATCCGTATGTCCCCTGAAGGCTGATGCTGATTTCCCATGTGTTGTACTGAACTACTCTTGTCTCCCCATGGTTTAACTGCTCTTCTGGAACTAAATAGGTATTCTTCTTGGATTCTTGCAAGGCCAAAAGCTGCATTTAAATTGATGGGGTTTAAGAGTCGAAGAGGAAGCCGAATCTCATCCTTGAGGCCACTGAGGAAACAGCTCAGCTTGTGAGAATCTGTCAGCCCCTTGAGTCTATTTGAGAGTGCTTCAAATTGGCCTTTATAGGCAGCTACTGAGGTTGTTTGCTTGAGACGTGTGATGGCCTCCATGGGGTCATCATAGGCTGAGGGTCCAAACCGAAGTTGCAAGGCTTGTGTGAATGTTTGCCAGCAATTAAATTGCCCTGTATCTGCTGCATCCTGGTACCAGACGAGGGCCTCCCCATTCATGTAGTAGGAAGCCATGAGGAGTCTATGAGCAGTGAGTGTTTGGTGAAATTCAAAATAGTGGGAAGCTTTGAAGATCCAACCTGCTGGATCCTATCCATTGAAGTGTGGAAACTCCAATTTGATACCCCGAGGCAAGGGTCTGGGATTCTCCTGGTGTTCCTATTCCGCATCAACATGAGGTTCACGGTGTGTTATGTAACACCCCGTATTTTAGTGTATTTTTACTGAATGAATTATTTTTATGGATTCAAAATTTTATCCTCTTATTTTAATATTGGTTGGATTTTTAGTGAATTTATTTCTATGATTTTAATTTGGTGAAAATTATTTTTATGTGCTTTCCTAATATTTATTTATTGTTATGCATTTAAATTGCTTTTAATATTTAAATTAAGTACTGTGGGATTTAATTATTTATTTTAATTATAATCATTGTGTTTGAAATATTTTATTTCACTAGCTGTTTTAAAACTGTTTCCGTTGGATCATTTTCGTGACCCAAGTTATGAGGATTGGACCTCATTTCTTTTCCCTCTATCTTTATTTTCCTTTTCTTTTTATTTTCTTCTTCTTTCTTTTTCTTTTTTCTTCTTCTTTTTCCCTCCCCTTCCCGCGCACGGACGTAGCTCTCTCTCTCTCCTCTCCTCCGCCCGTTTCTTTCTCTTCCACCCAGCGCCGCCGTGCGCCGCTCGTGGCCGAAACCGCCCCTCCCATCAGCTTCCCCACCGGCCGGCGATCACCCCCCTCCATTTCCAGCTCCTCCATCGCCGTCGTTAGCCCCCACGAGACCCACGAAGCCGCGGCGTTCATTTCGCTCGCGCGCCGCCGTCGCACCATCTCCGGCCACCATCTTCCTACCACTTCATCCCCGACCTCTTGGCAACCCAATGGACCCAACCCCGGCTCAGATCCGTCACTGGTGAAGCCCCACCAAGTCCATTTCCGATTTGTGCATTTTTGGCCTAAAACCACCCCTTGCGCCGCCACCCATGGCAAACCACCACCACCATTGGCTTCACCGACCTCTCTAGGCCCTACCATACCATTTTTGGGTCTTCGTTTGTCTTTGTTGAAAAGTGGGTCTTTGAGACCCACGGCCACAGTGTATTTTACACTGTTGTGTTGCTCAGATGTCGCCTTTTTCAACTTCGTGATCCTTCGAAAATTGCTATATTGCACTGTAAGTATTTCTCTAAAGAACTTTCGTAATTTAAATGTATTTTTGCACTAACATATTACACTGTATTTGCTTGACATGCTGGACTGAGTTCGAGAAGTTCGGGGGTCGGATAGATTTGTGAGTGGAGTTGTTTGGTTTGATTGATTGGATTGGTTATTGGTAATTGATGGTTGTGGATTTGTGTTGGTCCATGTACATTTCATTATTTCATGCATGATCATGTTTGTAAAGGAAACTGGGTTTTTGCGTATTGCATTCGTGTGCATGTGTGATTTGGAAAAGTTATGATTTCGTGTGTGAGAAATTGGATTTGTTTGGGTTGATTGGTTTGAGAAATAGGGAAAGAGACTGTAGGGATGGTGGTAAGCAGGGACGGTGGTAGAGTCCCGCCTGTGATTCCCGCCTACGGTGCACGCGGTAGGGATGGTGGTAAGCAGAGACGGTGGTTGTGTCCCGCCTGTGATTCCCGCCTACGGTGCACGCGGTAGGGATGGTGGTAAGCAGGGATGGTGGTGTAGTCCCGCCTGTGATTCCTGCCTACAGTGCTCTGTTAAGTATTCGTTGTGTGTTAAGTATTCATTGTGTGGAAAGGAACTGTAGGGATGGTGGTAAGCAGGGACGGTGGTAGAGTCCCGCCTGTGATTCCCACCTACGGTGCACGCGGTAGGGATGGTGGTAAGCAGGGATGGTGGTTGTGTCCCGCCTGTGATTCCCGCCTACGGTGCACGCGGTAGGGATGGTGGTAAGCAGGGATGGTGGTATAGTCCCGCCTGCGATTCCCGCCTACTGTGTCCGATAAATGGTTGAGTTTTGTGTAAATCATTTTTCTGGAAAAATGTTTTACGGATTATTTTTGGGCCAATGAGACTTTGGCGTGTGTTGGAAATTGTCATTTTCGGAGAAAATGATGTTTTGAGAAAAATGCATATTTCATCATATGCATGCATGTTGGTTGCATTAAATGCATTTTTTTCTTGAGAATTATTTGGGTTATACTTACCTGCGGTACCGTTTTATGGTATCGCAGATTTTGATGCAGATGAGGATGACGAGCCTTAGCTTGGCTCCGTGGGTGGAGTGATCTGGGATTGCTCCTGTTTATCAAGTTTCTTATTTTATCAATTTATATATTGCCCTTGTAATTTATTTGGGATGACTGTATAACTGCTTTTAAACCTCTTCGGATATTTAAATTGTATTTTAAATTCTGGTACTTAGTTGACTATCCGCTGCGTTATTTTATTTGTACACCGTTGCATGTACACACACTGGCACTTCGTTGGGATGTGTGACCGTGTTGTCACCATCCTGGCGTCTCGATCCCCGTGTATTTATATAAGGGGTATTGGGGGCGCCACATGTTAGCTGAGCTTGGATCTGGTTCTGGGTAATCAGAATAGTGTGCATCATGTTGTTCATTTGCTGCATCTGCTCACTTAATTCCAGTATGCTCGGTTCATGATTAGCTAACATTTCTTGGTTCTGTTTGCTGGATCTTGTATTTTCTGCCATGAAAACCGTAGTCTCTAGATACCAATTGTAAGGATTCCCTGGGTTTGAATATGGGTTTTCTGGGTTAATGGTAGTATTTCAGAAATTTATGGATGGATTTGAAGAACTTTACAAGAAACTAAGAACAAAAATGGATAATAGCAACTGAATATTCCAGTCGCCATAGGGTTCTTCGAGGGCCCCTTAACCTCCAATGCAATAACCAATTCATTCAAGTTTTCCAGATGATTCTTCTCTGCCATTTCTGGCGTACATATTGCAGCACTACTAACTAATTGCTCAAATGGCAGTGACACACGTGGACTTGCGTAACAGAATTGTAAAACAGAAAGCAAATAAACTAAGTAAGTAAACGACAATATTATTCATTGTTGAAAGCAACAATAAACGACATGTAGTCTGCCAAGTCTTCCAACGCTGCGTTTCATTAAAACGGTGCACTCCAGCTCTTCATACGGTGCGTTTAGAGTTCCACTATAACCCTAGTTCTTTTCCCCGACAGTTCGTGTTCCTCAGATACTTCACTCAAGTTCCTCCTTAGCTGCTGCGCCCCTGTCTTGTTCATGCTTATCCATGGAACCCGTAGCACCCTTAGAGCCCATAACAGATGTGACCAAAGCAATTAATGTTCCAATTTTTCAATGTTTGTTTTGTGGCTTTGAGTTTCTTGGTAAGAATGTAAGCAGGGGTTCCAACCACTTGTGATGACCAAGTTGTCTTAACCACATCAAAACTGGATTGATCTCTAATCCAAAACTCTTCAAATTTGAAAGATTTTTTCCCTTGGTGGCTGTTTAATGTATCTAGTAAAATAGGGGAATGATCTGAGGTAATTTTGGGAAGAGTTTTGGTGTTTGCACCAAGGAAAAGATTATTCCAATGAATATTCGCAACAATACGATCTAGTCTTTCTCTCATGTTATGATGGCCATATCTATTGTTTGTCCAAGAGTAAAGGGGGCCCGTATGACTGTAACATATGGGTCTAAATTTAAGGTTTAAAATTAGTATTTTATTTATTTATCTATTTATTTATTAGTATTTTATTGTCTTCATATTCATTTATTTTTTTTATTTTTATTTGTTTATTATTTTTGACTTTGTACTAACAGATAGATTAAATTAGTGACTCATTCCCCTTAAAACCTTCGTATATTCTATCCACTTAACCCCGTACTAGTTTCGGGTTTCCAGAGTTTGTGAGCAACACCAAGTCAAACTTTTCAAACTCTCTTAGAAACGGTATCCACGTGAGATTAGGTTCCTAATGTCTAGGCAATTTCAATTTCAGCCAATCTCTAAGTGTTCACATTGCCTCCTCCCATCGCCTATAAAAGACTCTCAAGCCTCTGTGATTCACACGTTGATATATCAAGAGAAACTACTTTCCCGCATAACACATACCTCTGCCCAACCATCGTCGACCACCCCGGGACGTCGGAGCCCTACCCACGGCGCCAGAAAACGCCGGCCAACTCAACCTCGTTGAACCCACCCCCTCAGGTAAGCCCCTGCCGCTGCGCGCCACTCTCCTCCCTTTCGGTTGCTTGAGTTTCAAACCCATCTCTCTCTAAACTCTCACTGTTTCTCTCTCTCTCCCTCTCTCGGTGTCGCACCACCATAGGACCCCCCCACTCACGTCGCCAGTCGCTTCTAGCCACCAAGAACTGCTGACGCACTCTGCTCTCCCTCAGTGAGCATCGCGCTACTCTCTCTCCCGTAAGCCTTGTTTTTACTTCTTCTTCTTTTTATTTTATTTTCTTTATTTTCTTTCTCTTTTATTTTCTTTCTTCTTTCTTTTTTCTTTCTTTCTTCTTTTTCTTTCTTTCTTTCTTCTTGTTTATTATGTGTGCTTCAGTTTCCCAAAAAGCCCTCCATTAATTCTGTAATTCCATGCATGCCCTTTTGACCCGTGAATGTGTAATCTCCTGAGCCTCTACTTCTTGGGGCCTTAAGTCAGTCAGATAGTTTTCTTTAAGTGGTTAATCTCTAGGTCGACAGAAACTGGGTTACAATTTTAAAGAAGGCTAGTATATTTTCAGAAATACATTACTTTTACATGGGCTTCATCTACTTGAATAATTATCAGCATTTAGACTCAATTTTTATAAAAGATTTTTAAAGGATTTCAAAGCGTTTGTTGGAGTCTATTAGTAGTTAAATTCCTTATACGTATTTAATTACGTAAAGTATTACGACACGTTTTGTTAGGAAGTTATTAACGTCTAGAATCTCGTTTAGGTAACGCGCTACAAGTTGGAAACTAGGAAGCAGCGCTAAGAGGTAAATAGTATGATCATATAATGCATGCGCTCTGTGAATATTATTATTATGAATAAAAAATATGATATGCTTATGAATATTAACTACGCTACGCTAAGAGGTAAGTCCAGGTTAATTTCCTTCATGATCTTGAGGAAATATGAGATTATGCTTGAATGAATGAATTTGCTTGATTAATTGAATGTTACTAAAATCATATGAAAGCAATGAGATATTCATGTAGTAGTTCAAGTCAAATATGCCATGTAATAGAATTGTCAGATTATGCAAACCATGTTCATGAAATGCTTAGATTGTATATGCCATGTCTATATAGTAATTAGATCATGTATCGTATTATGTCATACCATGTACAAGAATATGACATGTACAGGAATATGTCATGCCATGTTATATCTATGCCATGTACAAGAACATGCCATGCTATATCATATTATGCAGTGCCATGTACAAGAATATGCCATGTACAAGAATATGTCATGCCCTATCATGTTATACTATGCCATGTATAAGATCATGCCATTTTAGAAAGGTTCATGAAGTCTAATAAAAATCTCATACATTAAGAAAGATAAAAAAATGTTATGGTGCCACGAACTCAAGCGTGGTTAACCACAAGTTAAGTGAAACACGGATCCAAGCGTGTTTCACTCCATGTTATGCAAGTTAAGTGAAACACGGACTCAAGCGTGTTTCACTCCATGATATTCAAGTTAAGTGAAACGCGGACTCAAGCGTGTTTCATTTCATGTCATGCAAGTTTAGTGAAACACGGACTCAAGCATGTTTCGCTCCATGTTATGCAAGTTCAGTGAAACACGGATTCAAACGTGTTTTACTCATGTTAAGCAAGTTAAGTGAAACACGGATTCAAGCGTGTTCCACTCCATGTTATGTCAGATAAGAGAAAATACGGACACAAGCGTGTTTCACTTCATGTTAAGACAAGATAACCAAGATATTATGCATTCACAATTTTATGTGTTGATTATATATGTTTCGCTTATATTAATAACAAAGATGTAATCTATGTAAAGTCTGTGATGATATAGATATGTAAAATCTTCCAGAAAGTCATGCTACGCGTATAATTGTAAATTCATGAAGCTGTATGCATGTATGAAGTTTATCATAGAAATAAAATGTATGTTAGGCAAGGACTATGTTTTACGATATGATGTACTACTTACTGAGTATTCAACTCATTATTTTTGTGTGTCTTCTTGTTTTCTTCCATGTCTGATTCTCGCAGATGATGTCTATGATGATGAAGAGTTGGATGGCCAGGAATAGATCTAGTACCAAGACTTAGGATTGAATAAGTGATTTTATCACCAGAATCTAGATTTCTTTTATGTCATTCATAGGATTAGTTTATGATCTTTTGTATTTCGTTCAGTTTCCATAACAATCATGTCCAATTCAGTTTTAATGGTTTGAAGAATTTCAATAAATGAGGTATTTCAGGATATGAATCTCTTTACCGGGCATTATGATCTATATGTTGGTAATATCTCTATCCTACGGGAATGGGTGTTACAATGACCTAAGTCCTCCATGCCTTACTGTACCATGTACAAAGCTAGATCATTAGGGGTTGAAGCGGTTGCAAAAGGTCTACAACCAATTTTTTTGGTTTGTTTGAGAATAGAGTTGAAGTCTCCAATGGACAACAGAGGACCAGGATAGTTATTGGCCATAGTTTTCAAGATGTTTCAGAAGTTTGATTTGTGCTTTTTTTTTTTAGCAGGGTAGTATACTAAAGTAAGCAACCATGGGGTATGAGACGGGTCAGAGTAAACTAACAAAGCTATTACATTGCTGGAAATAAAGACAGTTTCTACATCAACACTTTCACGCCATATGAACTAAAGCCCACCCCATTTCCCAGCTGGGGGGTAATAAACAAAATGGGAAAAACCTAATCTATTAACAACAGCAATAGTATTTACATCATGCAAAAGCATTTCAAACAGAAATATAGCATCAGGATTATGGGTCTTGATATTGGTCTTGAGATTTCTAATTGCACGGGGTCGACCAATACCCTGACAATTCCAAGAGAGAATCTTCATGGTCGATCTGAGGGCAGTTTAGACCCTGCCACTTTGGTTGTTGGATTTAAAGGGAAGAGATTCATGACTGGAGAGTTGAAGGAGTTACCTTGCTGCTCCACGTCTTCATGCTTGTAGGGAGAGAATCTGTTTCTTTGAGGCCTTTCGTGACACCCACTTCTTTGAATCGGTTGTATTGACTGATTTGACCAAGGAAGCTTCATTTTCGTCATCCAGTTACTGGTTCTTGGTGCTGAGAAACTTTGGACTATTGCTTGATGCTTCATCTTCACTGATTGGGATTGCCTGAATGAATGGTTGAACGATGGTTCGTTTGGATGGTAGAGGTTGTGCTCTGCTACCCGATGGAGTTTCCTTCCCCTCTTCTTCGGAGCTTTTTCCTTGTAGAGATGTGGGTTAGAAAAGGTTTGGTCACTGGGGAGTTCTGTGATGGAATGTTGGGTTACTTTGCACGGGGACACTTCGGCTATGCTGGAATTGCTGAATTCACTTGGCCATTTAAGTTCAGTCTGAAGGGATGAAGGGGTATTGTAGATGGGTTGGGCCATTGTGGTAAAAGGCTGGGTGTTTAAAAAACTGCTAGTTGCGTGAGGGTCTGATTTGGGAAAGCGAATGGATCGGTTTGTTGTGGGTTAAAAGCAATACATGCTCGACCTGAAGGGCTCACCAGTAAAGATAGTTTTGGGCTTTGAGCTTTGTTTACGCGTGGGCTTTGAATGTTTTGGAATTGTGGTATCAGTTGCTGGAAGATCGAAGGTTTTGGGTTGTTTTTGGGGTCCCTGAGGAAAGTGCTTTGGTTTAGAAAGTCAATGGGGGTGAAAAAAAGGTTAAGTTGTCTTTTGTGTATTTGCTGGCGGGTTGGCTGAACATTGGGATTCCATGTGTGAAGCAGAAAGGGCCACGTGGTTGGCGAAATTTTTTAATTCTCCTGGGAAATGTAAACTGAGGTGACCAGACTGTAGGGTGGCAGATTGGCCAGTAGGGGTAGGGGACTGAATTTGTACCTTACTGTCGCAGCCTTCTTTAATTCCATTTAAGGGATCTGTCTGCTGTTCTTGGATGGCGCCACGTATCGGGAGATTTTGCATGGACTTTCCAAATCACTGTACTGTGGGCTCAAAGGTAGGAGAAGAGCAGTACCAAACTCAAAAGGGCGTTGCTATTGCCCTTGAAAAGCATTCTCTGATGGATTTTTGAATTTTTGGTTGCTTCTCCCTTGTTTTCCTAAGTTTGCTTACCTTTCCCTTTAGAACCAGGTTGATGTTGAAATTGCTTGATGACAGGTTGATTGTTGACCGAAATGTTAATGCTGCTTGTGGGCTCCTTTATTCTGAAAGGCGGTAGAGGCATGATAGGAGTTTGAAAAACCGAATGGATAGCTTCATTCGCTAGCTCATCAATCCTGATGGGTCCTTTTTGGTCTTGTCCTTCAGCTCACAGTCCTATCCCATACTGAAACTCAGTGTTTCTCCCATGATCTTGAGGGCATGCTTGGTATACATGACCAAGTCTACCACAAATGAAGCAAAACTCTAAAAGCCGTTCATACTTGAAGGAAATTATTGCCGGTTTTCAGTTAATTCTTGGTAGGAAGAAACCGTCTGAAAGAGGCTTTGATGTAACTATTTCTACCCTAATTCTGAGAAATCTTTTTACCAAAATGGCAAGGTGGTCGAACTCCAGAATATTGCCCAGGACTTTTCCAAAATTTTCAGCATTTTCTTGGGTCATCAGTTCTAAGGGGAGACCGTGGATTTGGACCCAAAAGGCTGAGGAGAGAGGAAACTCATCCGGAGAGAGCTAGAGAGAGAAACGGCTTAAGAGTAATACCCATTTCTAGCTTGATATATACTACACGCTTATTGTAATTTTAATTGTAACACCCCGTATTTTAGTGTATTTTTAATTGAAAGATTATTTGTTATTAATTTAAAAATTTATTCTCTTGTTTTAAAATTGTTGGATTTTTAGTTATGTTATTTTTATGATTTTTAGTTTACGAAAATTATTTTTGAAGTGCCTTCTTTAAATTAATTATTGTTATGTGTTTAAATTTCTTCTCGAATTAAATTAACTTGTTGTGGGGTCTAATTATTTATTTTCATTTTAATCATTACGTTTGAATTATTTTATTTTACTTGCTGTTTTAAAATCGTTTCCGTTGGATCATTTGTGTGACCCAAGATATGAGGATTGGACCTCATTTCTTTCCCTACATTTTTCTCTTTCCTCTTTTCTTTTTCTTTTTTTTTCTTTTCCTCTTTTTTTTTCTTTTCTTTTTCTCCTCTCCTCTCCCGCGCGCCGCACTCCCTCCCTCTCTCATCCCGTGCGTCGCCCCTCTCCCCTAGCCCGCCACCGTGAGCCGGCGGTGGCCGTCACCGCCCAGTCCATTCGCCTCCCCTGCCACCGGCGACCTCCCCCCTCCAATCTCAGCCTCCCTTGTGCCGCCGTTAGCCACCACGAGCCCATTGAAGCCGCGGCACTCCTTGCGCCGCTGCGCCGCCGTCGCGCCACCTCCGGCCACCATCTTCTCACCACATCATCCTCGACCTTCTAGCAACCCAATGGACCCAACCCCACCTCCGATCTGTCACCGGTGAAGCCCCACCATCAACATTTCCGTTTTGGGTGTTTTTGCACTTCAACCGCCTATTGCGCCGCCACCCACGGCAAACCACCACCACCATTAGTTTCACCGACATCCCTAAGCCCTACCCTATCAATCTCGGGTCTTCGTTTGCACCCGTTCAAAAGTGGGTTTTTGAGACCCACGGCCGCAGTGCATTTGGCACTGTTTTGTTGCTGCGTTGCCGCTTCTAGCACCTCCGTGATCTTTCAAAAATTATATTATAGCATTGTAAGTATTTTCCCAAAGAACTTTTGAGATTTAAAAGTATTTCTGCACTAATTCATATTTACTGTGAATTTGTTGGTTGTGCCGGACTGAGTCCGAGGAGTAAGGGGGGGTCGGTTGGATTGATGGTTGAGAGAATATTTAGAGGAGAATTAATTTTATTTGTCGAGTGTAGTTTAATTTTTTAGAGGTATTAGTTTATATTTTCTGTTATGGAGTTGGGAATGGGAAGAAGTGTGCTTTGTTTAGTGTTGGTTAAATTGTTAGAAATTGTTTGGGACTGCGAACTGTTGGAATAAGTGTGAGTTATTGGAATTTGAATTGGCATTGGTCTTGATGCTTGTATTGGACAATACTGAGATTGGTATAGAATATTTTGGGTCGAAGTGAGGGCTGTCCGGATTGTTATTTGGCTGTTGGAGTTTGATTAAACTTGCTGAATTATGATCTAGAGTTTGGATCTGGAGTTGTCTAAGACCAATTTTGTGTTGTTGGACTTTAATATTTAGTTTATATTATTTTTATGAATAGGTGAAGAGACGGATAGAGACTGTTTTCAAGTCATAGATAATGCGCTGCAGGAGTCAGGTAAGCGGGGTTCCTATGCTGGGTTTTATACAAGTTAATAAGACTGAGGTTGATTTTATGAAAACTCGCATAATTTGTGTTGTGTTGGGAACTTGTGAAAACAAAGATCAACCTCGGTCTCTTATCTGCATTATTCATGAAATCTGTGTGAAAAAGGAAAATATATTCTGACATGCATTGTGTAGACATGAGCTAAATTCTGTCATGTGATTTCTGAAATCTGAAAACGAGCGATATTGAGAATATGAAAAGTTGTGCATTTATTTGTTCTGGCTTTTGTGTACAGCGTGTGTAAACTGTTCTGAATCTGTTTTGGTACTTTGTATTATTTTGATACAACATCTGAAAACCTCTGGCATGGTGTACTGGTTTTTCGTATCTGACTCTGTCTCTGCTTTGCTCTGCTCTGCTCTGTTATGCTCTGCTCTGTTTGGGTTGGTACCAACTTCTCTGTCTCTGAGTGCACCCACTTTGGAAACAAAGTGGTTTTATTGTGGTCTTTCCTGTGTGCACACTCGGGGCTCCGAGAAGAATAAAGGAAAGATTTCACCTCTGTCTCTGCCTGGTTTGGCCACCGGGGTTAGCACAACCCTACCACGGGGGTGAAACATGGTCTCTGCTCTGTTTGATGCTCTGTTTTGATCTGATGATGATACTCAGTTTATGTTATGCCAAAGCACTAAGGGTTTTACTTGTCTTAAAACCATCGCTCTGTTACTTTTGAAAATATGTTCTGTTCTGCATGTTAACCCTGGAAAATATTTTGTTCTGCATGTTCTATTTTGTAAATGCTCATGTTTGCACGCTAGCATATGATTTCTGCTTACTGAGTTGTTGATAACTCACCCCCTATCTTCATAATATTTTTCAGATGGTGTGGAGAGTCCAAATGGGGACCTGGAGTAGATTTCTGAATGTGTTTAAACTGAGGAGATGTTGTTGGAAGAAGGACTTCGGATGTTCTTAGTTTTAATGTTTTTGAGCTTTATTAATATCTTGGGTTTCAGAAAGAGGTATGAAATTATTGGTTGAGTTGTTATGATTACCGAGAGATTACGGACTCCTTAGTTTATTTTAGCTGCAGTAATGACTTTGTGGAGTTGTCAAGGTGGTTATTTAGAACTCTTGATATTGAGTTTTGTTATTAAAGATTTGAGTTTCATTTTAGTTGTGTTGGATTATAAGTTCTTTAGAGACAGGTAGTAAGTCTCCAGACCATCCGGGTTTGGGGCGTTACATTAATGATGGACAAAATCTTATGATAACGTAATGATGAAACAATCACTACAACAAAAAATCGATTTTGGGACAATTTTTGTTTAGGATAAAATAAAAATCTTCCCAAAAAATGAGATCTAGTGACAAAATTCAAATTTCGTTTCTAAAAAACGACCGATGGTGTTTACCGTTCAAACATGTTCGAGCGGTATATGTAGGGACAAAAATTTTCATCCCTAAAATTTGGCGCGTTAAGTGAGAAAATTTAGCGGGACATTGACTTACCATTCGAACATCATAAAACAACGTTCGAACGTCAAGGTTAATCAATATTTGAACATATATTATATATGATCGAATGAGAAATTGGTGGTTTAAGTCAATAAATTTAGTGGGATATTGACTTACCAAAATATTGTTCATACAAAAAAAATATAAATAAAAAATAGAAACTACTAAGATCTCAACTCCCTGCACACATCCTTGATTGCAGCTAGGCATGTCTCTATCTGTGTCAGTCGAGTATTGATCGTGACATGAGTTGTAGACATGACATCAAACTTTGTACATAAGCTAGAGATGCTAGCATTAATCTCTGTACGTAAGTCAAAGATGCTAGTATATCAGTCATCTCCTTGGGAGTAGATGTGTGTGATGCCTCGGCCTACGTGGATGTCTCATTGGTCGATACTCCACGATCTCCCTGGTGTCCATCTCTTTAAATATTGACCAAGTCTGGAATAGGACCACAAAGACGAAGTCTCAAGTGTCTAGTGCTTCGTGATAGGGTGAAGTTGTTGATCGGTTCCATCGGCTCTCGAACACGCTCGACAATATCTGGTAGGACCCCGGCATGTAGTAAAAATAGGGTGATTAGGATCCCAAATGGCAATATATTTGTCGTAATGTACCGGGCCTCTAACCGAATCCTATCGAATATATAACCCACCAGGTTGATAGAAACGCCATGAGCGACGCGTATCATAAACTTCTTCTGATCCATACCAATCTCTGTCTTGTGCTGCCGAGTATCAATATTGTTGTTGATGGTCAAGTTCATGATCTTGAAGAAAGCAGATATATCTGCTTACTTGATGCTATTTGTCCCATCATACAGAGGAGCATCTGGACCAACAACCAACTCCCTCACCTCATGATCAGCGAGGATATCAAGCTCATCTGTATAAGTTGATCCCTCGTGCTCAGTCGTCGCCCCATCAGCCGAAGCTGGAGACTCTCTAGGCACCAGGTTAAGAGAGTCTCCAGCTTCGGATATGTAGTAAGCAGTCTGGGAATACAAATAAAATCAGCGAGTCTGTCTACTAAAAATAGGACTGAAGCTCCTTGGATAGAGATCGTGTATGCCCCTCCTTCATCTGGGCTGGTACTACCAAGCTCTTTATAGAACTCCTTGACAATGTCAATATAAGACACGAGGTCTCATGCTTCGTCTTTCTGATCGAGGATTGGTGTCCAACCACGATCAATAAAGACTGATGTCAAAGAATGACCCTCCTAGGTAAGCGTATGAAAGTCAGAAATCTTCTCCAATCTTCTCCTAACGCTCTAATAAGATAGTCTTCTCTCAGACTGTTTCGATGGAAGGTTGACCTGGTCTACCATGCTTACGTCCCTATTAGACATTATCAGTCTGAAATTTAAAAAATAAAATATATATACAACATTAGTTATAAAATATAATACATAAATATTCACAAAATCATATACTAATTAAAACAATTAAAAGCTGTTTTTTGTTATACTATTCGATCGAATCCATAACTATTCGAACGTATAAATTTTTACATCACCATTTGAACGTGTCTTATATACGTTCGAACGAGGATATTAAATTTGGCTTGAACGTATGGTGATAAGATCAAACGTTCGACGTTTGAGATCTTACCGTTCGAATGAATACTACATTCGTTCGAACGGTTTCTGGATCAACTCAGCCATGGCTGAGTCAACTCAGCAACCATGGAAACGAAAGAATTCCCTTCATTTCTTCCACCAATATCAGCTACACAATGAAATATAGACAATCTACAATGGATTTCCGCCCACCTATGTTGGCTATCGACGAAAATGGTATTTTCCCTATTTTTTAAAAATAATCTAACAAAACTTAGTTAAAATAACCCAAATTAGGTATTTAATGAGCGTACCACTTAAAAGGAAGGACTCTTGGACGGTGGCGGTGACGACTGCGTTTGACTGGCTATGAGGTTCGTTTGAAAGAGTTTTGAACAGTTTTTGTGGGCAGCGCGGCGATGGCAGTGAAAAGCCTCCCCCGATAACTTATATGTACAATAACGTTTGAACGATATGTGATACGTTCTAATGGTTTTAGCTTACCATTTGAACAGTGTTCATTTCAAATTTTGTAAATTAATTGATTTTTAATATTTAATATATTATATACTATATAATATTATATGTACGATATATCATTTAGTGATTTCATATATAAATACTATAATATATAGTAATATTCGTATATGCTACTTATAATATAGTATATTATCATATAGTATATTAGTATAAATAAGTATGATAATATATTTTATGATATAGTATTATAATATCATATAATATATACCATAGTATATCATATATATATATATATATTATATACATATTATATATTATGTGTATATCATAGTATATGTATGTATGTATAGTATATCATATATACCATAGTATATTATATTTATGTATAGTATATCACTATATGATATGTAGTTTATATCACTATATGATACTATATATATGATACTATATTAGTATATGGTAATCACAATATATTTATATAACTAGATATAGTAATGTTTGTAAAAAAAAAAATTATATATAGTAATAAATTAAAACGTATAGTGTAGATATTAGACTATAATTAAACATTTAGTAATATACGTTTGAACACTATGGAATATCGTTCAAAAGCTTAATCAGTGATTGAACATTTTTAGCCATGAAAAAGCATGTTCAAATGTTTTCTAGGGTTTTTGGCGCATCTGAAATAGTGGAGGGAATGTCTCCCGCCAATCCTTGAGCAGTGGAGTAGCGTTCGAAGGGTACTTTGTTACCGTTTGAAAGTGGGCTCGAAAATTTTACAAGTGGAAAAATATTCACGCTAAATTAATTTTCACGTTCGAACGGTAAACAACTTAACAATGCACACAGATGACAACTTTTTTTGTAACGCCCCGTCTCCGAGAGTCCGGAGAGTTAACTCATAATACATGATAATCAATTCCAACATTTCTAAAACTCTTCCAAAAGCTTCAAATCAAACGTAAACACTTCAAATTTAATTAACCACACATACTCGTATATAAAATCCTCAATACAGTAACCCCAAAAATTACCAACTTATCTACATGTCACTTAAACTCACATTTAAACAATGTAATTATCAAAAATCACCAATACTCATCGAAAACTTTCTATTCTTAATCCACTATTCTTAAGTCATCTCACCCAATTCTTCATAGTCTTGATCCTCAGCTGAAATATCCAAAAATCATTTGAAAATATTGAAGATAAGAGGGGGGTGAGTTATCAACAGCACAATAAGCAGAGAACATATACTAGTATGCAAAGATAAGCATTTACAGATTTCAGAATGCAGAATAAAACATTTTATTTTCCGAATGCAGAGCCAGAAAATGTTGTAAAAATATTAGAGTGAAAGTTCAAAAATATTCTTATTCAAATTCTTTTGGCATAGCATAACTGACCACCATCGTACCAGAGAATCATATCACATCAAAGGCCAAGTTTAACTCCCGTGGTAGGGTTGTGCAAACCCCGGTAGCTAACCGAGCAGAAACAAAATGTGAATCTTTCCCTTATTTATTCTCGGAGCCCCGAGTGTGCACACAGAAAAGACCACCAGAAACCACTTTGTTTTCAAAGTGAGTGCACCAGAAACAGAACAGTTGGAACCAACCCAAACGGAAGCCACTATTAGCACCCGTGGTAGGTCAAATAGGTCACCATCCACAAACCACATCCCGATTCAGAATGTCATGCCAAAAGTTTTCTGAAATTACATCATATCAGAGTACAGAATATATTCAGAACAGAACAGAGTTTTTAGAAGTCACATCATATCAGAGTACAGAACATCTTTAGAACAGAACAGAGTTTTCAGAAATCATAAAACATAATTTTATGCACAAACATTCATATTCACTCTCTTTTGCACAGCTTAGAAGCAAAATGCAAAATAGCTCATGTCTACACCAATCATGCCAGAAAATACTTCATTCTTAAACAGAATCTCATGAGTAATGCGGAACAAATAACTGAGGTAGTTCAAATATCTTTTCATAACAAAACATGCATATTTTAAAAAATCAACCTCAGTCCATTTTATTTTTATACAAAACTAGCATAGGGACCCCGCTTACCTGGACAACTTAACTTTTCAGAATTTTCTTCAAATATGTCGAGTCGACTATAAATCGTCACCTATAAAAATAACCACGTAATTTCCGTAAGTTTTTAATCAATCACGGATTTCGATATTTAAGCCTAAGCTTCTTAAATAACCTATTTTAATTCCTCAAAACTTAAAACCTTCATAATCCCAAAATATATCATCACTTCCTAAAATCACCAATATCCACCATAACCCACGTCAAACACAAAACACCGATAGTTAAACTCGAAACAGCCAACAAATCTCATAGCATAAACCAATCACACCAACAACTCCATCATCCAATCCAACCGACCCCCTTATTCCTCGGACTCAGTCCGGCACAACCAACCAATTCACAATAAATATAAGTTAGCGCGAAAATACATTTAAATGTCAAAAGTTCTTTGGGAATATACTTACAATGCCATAATATAATTTTTGAAATATCACGGAGCTGCAAAAAGCGACAACGCAGCAACAAAACAGTGCCAAATGCACTGTGGCCGTGGGTCTAAAAAATCTACTTTTGAACGGGGACAAACGAAGAACCGAGAATGATAGAGTAGGACTTAGGGATGTCGATGAAGCTAGTGGTGGTGGTGGTTGGCCGTGGGTGGCGGCGTAGAGGGTGGTTGAAGTGCAAAAATACCCAAAACGGAAATGGAGTTGGATGTGTTTTACCGGTGGCAGATCGGAGCTCGGGTTGGGTGCATTGAGTTGCTAGGAGGTCGAGGATGAAGTGGTGAATAAATGGTGGCCGGAGGTGGTGCGACGGCGGCACTGGAGCGAAGAGAACGTCGTGGCTTCAAGCCGTGCGTGGAGGAGAATGGCGGCAAGTGAGGAGCTGAAAACCGGAGGGGGAGGTCGCCGGTGGGAGTGGAAGGTCGTGGGCTAGGCGGTGTCGCCGGACGGTGGCGCACGACAGCGGGCTGGGTGGAGGAGAAGCAATGCACGGGAGAGAGAGGGAGGCTGGCTTCGCGCGGGAAAGCAGGGGAGAAGAAAAAAAATGAAGAGAAAAGAAAAAGAGGAAGAAAAGAAAAAGTGAAGGATAGAAATGAGGTCCAATCCTCACATCTTGGGTCACAAAAATGATCCAACGGAAACGATTTCAAAACAACAAGTAAAATAAAATAATTCAAACGTTGTGATTAAAATGAAAATAAATAATTAAATCCAACAACAAGTTAATTTAATATGAAAAGAAATTTAAATGCATAACAATAATTAATATTAAGGAAACATGTCAAATTTAATTTTCACAAATTAAAAATCATAAAAATAAACACACTAAAATATGAAAATTTAAAACAAGAGAATCAATTTTTAAATTAATAACAAATAATCCTTCAATTAAAAAATACACTAAAAATATGGGGTGTTACATCCTCCCCCCTTAAAAAAATTTCGTCCTCGAAATTTGTACGGTTAAACATCACGCTAAAGCAGAATACAAGATACAATCCAAAACACGCTTGAAAAGACCATACTATCAACAACTCCCAACAAGCTTGAGTAATGCTCTCTCAAGTCTACTCCTATAGGCGATTCCATCATATTCGCATTAGTCTCCAAATGGCACCTCACGTCTAGTACTCCTAGGGCAGCCACATAATCCGAAATCTCCCTTTCCACAAAACACTTAGTAATTTCTTATGATTATTATCTTCACACAATAAACTGCTAATCTCAAAATACCAAGAATGTCCTCCTGAATCTACACCAACTATCATCCTTAAATTGATATGGATCAAATCCTAAAACCTGCCACTATAACACCGAACTAATAACAATCATTATCCAAACTAGATCAATACCTTCAATCTCCAAAGAATAATCTCCTTGAAAATCCCTATATCAATAACTCGACTCTAATCAACCCTATTTTAATGGTCACATACTAATCAGTCTCTAAAATAAATCAAGCTAGTACACCAAGTCTGCAGAATTAAAAAAACTTAAATCTTATTTCAATTCAGTCATTCAAATCTGAAATTTTGAAACCTTAAATTATACCAGAATCATTTTCCGAAATCTGTAAGATCTATGAACTTATATCCAATAATAAAACAATCGACTCCCGAAGCTTTCAAAATCTAAAATATTAAATGATAACAATCATTTCCTAAAGTTTGCAAATCCTTAAACTTTTGGTGAAAATCTCATAAATCTATCCTTCAAGTTTGTTGAACTTACAACCTCCTATTCTAAAGCCTCGTGTCATACATCCACGAAATCGAAAACCTCAAATATCTTACTCCCCAAATAGATCACCCAGACCATGCCGTTCCTTTCAAACCTCGATATTATAAAAGCAAACCAAGTCGTTAAAATTTCAAGCCTACTACACTAATTATTTCTACCTAACAATAGCATTCTCAGTCGTACCATCTTCATGCCATAAGTTAATCCTTAAGCCACTTTTCAACTTCGACCGAAATGAACAAAATAAAATAAACTTAATAAATAAAATAACATAATTTCAATTCAAATAAAATAAAGTCAAACAAAACGAAATAAATTCAATTTAAATAAAAATAATAATTTCAAATTAAACTTTTAAACTTTTCTGATACTACACATATGGTTTTACCCATTCTTAGCCATATCTTTAACCAACTCATATAGTCATTTCTACCATCTAATATTGTAAACCCAACATTACTCTAAACTCCAGTACATCTTAGAATCTAAACCACAAAAATCTAAACCTTAAATCTTAAAAAAAATTATCTCTTATAGTCCACAAAGTAAGCTTGTCGGATCTAAAATCCCTAAACCTCAAAATCTCAAAACTCAATCATAAGGTATGCAGAATTTAAAACCTTAAATATCCATAAAATTAGCTCTTATTCTTTACAAATCGACACCTCAAATCTAAAGTTTCTTCCTAAACCCATGGATATCCAAAACTCAAATGTTTTTAGTCTGCAGAACCTCAAACCTGGCTCTGATACCAACTGTAATGCCAAGTCCCCGAGGGTCCGGAGAGTTAACTCATAATATATGATAATCAATTCCAACATTTCTAAAACTCTTCCAAAAGCTTCAAATCAAACATAAACACTTCAAATTTAATTAACCACACATACTCGTATATAAAATCATCAATACAGTAACCCCAAAAATTACCAACTTATCTACATGTCGTTTAAACTCACATTTCAACAATGTAATTATAAAAAATGACCAATACTCATCGAAAACTTTCTATTCTTAATCCACTATTCTTAAGTCATCTCACCCAATTCTTCATAGTCCTGATTCTCAGCTGAAATATCCAAAAATCATCTGAAAATATTGGAGATAAGAGAGGAGTGAGTTATCAACAACACAGTAAGCAGAGAACACATACTAGTATGCAAACATGAGCATTTACAGATTTCAGAATGTAGAATAAAATATTTTATTTTCTGAATACAGAGCCAGAACATGTTATAAAAATATTAGAGCGAAAGTTCAAAAATATTCTTATTCAAATTCTTTTCGCATAACATAACTGACCACCATCGTACCAGAGCATCATATCACATTAGAGGCCATGTTTAACCCCGTGGTAGGGTTGTACAAACCCTGGTAGCTAACCTAGCAGAAACAGAATGTGAATCTTCCCCTTATTTATTCTCGGAGTCCCGACTGTGCACATAGGAAAGACCACCAGAAAACCACTTTGTTTCCAAAGTGGGTGCACCAGAAACAGAACAGTTGGTACCAACCCAAACGGAAGCAACTATTAGCACCCGTGGTAGGTCAAATAGGTCACCATCCACAAACCACATCCCGATTCAGAATGTCATGCCAAAAGTTTTCCGAAATTACATCATATCAGAGTACAAAATATCTTCAGAACAGAACAGAGTTTTCAGAAGTCACATCATATCAGAGTACAGAACATCTTCAGAACAGAACAAAGTTTTCAAAAATCACAAAACATAATTTTATGCACAAACATTCATATTCGCTCTCTTCTGCACAGTTCAGAAGCAAACTGCAAAATAGCTCATGTCTACACCAATCATGCCAAAAAATACTTCATTCTTAAACAGAATCTCATGAGTAATGTAGAACAAATAACTGAGGTAGTTCAAATCTCTTTTCATAACCAAACATGCATATTTTCAAAAATCAACCTCAGTCCATTTTATTTTTATACAAAACTAGCATAGGGACCCCGCTTACCTGGACGACGTAGCTTTTCAGAATTTTCCTAAAAAATGTCGACAACTATAAATCGTCACCTATAAAAATAACCCCGTAATTTCCGTAAATTTTTAATCAATCACGAATTTCGATATTTAAGCCTAAACTTCTTAAATAACCTATTTTAATTCCTCAAAACATCAAACCTTTATAATCTCAAAATATATCATCACTTCCTAAAATCACCAATATCCACCATAACTCACGTCAAACACAAAACACCAATATTTAAACCCGAAACATCCAACAAATCTCATAGCATAAACCAATTACACCAACAACTCTATCATCCAATCCAACCGACCCCCTTATTCCTCGGACTCAGTCCGACACAACCAACCAATTCACAGTAAATATAAGTTAGCGTAAAAATACATTTAAATGTCAAAAGTTCTTTGGGAAAATACTTAAAATGCCATAATATAATTTTTTGCCAAATGTACTGTGGCCGAGGGTCTCAAAAATCTACTTTTGAACAGGGACAAATGAAGACCCGAGATTGATAGGGTAGGGCTTAGGAATGTCGGTGAAGCTAATGGTGGTGGTGGTTGGCCGTGGGTGGCGGCTTAGAGGGTGGTTGAAGTACAAAAATACCCAAAATGGAAATGGAGTTGGATGTACTTTACCGGTGGCAGATCAGAGCTCAGGTTGGGTGCATTGGGTTGCTAGGAGGTCGAGTATGAAGTGGTGAAGAAATGGTGGCCAGAGGTGGCGCGACGGCAGCGCTGGAGCAAAGAGAACGGCGCGGCTTCAAGCTGTGCGTGGAGGAGAATGGCTGCAAGTGAGGAGCTGAAAACCGGAGGGGGAGGTCGCCGGTGGGAGTGGAAGGTCGTGGGCTGGGCGGTGTCGCTTGACGGTGGCGGGCTGGGTGGAGGAGAAGCAACGCACGGGAGAGAGAGGGAGGCTGGCGTCGCGCGGGAAAGTAGGGGAGAAGAAAAAAACGAGGAGAAAAGAAAAAGAGGAAGAAAAGAAAAAGTGAGGGAAAGAAATGAGGTCCAATCCTCACATCTTGGGTCACAAAAATGATCAAATGGAAACGATTTCAAAACATCAAGTAAAATAAAATAATTCAAACGTAATGATTAAAATGAAAATAAATAATTAAATCCAACAACAAGTTAATTTAATATGAAAAGAAATTTAAATTCATAACAATAATTAATATTAAGGAAACATGTCAAATTTAATTTTCACAAATTAAAAATTATAGAAATAAACACACTAAAATCTGAAAATTTAAAGCAAGAGAATCAATTTTTAAATTAATAACAAATAATCCTTCAATTAAAAAATATACTAAAAATACGGGGTGTTACATTTTTTGCCTTAATAAGAGAAGTTTTAAGTGGTACGACCGCGTTTCGTGCTATTTGAAGTTATTACAATGACATTTTTCATCGTAATAACTTCAGAAATTCTACTTCAACCCACAACATCCCTTGTTCTTGTTCAAAACTTCAAAACGTCTTCTCCTTCAACCCCAGCACCGTCTCCCTCATTTTATCCCGGCACAATCCTTCATTCTTCTCCCCACACTCATTCATTCTTCTCCATTTCGATTAGAGAGAGACAAAAAATGAAATAGAGATACAAATAGAATGAGTTAGATTGAACTCACATTGCAAATAGGGCTGCACACAAATGTTTCAAAGGTATGTTCTTTGTTCACGAAAATAGAGTTGTTCGGGCTGAGTTGTTCACTGAATGTGTTTTTTATTGTTTACTCATTATAATTGTTGTATTTGTGTGTTTGTCGATATTGTGCATGATTTGTGAGATTGTGTTTGGGGATTGTAATTCTTGATATTGTTCTGGGATTGCGTTTGGAATCTGTGTTGAATCCGTTCGAACGTATATATGTTACCATTCGAATGTTTCGTTTGAACATATGTTTTATACGTTCGAACGTTAGCTTTCATTGAATACAAATTACATAATAATAATTAATAGTTAAAAAATAATACTTAAGATAATAATAATTAATAGACAAAAAATAATAGTATAAACAGTTAAAAAATAATTAATAGTTAACATAACAATAGTTAACATAATAATAATTAATAGTGAAAAAATAATAGTATAAATAGTTAAAAAATAATTAATAGTTAACATAATAATAGTTAATATAATAATAATTAATAGTGAAAACATAATATTATTAATAGTTACAAAATAATTAATAGTTAACATAATAGTAGTTAACAAAATAATAATTAGTAGTTAAAAAATAATAGTATAAATAGTTAAAAAATAAATAATAGTAAACATAATAATAGTTAACATAATAATAATTAATAGTGAAAGCATAATAGTATAAATTGTTAAAAAATAATTAATAGTTAACATGATAATAGTTTACATAATAATAATTAATAGTAAAAAAATTATTGTATAAATAGTTAAAAAATAATTGTATTAAAAATAGTTAAAATAATTATAGTATTAAATGCTTAATAGTTAATAACGTGTTAACTAATTCTAATAACTAAACCCTAAATTTAATATAAAGATCGATAATTTTGTTAGTTGTTGTTTGATATATTCTCGTATCTTGCATTGTTGTTGTGTATTACTCTCGTGTCTTGTATGTTTGATCGAAAGTGCACACAACCAAATGAGCATATTTGGAGAACTACGAGGAGATGTTGTCGAAATTTAAATGGACGAGACAGATAACAATTGATAGGTTGGCGACTATGATATTTCAATGCTAAATGGGATAGGACCAACTACCTGGTGAAATGAAGAAATTGCATAATATTTTAAATACATGCCTGCTTGTTGATGCCCACGTGATTGTTTCTAATGGCTAAGAGTTGGATGCGAGTTAGAGATCTCTTGGGTGGGGATTAAAATATATATGCTGAAGGTGTTAAGAAATTATTGGAGTTCGCATCCTGTACAGTTTATAGTGACGGGCGTATTAGATGCCCATGCTGACAATGCAAGAATTTGCATTCTCATAAGATAGACTTAGTGAGAGAGCATTTGTTTGTCAAAGGTATTGACTGGGGTTATACTGATTGGGTAGACTTAGTGAGAGAGCATTTGTTTGTCAAAGGTATTGACTGGGGTTATACTCATTCTCATAAGATAGACTTAGTGAGAGAGCATTTGTTTGTCAAAGGTATTGACTGGGGTTATACTCATTCTCATAAGATAGACTTAGTGAGAGAGCATTTGTTTGTCAAAGGTATTGACTGGGGTTATACTGATTGGGTCTTACACGGCGAATCATATGCAACGTCATTCGAGCCTTTACATGAAGAAGAAGACAACGATGAAAATGTACTACTAGAGGTTGTTGGTGATGAATACGATGAGGATATGGAGCAAATGTTATGTGACATTGGTGCGGAAATGTATATGGATGAAGGTGATACAAACACATTAAATTCAAATGATGCAGGCCAAAACATTTTGCATGCTTATGGAGTGATTCACATCATAAGTTATATCCAGGATGCAGAAAACACATTAAATTATGATTTACAATTAGACTGCTTCACATAAATCCATGTGTCGATTATCTATTAAGGCTATCAATATGTTACTCGAGCTGTTTAAAGAGGCACTTCCATCAGACAATATTTTACCTCGCAACTTCTATGAAGCAAAACAGCTGAAATAAGGACTTGGGTTTGATTACAACATAATACATGTATGTAAGAATGATTGTGTATTATTTTGGAGGGAGAATGAACAATTGAACGAGTGTCCCATTTGCCATGAATTAAGATGGACATCTAAGAAGCAGAACGTGTTGCGCAAGGTCGTACGCCACTTTCCATTGATACTTAGATTACAATGGTTATTTATGTCACATGCAAAGGCTATAGACATAATATGGCACTCATCATCCAGAGTCAAGAACGATGGTGTCTTGACACATCCTGCTGACTCCCAGGTTTGGAAGGAATTTGATTTGGCGTACCCATGATTTGCTAAAGAACCTCGTAATGTGCGACTTGGGTTGACAATAGATGGATTTAATCCATTTGGGAACATGAGTACTAGTCATAGTACTTGGCCAGTTGTACTTATGGCGTATAATCTTCCATTGTGGAGGTGTATGAAGTATCCATATTTCATGATGACTTTTCTCATTTCAGGTCCGAGATCACCGGAAAATGATATAGATATACACTTACAGCCATTGATTGCAAGATTGAAAGATTTGTGGGAGAATGGAGTCCTAACATTTGATTTATTAATAGACAAGTCGTTCAAGATGCATGTTACCGTGTTATGGACAATACATGATTTTTCCGCTTATAGAAACTTGTCAGGTTGGAGTACTAAAGGGAAACTGGCATGTTCGACTTGTAACAAACATACCAAATCTGAATGGCTTACATATGGGAGGAAATTATTCTTCATGCATAATCGTCGATTTATACCTGAAGACCATAGATGACGTGGCAATTTTAGGATGTTTGATGACACTGTTGAATGGAAGCATCCTCCACCGTATTTGTCTGGCGAAGATATACTTGAGCAATTTGTAGATGTCGGTTATAATGAATTTGTTAAAAAGCAACGAAAGAGAAAATGAACTGCGAATGAGTTGAATTGGACAAAGAATACTATATTTTTTGAACTCCTGTACTGGTCAACAATCCGTTTGCGGCATAGTCTCGATATTTTGCATATTGAAAAAAAATATATGCGAGTCCGAGTTGAGAACATTGATGTCAATTGAAGGCAAAACGAAGGATACACTAAACTCATGGAAGGATCTGAAGCAGTTGGGAATAAGACCGGAAATGCACTTACAACAAAATGATTCATTTGTCTATATGCCGATTGGGTGGTATACATTGTCAATAAACGAAATAGCTACAATTTGTGAGTGGCTAATGAAGAGGAGTTCCCAAAATGGTTTGAACAACAAGTAATGAAATATTAGATGTGAGTTTAAATTAACAAAAAGATACATTGATTGTTTATACTTTATTCAATATGTAGGTTGTACAAATGCATGCGAGTAATCCAAACGATATATCGGACTCTCTGTATGCATTGGCACGTGGCCTCTAGAGACGCGTTGCTCAATATTCTGCATGTATTTATCGAGGAAGTAGGTATCACACAATGGTTTGAGAACGCTATAGAAAAACACAAAATAGTAGTGTTCTAGTCGAAGGAAGTCTGACGGAGAAAATATTGATTTCTTTGGGGTTATTGTCGATATAATCGGAATGAGATATTTGGGGGAGATTGTGGTATATATGTTTAAGTGTGTTTAAGGAAGTACGCATTCCATCTCCACCTATTTCTAGCTTTCCATCTGACTCACTACTAGAGATTGACTATACAGAACATGGTAAAAATATAATAGTCATTTTGTTTCAATTAAGGTCATTCATACATATTACATCGTTTCTAACCATTATTTACTTTGTTTCTACAACGAAATAAATATTTTATAGAGTTAACAATACAATCTCGTCAAGGTCGAGGCACTACTCGATGTGTGACGTTGAAAAAATATTGTAACATGGGTAAGATTAAGGTTAACATTCCTGATGAACATACCGGAGGAGAAGGACAACAAGCAGCTTGGCTTGCATCGCATGTGGGTGCTCTTACAGGAACTTATGCACCTTTGGCTACGAGTTCATGGCAAAAAGTACCCAAAGATGTGAAAGATATAATCAAGAAGCGTTGTTTGGTAATGTTTAAGTAATGTTTATATTAATATTGTAATATATATGCAAAATTTAGACTATTCTGGGTGATAATATCTTTATGTATATATTTTTTGAAGGATGAATTTGAACTAAACTTTGGTTGGAGAGAGGAGCGTAAGACTATCGATGAGCTTGTGTGTAATGCATTTCGCAAATATGATGCGAGGTGTCATGAGCATTACAATAAGTTCGAGAATAAGGAAGATGCACGCCTGCATCATTTTCAGGATGTTCGACCTTCCGATTGGGAAAAACTTTGTTATTTGGAGGTATTCTAATGACTTTATATCTCAATAATTGTCTCTTGTAGCAAGAGTCAAATATCAATTATGATATGATAAAATTATATGCTACATCACATACTGATCGTAATGGAGAGTGAACTAATCCCAATGCTCGTGAAAATTATGTAAGTATTATAATCTGTTTTACTTAAACATATTTGAATATTTGTGACGATATTAATTTTTTCTCTCTTGTGTAGGATAAAATGGTTGCCCTACATGCTGAATTTGCGTCAGATCAAAATTCCTTAACAAGTGATGTTGAAATTTTTATACAAGTTATGAGTCAATGTTCAGGGTATCTGAGGGGTTTGGGTCGTTGTGTAAAGCCTTCTAGCTCTTACTCATCGTCCGGGTTTGCCTATAATACCTCTATAGCATTAGACAAAGTGAATTCCAAAATTATAGAATTAACTGCAAGGTAGCATGAGTTAGAGGCTCAATTGACGAAACAAGTAGAGATGGAGATGCACATGAAACAACAAGAACAACAACAAGAAGAGTTTAGGAGAGATGTGCAACTCCAAATGTAGATGCTTATGCAACAGTTCAAGCCTCCAAGCAACTGATTTACATTATATGTACAAATTTTGGGATCTATTTATATATGAAGAACGCTAGTACTACTACTGTTTTATTCATTTAGTTTGCACTTATTAGACTAGTTTTATGGGTATTGAACAAATTGTAATGCATTTTGTTAAATATTATTTATGTCTATTTGGTTTTTAATTATTGGTAAAATAAAATAGTTACCGTTCGAACGAGAAAAAATCGTTCGAACAAGATGAATAAAACCATTCAAACATTGATACAGAACATTCGAATGTAATCAAAATTAAACGTTCGAACAGTATGTGAAAATGTTCGAATGAATCATCGAATGTGAACTAAATGTTTGAACATCTACTGATATAAAATCGTTTGATCCTATAATGGTTCGTTCGAACGTCTTACTGTTCAACTATCAAATTGTTTGTTTGAACGTTTCCTCATGCCTATTTGGTCGAACGGACTTGTATCGATGGACCACTCACAAAGCATGCGTTCAAACACAAAATACGTTCGAACGTAAATTTTGTAACGTTCAAACATGATTCTAGGATGAAATTAAAGCATCTCGAAAAAAAATTATTCCGTTTGAACGTGATAGAACGATTCTGCTCAATTTCATCCCAAAAGATATTTTTTGGGACGAAATTGATATGTTAGTCCTAAAATACCTTTTGGGACACTGTTATTGGAACGACCTTAGGATTATTGTTTTTCGTTTCAAGAAGTATTTTGGGATGATTTTTTGGGACAAAAATTGTCGTCCCAAAAAACCTTATATATTGTAGTGAATATTGGCAATTTTTTCTTGATTCCTGCTACCTGCATTCCTCCAAACACAATCCCCGCACACTTCTATATGGATCATCCATGTCAGCTCCAGTCAATGACTAAAAAGCCCATTCTCTCAATTTGATTTCTGCCCAGCCAGCCCGCACTCTGCCATTCAAGTTCCCTATGCATTTTCGTTCTCTGAAAATAGATCTCATCCTCCCCAAAGCAAAGCTCTGTTGCTGCACCGCCAATCACAACGCCGCCACCAACTAGGTAACACCATTGTTGCTCTGCTCTCACTTGTAGATGGTGATTACATGTATTGGCGATAAAAAGAATTACCTTTTAATATATGCATTATCTTTTTTGTTTTTTGATAAAACTGGAAAATTCATTAATATCAATTAGAAATCTTATCAAGCCAAATAGCTTGACTTACAAAAGAAGGACAATAGTCCCACCACATCACAATATCATGAACTTCCCAAACATGTCGTGCCAACCGATGAGCAGCCATATTGTCCAACTGATGAACATGAACTACTTTAGCCTCTTGAAAACCCTGCATGAGTCTACGAATATCTTGTGGAATAAAATCAAAATCTGTTAGGAACTCAGAAATACCATTCACAGCATCAACAAGTATCAAACAATCAGATTCTAGCAACACTTTTGGGACACCCCATTGAGCACATAGTTGTAATCCCCTTAACAGAGTAGTAGCTTCAATAAATTCTGCAGAAAAGACTTCCCTTTCAGCTTTACTACAAGCCACTACTATATCACCATTATGATCTCTAAGAATTACCCCCACCCTAGCAGAATTTTGATCACTAAAGATAGCCCCATCAACATTCAACTTCAAAAAGCCAAGAGGAGGGGGATGCCAAGTCACAACTCTATTGATTTTCTTATTAGAAACATCAAATACTTGCAACTCTTTATATACACGCTGGATACTCAAAGCATTATTCACTACTTCATTGAGTTGCATAAACACCTTCTTATAAAGAAACTTATTTCTTCTATACCAAATTCCCCAAGCAATGACAATAAATCTGGCCAAAAACTCATCTGCCCCTCTATCCCGAGCAAGGTTTTCCAAATCCCAAAAAGAATTATCAGGATCCACAATACCCAGTTGAGAACAAAAATCCAGCCATACCTTCCTCACATCTGAGCAAAAAAACAAAGCATGAGCAACATCTTCACTTACTTGATCACAAAAAACACACTAGTTAGCCTCCAAGACATGTTTTTTCTTCAAAATTTGAAAAGTTGGCAGCAACTCTTGACATGCCTTCCATGCAAATATTTTCATTTTTTTCGGTAGCTTCAACCTCCACAAACATTTCCAAAAACCTTGATGACTTCTTGCCCTTGAATTCTGACCACTTGATTGGGATTGGCTCTGCTGTAGCACTCTATAAGCACTCTTTACATAATATATTTCATTCTTCTCGTGAGCCCAAAACAAAAAATCATCTGAACTTATTGAAACATTCATCTTCAAAATTTGTTGAACCACATTTGGATTGAATAGAGCTCTTAAGATGTGAACCTTCCACCAACCTGTATTTTCATCAATTAGGGACTCTACTCTTAAATCGTGTAGAGGGAGTTTTTACACCATCCGATAATAAGTTGACACTTAAGCTAATCTATTACTTTTTTTAAAAAAAAAAATGAGATACACAAGATTGAAACCCAACATTTAAATAGCTTTTCTTTTACCCACACTCGTTTGTGCTCGCTCCTTGCAATCTCTCTCTCTCTCTCTCTCTCTCTCTTCCCCTTCTTTTTGTTTCCCTGCATTCTCTTACTTGTTGTATTCTCTGTTAGTAGAGAAAATCAGATATTCAATATTTTCACAATTTATCTCAGGAGGGATGATCTTCCAAATTCTTTCATGTCAATAGAAACTAAACCCATTTCTCCATTTCACCTAAAATCGAATCCAAGCAATCAAAAAAATTACACTATCTTTTGGACATTAGAAATAAGAAATAATGAGAATTGTTGTCAACTACCAGCCAAGCTTTTTTACAGTTCTTTCACAGTGTGGGAGTTCATCTCCATTAATCTAACTTATGGGAGAGAAAGGGAAGTTATCCAGTATTCCATGTTAAGCTCTCTCATCACATTGTAACACAGGAAGGCTGTAAAAGGCTTTCAACAATTTCTTCAGTTATGCTAGGCACATTCTTGGACTTGTCCAAAGTTGATAATCAACATATCCACAATTTCTCCAACCGCAATGAAAAAAACAAGCACCAAAAATCACTAACTTATCAAAACCCAGATAAATGAAAAAAAATTAACAAACACTAGAGATGGAGAGGGAGCGAAACGGTTGGGTTTGAAAGGTGAAAGCTCATGCTTTCAGTACTATAGTGAAAGGCATGTTGACGAGGAGAGAGATGGTAAAACTAGAAAGAATGTTTATTCTGAAGTGGGAAAGGATCAGGTGTGTCTCGGTTGATTGCAAAAAACGTTTGGAAGCTAAAGTGTCAACGTTTTATAGCGTCGTGTACATAGCCATTTTTTACCGAATCCGGTTTGAGGATTTTCTCTTTTTGGTAATTAAACTAAGATCCCATCCCATTTCTAGTTTCATTTAAAATCAAATGCAAACATCCCCACTTATAGGAAAAAAACTAATTTTTTTGGGTCTTCCATGTCTAGCTCTTTCACATTTTTTTTGGGTCACATCGGTCACACTTTTTTTAGCAAACAATCTCATATTATTGATATAAGTTTGTCAAGCTCTACATCCTTTCTTTCTCAAGACAATACTTGAGATTACATCAGTTCCTTCTTCCATCCAGACCTTTTCCCCCTCTCTATCTAACTTTAAAGTAAACTTAGCTAATAAATGTGCCTCTGTATTACCCTCTCTAGGAGTACAAACCACCTTCCAGTATTTCCTCCCATCTGTATAAAACTTGATATCTTCTATAATATGTCCAAACCAAGACAAATCTTTAGCATCTCTATTTACAGCATTGACAATTGTTAAAGCGTCCCCTTCTAAAATAACCTTCATGATATCTGCTACATTGCATACCTCTATTGCCTTCCATAGTGCATAGCTCTCTGCTAGAGAAGGTTTCGCAACATGCTTCTTTTGGGCACAAACAATGACTAGTACCTCCCCACCTTTATCTCTGATTATAATACCAATTCCTATTGTCTTGGTTCTTGGATCTAGAGCTGCATCCCAATCTGCCTTCACAAATTCACAAGGTGGTTTCCTTGATCCACTTCTTTATCATTCTCCTAGTGATTGTTGTGCTTTGAAACCCTTTCTTCAATTCATTTGTAGATTGGAACTCTTCCATGCTTATTCTTGCCAGTTCAGCCACCTTGCTTAGGCTTTGGAATACATCTTGATAAATGAAACCATTACTTATTAACCAAAGCCTACGCATGGTTGTAGCAACCCACTCCATATCAACCTTGTTTAACCTGCTCATCAGATTCTTCCATGACTCCATGAAGTCTTCTTCAACATTGGCCCACTTTTATACTGGAATCTGCTTCACATACTATACATCGTTTGTTGTTGGGCAGTTTTACAATACATGAAGTACAGTTTCCTCTATGTTTTGACATATAGGGCAACAAGGATTCTCTACAATTTTCTTGTTAAAAAGGTTTTTTCTTGTTGCTAGGATGTTATTTCGTGCTTTCCACAGGCACATTATAACCACCCCTAGCACTTTCATCCCCCATATGAATTTCCATCTATCATCTTGCTCCATTTCATTGGATGTTTCACCCTTGGCTCTCCTCCTCCTATTTAGATCCACATAGTATGCACTCCTCACTAAAAACCAACCCATCCTTTGTAAACCCCATATTAATTTATCCCTAGCCCCTAACCTGCTAATCGGCATGTTTTAGGTTAAACCTTCTCCTTCCTCCATAAACAACTTTTTAACTTTATCTTCCTTCCATTCTATAGATTGATTGTTAATGAGATTACAGACCAATACTTCCCCATTGGCATCGTTGCTAGGAGATTGCACACAGAAAGAAATAGGTGAAGGGATCCATTTATCACCCCATATCCTTACACTTCAACTAAACCCCTCTTTAAGAAGTCCAATCTCTTCCCATACACTTCTCCATATTAGTGATGGCGCTTAGCTTGGCCTCTAGTATGTGCCATTACTTGCAATATTTATCTCTGTAGACTTGAGTAGCAATCGAACTTGGATTTTCAGCACCCTCCAGCCTTGTTTGGCAAGTAAGGCTAGATTGAAACTCTCCAAGTCTCTAAAACCCATCCTTCCCTTTGTTTTTGATACTCCTATCTTTTCCCAGATTTCCCATTGAATTTTTTAGGCCCTATCTTTGCTTCCCCACCAGAATCTGGAAAACATTGAGTTTAGTTCCCTACATATGCTTCTCGGGAGCTTTAAGACACTCATAATATAGGTTGGGATTGCTTGTAAAACTGCCTTTATGAGAACTTCTTTCCCAGCTTGAGATAGAAACTTGTTCTTCCAATTGTTTATCTTTTGGCACACCCTCTCCTTGATACACCTAAATGTGTTTAGCTTTGACTTTCCTACCATTGTTGGTAACCCCAGGTACCTCTCATAACTACCACGAGCTTTTGTCCATGCTGCTCTTAAGATGTAACTCCTTTATGATTCCCTAGTGTTTGAGCTAAAGAAAGTAGAGGGTTTTGCCTTATTAAGAACCTGCCCTGAGACTCTTTCGTAAGTGTTTAAAATGGACTGCAATCTATCTCATTCATCTCTTGTTGTCCTTCCAAACATCACACAGTCATCCGTAAACAATAAATGATTTATTCTGATGTCACCCCTTACCATGGACACTCTTCTTATTTCCCCCTTTTGTCAGCATTATTAAGCATTGTGATGAGACCTTCTGCACACAATAGAGAAATATAAGGAGATAGTGGGTCTCCTTGTCGCAAACCCCTTGAAGGTGCAAAGCTATCTCCTGGTTTGCCATTGATCAATACAGAATCAGAAACTGAGGTGACACGCCCCATTATTAGAGAAATCCATTTCTCATAGAATCCTAACTTCTTCATGACAGCTTCCAAATAAGCCCATTCTTTGTGATCATAAGCTTTAGACATGTCTAACTTTAGAGCCATGCTTCTTGTTCTTCTTCTCTGTCTAGTCTTCATAGTGTGAAGTGCTTCATAGGCCACCATTATGTTGTCAAAGATGAGCTCCCAGGGATAAATGCAGTTTGATTTAAAGAAATTATAGCATCTCACACACACTTCATCCTGTTAGCAATCACTTTTGACACAATCTTATACAAAATATTACACAGGCTTATTGGATGAAAGTCACTAACTTACACAGGAGATTTAACTTTAGGAATCAAAACAATATAGGTGTAATTCAGAGAATGAGATAAGACACCACCATTTAGAACACTCAGCACTATATGACAGACCTCCTCTCCTACTATGCTCCAATGATTTTGGTAGAAACATGCCTCAAAGCCATCTGGGCCTAGTGATTTAAGTGGGGCCATCTGTTTTAATGCTTCTTCCATTTCTAATCTGGTAAATGACTTGGAGATGCTCACGTTCATTTCTGCAGTTACTTTACCCTCCATATTCTTCAAACACCTTACAATTTCAGCTTTGGATGGCTCTGTTGTGGCAAATAAGTCTTTAAAATAAGTCTTTAAAATAAGCCTTAAAAGCTTCCTCTATCTCCTCTGGCTTGTTTGAAGATATGTTGTTAGAGTCACTGATATGCAGAATGGTATTTCTCCTTCTCATCTTATTCGCACAAGCATGGGAATACTGGGTGTGTCTATCTCCATGCTGGTACCAATTCTTCTTTTCCCTTTGTCTCCATTTTAAGTTTTCCTTCTCCAACAATTGACCCAACTCCCTTTGTATCCTCTTTGTCTCCTCTATGTTGTGACTTCTTTCCTCTAATTGTAACTTGTGAAATTTTGCAGATTTATATTTTATTTCTTTCTCCTTATCCTTCTCACAATTTATGCTCCACTTGGTTAAAGACCCACTGTATCAACTAAGCATTTCTTGCACTTTTGAGACTGGTTCCAGCATTACTGACCACTTATTCCATTCTTCCTCTAGTATCTTTTCACACTCCCCCTCTACTACCCACCCTGCTTCATATTTAAAGCCTTTCTTCCCTTATAGATTTCATTTTTTGAATTTACCCACAGATAACAAAATGGGTTTATGGTCTGAGTTTCTAGCTATCAAAACCTCCAAGCTTCTTTCTTTGTAAAAGTCAGACCAGTGTATATTAGCGACAGCCCTGTCCAAACGTTCCTTTGTGAAAGTTTCATCATTATGCCAATTACTCTAGGTAAATTTATCACCCTTCCAACCAATATCACCCTTATTGAAAACATCTCTGAAATTAGCCATTAAATATTCCATCCTAGGCCTGTCCGCCCACCTTTTCTTCATTTGTTAATATTTCATTAAAATCTCCCAAAACAAACCACCACTGGTGTGATACCCGTATTTTAGTGTATTTTTAATTGAATGATTATTTTAATTAATTTAAATATTAGTTTTCTTGTTTTAAATTTATCGGATCTCTCGTTGGTTTATTTTTATGATTTTTAATTTGTGAAAATTATTTTGATATGCTTTCTTAATATTAATTATTGTTTTGCATTTAAATTGCTCTTTAATTTAAATTAGTCGTTTGTGGGCTTTAAAATTATTGTGTTGTTGTATTTTTATTATTATTTTATTTTAGTAATTACTACGTTCGAATTATTTTATTCAACTTTCTGTTTTGAAATTCTTTTCGTTGGATCAATTTTGTGACTTAAGTTATGAGGACTGGACCTCATTTCTTTCCCTCACTTTTTCTTTTTCCCTCTTTTTATTTTCTTTCTTCTTTTCTTTTTCCCTTGCTTTTTCTTCCTCGTGCGCGTGACACCCTTCCCTTCTCTCCTGTCTGTTTTCTTCTTCCACCCACAGCGCTGTCATGCGCCACCCGTTACCGTCACTGCCCCTCCCATTCTCTTCCCCTCCGGCCAGCGGCCACCCGCAGCTCCAAGCCGCGACACCCTTTGTGCTCTAGCGTGGCCGTCGCGCCACCATCGGCCACCATATTTTCACCACAACACTGGCGGCCTCCCAGCTACCTAACCCACCCATCCTCAGCTCCGATCCGCCACCGGTGAGGCTCCTCAATCTCCATTTCCGATTTGAGCTTTGTGGACTCCAACCGCCACCCACGGCCAACGGCCACCACTACTAGCCTCACCAACACCTTTAAGCCATTCCCTAGCCATTCCAAGTCTTAGTTTGTCCCCATTCGAAATTGGGTTTTTGAGACCCACGACCATAGTCCAAAATACATTGTTGCGTGGTTGTGCTGCCACTTCTAACACTTTCATGATGCTTCAAAAAGTATATTATAGTGCTGTAAGTATTTTCCCAAAGAATTTTTTATATTTAAATGTATTTTTGCGCTAACTCATTTTATTATGAATTGGTTGGTTGTGCCGGACTGAGTCCGAAGAGTAAAGGGGTCGGTTGGATTGGATGATGGAGTTGTTTGTGTGATTGGTCCATGCTAGGATTTATTGGCTGTTTCGGGTTTAAATATTAGTGTTTTGGGTTTGACGTTGATTATGGTGGATGTTTAAGTTACTATTGGAATTGATAAATAGTCGTTTGGGTGGATAAATATGATTATTTAGACTGTATGGTGTGGCGATTTTGTAATTATTAGGTGTTACAATTTGAGTTAATGTTGATTGTTGGGCTTGTGTTATGGAGGGTCGTGTTAGGTTGCGACGATTGTGGGCTGTCAATGTCGTAACGAGTTGTGAAAGTGAGCTGATTGGTTGGACATGACGTGTTGGGTTGATGTTTTGGAGGTTGTGAGTATGCTTATACGATGTATTGAAACCGAAGCAAAATGATGCATGTGTGGGCTAAATAGAATCACATAATTTAGTTAGTTTTATTGCATTCGCATTTATATGGAGTATTAACATGTTAGTGAATAATTTTTTGTTTAGGTCGTGACATTGATAAAGCTCAAGTTCAAGGCTCTAGTAACTCTTCGCAAGAGTCAGGTAAGCGAGATTCTTATACTAGACTTTGCATAAAAATAAAATGGACTACGGTCAATTTTGAAAATGTGCATGTTGTGTTATGAAAAGAAATTTAAACGATCTTAGTTATTTATTCTACATTGCTCATGAGATTCTGTATAAGAATAAAAGATTTTCTGGCATGATTGGTGTAGACATGAACTTGATTTTTTGTTATTGAACTCAGAAAAATATGAGCGAATATGAAAATTAATAATTTGTGCATGTGACATGAAGATATTCTGAATCTGTTTTGGAAGATGTGAAATGATCTGATTTGTTCAGTACTCTGTTTTGGAATGATTTGGCATTTGAAAAACCTTTGGCATAACATTTTGATTCTGTTCTGACTCTGATTCTGATTCTGATATGGTGATTTGGATTCTGTTTTGCTCTGATATGTGGCCCATATTAGTGACCTTTGGCCCTGTCACGGGATATAATAGTGACCTCTGGCCCTGTCACGGGATACAATAGTGACATCTAGCCCTATCATGGGATATAATAGTGACCTCTGGCCCTGTCACGGGATATAATAGTAACCTCTGGCCCTGTCACGGGATACAATAGTGATCTCTGCCCTGTCACGGGATACAATAGTGACCTCTAGCCCTGTCACGAGATACAATAGTGACCTTTGGCCCTGTCACGAGATATAATAGTGACCTCTGGCCTTACCATGGTATATAATAGTGGTCTCTACTCTGAGTGCAATCGATTTGATAACATGGTGATTTATGTTCTGCTTGGCTTTCCGCAGAATGCACAACCCTACCACAGGGGTTAAACATGGCCTCTGTTTTGATGTGACGCTCTGATATGATATGATAAGATGAAGATGTTCAGTCATGTTGTGCCAAATGAGTCATTGAATATGAAAAGTTGGTTTCTAAATATGAAATGTTTAAAGAGTCACTTTGATTTTATGAAAATATGTAATTTTGAGATTTGCATGTTGAAACTGAAATGTTTTGGTTTTCGCATTCTGAACTCTGTGAAAATGCTCATGTTTACATACTAGTATATGTTCTCTGTTCACTGAGTTGTTGATAACTCACCCCCTTATCTCCAATATTTTTTAGATGATTTTAGATATTTCAGCTGAGAATCAAGACTATGAAGCATTGGGTGGGATGACTTAAAAATAGTGGACTAAGAATAGAAAGTTTTTTATGAGTATTGGCAATTTTTGTTAAAAAATTTCATTGTGCTCTGATGACTTGGCATTTTGAAGAATTGATTATATTGAGGAAATTAGTCTGAATCAAAATTTCTTTATAATATTGGAAATTTGGAGCTTTTGGAAGTATATTAGCAGTATTGGAATTTATTATCAGGTAACATGAGTTAACTCTCCAGACATTCAGGGATGGAGCATTGCAATTGGGGAGTTTCAGGTTTAAATGATAGTAACATATCCCAACTTCTTTCCATCTGTTAGCATTTGGTTGTCCATAGAAACACGTTAACAGTCATTTACCTTTTGTCTCTTCATCATTTATCCATATATTTATATGATTCTGCGAGTAATTCATAAGTTCCACTTGCATCTCCATTTTTCAAAAAAGTGCTAATCCACCACCCCTACCAGTTGGCTCCACCACAACACAATTTTCAAAACCCACCTTCCTCTATAAGACCTCATACTTTCCAGCTTTTAACTTAGTCTCCATTACAAAGACTAAATTGGGTCTTTTCTCCTTTGCTATTTAGCAAAGGTCTCGAACTGTCACGCAGTTCCCAAGCCCCTGGCAGTTTTAGCTAAGGATTTCCATTATGATTGGCAGGGCTAATTTACAACCACCACCATATCCTTTGCCAGACTGTCCTCATCTTTCCTATTATTTGTTTTTACTTTTTTTAGCTCCCCCATCTGCACCTCTTCCCTGGCTTCATCTATTAATCTTTGTTTGGAGCTAACCCAGTTATCCTTTACTAATTTACAACCACCGCCATATTCCCTTTAGCACTCGAACTGTCTTAAAGATTTATGCCCCATACCAGATCTGAACTAATAATCCCAGACTCTCGCCCTTCTGAACTTCCTACATAGTTCTCCTTTGATGAATTACCAGAGATGTTATTGCTCTTATAACTTGGTCTTCTTCCACCCATTCTTCTTAATGTTGTTTCAGCTCTAAGCCACAACCCAAATTGCTCAGTCTCCTATAACTATTTCTCCATATGTTTTCCGTTATCCAGACACCCTTAAGAGTTATGAATTATTCTCCCACAAGTAAAATACAAGGCAGCTTTTCGTACCTGAAAGGAACCCATTGATCCTGTCCCTGCACTGTGATTGTTCTTCCTTGTGCAATTGGCTTTGTTAAATCCAGAATGATTTGCACCTGTAGGTAGGTCCCCCATCCACTCTCAACCTCTTGGACTGTCACATCCGTCACCCTTCGGATCATATTGCCGATGAGTACTGCTAGAGCCACCGCTGGTGGCTCCCAATCACGAAGTAAAATAAAAAAATTTTTTTTTTACTTCATGATTAAGGAAGTGTTTTTTAATAATATTATAAGTTTATTTTATTTTTTTAAAAATATTTAAGATTGTTGAAAAAATCTATATAAAAATAATTGTAAAAAAAATACATGATAGAGCCAGCGGTGGCTCCCAGCGGGAGCCACCAGCGGTGGCTCTATCATTTTCCATTGCCGATTTTCCCCACAGTCACATGTCATACAGGCTAAAGGCAGATTGTACATTTGTACCGAAAAGATCTCCTGCTCAAATCTCATCGTCTATGATTGAATAAATCCATCAAAGACGTTAAGGACTAACAGAGAGTTATCGCATAACCACTGCTTCCCATCCCATACTCTCTGTTTGTCTGCCATATTTGCAAAGGTTATCACAAAAATGATTCTCCCAACCTCTTGGAATAAAGCTGGCTTGCTTACTCTCCAAAGCTTTGCCATGGTCGATCCTATTCCTGCCCGATCTTCCTTTCTATGACTATCTTCCCCACCAAACTCCTTTCCCCCTTCTATTCCACCTCCTCCAAAATACCATCATCCATCTTGATGGTCATATACTCCTCCTCCATCAACTACAATCTGTCCCACTTATCTCTCAACTCCTCTATCCTGTCACCACAGCCTGCCGTAGTGACTGATGACTAACAAACTCCCTTACCCGAAAGGATAGAGGTAATCGTTTCCTTCACCCCTGCCTTCACAAAGAGATGGTAGAGAGAAGAATGTGAATGTCTCACGTCAGTCACACTTGGTTTCAAGTTGAGGGGGGTTAATTGTTGTCCAAATTTTGACTACTCTTTTGCTATAAAACAAATTGTTGTTTACACACCAATTTGGTTATTATTGGTTGTTCACACTTAGTTTTGTTTGGGTCACTTCACCCCAGCTTTATGAGATTTATTCACAGAAGACTACAGAATTTGTTGCAATGGGGCTTAAGTGAAAAGTAGATTTTTCCTATATGTTAATGTTCTACTTGAAAACAAACAAACAAAGTTTAGAAGACAAAGCTGCAGCGAGTACTCATGCATATTGGCATAAACAATTTTTGGTATAGTTAGTGTTTGGAAAGCCTACTGTGCAAATATATATATATATATATATATATATATATCACTACAAGAAATCAAGTTTTTTCCAGTGCTCAAAATCGTCGCAAATACCCCTATTAATCGCTGCATTTGATCATTTTCAACGATTTTTAGTTCGCTGCATGTTTGATGAAATTGAAGTGTCTTTTTTTTTTATCAATTTCAGCTATAGGCAAAAATCGTCGCAAAAAACTACTATTTTCGACAATTTTTGTGCGTCGCAACTGTCTAAAAAATTGATAGAAATGGCCTTTCCGTTCACCATTAAATCGTTGAGAAAAATTAATTGCAGCGATATATATCGTCACAAAAGGTTGTAAAATCGCCGCAAAAGACTCGTTATTTTTCCTAGAGATTGAAAATCATCGTTGCTATTATGTAGTCCTAGCGGAGACGAAATAGATTATTTCCGGTGATTAAAATTCGCCGGAAATAATTTAAATCGACGATATTTAGTCGCCGGAACTGGTTTTCCAAAAAAGGCAAAAAAAAAAAAACAAAACAGAAAAACAGAGATAAACTATAGCCGAGCTATATATGAAGTGTAGCTTAGGTATAGTTCACCTAAATAGTACATTTCTAATGATTGAACCTTGTTACATTCTGCATTATGGTTTCGTAATAACTAAGTGGTTTATGGGGAATTGATATTTATGGATCTCTTATTACCCTATGATATGTAATGATATAATGTAGCATTCCTAACCCTATGGGAATTGAGCACTACAGATTTTCTACCCATCTTTTAGGCTTCTTTGTACCTCTCATGTCAACTTGAAATTACATCACTCTTTCTCATAGATGCATTTATAAATTTTAATTTCACTTGAACTCATCTAAAGCACAAGTCAATCATCTTAGGGGATGAGAAAACAAAGAGAGAGAATACAGAATACTTATGGACATGCAAGTCATAAACTTTCTTCAAGGAGGGGAGAAATGATACTTTTACCACACAAATATCTCTCAATAGAGGGTGCAATCAAGATGAAGAGAACTAATTTGGATTATCAACCAATTCATCAATGTTACCTACCAAATAAAAAGAAAGAACTCTTCAAAAAATTCATCTATCTGATTTTTGAGTCATAAGACAAGACAATTCAAGGTTCATGCGGTTATTAAGACTAGGAAAATATAGGTTAAAGATTCAGGCATGAAAATGAAAATAAGAACATTTACACAAGACAATAACTTAAAAAATATATATATGGGAAGAAACCATAAACATAAAATCATACAAAATTAAATCACAACACAGTACTCACAGTTGTATTTAGTCCATCCAATCGCCAGCTCTACAAGATCATATAAAACTAGCTTATTTGAAAGCACCAAATCTGCAATTTGAAACAATGGGATAAGTTATTTAATATAATCTTAATGCATACGACACAATATAATTTGATTCCATTTCATTTTATGATTTATTATATAGGGAACCATTAATCATGAATCATTCCATTATTTGTTAATGAAGCTCCACAGAATATAATTAAGTGCCTAAAGAGAATAGATATCGGCTTTTGTACATAATTACAGCTGATTGCAAACTAAGGGAATTATTTGTTGAGACAACAGTATAATTTTGAAAGATATCTCATGACAATGACAAACAAAGAAGTGTGTCTTGGATTGAAAGCATTTTGGATCTCAGTTATTTTCTAATAAGAAGATAATGATATAATCCTTATCTATATAATCGTGATCCTCATTTTCTCGATTTTTGGTAGAAACTGAAAATCAGAAGAACTCTTGGCTGGAAAGAACTACATATTTATCAACTTAATCCAAGATAACTAGAAAAATTAACCGATAGATTTATAAGTAAATGTAATTCTAGGCTGCACCTCCCAAAAGAGTCATTTGGCTTCTATCCTTGGATTGTATCCCACTATTTTGCCATCCATTTAATACCACTGCCATAGACATGCAAACATCAATCTACCAATTGTATATAAAATGCATCAGTATACACAACATGTTATAGATAAATCACATGTTCCTACCATTATTTCCCATAACAGCAAATAGCATTGGAATTTAATAAGTGATGTTCAATTATCACTTACGAATATGCTACATATATGACTTTATGCATTGAATAACATCAACTATCACATATACATTGACAAATGAAGTTTCAAATTTATCTTGCAACAAGTTTACACGTAAATGGTAATGTCATGTACAATATGACATTACAAAGCTATTAGTACAGTTTATATGTTAAACTTTTTGGCAAGGTTACTTAGTATTTAACATCTGATTTTATTTACTTCTCTACTGGGGTTATTTGAGTTGTTCCTCAAATAAAAACTTTTGATCAAAGATAAAATTTCTGTATCAGTAAGTCTGCTTCTACAAGAAACACACTATGGGATCACAGAATCTGAAATAACAAACAAAAAGTTCATATGCTTAAGTATATTTGAGTTGAACAGAGAAAGGGAAAAAAATCAATTGCTACTTGTCCTTACCAAATTCATCCTGCAACTTTCTTTTATGATGCTCATTTAGGAACAATGTTTCATCATAAAGAAGCCTTTTCATCTGAGATTTAAAAAGTTTGATAAGAAACATATAACAAAACAAGCCAAATACAATCAAATATGTTCATTCAATCCAAATAAAGGAGAAATTTCTTTATGAGATTGTGAGAACAGAAATTGGCGTGGAGTGGTGGCTTGGGAGGGAGGGAGAGTTGGTGGCCGTGGGTTAAAATCATTCAATCCAACCAGACAGGATTAAAAAAAAGCATTCATCTGAAAATAAATATATGTGTAGTCAGCAAAATCAAGAAAAATGAGGAATTAGTAGACAAACTCTAGCTGGAATCTATGCTATCTTTAAACCATACCCTATCATATATTTATATAAGAGACTAAAGGTGAATCATCACACATAGCAAAAACTTCATTAGATAACCAGAGTGCTTTTTTACAACATGTAGATAGTCTACACATTATGAACCAAAACCTAGTCAAGCTATAAATAGACACAAGTGCATGTAGAAGATACATATTCATTGCTTCTACTACCCTTTCCTGCAACCAAATAAGAAGGCACCAAAATAAAAGTTTTCTCACTTAGTTGTACTCCCAGCCTTCTGCACCCCAGATCTGAAGAATCTGAAACCAAAATGAATTGGAAACAAATACCATGATCACTTATTTGATTTCTTCACCTACTAATCAAGAACCATTAGGGAATGAAAAAGAATCTATCCAAACAAGAAGCAGGTAAAGTCTATCAATGCATAGACATATAAAAAAAATCTGTTATTACATATCGATTCAATAAAAAAAGAGCAACCATGTGAAGAAAATATCCTTATTTTTTAAAAGCCCAATATGTAACTCAACATACCTAAGTAGTGTGCAAGCATTTTAAGTTCTAAAAAATGTAAACTATTACAAACTGTGTGGAAACCAACATGAAAGATGAGTAAAAATCTCTTGGTCATGTCCAATCGATTGTAAATGAAGCCAAACATACAAAAGTTTAACATTTATCGTTGACCTTTGATGTGCATATATCTAGTTGGATATTGATTTATTACTTGAACAAGAAGCTGAGTTTTATGCAATTGTCAATTAAATTTCAAATATCTTTTGTTTAGTAATGACTTTCTCTGGTACTATTGCTTTCTTTTCCTTTCTATAATTAATTTTTTCTTAAAAAAGGCACAAGTTGAAATGGAGGTAGTGAAGGTGAAAATGTGAATAGAAAATGGAGTGCATAAATTAAGGAGTGGAGAAACTTTATAGAAAGAAACCATGCATATATGATTAGTATCATCCAAAATGAATGTGTAAGGTTTTGCACAAGTGGGAAACACAAAAGAAATAGATGTTTTAGATGTTCTATTTAGCATCAGTTAATTAAAAGAGCACCAAGAATAACTGTATAAGGTAAAGGCATGAACACGCTTAAAATAAAATTATATAACCATTCATCGATAAATATAGATGAGAAATATCAGCTAAAATGTAATCACTCATTGTAAAGATTATGTGATTACAAAAAAAAAAAAAAAAAAAAGCCTAAATTACCAACTAGAAAATATGAAATAATAAAAGAATATTTATACCATTTAATCACCTAACCTTTGAATTTAGATCGAAACTTGTGCTCATAATCAACAGAATCTTTGTACTCTTATGTATTTTGTTCCTAATTAATTCAGAAGAATAAATTATCACATTGAGTTTCATGCAGATAAAATTGCCCCCCCAGTTTCTGCCACTGAAGTGTGAATGGTGGGAGATATTTTCATACTTGAAAAGTATTGATATATATCACTATTATTGATCTATCAAGTTTTAATTATTTTTTGTTTTTTAAATTATCGGTAAAAACAATCTCAAATTAGATCATTTTTATAACCCTAGTGGCACCTCATGCATATAGACCTTCGATGGTGCATGTCCTGAGTGAGGTTTAAATTCCCATTTAACCAAAGCTGTTCGAGAAGTATGTTCTTGTGAGATTTAAACAGTATATATAATATATATATATATATATATATATATATATTGTATGGAAATTGCCAAATAAAAGAAAATGTTATATACTATGTTAGAGAATCCAATTGTCTACAAACACTTGGACAGAAATGAGAAAAATATACAAATTCAACCAACATCACAGTAAAAGTTGTAAAACAAATTTCAAATGCCCTTACCTATTTTTCCAAACTCATGGTATGATGTGTTGGTGCTGCAGTAATGGGTTGTTGCTGCTACGGGCTACTGTTGTGAAGAAACCCAATTTCAAAGTGAAATGGGATGATTTTATTTCCAAGCAAGAAACAAAGCCTAACTAATAATTTATTCATAAACCAGATTAAAAATGAGTTTTCTGATCCATACAATCAATCTGGGGTTTATGAAAAATTAATCACAAACCAATTAGAGAATCCGAAAAGAAAAAGCTAAAACACACAAAGGGGGTCACGATTTGGTCAGATTAGATGGGTAGGTGAGGAGGAGGGACCTTGAGTTGGGCCTCGGCTGCATTAAGGCGCCTCCGTCTCTGAGCTGCTTCAATGGGTTCTATTTGCTTGCCTAGAGTGGTGCTGCGTTGATGAGAAATGACCTATACGACTTTTGTGCGAAGGAAACAGACACTCTAGGGCAGAAAAATGGGAGCAAATGGCTTGAGTGGCTTTCGTGCGAAGGAAACAGGCGAAGTGATCTCCCATTTTGGGCTGGAAACAATGGCCACTGATGAGAGCGTGGGTATCACAGCGATCGTAGGTACTCAGGGATTGGGAAGAACATAGTAAAAAAAAACAGAGAGAGGGAATGTGTTTACGTTTTGGGGGGAAAATTAAACAATCCCTAAGTTATGGCGCCCCAGAGATGAATTGCAGCGATTGTTTGCCCATCGCAAGAATTTTTTAACTTTTCAGCGAAATAAATTGCCGCAATATCTACAAAAATCGCTGCAACTGAGATGCACAGTGATCCACTCCTAGTAAATCGAAAGGCGTTGTTTACTCAATACGACGAAAAATAAAATCACTGCTAAAAATCACAAATTGCGGCGATTTTATTTGCAACAGATGAAAAATCGCCGCAATTGGCCCTTTTTCTTGCAGTGTATATGTATAATATTTTTACTCTGAATAGGTCCATTTTTGGTGTACAAGTTGATGAGGAAAGAGGAAAAAAGCACATTTGCACGGCCTACCAACATTGCTACAAGGTGTACCAACACTGCTACATTCACTCAAGTATTATTGTCTTCTCCGAAAGCCATGTTATTTGTTTGATTTATAATTTTGTTATAAATCATTATTCGATATTATTTCAAGAAATATCAGGATCATTATATATAGATTGGTCAACATATAGGTATGCATGGTTACCATGCGACTGACACCTACATTTTCTCCACCATTTGCACCGCGTCGAAATGTGAACCCTTTTCTATGGATAAACGAGGTGATAACTTTCATTTTGGAAGTGTTTATGTTTCAAGGGATGTGTCGAGGTAACATTTATGGTTTTATATTGGAAATTGCATCAACAGACAGAAGTATCGTTTGAACCACCAATTCCCTATCTGGGATGTTCAAATAATTTGAAGGACATGACAGTCTAAGTTTGGAGTAATGACCCAATGAAGTAAAACGTAAGATGATGGGAGTGTCATGTTGGTAAGGCAAGGTTGTCAATTATTATTTTTTCATCGATGCAGATTAATATCTCAAGGTTGTAGATCATGACGTCTTGATGCATGCGAATTCATCCAAATCTTGAAGAAAATCTCAAAGATCCTCTGATGATTTTGGGATTTTAACAAATTAATTAAACATTCTAGAATAGATCAAATGTAAATCATGCGTATTTCTTGTTGAAAATTAACATTGTGAAATTTTTATTTTTTCTAATTATAATATAATTACGGTCTATATATATGTGTCTATATATATAAACACACACACATTGTTTTGGTCCTTGATACATATATGATCCATCATGAAGACTTTTGAGTTGCTTAATTCGAATTGATCTTCAATATCATGATCATTAATTAATTAATGCTGGTGTCATAGGATCGATTGGAAAACAAATGAGAGTTTTAAATTTAATCCAATATCTTGTGATGAGAGAATTACATTTTAATGATGCTGGAAGCTAAATCCAAGATAGTGTCTGTATCTTTGAACATCAAGCAAATATATATATATATATATATATATATATATATATATGTTGTGATTGGTGAACCATTATCTAATACGCAACCATTATCTAATACGCAATCATCCCAGTTATGTGCATTGGATTCCCATGATAATGTAAATGCAATACCACTTTGATGGTTATTTAAAGGCATTAGAAAAACAAAACGTCGTTTAGTGTCGCACCCATCATAGTCAATGTAATGTTTTGTGTAGATGCCACCATTTTGACCACCTTTTTTGGTATGACCAACTTCTTCAATCCTTGGTAGAGGGCTGTTTTGGTTTACTATGTCATTACTGCCTTTATCCGAATTTTCCTATGAGATTGCATAGCATGAACAATTTTGTCTCTTAGAATACTTTCTCCAGTATCTTTCTTCATGTTCGAAATTCTTTATCAGACTTTTCACATTTCCAGTATAGTGGATTCCACCCACAGTAGCTTTCAGTGGGTTATCATTAGGATGTTGAAGGGATCGATGATAATTGTATAGTGCAACCATTGTTGATAAACTCAAAATCTGTCTCTTTAAAGTTTTCCCAATGTCCTCTAGATTGGATTTATTTTTTTGCTTTCTCATATCCTGAGAAGAATACATATACTGGATATATTTTAAAATTTAAATGCATATATAAAAAACATAGTGTATAAAAGTGTATAAAAACATCATCTATACTTGTTTCCCAGATACTCTCTCTTTTTTCTTAAGGATTTCACAAATACTTTTAATAGCCACACATCATTTATACTTGTTTCCCATAAAAGAATAGCCAAAAATACATACGCTTATACCTGGCCCAAATAATTAGTTATAAAATCCATGCAAGTCTTAGAGCATGTTTGGGAAACATTAGAATTTTGAAAATTCTTAAAATTTGTCATAAATTTACAATTTCCTTAAATGGTGAAGAAACGTATATGTAATCCAAAGCATTCAAATAATTTTTTGGTAGGTAAGCCCAGAACTAACAATCCAAAAGCTGCATAGAAAGGGACTTAGATGTTACTTGTATTCTCCTTTAGTTTTTTACCCTTTTGAACTCTGTTACTACATGTGAAGGAGATTGTTCGTGATGTATTATAACATGGCCTGTTATTTTTGGCCCTCTCCTTTAACATATTATGTGTACTCCATTAATATCCATGCCTTGGATTTATATGTTAAAAATAGATTAGTCTTCATCTTTTAGTATTTGGGGTAAGGAAATGGCAAACATTTTTTTTCTAAATGATTTAAATATAACCTTGTACTTATTTCTTTTACATTTTTCATTTTCTTTTTGTGCTGAGGAAACATGTTCATATTCCAAATCTGTCTTTATAGTTCTTCATTCTTTCGAGTCTGCACATCATATATCTACAATCATTGGGACTTTAAGTTTCAATTATAACCCTTAAGTTTTATGAATCTTTAAGTTTTATATCTTTAAGTTTTATGATTCATTTATGGTATCAGTTACTTCAATTCTTAGGACTATGAACAAACATGTGTAATGCATAAATATACTATATATACCATAAACACACAAAAGGCAGTTAGACTCATCTATTTAATTTTCCTTTGAAACTTCGCACCTCCACACCTGAGAAATAGTTGAATACATGTAACACCCCGTATTTTAGTGTATTTTTACTGAAGAAATTATTTTTATGGATTCAAAAATTTATCCTCTTATTTTAAATTGGTTGGATTTTTAGTGAGTTTATTTCTATGATTTTTTTTGGTGAAAATTATTTTTTTGTGCTTTCTTAATATTTATTTATTGTTATGTATTTAAATTGCTTTTAATATTTAAATTAATTACTGTGGGATTTAATTATTTTAATTTGACTTTACCATTACGTTTAAATTATTTTATTTAACTTGTGGTTTTAAAATCGTTTCCGTTGGATCATTTTTGTGACCCAAGTTATGAGGATTGGACCTCATTTCTTTCCCTACATTTTTTCTTTTCCTCTTTTCTTTTCCTTTTCCTTTTCTTTTTCTCCTTCTCTTTTCTTTTTCTTTTTCTTCTTCTTTCCCTCCCTTCCCGTGCGAGCTGCTCCCTCTCTCTTCCAGTGCGACGCCACTCTCCCCCAGCCCGCCGCAGTGCGCCGGCGGTGGTCGACACCGCCCGGCTCCTCACTCCCCCTGCCCCCGGCGATCACCCCCCTCCATTTCCAGCTCCTCCATCGCCGCCGTTAGCCACCACGAACCTCTCCAAGCAGCGGCATTCCTTGTGCTCGTAAGCCACCATCGCGCCACCTCCGGCCACCATCTTCTCACCACATCATCCCCGACCCCTTAGCAACCCATTGGACCCAACCCCAGCTCTGATCCGGCAACGGTGAAGCTCCACCATCTACATTTCCGTTTTGGGTATTTTTGGCCTTAAACCACCCATTGCACCGCCATCCACGGCCAACCTTCACCACCACTAGCTTCATCGACCTCCCTAGGCCCTACCCTATCATTTTTGGGTCTTCGTTTGTCTCCGTTGAAAAGTGGGTATCTGTGACCCACGGCCACAGTGTATTTTACACTGTTCTGTATCGGTTTTTCCACCTCTTGCAGCTTCGTGATCCTTCAGAAATTGCTATATTGCACTGTAAGTATTTCTCCAAAGAATTCTTGTGAATTTAACGTATTTTTACACTAACACATTTCACTGTATTTAATCTGCTGATTGGTTTTGCCGGACTGAGTCCGAGGAGTACGGGAGTCAGTTGGATTGGTGATTGGGTTGGTTTGGTTGGATTTGATTGGTTTGGTTATTGATGGTTGTGGATTAGTGTTGGTACATGTACATCTCATTATTTCATGCATGATCATGTTTGTAAAGAAAACTGGGTTTTCGTGTAGTGCATTCATGCTCATGTGTGATTTGGAAAGTTATGATTTTATGTGAGAATATTTTTGGGTGCGTGTGTATCACGACCCCAAGCCGAGATGGGGCATTATCTCGGTAGAGCTCCTCTGGTTACTCGGGAGCAGAATAAACTGAGTAACGTCCCCTGGATTGTCGCTGGGCGACAATGGAATCGGACGACAGATTCGTGCCGACTCCGTGGTCCTTCTGCTGGTGGGGACTAGAGGATGCTTGGCTACGTACGCGCTGGGCGCGAAACTGGGCATCGCTCGTTGCGTAGTGGGTGCTTGGCTACGTACGCACTGGGCGCGGAACCGAGCATCGCTACGAAGCCAGGACGTGCGGATGGTCCCTAGGGGAGGCCATGGTGCATAGGTTAATAATGGATTAATTGGCTATTTTCTGGAAAAATAGTGTGCGTGGATTTTGTGTAAATCATTTTCTGGGAAAATGTTTTATAGATATTTGGGCCAATGGGATTTTTGCGTGTGTTGGAAAATTATCATTTTCGGGGGAAAATGATGTTTTGAGGATAAATGCATATTTCATCATATGCATGCATGTTGGTTGCTTTTAATGCATTTCTTTCCTGAGGATTATTTGGGTTTTACTTACCTGCTGTACCATTCTGTT